>JAWIIS010000020.1:13578354-14248354 GCA_033682625.1 Helicoverpa zea x Helicoverpa armigera
ACTAAACAGTTTGCTATAAAAAGAGTATCACTGATATGTTGATCTAGGATAAGACCTTCTTTTAATTCAGGGTTCGTGACCGTACATTCTACAATCATTTCTGAACGAGCCGGAATATGATAAGTAGGGTCAGTTAAGTTTAATTTTATTTTATTATTTTCTAGGTGAAGTATTTGCTGATTATAATCAATAAAGCATTGAAAACGGGTAAATAAATCATTTCCTATAATACCGTCATAGTTAAGATGAATATTTTCAACAACATGGAAATTGAAAGAAATTGACTCTTTCCCAAATATAAGACTTAGATCAAAACTGCCTAAGGTTGGTACTGTATCTTCAGTATTATCTATGCCCTTTAATTTAATTATGTTGTTTTTTAGGGTAAGATTAGAATAAGATTGGATGGAAGATTTTCGGATGAGACAAACAGAAGACCCGGTATCGACAAGTAACGTAAGTGGTTTGTTGGAAACACATGTCTGGACAATAACATGAGGTAAGGATACTTTAGTAGGTTTGCAGGATATTTCATATATTACATTATCTTTATTAAGGACACTTGCTTGGGGCTGGTTACCCTTGTGGTCCTTGGATATAGAAGATTGGACGCTTATTTGGGGCTGGCTACCCTTGTGGTCCTTGGATATAGAAGATTGGACGCTTATTTGGGGCTGGCTACCCTTGTGGTCCTTGGATATAGGGGAGGTGTCGTTGTTATTAATGGGTCTAGCAGAAAATTGTGATTTGGGTCTCACGAGACACCTCCGTGAGCCCATTATTCGTTTAAATCATTATTATTTGAGTAGTCATGACTATAGTGTTTGATTTCATCTTCGTCATTTACGTTTGGGTGATTTTCGGGATTATATTCAGTATGATCTTTGATCATGTAATTTACATGAGCGGGTCCCGGTTTTGGGTAGTTTTGACTTGAGGCTGGCTGTGCCGTTTGTGGAACCCTAAATCTATTATTGTTATACTCACGTTTTTTACAGACTTCAAGAGTATGACCTTGAGCTTTACAGTAGCGACAGAACAACCCTTGATAATTTTGAGCCATAGGTCTATGCGATTGAGGTTTAGTGTTTACATTGTTTATAGCAGGTCTAAAGGTATAGTGTGGTTTTTGGACATAGTTAGATACTTGAGAATTTCGTTTGTATAGCGAATTTAATATTTTTTCTTCGGAAATGGCTAAGTTTATAGCTTCATTGAGGTTAGAAGGGTTTTTACCACGGACTAAGTTTGAGATGTTAGATTTAAGGCCAAGTAAGAAAGTATGAAGAGCCAGTTCTTCCATAGCTGCTGTACGACCCGCTAGTTCTGATTTTTTCTTATTAGATAAGGTCACTTCAGTTAATAATTTAGAGAGGCATGTTTCAACGCGCAATGAAAATTGATGAACTTGTTCGCTGGTTTGTTGACGACATTCCTGCAAATCGGTTAAAAGATGAGAATAATGCTTCCTTTCGCCAAATTGTGTCTTTAAAAACTCACGCAATTGATCCCACGATTCGTATTCTTTTATAGATACAGCAGTTTCAGCTTTACCTTCTAGTTGAGAAAGGATATATTTGAATAATATTTTTTTTTGTTCTGCCGTAGCTAATTCAAATGCATTATCACAATTATTTATGAATGAATTTAATTTGTCACGTGAGCCATCAAAAGTTTTTATGAATTTAAATAATGTACTTATTTGGATAGTTTCACCCTTTTCTTGTTTCAATTGCGGATTTGTAGCCATGTTTATAGCAAATATTTAATTTAATAAAGTGAAGGTAATTTTATTTAATAAAGAGTAATATATAGTACGGTGTAACAGGCGGCCACCTAAGTCGCTGTCTGTTATTCGCAAAACTCTGTGTCAGCAGTTGCTATGTGGTATCGGTATGCAGGTGTGCGATGAGCGACGAAGCTTCTTAGAATTGACAATAATAACTGTGAGAAAGTTATGTTAAATAATATGTTGTAATAAAAGTGACAATAATGTAAATGTTATAATTTTGAAATTTAATAGTTGTTCAAACGAGGTGATGGAAGTTTCACTCGGATCACGAAGTTTCACTCGGATCACGCACTTGCACTTGCACTATAACCACTTTATAAATCACTTTATAGTTACTTACAGGAACGCGAAGAAAATGTACAGGAACATGGTTTTCTTTGCAGGAACGGCCACGACGAGCACTTTCACGATCAGAGAAGTATGCTTGGAGACGAACCAGGGATACCTTGTATCCCGCTACGCTGCCACCAGATTTGTTATATAGTTAGGTGATTTGGAATAAAAGGTCCAATTTCCAAATATTAGGTATATTAGAATTTTCTGCAGTAAAACACAAATGAGTACATAAAACGTCACTGGTAAATGTCACTGCATGAGAGATACACTGGATAAGATAAAGTCACTGGATGAGAAAGTCACTGGATGAGAGAGTCACTGGATGAGAGAGTCACTGGATGAAAGAGTCACTGGATGAGAGAGTCACTGGATGAACGACTGGTTAGATCGGATTATTAATTAGTACTGCCCGCTGTCTCACGGGATGACAAACATCGCGCTGGGTGGTCTCTCACACATGCTTAAAGTGCATACAGTGTATAACAGAACGTCGCGTTTTGCTGCCCTGCGGCATGTGTGAAGAGTGCAAGCGACGCGCTCGCGGCGAGCACGCGGCGCTCGAGTTGCGTTCTTACCCCTTCGCCCGCTATCCCCGCCGCCCGCTAAACGCCTTAGCAGTTAAACGTCAAGGAGAGCAGCGCGTACGCGCCGCGAGCGCGCTGCAAATGCCGCAGGGCAGCAAAACGCGACGCTCACGCAACGCGCTCGCGACGCACGCGCGGCGCCCGCGCTACTCACACGCCCGAGGATCGCGCACGCCTAATGTGGAGGAGGCCTAAGCCGGGACTCCACCGAAATGTTTGCATTAGTTCACGAATAGGCAAAATGTACGTATCTGTGAGAGTCCACTTCATGTGTTCGTACTTGAAACCTGCAGTTTTGCCAAGATTTTCAGAATGTACGCTCGCAATTTGTCATTTCTTGGTGGAGCCAGCAAATCAAAAGAAACATAAGTGTTGTATACTGTGCGTCACTACTGCACACCGGGAAAATTTCGCTCTTGCGGAGGACGTTTATATACCATATTTTGTGTCACACGCTCACACGTAAACAGGACGACAGTAAGTATCCACCGAAACACTTTCAAAGATCTGATGAACAAACAAATCAGACCTGACTTGATCACCTGGGGCCAATCAGAGCTCTATGAAGCGATAATACGCTTTGGCTCCTACTGTTATTGTGGTTTCTGAAAATTTATTCACCTCATTCAACGATGAATGTAATTCTGATGGTACTATTAAGAACACTTGCTTAGCGCAGAAGCTGACGTTGGCAGGTCAACTCTTTTGACTTCTCGAATAGGATACCATTGGTTTTTGTGCAATGCACACCTGCAATGCATTCTGGATTAGGATAGGTTATAGGTGGATAGGATTTGCAACAGAGAACAATTCTGTCTTTGCGATTAAATGACATCAAACGTAGTTTTATATAAAAGGTGTTTTTTAGGGTTTTTAGACTTGGCTCGGGTCTTACTGAGACTGTTCGTAATCGTGAACAGTGTATTTGCGATCAGAAGTTGAAAGTAAGCATGTCTCTGGTATGCGACGCGTAATTTGTACGTTTTCAGACGCATAAAGCATTTTACGTGTGTATGGTATTAAATAGAGAAAGCTCCCATTTCTTATCTGCACTTTGTATCTGGGCTTGTTTTTAAAGCTACAGAATCCTACATTACCTACATCACGCTTAGCAGCGCTTGCGAGAGATAGATCCTCATTTCTTCTAGGATTAAGTTTACATGTTTTGCATCAGAAAAAATAATTAAGGTCTACTTAATACTACTCACTCAAAGTAATTTGTTTTAAGGCCACCACATTAGTGGAAGATAAGCTAAACTATGTTTATGAAAAAATCCTGATATGAACTCTATCTGTAACTTTAAATGATAATTAATTGTTCCACTAAAGTCATCATTTTTGACATAATGTTCAAAAAATAATTTAGATGGCACCGTTTTAAATTTGGCTGAGAACTATTAATTTTCTTTTCATCAAAGTAATAATTATAGTTGGATTTTGATGTGGCACGGCAAACTGACAAACACTATTGAAATGTCTATCGAAAAATTACACTACGTGTTAAAATATGGTGAATTACGGAAAATACACAACTCCATCTGTTGAAATAATAATCCTCTATAAAGAATGTATGGTAATATTGTCATTTACCACCTCGCTCCTTCCTTTGACAAATGTTTTTTATTTACCACAGACAGATGGAGCTACTTTAACCTTGGCTAAACAAAATTTTCATTTTTTTTTCTTCCGAAGTTACCTATAAAGGTGTGATTTTCTGTGTGAAGGTTAATAATAGGCCGATCAACTAATATAAGTACAACATTCAAATGTACAGTTTTGACAAATAGATTGCGTGTCGTAATATTTTACATCTTGAATTCACAAAATTAATCATATCTTTTGATAGAGTGAATCGATTTCGATGAAACAAAAACTAAGTAATACCCCAAGTTACGTAGAATTTTTGTATATAAGCATTGTCTGCATTTAATTCGTAGATTTTACGTGAATCGCGAACAAACAAACAGATAAACAGACAAACAGATAAACAGACAAACAGACAAAAATGATGGAAATGGGTTCTGTTAGTTATCCTTTAAAATGCTGGCTATTTTTTTTTGTCAATTTCTTCAATGTACAAAAATTACTTTTCTACAGATTTATTATTTGTATAGATATTATGCCCATTATCAGTCGATCATTTTTGTATAAAAACTGTAGGTATAATACAAAAAATTAATTAAAAACAATGTAATAAGCAATGTAGTACCTTTGATTTTGTTCAATTTAACCGGTATGTTGTTCTAAATCTAAACGATGTCGAAATAGACGGTTTTGACTGCATTACTACTATTATAGTAAGTTCAACTCAGTCTTGCGCGCGGCCTTATGTGTGGGTAACCCTTGTACATACACAGTGACTTTGTGTGCGTGACAAGAGGTACAAATACAGTTATTTAGGGGTTACGGCTGTTTAAAGAAAAACAGTTATTACGTAATTTAATGTTTATTTATTTATAATGATTCTGAATCGCTACTTGAAAAATCAAATGATGAATTTTCGGATTCGCTACTCTCACCGAGGTAAATTATAAATTTTGACTCCATGTCAAAATGTCTATAGTATTTTTCTTTTTTCTTTTGTACATGTCGACAAGTATTACCCAACATCCCTTCATCAATATGACTTAAAGGTTCATTTATGAGTTTCATTATTTCCGTCTTATTTTGGTCGACATTATGCGAAGTAATATTATTTTTTAAAATTCCCCACACATTTTGTTTACATTATTATACTAGATTATACGTCTTTTTACATTCTTAGTCCACACTTTTATTTATTGTCCGCGTACCCCGAGATCTAGAAAATATGTAAGGAGTATTTAATTCATCTTAGATATTTCACCTCATTTATTTCTTAGATACTGTCAACGTCAATTTGAAAAAACTTATGAGAAAATAATGAAAAACTGTAAAATGTAATAATAAAAAGCTTTGAATGTTGTTTCATTTTTTGAAACGCTACCTGACTCCTTAAACATTTTCTCCGTGAAGAACTAGACATTTTCGTAAACGACTGTACCCATAACAAAAAGCGATGAGAACACGTCATGCTCGGACGACGTCACTGTCACACGAATGAAAGTTGTATATTTACAAGCCGACGCACACATAGGGCCGCGCGCAAATCTGAGTTGAACTATCTATACTACAGTGCTAGCTGATCTCCTCATATAAGAACAGTCTTGGACGCCATTATTTTTATTATTTAAATAACAAACATACCAGTCAACTTATCAAGCTTATGCTCCAAAGCATCAAGTCTAGTCCTGTCTGCGGGCGACAGGCCGGCGGCGCGGGTGTCGTCTGCGCCGGCGCAGGCTAACGTGCCGAGGGATTGGCTCAGCTGCTGTGTAGGGACTGGTTCTGATACTTGAGGGACCGAGATTGAGGGCCATGTGTCGCTATCTGTGGAGAAAATGGGGATTTAAAAACATATAATAGGTAAATAATAGAATAGGTAATTTTCTTAGATATAGCAGATTGGAAGGTCAAGAAATAATGAACCTTATCCCCTAAAATTAATGCAGAGAAACGCTTTTACGACTTCATCCCAGTAAACATTCCACCGTGTTATTATTGTGTGTTAGTAGTCAAATTCCACCAAAATTTGCAATTATCACATCACATCAAAACTTACGGGCACAAAGGTTGCAATTTGGCAGACATTAAGAAATCTTTGCAAGCTCCACGACCAGAAAAAAAAGCATTTGTTTGCATCACTGTGCCGCACAGAGATGCCCAGAAATGGAATTTCGCCTTAACACTACTTCAATTTTATTTCTTCCCATCAAATTATCAACAAAAAAATTGGTTGTATGTAAAGTCGGTTTACGGACGGTAGTTTGACGTGACAACGTCAAACATGACAGTGGTATGGTATAAGCCGACTACTCGAGCCTCTCTTGCGGACCGGGACATCGAGCGTAACGTTACAATATCGTCAACTTTTTCGTGCATGTAGCCCGTAATATCGATTTATTAGACGTTGTCACGTCAAAAATCTTAGCTCCACATACTCGTGCTAGCCAGCTTGTGGGGATGAGGCGGGTGGGGCGGGTGGGGCGGCAGCGGGGCGGCCTCGGGCGGCGCGAACACGTCCGCCTCGAACAACGTCTCTGTTGTTGAGAGAGTTTCCGTCGCCACTGTCACTTCTTCTGCCTCCTCCTGTCAAATGCACATTATGTTAGTGATAACAGATATTGTAGAATATTGTAGATGTAAGCTTAACTAATAATTAATATCTCATTAACTAAGTTCCAGTTAATTTGCTGCGCCCTAACAGGGTCATGTATACCTAGAGAGGATGCATATCTGTAAAACAGTATACAATTTGCAATAAATAAATAAATAACACGCATTTCATTCAAACTATTTCATGTACCGTACGAGATACATATATATAGATATATATACAGATAGATAGACATATATACAGATAGATAAATTATTGAGAAGAGATACGAAAGTAGGTGAAAAGCTCGTCAGCCTCTTGGCAGCGAACTAAAATAAAAAATAGTTTTTTAAATATTCATGTTTAAAAAAAATCACTATCTTAAAAAATGCAGCAAAAAGTTGCCTCCCTCAATAAATGAGCTAACACTAACCTCCCCACTCAGAGTCATTTAATGGTTACTTAAGCCATTCCTTAGTCGCATGGGAAGGGCACCGCCGGGTCCTCGTCGAGGCTTTGGGCGGCGGCGACCTCTCGCGTCCGGCCCTGGTTCAGGCCATGGTCCGGGGCGAGAGGGAATGGGATGCCGTCGCCTCCTTCTGCGAAGCGGTCATGCTCGAGAAGGAGGAGGCGGAACGCCAGAGAGTTCGCACCTCTCATCCCGGCCGCCGCGCTGGACCAGGTAGACACCATGGGCGCCGGGTGTCGCGAGATGACTCCCGGCCACCGTAGGCGTGGGTCTGTGGGCGGTGAGTTCGGGTGGCTCATCGTCCCTCTGTCTTTCTAGACGACAGACCCGTGTCGACGGCGCGCGTTGTTCCACGCGCTCCTCAAAGAGATGTCAGCAACCCCAGCGGGGCCCAGCAGGGCCAAGGCCTGCCGGGGCTGCGGGTTGTTCGAAAGAGATACCGCGGCCCTGGTACATAAAAGGCCTATGACGGAACACGACGATTTTAGTCAGTAAGAGTCTGACACTCCCTCACCGCTGCTAACCCACAGCGGGAGGGGTCATTTGATGATTTTACGTCGCTAAAAAAAAAAAAAAAGCCATTCCTTAGTGAAGGATTTGTATGACATTCCGTCACTAAGGAGTGACTTAAGTAATCATTAAATGTCTCTGAGTGGGGAGGTAAAATCAATCTGTCCAGCAGCAAATCACAAAATTACTCACTGAAAATGATCTACTATACTAAGGATATCTTGTATAAGGGTAATTAATGTTACAATACCTTGAAGAAAGCATGGTCACTGTGTGACATGATCTGCTGCACCTCGCGGCTGGGGCTGGACCCGGCTGATGCTAGTTTGCTGGCTGTCTCGCCCAAGGTTTCTTCAACCAATGGCCCTGAATAATACATGAAAAATATACTTTCAACATTCTTGAACTTTACTCCTACCTATTACATAGTTTATTTTGTTCTAATATACTGTGGCTTTGGCATTGGTCATGATTTTGGTTCGATTTCGAATTTCAAAGGCTGTTAGGCTTATTCTGCTGAATATTTAGTACCTCCAGTAGAGTTCCTGGGTTTGCTGCTAACATCCGGCGTGGCAGACAGTGGCGGATCATCTTCCTCTCTTTTACCTGGAGAGCTGCAAATAATCACAAATGTACGCATAAGTACAATAAAGAATATTTACAAATCATCATATCATAACCTGATAGGACAAACAATGGGATGGGATAATCCGACATCACTGGAGAGAGATCGGGTGCAAATCAATATTACAGTAATGATCACGTATATTTGATAATTACTGTAATAATGCACCCGATATTTATTTGTAATTTTGTGGCTATGTTTATATCAAACTTTTAAATGACTAAGAAATACCTGAAAGCATCTGGGGTCATAAGATTCAGTTGCGGCGCGATGGACGGAGATTCAGGTCGGGTACCGATTAAGCTGCCTGGCTGCGTCTAGACAGAAAATATTTCTATATTTTTTTATAAGTAAAATAAATCATAATAGGTATTTAAGGCGCTTTAAACAAAGCATAATATAGAAATAAATAAAAATATTAAGTTATAATAACTACTTTTGCGTGATGCAAGCATTGCAATATAAAAGTGCACTAAACATGGGCTATTTGTGAACATATGAAATGCAAAATATTTTCGGTGAAGCATCTGTATAGCTACTGACACCACTGGCAAAAAGGATTATGCTTCGTCAATAAAGCTTGCTACGGGCTGTATGACTCCCATTCCCCCTCATAAACCTACTTCACAAACAACCCCAAAGACGAAAAGGATATCAACATGTTTCTTTCTTTTTACTTTTAATAATAAATAAAATAAAAAGGTGATTAACGCTCAATCCTTCTCCGTGTGAGAGGAGGCCTGTGCCCAGTAGTAGGACGATAAAAAGCTGTAACTGTAATAGTAAATAAAGGAGCACAATACACACAGCATCGGGTACCTGCGAGCGCATGAGCAAGTTCTTGAGCTGCTGGCTCTGCTGTTGAAGAATACTGGACGCTATGGTGGCGGGTGCTGACTCCACTGAACTGTCTTCTAGTGCCAGTTCTGATAGACCTGGGGAGGAGAGTAGTGTTATTTTAGGTTATTATAGTTAAGTCATTTATTCAAAGCAGGCTGAGAGTTAAAACTTTTTGTAGGTCTTTTAGTATTTTACTACACACAGTCTCCAAAAACGCTCGCCCTTTACCACTTCCAATATGTTTTTGCTGAGAAGAAGTGGCGCAAGAAACTCCCCAGAATAAATTATCTTTCTTCTCTCTTAGCTCCTACCTGTAAGACGTAGACAGCTCAGCATGCAGCGAGCATAAGCTTACGTGCAGTGATATTATAATAAGTAGTAAGGAATACGAAGTTGTTGACAGCGTTGCAACTCTTTATCTTCTGTGCATCAGAATTCACTCTTACAGTTGTTGGCTGTTAAAGTTGACCAGCTCATTTCCTCTCAGCTGCAGGTACCTAGAGATCGGGTGGTTAAGTATGCCAGTATTGAGAGATGGAACTTTAATTTATCCAGAGGTTTGTGACTTAAGCTACGGCCTCGCCCTCGTCGTGCACAGGTATACATACCGTGCAGCAGCTCGGCATGCAGGGGCGGTCGCGGCGGCTCGTAGACGAGGCGGCCCTCCTGCAGGCCCTTGGGCTGCACGATGTACAGCCGCACCACCACGCGCCGCCACTCCTCGCTGCGGGACCCGCCCGACCCTGAGTCCTGCAAGCACAACCATAGATTTAGGATTCCATAGATATAAGTCCAAAAACGAACACGCTAGGGATCCGTAGTGGCCCCTTATGTATGAAACGCAAATGTTTTCATGTTCTACGATGATAATCAAGAAATAAAACAAAAATATCGAAGCTCAGGGGCATATTGAAAAGCGACCATTAATTCTCAAATTCCATTACCATTTTTATTTTAAAAATATAAGAAATAAGATACTCGTATAACACACAATTGACTTAACATTTTCCTGCAAAAAAAATAATACATTTCTCAAAAAAAAAACAATGTGTTCAACTTACATCATGATGTAATTCATAGTGTATGGGCGAGTCGGCGTCGCCGCCCGAGCCGTTGCGGTATAACGGCTCGTCGCAGCTCGGCTCGCATTTAGTTTGTTGCTCCTCTGTACAAAATAAAGTAAGTATAATGTTACTTGAAAAGTTTAAATTGTCGAAAATATTAAGAGGAGATCCGACTATCCTACTTCAACGGGTGAAAAGTTGGTAAATAAGCATCATTCATTCATCCTATTTTCAAAGTCATTAGGCAATCAAAGGCTTTTTTTCTAAAATTATTAAAAACACATGCATTATCTATACTATTCTGTTCTACTGTACACATTCGGGAAATATATACTGCTACCATACTACTACATATGAACAACTTCCCGACTGTGTCCTTTCTTAGGCTTTAGCTAGACTATATCTATACAGAATTTCATTTAAATCGATTCATTTCGGCGAGAAAGTAAGATAGACAGATAAATTTAGTTTAATATTTATTGGTATTTTAGGTATATACAAAAAAACTCACCCGCATCAACAATACAGAAACTCAACACCGGATAAGGCAGCAGGAACTCAGATATGCTCTTACAATATGCCATACTGTCTTCAGGGTCCCTCGCCATGTTCAGCACATACAAACTCCTGGATTTGAAGTCTGACAGCAGCAGGTAGCTGGCACTGGTGTCCAGCATGGCCTTCAGGCCGAGGGTCATCTCTGTACCCACTCCGGGTGTGAAGTTGATGGTTTGAAGACAGGTCCAGGACTTGCAGGACCAGATTTTAATGGTTGTGTTGTTTTCTGCTCCGGTTACGGCGAATTTCCAGAATTGGACGCTGTAATAAGAATTTTTGTGTAAATGATGCATATGTAATTTTATACCGATTCATATCATTGGTCAATAATGGAAATCTGTCATAAAAAAGCTCGCGTAATTTATTTCATTCTATGGCAGTCAAGTGTGACTCAAAATATTATTTTCCTGTTTCACCTGCTTACGGGACTACTTGTAAGTCAAGTCAATTGATGCTATGAGGTATATTTCTGGGAAGTTTCATCAAAATCCATTCAGTAGTTTTCGTGTCAATGAGGACTAAACATCCATATATACAAACTTTCATTTTTATACCATTATTAGGAACTAGACTTGGCTGGAACCTGGGATACAAAATGTATGGCTATGTATATAAACAAGTATACTAACTCAGTATTATAGTTCTTGTGGTTGTCGAGGAAGAAGAGGCAGCTGAGTGGCTTCCCGCCGTGAGGCTGCCACTTGTGCAGGCAGCGCGGGCTGGAGTCCGCGTGCATATATACCTAAGGAAATATATAATATGTAGGTAGGAACTAACTACATAGCCCAAGAGCCAGCGACCGCCAGACCTACGTTATTTTACAAAGTCTGAAACTTTGTGTGTGCACCTTACATTACAGTGGGTGTGAACGATAGACTACTACAAAGTTTAAATGACGGTGGCTTTGCAAAATATTAAAAAGCCACCGTCATTTATACATATTGTAGAATTTATAAAACAAGAATTGTCTGGCGGTCGCTGGCTCTCGATCTTAAGTTTCATTTACTAGTGTAAGTTAAAATAATTCGATGTTGTGTACTTTTTCACGTATTGCAAGTGAACTTAACTTTTGTAAAAAAAAAATCTCTATTTCTACTTTACATTAGAATACTATATTTTATGTTGAAATTCATCCCAGCATAAAATATAATATTCTGAGGTTCAAGTACACAGATAACATAAAATTCAGTTTTTCTTAAAATAGAAATTGTCAGTAGTTCACCAACTTCAATTTTAAGAAAGCTGATGACAGATGCATGGGTGAATCAATCACCATATTCCAGCCTACTGGTTGCCTTGTGAAGGTTTATACAACCCACAAAATGATACATTAGAATAGTGACTAACCTGGAAGAACATAACATATCCATCAGCGGAGGCTGTAGCGAGGGCGCTGCCGTCGGGCGAGAAGGCGGCGTCTAGGATGGCGCCCACGTGCTCCGCGGCACATAGGGCTCCGCCCCCCGCGGCTCCCACCGCGCCGCCCGACCCCGCGCCCGCCGCTTGTAGGGCGCGAGTGTTCCACATGCGGGCTGGAAAATGGGTGAAGCTTTAGTATGTCAGTAGGAAAAATCAACATCCTGCCACATATTATAACACAATAAACAGAATATATACATAATTATATATACAGTGCAGAGAACAATTGAAAGAGGAAACAGTCGAATTAAATTACATCAAGGTCTAAATCATACATTACAAAATAGATTGTTGCTTTTTGAACAACCAAAGAGCAAACACGTTACCTTCATGTGGACAAAATGGAGTACATAATATCTATCAAATATGTAAGAGTCGGTTTCCAGACTAACTGGATGCAGCTGAGTACCAGTGTTTTACATGGAGCGACTGCCTATCTGACCTCTTCAACCCAGTTACCCAGGCAAAAAAACAGACTCAGATATAGCTTATTGCTAGTATAGTCAAGTCATCTCACCAATATTATCATGTGTGGTGAGCAGCAGTCGAGCGACATCGTCGTCAGTGGCTTCATCATCATCATCCGGTATATAAGGACACCACACCACGCGGTGGGAAGACCCCATAGCGCCTGTGTCTTCGCGGACCTCCGCTAGGAGCGTGCATCTGTAATTCAAGTAAACATTTTATGGATGTTACTAAGGCTCAAGTGAAACAATAAAATAAAGGTTAGTTTTTTTGACAAATTGTTTAGTGTAATTTTCACGTTCAATATTGAAAGAGAACAGTTGTTTAAAAAAAATGACAATTATGTTGTCCACGAAAAGTAGGCTAAGAAGATTCATGGTGTAGGCGATTGCAGTAGGCAGTTTCAAGCTAATGATAATGACAGGCTAATATGGTGACGATTCCTTTCCAAGTTCATTTGCAAAAGCTTGTAATACGAAAAGTTTGATGTAATCCTCCATTTTTTGTATCTTTTATCCCATAGCTGTTTGTTAGGCTACATATTGCTTTAAGGTACTTTACACAGGACTGACGATTTTGCTGCATTACAATAAATGTTATGTAAAAGATGCATACCTGAGTCCGCTGTCAGTGACTTCAATCTCATGCACATAGAAGTTGCCCTGCTCGTCAATACAGGCTAGCACCACCTGGCTTTGGATGTGGGCAAACGCCAAGTCTTGCACCTGTAAGTTAAGTTATGTTTCTATACTTAAAATACTTCTATCTCTTCCAGTAGTAATGGAGGTAAAATACTTACTTATGTAGGCTACAAGAGATTTATATTTTATGCTTGATTTCACTTAAGTCAAAATTATGTTTTTTGTGTCCTCAAAATTGAGTAGCATTTCATTATTCGGCCATAAGGTTCATGCTTACATTTTAAAGAATTTAAAAAAAAAAGTGGTCTTCATGAAAATCTCTGCTTATATTGTATTTTTTCTTTTCTTTGAAAAACCATACTAATTTCATCACTAGAGATACAACTATATGACTCTATAAAAATCTACTAAAATGCTGATCCCTGATTATTACTAAACTCACCTCCCCCTTCATCCCCTTGATGAGAGCTCGCCGGTCAGTCCCGGGCTCTGGGTTGTACACCACGCGTACCATACCACTCCATGTGCCAGGGTTCACGGCGTTCGGAGCTGCAGGTGAAAGGCAAAGTTAGTACTTGTAAAGTGGTGGATGTTGTTGATGATAGAAATCCAGAAATGTAACCCTGATACAGGTTCTTAAGAAACTGCAATAGTGCAAGTTAGATGGTGAAAAAAATTGGTAACTTGTTTCATTCAAACAGTGTGAATGGGTATCTTGAGATTAACTATGAATTATGACTTGTTTCGTTCAAAAATTCAAACAGTGTGAATGGGTATCTTGAGATTAACTATGAATTATGACTTGTTTCGTTCAAAAATTCAAACAGTGTGAATGGGTATCTTGAGATTAACTATGAATTATGACTTGTTTCGTTCAAAAATTCAAACAGTGTGAATGGGTATCTTGAGATTAACTATGAATTATGACTTGTTTCGTTCAAAAATTCAAACAGTGTGATTGGGTATCTTGAGAATACTATGAATTATATTATGTACATTACATGTGATGTTTATGTATGAATTTTCTAGCTTCAGCCTGCAGTTTCACCAGTGTCCAGAGGAAACTCCTTCCTCCTAATAACTACAAGTTAGCCTATATGTTTTTCTTATATGTGGCTATAATAATACCAAGGTTCATCAAAACAAACATAGATCCACATCCTTAAGTTAATAATATCAGTAGGAGGTGATGCTGTGGCATAATCTACTGATAAGAATCTGCAATTAAAACATTTGAAGGCAAAAGGTTCAAGTTACAAATTACAGTTCATGCTAACTATTTAAAATGGTATCAAAGTACAAAAAGTATAGTGTAGCACATTTTGTTTGATTAATTGTTCTATTTATTAGTTCATGTTATGTCTGTGAATTTGATATTTTGCATTTGAAGCAAGTTAGGCCTCACTTGACTCAGATATAACAACACAATGACGATAACTGTGGTTGTAACTATACATATATCTACAGTAACAGCTTCAAAGGCTTTTTTTTAATGACGCTAAAAATCATCAAATGACCCCTCCCGCTGCGGGTTAGCAGAGTTGAGGGAGTGTCTTGATGACTAAAAACCGTTGTGTTCCGTCGTAGACCTTTTATGTACCAGAGACGCGGTAACTTTTTCAAACAGTCCCGCAGCTTCAAAGGCTTACAAGAACTTTTAAATACAAGAATAACAGCTTATGAGAGAAAATAACAAATAAATATAACTAGCTGACCTCAGTACTACCTATTTTCAGCGGGAACTACTTTCTGCAACCAAATTAAATGTGGATTTATGTAATTTTGATGCAAGTTTAATATACGTATAAGTAACTTAGTTTCTTTCTATAACATATATCACAGTGAGTCGCACAATTTAACTATAACAATAACCAAGCCATATTCAGTTTTCAAATTAACAAATGCATGGCAATTTCACAGCTAGTGATGGTTCAGTCATAGTTAAATGGTGCAACTCACACTTAGTGTAATTAATGGTTCAATATTTTTAACAGGTTTTTACCTAGTTCAGGCAAATCATACATACACAGTTATTTAGAATTAACTAAAATTATGTACAAAGTACCTGTTACTGGGTTGAGGTGGTCAGATAGGGCAGTCGCTCCTTGTAAAACACTGGTACTCAGTTGCATCAAGTTAGACTGACAGCTGACTCCAACATAGTTGGGAAAAAGGCTCGGAAGGTGATGTACAAAGTGTAGTACTAAACAATTTATTTATTTACCTTTAATAGAGTACGCGAGGTACTTCCCGTTAGTATGTATAGCCAGCAGCTGCCCCGCATAAAACTTGGGCTCCCAGTTGTAATCCACCAGGTTTTTCAGCTTAACCTTGGAGCTGCCGTGGTCATGGTTGCCGGCGTTGGTGTTCACCATTACGTTCGTGGAGTACACCTCCGCGCTGCATACACCATCTCCGTCGGAGAATGATCTTGAATAAAATGGAGGGTTTTTCGTTTATTTATTTAAAAGTGGTTAAATAAATGTATTCAGTAATAAGCAGCATTGTAGCCCTAAGTAAGTTGAAAATAAAACGCTTGTCTCAGCCAGACTTGTTTCCTTTTGTAACATGATACTTCACATACTTCAATTTTCAACTGGCTGATATCTGTGGTTTCTCCAATGTTTTTTGTCTGATCTAAAAGCTATATAAATGTGAAGTTTTATCAAAATCTGTAGTTTTTTTAGGATGAAAGAGTAAGAAATATCCGTTTAAACTAGTCATGTTTATAATATGAAAGATGATGGGATGATGGGTTGGGAACTTTGGCAATAAATGGATTTCCTAACTCTAATAATATTTTCTTTTCAGTGTTCAAATGGATCTGTAAAATGGACATATCTAGCCAGATTACAATAGAATATTTTGGCATCTCGTCTCAAATATGACTAATTAATCATTTTAAGATATGGCAAGTAACTATGCCACAAAATTGACATACCTACTCATTGGCAAAAATGCTGTGTAATAAAAGATGAGTTGAATTCATATTTATTCACAAATAAATCTTTGACAAACAGTGCTAGCTTATTGAAACTTTTGTCAATTACACGACAAAAAATTATGAATGACTTGTGTAAAACTTTCACCAAGAAGTATCGTAAAATCCCAAAAAGGTTCGTCTACATGATTTTCGAGCATGCTAAGCGAATGTTTAGGCAACAGGTTACAGTAGTTTTTGCACAAAGAATGCAAAAAGGGTATAAAGTTATCATTGAATAGCCCTTAGCTACACAGGAAATCCTTAATAGTCCCTATTTATTTGCGTAAGCGATATCTAAAAAGCAAAATTCAATTTCAGATTAATGTCACTTACATAGTTTGAGTGGCATCCGATAGCTTTGGAAGCATTGTTGTTGGTGCCATTATTGATCTAATCTTCTACTTTCCACATGAATTTCTGAAACTTTAGCGCAAATTCACAATACAATCGTAATTGCAAAAAATCATGCAAATATTACAACAGCAAACCGCTGATGCCGACCGACATGAGAGTGCGTTTAGTTATTATATTTCGCACAGAGTAATCATTTCATTTTGTATAATCTTTTTTTCCGATTTATTCATTTTTAGCACATGTAAAAGGTATTAACCAAGAAAAATGAAAATTAATTGTTTAAATAGCAAAGGCATCAAGAATACACAACAAAACATTTTTAGGATTGAATATAATTTATCTATCGGAAACAGAAAAAGTAACTAAACGCTAAATGGAGGGATGGTCAGCCTGTTTTTATTTACAAACATTTTTAACGAGAATTCTTAAAGTAAATCTTTCCTGAAGTAATCACAAATTCTGTATGGTATATGTGCCAGTAATAATTACGATAGAAATTAACAAATTATGTTTTTTTATTAAATAATGATAAAATTAACAAGAGTCTTGTTCCGTGATTAGAGCTTCTGCTGCAATGCGTGATGGACGGCAAGAAGCACTAGTAAGAACAAGCTTTCTTTTAGTTGACTTGACAGGTGACAGGGCAGTGAATTGATTTTTTCGAAAATGGTAAGAATTAATCGTAAATATTAAATAATTTGCTTTGTTAACGTTAGGGAAACCTTATAATCATGTTAATAATTGTTACAGTCGTTAACAGACAAGCTTTCCATGCTTATGGCCCGGCCGGGCGGCGACAATGCCCAGAAAGATGACGTGCCTTGGTGGATGCGCTACGCTGGTCGGGGACTTGGAACAGTTGGCGGTTTCAGTTCGTATTATTGTACTTTAAATTAAACATTATACACATAAAACTTGGTCGTGAAGAGTAGGATATTACGCGTGCTCTAGAAATTAAGTAGTGTTGATTAATAGATCAACAGTATTATCTTATCTTTAGTGTCCGAATGTGCAGACACGGTAGTACCACCCTTGATTTTAGACAATGAGCCTGAAATAATAAACAATTACAAGGTGTCACGTATTGCGTCTTTCTGTAACAAAGGGATAATTACTTGTGCATATTTATGTAGAAAGTATTAAACAAGATAATTGGGGCATTACATTTGCACAATTTAATTTTAATGAGAACATTTTTAACATCGTTCAGATTATAAATAATATCTGAGCATACTTCTAAGAAACTTAAGTAAAGTTTAATTTCAACAGTCATATATTTTTACATAATATCAAAATGTTTTTGGGTTTTTACAAGTTTCTATATTCATTCACAAGGAAAAATATGTCTATGGAGCAATATTGCATCACTGCTGTACACATTACTTTTGATTACAGTGCAATAACAAGCTAGACCTATTTAACTGTTGTTAATAATCTTATTTATGGTACATTCAACCTCTTTATGTCATTATTGAGGCTATACAAAGAGTATTTAAGTTACCAGCACATATCTATCATCATCATCATCAGCCTATAGCAGTCCACTGCTGGACATAGGCCTCTCCAAGTGCACGCCACTGAGATCGATTTTCGGCTGCTCGCATCCAGCTCCTGCCAGCCGTCTTGCGCAAGTCATCACACATATCTATACTTCCATACTAATATAGTATAGAGAAAACATTAGGCTCCACATCAGCTGAACCGATTAGAACAATTATGTTACTGTTAGAAAGCTACACTATTCCCAAGAAATCTTATGTACAGGCAGAAAGTCCCCCAGGATGGGGATGAAACCATAGGAAATCAGCCATTTAAAATTATACGAAAATAATGAAAAGAAAACAAGTAAATAATCTTTTTCTATGCTTCAAGATCTTTAAAATGTTCTATTGCCTTTTTTTTCTCAATGTTGGTCAAAAGCTAGGCTTTTATATAGTTATGTAACAAAATGCAATCACTATGTACAGAAGTGCATTGGACATGCCTATTAAAATATTAGGTTAAATACTTTGTTCTATACATACAAATTGGTTAATTATAACAGTAACTTACATGCTTATTTTAACACTAGCTGTTCCCTGCAGTTTCACTCACATCTTGGGAGAACCCCTTTTTAAGTAAAAGTGCAGTATTTAGAGAATACTATTTTCACTTTCAACTGTACATAATGTAACAATATTGCATACTAATCACTTGAATATTATTCCAGAAAATATTTAATACATATGGACTTAAGTGGTTATTTATCTAAAAAATCCTAATCCTAACTAATATTATAAATGAGAAAGTAACTCTGTCTGTCTGTCTGTCTTTTCTTCACGCCTAAACTACTGAATCGATTTGTGTGAAATTTGGTACAGATATAGTTTGAAACTTGAGAAAGGACATAGGATAGTTTTTATTACAAAAAAATATAAAAATAAAATTTATTCCGGACATATAGCGCCACCTATTGGTCAAACCAAAAATCTACCGGAAGTTACTATTCCACGCGAAAGAAGTCGCGGGCAAAAGCTAGTACGCTATAAAGTTTGAAAAGACACAGCCGCTGTAGGTAATGGGTAAACACCCTTATTAATTATCTAAGCACAAAAATAATGCATCAGAATGATACCAAATTAGGCAGCAGATATATAATAATAGTTTTAAATTCTTTACAAGCTATTTCACAAAACAGGTCATATATTTGGAATGGCCTTGACACGCAATTCTACATTATCCTTTTAATCCTCATTCTATTTAAAAGTTCATTATAATATTTATTATCATTCAGAAATATCATGCATAAATTATAAACCCATGAAAACTCGTTTATTTTTAATGTATGTTAATTGATGTTTTTAATGGCAATTTATCGTATCTATGAAGGAACTGGTTCTCAGTTCTATTAACACTTGATAGTATCAAATGTCAAACTTATCGGCTTATCAAACACGTTAAAACTATTATAGTTAGGTTTTAAAATACAAACAGTTAATGCAATATTGGCCCAGTTAATTACAGTTTATGCCCACCCCTTTTCTGATATCTTTAAAGCGTTTACTCCATTTATGCCCTGATTAATCACTATCACTACAAAGTATAAAACAATGTCGCTTATCTGCCCTATGTTCCTGTGTCCCTTTGTACGCTTAAATCTTCAAAACTACGCAACTGATTTTCATACGGTTATTTTTAATAGATAGAGTGATTAAAGAGGAAGGTTTAGAAGCATAATAACATCCATTAAACAGTGGGGAAATAGGTACTGTTATCCCGTGCGAAGCAGGGGCTGGTCGCTAGTACATTATAAATGCGAAACTGTCTGCCTCTTTGTCGCGCTTTCTCCCAATAACTACTGAACCGATTTAAATAAAATTCGGTACACTGATAGTCTAGACTCCAGAGCCCGAAAAGCCTCTGGAGCTGTTGGGGAATTCAAGATTCCTCTTTTGCTACTACCCCTTGCTTCGATAACCGCTTGCATGCCGGTGCCCAGATCTACGCGAGACACAATGGATTTTCTTTTGTTCTCTAATAGGATAATGCTCCCTTTTGCAGCCTTTCAAATGGGCGAGTTTATTACTGACCGGTCATTGATAAAGTTCACGGTTACGCAAAGTTTGACAAATCATGGTTGATTTATATTTACTGACTGATCAAAAAAATAAAAAATTTCATTCATGTCACCTCTGTCATCAAAACAAACATTATAATCACATCAAAATGACTTATTTACGTTATTTAAAAGTACAAGATAACGACTGATAAGCAAAGTTTTATGTTTATATCAAACTGTGCTGCATTTTATTGCTTCTTTTATATTGGTTTTTGTGGCCAGTTACGTCCATGAAAGTTGGTTAATAGTTCTGTTACCTATTACAAAACTTCTTAACCGCGACTTGTGTTTCATTAAGAAAGGTGCTCGATATTCTGTCTCAAACATGAAACATGAAAAACAATATCAATTTAGAAAGAAAGAAACACATTTATTGACACAACACCGTACTTGACAAAGAGGGCCAAAAGTGGCAAAAGTATATAAAAAAGGAGGCTATTTATCGACATAGGCTTATTATCCGGGTGCGTTAACGTTAACCGGTAATGTGTGTAATGTATAAAATGTGTGTTTAATCCGCCTTCTCCCAAAAACACAAAAAAAAACATTCTAACAAAAGAGAATTCCCGTTCTCTCTGATCCCTGAGTTAATACCCGGCCGCTATAATCCAGCAGTTATATAAGCTTTCACAATTTAATTAATACGACTCCGAATGAGGTTGTATAGAAATAATGTGACCTTGTTACTATGAATATTTTATTGGCTATGGTAGATAGAGCGTGGACACATCTCTATTCGGGCGTTATGACCAATTGTCGCGTGTGTAGGAAGGTCGTTAACTAAAATGGTGTATAACTGAGTTTTATTTAGATATATAGTGGTTATTTTAGCTGTTATTTCTGTCTTATGTAATACAGATTTTAATCTAGGAAGAATATTTTTTAAGTAACAGATTTGACCCTTTATTTGATCCTTAGATAGGGTAGAATATGGACAGTATAAGGTTCTTCTGAAAACATTTCTGTTTGTTGATACCATAAAAGCTTGAAAACTACTGAACCAATTTGAAAAATCTTATGTTAAGCTACACTATCATCCCCGGGTGACATAGCTGTATTTTATCCAGGTACGGGAAGTAAGTAATTCCAAGGGACGCGGGTGAAACTACGGGGAACAGCTACTCTTAAATATATTCGTTCTGTATAGAGGATCAATGTATAGATAGTCTTAATAATAAATACTTTTCACATACACGGTATATGTCGTAAAAAACGTCTATTGGATAGCATGAGATGACGGATAGTGACGTCACAGTACACGTTTGATATCGACAATTTGCTATTACGTATAGTATATGTCTGCCAAACTAAGTGAACGCTTTCTTCCTAGTATATGTATGATTGTATATCTACTTTCTATATGCCATAGCAATGAAAGGCTTCAGCTGTGATAGGCGTTTGTAAAATAATGGGATTGTACACGCACTGTAGTCTATGTAACTAAATGAAACGCGGCACAAATCGTGTTGTCTTAACGTAGATTTTTTATTCAAACGTGTAGATAGGAGTCTCTAAATCCAAGCGCCCACGTGTGTATTCATTATACTTACACTATACAAGGATTATCGGCCGAATACTGGAACGCCCCACTTTAAGCACTGCTCAAACATCATTCTGTCTATCACATTATATAGGATACAAGGATATATAGGTAGTTTTAAGTAGAACTTAAAGTTAAGTAGCGTCTGAGAATTACGAGGTATGAGTAGTACATAAGGAAGTATATACTTATGGAGTAGATAGGGAAGTGAGAATGGAAAACTGATGCGATTT
Organism: Helicoverpa zea x Helicoverpa armigera; assembly: GCA_033682625.1. Lineage (NCBI taxonomy): Eukaryota > Metazoa > Arthropoda > Insecta > Lepidoptera > Noctuidae > Helicoverpa > Helicoverpa zea x Helicoverpa armigera. Next base: position 13,600,543 of record JAWIIS010000020.1, read on the forward strand.
TTTAGTTTAAAGGACTCATAAAAAATAGAAGCCATATTGACCATTGCTTCAACAAGCGTAATAACAAAAGTTTCCCTTTACTTCCAGTTGCCATAGTCCTGGGTCTCCTCAACTGCATCAGCATCGTGGTCCTGAACGTGGCCTGCCTCATAGCCGGCATCTGGCAGATGCTGGCAGGGTTCATAGTGATAGTGTGTGAAGCTCCGTGCTGCTGCTTCTTCATAGACTACGTGCAGACCCTCAGCGATAAGGTGGAGAGCAGGCCTTATTGGAACAAGGCTGCGCTGTATATTGGGTGAGTTTTTCTTACTTGAATGTTTTTGTGGAGATCTAAAGGGTAGGCCTATGTTCAGCAGTGGACGTCCCATGGCTGAGATGATGATGATGATGATGAATGTTTTTGAAGATGTATGGACTACATGTTACTGGCCTTATCCCAATTTTATTTAGGTAAGGCGTATAAAATGACAGTCTACCTATACATTTAACTTTAAATAGCTACGGGTAAGATGTTTGGTGTAACTTGGAGCTGATGAAGACCATGCTAGCCTAGAATTTTTATTCCTCAGAAGGCACGTAGTTGTCCGTATTATTGATTGCTGTATGAAATAAAATCAAATAACGTATGCAAGTAGAGTACTTACATAAATATTCTATACAATTGATTCGGTTCGTTGGCAGGTATAAATATTTTTCCTCTTAGACTAAAATAGGACATTTAAATTGTGTTATTTGTAATACGAAATTCATTAAATACTTATGTTATGAAACGCAGAAACGATGGGGAATGCCCAAATTGAAAGCATTAGTGTACAGATAGTGTTGCGATAACATAATACAATAATATCGAGACATTGAATTTCCATTAAATCTTATCACATTTTTCTCGTACATAATAAAACAATAGAATAGAGCGTTTCACGGTACTAAATTAACTGCAAATAAAAAGTACAGAAACCTTAATTAAAAAATGTTTAGAAGGAAAAATTATAAAAAAGTCCACCGCAATCAAATTATGATAGAATTAATTAAGACTGGGCGTAATTAATTAATTCATGACCAGAATATCCGGTTTAATATTTAATTTATCGACGAAAGCGTTCCGATTTTCGGTCTTCGATACGGTAAAGTTTTGTCTGTGATTAAAGAGAACGTATGTTATGTATTGATGTTTGTCTGTGAGTGATATCAAAGCACTTAAACGGATGAAGCTACTTAATTGAGTTTTAATTTAATTAAATTCTAGTTCAATCGGAATGATTCATAGAAAAAAAATTGTCATCAATTGTCCTATTGGGCCTTGAGAGTTCTCTTCCCTCACTCTCACAGTACGCAATCTGTGACATAGCTAAGTATATTAACAGTACAGTTACAACGTCAAGTCTGACTCATTGGCTTTATCAAAACGTTTAACAGCACACAGATTGTATGTATATCTATTACATTGTAATTATGCCTTTTTTTAAATTGATTTATTTGTTGCTCTATTTATGATATCAAAGCCCTTAAACGGATGAAGCTACTTGAATCAGGATGATTCATATAAAAAGTTAATGAAAATGTGACCCATTGGACTGTGTCTAAGAGAAGAGAAAGTGCACCTTTGTCTACTGTAATCCACTATAGGTCTGGATGCCATTAGTTAGTACTCCCTCCCTTTGAAATGTTTTGTGTCGAAGATACGGAAAATACCATTTTCATTTTGTAATTCAAAAGTTTTGCCACCACTGGTTCCTCTAAACTTTTAATTATATTTCTGATACCTTTCTATTCCATACTCGTGCAGTTTCAACGCAATCGGTGACGTATCTAAGTATATCAACAGTTGTAGGTACAACAACGTCAAGTCTGACTCATTGGCTTTATCAAAGCGTTGAACAGCATACAGGTTGTATGTATCTCTGTGTATATCTCACATTATTGTAGTTATGTATGTCGTTTGTAGACTAATAAATTTTTTTGTTGCTCTATTTATTACGTAGGTTGAGTTAACTGATTTAGATAATGGGCCTATGGTCAAGTTTATTGGTTTGTTGGTATGATCTAATTAATGTCAAGTTTTTTTTACACTGTGTTTTACCTCGTCAGACTGATGTACTCGGGGCAACGTCCTTTAGTGCATAAAGTGAGTCACTGCGTTTTTGGTAAAACAGTAGATTATTATTGATGATTAATTGATAGGCAGATACTTATGTTTAGATATAGCTAATATGTACATTCATTGTTCTTCAAAAAGGGAGAGCTGTGATATTCGCAATCACTTCCTATTTCTTTGTTTCCATAATAAAAACAATTTAACTCTCCGCTCCGAAACTGTTTAACTGATTTGGAAAATTATTTCACTATTGGAAAGCTACAGTTTCTCCGAATTACATAGGTTATAAGAATTTTCATCCGGTTTCGGGCAATCGTTCACACAGGACGCGGGTGAAACTGTTGTAAACATCGCTAATATGACCTATTTATTTTATTCCTGTTATATCCCACAATTCCCGATCCCATATACCTCAACTAACACTTACAAGTCAGGTGATAATGAACCAATAAAATTTCATAGCATGTGTTGCGAATTGCTTTATCCCACGTCACAATGAATGCCGCGAGAGGCATTGTACTGCGTTCTTCAATAATAACATTAATATCTTCATCCTACGGTTGAGAAACATGTGACTCAATGTTTAAGTTCGGCGGAACATTTACTAAGTGGTTCTAAAGTATGGGATTTTTTTATTATTTTGAAATGACAACTGATGTTTGTATATTTTCATCTACCTGAGATATAGTCCTTGCGGTTCCACCAGCGGTTTTACTTGAGTCTGCGGGATGCTGCTTTAGTTTTCGTTAAAGCTGAAAGATTTTAGAAATCGGTCCAGTAGTTCTTAAGATTAGCGAGATTATGAAGCAGACAAAGTTGTCAGCTTTATAATATTGTTTGGTGTAGAGTAGGTATATCAGCTTAACTGCAATCAATCATTCAGATTATAATATCAGGGCCTACCTTCTATCATCACTATTATTATGTTGAAAAGTTGTTGCTGGGGATGTTGTTCCACCACTTCTTCTTGCCAGCAAAAAAACATAGGAAGTGGTGAAGGGCGGGCGTTTTGGGGGCTGTCTTTTGTAAATTTGACCTTAAAAAAAATGCAGATTTTCAGCTTACTTTGAATAAATGACTTTTTATCTTTTAAATCAAAATATATTTAACAAACTTTTTATTTCCTTCTCTTTCAGGCTGTCAGTCCCACCATTCTTCATGTGCTTCCTAAGCATGAGCACGTGGTTCGGCAGCGGTCTGATCTTCGCGACCGGTATCATATACGGCATGATGGCGCTCGGCAAAAAGTCAGTATACGCCATTTATTTAATACTCTTAATATTAGTATGGGCGCCAGAATTGTACAAAGTAATTTTGCAAAGGGCGCCAGAATAATAACGCCACTTTATTGAACGTCATTTTACCCATTGTCAGAATAGAGGTAAATGTGAATGTATTTTTGAAACGTTACTTTGTAGGATTCTGGTGTCAATAATATATTTATGAATTATAAAAAGTATGAACTAATTTCTGTTGGGTGTGGGTGCTTTAAACAATCTTTCGAGTTCTTGCTTTAAAGGGTTACTTTGTTTGGGTATGTAAAGTTTCGAGCTGTGTACGGATTTACTGGTATTTTGTATGATCTGTAATGCTATGCATATTTTTATTATAAATGCTGAACTTCTTAAACTGAAATGCATTTTTACTTCGGGGGTTTGGCAGTTTCTGTCGTTAATGTAAAATAAAGCATTAGAACTTTACCTTGGCATTGGATGGATATCATGTGCAATAATGAAAGATCGTTATTTTTTTTGGCATAAGAAAGAAATCTGTCGAACCAAAGTTTCATATACCTACAGAAAAAAATGGGAAGTAAAGAAATATCTAATTCAACTAAAGCTTTGTGTGATTAACTGGTCAAAGGCCATGTGTGTGTTACTAATACTGCGTGTGTGTGTGTGCGCGTGACGCGCAGGGGGTCTCGCGACGACATGGCGGCGATGGCGGCGGGCGGGACTACGCCCCCGGGCGCTCCGCTGGCGAGCTCGCACGACCACAACGTCACCCTCATGGAGGACCCCGACGTGTGGCGTCCCAACTAAATGAGGCACGCATTCTAACTGTTCCTGTCTGTGCTTCGTATGCTATGGGCTTGCATGGTCTTAGAACCTACTTATGGTGTAATTTTTCGACAGAATTTTCCGACGGGCCAGTCTTTTTCATATGTACAAGCATTTTTTTGTGATTATAAGTATAGTAATTGTGAGAAGGGACGTCGAAGAATTTTGAATTAAATGTTTTGTAATTTCTTCGTTTGTTTTTTTAATTGCATATTCTCGCAGGAACTTTCTGTTTTTTCTTTGATTTGCACAGGTCTTTTTCCAGCACTGGAGGAGCACAGTTTTTTTTACTAAATGTTATCTAAGGATTTAATTAGTTTTATTTTCATTTCTAGAGCACTTTTTTACGTTATCAAGTACAGCTAAAACATTTTGCACCGAAAAAAAAAATCTTTGAGTATCTTTCGAAACCATTGGAACATGTACTCCATATACTTACTAATCCGTGAAACATATAACTAAAATCTATATATCAAAAACAGAGGCTCCATAGAAGACATGAGGACGTCGGCTGCCAACTTGGAAGCAGGGTTAGGCCAGCCGACGAGCGCGCCTCGCGCCAACCTCGTGACGAACGAACAGCCCATCAGCTTCACCGGCGTTCCCGCGCGCAACTGACCCCGTACTCCGTGAGTCTCCTTCATTGTATGCGCTCCTGGTACTCGATAGATCATAAGGGAATTAACATGGACTCATTATACTGGTTTTTATTATGCTGGCGCCCTGGAAATGACACTCTAGCGCCCTAAAAAGGACACTCTAGCGCCCTTAACTATCCTGGCGCCCCTAAAATTACATTTCAATGCACTATGAATACTGGTTTAACTATTCTGGCGCCATCTTAATGTCAGTCAGGTACCTTTATTCATTTGGCGCCTTACTACTAAATTTTGGCGCGGTACTGCCTTGATTTTTAAGAGGCCAGCGTTATAAAATTGCTTGTATTTCTAAAATGTTTATATAATTTAAGAGTTCAGACCTGTTATCACGAATCATTTTAAGATATAAGGTAGTGGTATGCAATAAATATGTGTACAACTTACCTTATAAAATGCATAGTTAAATGATTTGTGGTAATGGGTTATGTGGAATTACCCTATTTGTGAAATGTGAATGTAAAATGTTATTCATAGTTTATTCTAGTTGATCGGATGAATGTTTCAAAATACCAGTTTTATATAAATGAATGCTGATTTTTTATGGCAAGTATTTTTTGTAAGAATTTCTGGTACTATGGAGCGCATAGTTATTACTAAGACTTTATTAACGTCTATACTAAAGATAAGTTCAGCCGAAACTTCGAGACGTTCAGCAATATTCACTGTAAACTCCTTAGTTTAGTGTTGCCAACAAAAAAAGTGTCCTCCATACAAAACAAATAGTATTGCCAACGTTTTTGATTGAGTCTGCTTGTAGATAGTTAATATTCTTGTCTATGATAATATTCAGCATGATTGTATTATAATATTCAATTATTTGTTAAATCTATAGAGGTTTATGAACTAAGCACATTATACTAGACATATTGTACCATATCGCTTGGCCCGTGAGAGGAGATTAAACAAAAATAGATGTTATGTCCTTGCAATAGAGGCTGTTTTGCAATAAGTGGTCTTTTTAATAAGAACATGTTCATAATAAAGGACCAATGCACTTGAAATCTATTAAAAGTGAACCTCAAACAGAAGTAATTTTGTAGGAGAATTATTTATTTATGTCTTAAGGGCTAATCAGATTTGTGGGGTGGCTTCAAAATGAAGTATGGTGTGAAGATACCATAATGTTCCGGATTGGATGGTCTCGTCTCAATAGCTATGTCAATTTTGAAGTCACGGTGTTATAGTAATAAAGTTAGGAACTTCTTACACTTTGAAATAAGATGTATCCTTTGGTACTCCATATTTATTCGTTCTTTAGGTAGCGAGTGTAATCGTAACGTAGTCGAGGGCTGTTAATAGTATAATTAATTGTTTAATGTTAATTTATTAGGCGAACGGTACACGATTGCTCACGTTTTGGGTTTTTTCAACGTTTTATTACTTTCTATGTGGGTATCGTAAAACCCCTTTTAGAAACTTCAGGGGATATTACTGACTCAATTCTGCCCTCTATGAAATAGTAAAACGTCTATATTTCATACATATCTTCAAAATACCTGGCTGAAAAAGTTTTACTTTTAAAACTGTTATTTTTCACTAGTAAATTGTTATCATCTTGTGGTGACACAAAAATCGTAATTAAATAAAATTATTTATATTATTATTGCTCATATTTTATATTATTTTCGTCCAAATTATTATAGGCAGTTATATTGAATTGTGCGGCCATATGTCGTGTTTCAAGGAGTTTGATCCAAATTAAATGATACTTAGCGTAGTAGTTAGCGAAATTTTCTTGACATTGATGTAATGTGTTTATTTCTATAGAAAATATATGTAGCTACGCCTTCCTTCGTGCTAGACTTACTGAGGCCTCGTTCACGCCGACTGGAGCCTCGTTTAGTACTTCACTTCGTCTCGTCGCTTCTAAGAAAATGCAGTCATTACTGGCTCATGAACGCGGCGAGCTACTAAACCGAATGCTAAATGAGGCATCAGTTGTAACGAAGCCTGATATTTCACCATATCGTATTCCTTATGAAGTTGTGATTTGTTTCGGAAGCATTTTTTTAAAGCTGTGTTTGTTAAAGACATTAAGAGAGGGATTCTTTTGCCTTGTAATCAGGGTTTACTTGTAAGTTCTGAGACCGGATTATCAACAGACTAAACGAGGCATTAGGATCGTATTGTAAGCATTCCGGAATCGTACTGAATTTATGGGTCTTTTCTTTTCAATTCTAAACTAGTTGTCATAACATTGTTACAACAATGTCAATTTGTTGAGACGGTGTTAATTTCAAGTGTAGTGGACTAGACTACATGGAACTACCTTCCCTAGCCAGAAAATATGTACCTATAACTACAATTCTTTATAAATGTTTTTGGTCAGTATTCAATGGATATTAATAGATATTATAAGCAGTTGAGAAACCGAACTATATGACATTTGTTGAAGTTTGGACAGCATCTGTGTATGGTATGGTAGTCTCAACTATTAATGGACACATTTTTGAAAATATATATCACATAGCCATTAGAGAATTGTTCTGCAACACAATATAAAAAAAGATTATCACTGTTACTGTAATTGCAAGATATTTTTGTAAAATAAAGATTATAAAACGCCACAGTGACTGCGTAAGTATTATTGTGAATAAGAAAGGCCCTAGTCTTAGGTAATATTTTGCTAGTTTTAACATTTTTGCTCACACAGCCAATATTTTAGTGAAAAGAGTTTTTATTTAAACTTGTATAATTATGAAGTGTTGCCAGGATTATTGAATTGATTTTTAAACTTGCAACACTGATTGGAATGATTGATTACGTGCAATGTGCTTCCTTATTTACATTGAATATTTTTTTTATTAGACATCATGATTTTTACATGCATCGATTTATTTATCTATCTATATTAAGCGAATTAATTGTTAAAATAAGAATTTACGTTGAGATTGTATATAGTATATGGTATGATGATTAAATTGATAAGTTGGTATATATTCTTGCTTAGCCTAAACACTTGCAACTCTGTTCAAGTTCAGTTCGACAGTTATTTGAGATTTAAATAGTTACGTGGCTTGTATACTTAGGGTTAGTGCAGAGATAAAAATAGAACGTTTAGTGCACTGTGTAGGCAAGAAAATAATAGTTAATAGATACAAAGGCAGCTGTAGACCTGTGTCAAATATGTTGGAATTTTATAGTAATGGGATCTTTTCCAGCAAATATTGCAATATTAACCTTAAGGTTCTTTACTGAACAAAGTATTTATCCCTGCACTGAATCCAAGTGGTAACTAGTAAAATTGTTTGTAACACATACAGTAAGAGTATACATAGTTGTATAGTTTAAGCGGTTGCAGTTGTTTCTCGTCAAGTTACTGTTATAATTAGGAAAGCATATCTGTAATAAATGTGTGTATATTGATGTTTGTGTTTTATTTTTGTACCTCTTTGATCAACTTTAGAAGATAAAGCAATGTCCAACAACCCAAAACCATCTGAAATTTTCAGTCCATAAATTAAAAATCATCGACAGATGTGGAGACGAAGTGGGGAGGCCTTTGCTCAGCAGCAGGACAGTTGGGGCTAAGAAAAAAAAAGAAATTCAGGGCATGTCTCGATTTTTATCAAGAAATACATTGTGCTATTGCTCCTGCCTCTGGGGAAGAGTAGTGAGCTCTGGAATCCTAGATTCTGTATTTCTTGTCTACTTGTTGTGTCTATAGAGGTATTTAGGGGAGAGTCAAACCGTTGTGCGATCTAAATATGTGATAAGAAAAAAGGCTGGGTTAGCTGTCCTGAGTGATAAGCATCCCTACTAATATTATAAATGTGAAAGTAAATCTGTCTGTCTGCCTGTTACACTTTCACGTCTAATCCGTTGAACTGATTTAAATAAAATTTGGTACAGAGACACAGAGATAGAGTTGACCTTGTGAAAGAACATAGGATAGTTTTTATCCCGGAATTTTGAAGAATTCTCTTGGAAATGCGATATAACCGAAGTCTACGCGGGTGAAGCTGCGGGTAGAAGCTAGTTTTATATAAAAAAAAGATATTTATGTACATACTATAAAATTCTTTAATTACAAAAAATACACTAGCATCATTATTTTAATATTAAGGTACATACATTTTATATTATTTAACGTAAAATAAACATTATTCTTTCATTATCAGTATCGGCTGCATTGCAAAGAACAATTCAAATTGGTGTAGAAATCTGAAAAAGAATAAAATTGTTAATATAACAGTATATATAATCTTTAAAGTAAATAGGACAAACAAGGTCTCATGTAACGTTAGGAGCCTATATGACAGTAAAACCAATATGAGGACAATGGAAAACTTTGGATAATTTTATTGCTACAAACCATAAAACAGACTTCAACCAACTGGAGTGACATAGAATTTGTGCACATCTAAAGGTTCTTTGTACTTATAGAAAACAGTAAAAGTATAAAATCTGATACATATAGCATTGAAACTTACTATGATTTCTGCTTGATAATCGCTCCGGTGATCGTTCCGTGTCGCTGTATCAGACACTGCTTCTTGTCTGTCTCTAAGCAAACAGTGGGCGGCTTCAGATTGGGCTGTATTTTACACGCCTGCTCAGATATCGCGACTACAATCCCTGCTGAGTCAACGTGCGCCGTTCCTTTCGCAGCCAAACACAGCCCCTGGTGGTCCGCTACTAGGCAACCGCTCACATTCGGAGTCGACATTATCTCCTCAACTACTTTGTCTAACTCTTTCTCCATGGTATAGCTTAGTTTTATTGTGTTTTAAAGCTAAATTGAATTTTTGTTTACGTCTAACAAAGATCGAATTGGAACTGTCAAACGTCAATGTCATTTGACTGTCAAATTAGAATTTGTCATGTTCATAGCGTTCCAATTTACGCAATGCTATCTGTTGATTGTTTCTTTTTTATAGATAAATAATTTTAAAATACTATGATGGTTATTTTTCGGCAATCAAATAACTTCATGATAGTCTAAAAGAAAAGTGGAAGCTGCTTCCTTAAATCCAGCTTTGTTTTCGTGGATGCAAAATAGTACACGTACTAAATTCAAATAAGACACCTTAATAAATCGTAGGTATCAGAGCATATGTACCTACTTTAGACATATATTTCCATTACCTTAACTTCAAGTGAAGATTAAATACAAAATCTACATTGTCCTAGGTTACACGATTCCTAGTAAACATGGGTAATAGCGGAAATGACGACACCCACCGGTACTTCGGTAAGGTCGCAGCGGCCGAGTCCCATTATTACACTTAGAAACCATAACCTTACGTAACTGGGTTTATGCAATGACACTGGCATAGTTTTCGTCTGTTGTACTGTATAGCTCGTGAACCTAGGTTTACTGGTTAAGTTAGTCGTATACCTAGGTTCATTGTTTATCTTGCTATTTAGGTCACACTGACAATGATGTAAAGACCAAAACGGGATGATAGCACTAATAACTGATCTGCTCAAAACGATAAAACATTTTGATATCAGTAATTCCTAACAAAGCATAACAAAGAAAATAAGTTACCTTCCTACAAGTTACTTTGTATTGTACGAATTTCGATGAAAAAATAAAAAAAAAATACAAACAATCTGTGCGTACAGCCTAAACTGCACAGGAAGTCATTTACAGAAAAATAAAACTGATCCATCTGCAAATTAAAATAAAGTTTAAAATTGACTAAACCTCAAGATTGCAAGTTCAAGTTCATGTATTTTTTGCGTTGAATAAACCAGTATCTTGCCATGCATAAGTTATGCATGGCAAGATACTGGTTTATTCATCATTTATATACTAAAAGCAGAAGGTTATGCAGCATAACCTTCTGCTTTTAGTAATAATATTGTAGTCGACGAAGCAGCTCGTGTGTGGCCGCCGCTATGTTGCAACTAATTGTGTACAGTTTACTGATATTCCTCACTTGTTTAGCAGTATTTGATATAATAAGACTCTGTACGTATGATGATGAGGCGTCTAAAAGAAAACTGAGAATATGGTCCGGTATGTAAAACCTACATTGTAAAACCATTGACACGACAGTATTTTTTTCTGTGAAAAGGAAGTTTAAGAAAGAGTTTTATACTTAGGTACTCAAAAGGTTAAAAATCCAGTTGATCTCAAATCCCAACCCATCTATTAGCCCTTTAGTCTCTTTACTGCAATATTTTTGAGATAACATAAGTATATTCTTATTCTCCACTATCTGTATATGTATTTACTTATTCAAATTTATTTAAAGCAGTCACCGCAAGTACTTAGTGAAAAAAAAAACTGTTTTTAAACGGTTTTATTTAGCTTACCCCGTTTGTTTTATTTATTCATTCTTGGGTCAAATTTAGTAATTCAAATTTCACCCTCTTCCTGTCAACCGATTAATCTGAAATTTTGTATACACCTTTAATTCCGATGACAATACAATATAGTAATATCAATAACATTGTAAATCCAATATGGCCGCCGGCACAAAATGGCGGATAACGTAGATTTTATCAATCCCATCAATATGGGTATCAAATGAAAGGGCTCAACAAGCAGAATACAATATACTATAAAAAATTGAAATCCAAGATGGCGGCCGCTACAAAATGGCGGATAACGTAGGTTTTATCAATCCCATCAATATGGGTATCAAATGAAAGTTCTCAACCAGTAGAATACAATGTACTATATAAAATTAAAATCCAAGATGGCGGCCTCTACAAAATGGCGGATAACTTAGGTTTTATAAATCCCATCAACATGGGTATCAAATGAAAGTTCTCAACCAGTAGAATACAATGTACTATATAAAATTAAAATCCAAGATGGCGGCCTCTACAAAATGGCGGATAACTTAAGTTTTATAAATCCCATCAACATGGGTATCAAATGAAAGGTCTCAACAAGTAGAATACAATTTACTATGCAAAATTGAAATCTAAGATGGCGGATAACGTAGGTTTTATCAATCCCATCAATATGGGTATCAAATGAAAGGGCTCAACAAACAGAATACAATATACTATAAAAAATTAAATCCAAGATGGCGGCCGCTATAAAATGGCGGATAACGTAGGTTTTATCAATCCCATCAACATGGGTATCAAATGAAAGGTCTCAACAAGTAGAATACAATTTACTATGCAAAATTGAAATCTAAGATGGCCGCCGCTACCAAATGGCTGATAACAATTTTTTATCAATCCCACCAATACGGGTATCAAATGAAAGGGCTTCACAAGTAGAAAACTGTCAGTAACTCCAGCGGGGCCCAACAGGGCCAAGGCCTGCCTGGGCTGCGAGATTGTTCGAAAGAGTTACCGCGGCCCTGGTACATAAAAGGCTTACGACGGAACAAAACGGTTTCTAGTCAAGAGTCTGACACTCCCTCACCGCTGCTGACCCACAGCAGGAGAGGTCATGTGATGATTTTTGGGGTTGTTAAAAAAAAAAGTATCTGGAAGGGCTATGTATTGAGGAATTAGATTGTAATAAATTGTCAGGTAAGAGACCGTGTAATAATGATACACTAAATGAATTAGATAGAATGAGGAATATTCGGTACGCATTTTCATTAAATACTAAAAACTAGAAAATAAAAAATCGGTAAAAAAACTTTTAAGTTAAACGGTTTTATCTTATGTGCACTGAAAACTAGAAAATAAAAAAATAGTTTCTTACCTGTCAACCTACGTAGGTGGTCCCGGTCATATTAAACTAAAATAAAAACGTGGGGCCCCTGTGAAATCCTACCTATGGCAAAGCATATCTTTATACTTTGGTAGATCATGAGCTCGGCGTTCGCTGGTGAAGCCGCTACGGCTGATTATTGATTGTCAAAATCTCCAGTTACGATTATAGTAAGTCGATGCAATCCACACCTATTATACCTCTAGAAGAAAGTACTACAGCAATAGTTAATGGGCCCCACGTTTTTATTTTAGTTTAATATGACCGGGACCACCTACGTAGGTTGACAGGTAAGAAACTATTTTTTTATTTTCTAGTTTTCAGTGCACATAAGATAAAACCGTTTAACTTAAAAGTTTTTTTACCGATTTTTTATTAAGAATAAAGTTCGTAAAATAAAACATCCAACTAAGTAAATAGCTAGCATGTAAAGAGTACCTACTTTATCTAGTCTAGCCACTTTGTTCAACCATGAACCAGTTTTGAATCTTAGCTGGGCTGCAATTAAGCTAGCATCAGCTATATAATTTGCTATTAGATAAATTAAGTAACTAGAATACATTAGTTTTTTTACCAAACATTGCAATTAGGAGGTCCTGCCTTGCAAAACAGTTGCCGGTAATGGGAATGGGGCTGCGGGATTGTTCGAAAGAGTTACCGCAGCCCTGGTACATAAAATTCCTAAGAAGGAACCTGATGAGTTTTAGTCAGTGTTAGAGCCTGACAGTCCCTCAGGCTGCTAACCCTCAACGGGAGGGGTCAATTGATGATTTCCCATAAAAACTTAAAAAGGTAGGTATATGGGAATCCTGTAGGAGTTAGGCAAATGGATATAACAACCCAATACTTTACAATAATGTTTGGAAACTAGAGAAGGCATAGATGCCTACTTTGAAAAACTTCAGAGCGTTCGTTGTTGTAACTCGATTTAAGGGAACCTACCGTGACGAAAAATACGCTTAACTAATTGAACAGAAGCCAATTACAAATAAGAAATCGATTACAATTTAATGATAATATGTTTCTTAATGTTATCGTCTCCAAATTGTGAAGAATTGAGACATGTCTACCACTACCAAGATTGGTGTACCACAGGGTCCCATCCTGGGTCCTACACATGATTTTTGTCCTAAAATTAAAAAGTAAAATTCTTGCAATAACATCGTGGCTAGCGTTACCGTAAGGGGCAATAAAACTTTACGATCAAGCATGGCGATTGCCGACTGTTGGGACATTGTTATTGTAATTTAATTGTTCTCATGCGACCGTCTCGGCACGCCGCGGCGCCGCGCCATTTGCAATTTCTTGACACATACCGTGAGAAAAGTACTGATTTTTTCTTTGAATATACATATAAGACTTCAACAATATTTAATACTAACAAGCTTCTGCGCTCAGTTTCACCCGCGTCCCGATATTACTGTTAGTGTAAGTAGTAACTGTAAAAGTAGTATAATTCTCACGGTCTTCTGTTATACACAGAGTTTATTATATTATATGTACGGTGGTTAAATACAATCTCAGTGGGATGCATTTAGTAATCGGTGTACTTAAATATCAATTCTTCCCTAAAACAATATTTGATTTAAACATTCAGTCAATTTCTTCGAAAACAGCCTTAGTTATAATATCGATAATTGAAAATTTAATAAGTAAATTAAAGCTACTAAGAACACTTTGTACATTAATAGAATAGTTAATTCAATTACCAATTAATTATGCGAGAAAGGACCTTGAGTAGTATTTATTTCGTTACAACCGAATTGTGGTTCTTACGAAAACTTATTTTGGTCGTTGGCTTGATATTTATCATTGTGTAACTCGATATGTCCAAATTCTCAAAGTTCGAAGACTATATTGGATATGTAACGAAATTGTTGGAAAGAAAATATTGCAAAAGTGTCTATATCGAGTATGTGTTTATGAAAAAATCGTGTGCGGTTGAATAACCTGTCCGCGTTAGAAGTTACGCAAGAGTGTTTTGGGCTCCGAATTTTGGACTTGTTACTAAAACTATACCTATGTATATTTTTGTATGATCTGGTTTTTAATAATAATCTGCGTCACTATAAATTACTAGCTTCCGTCAGCGGCTTCGCCCGCGTGGTGTGTTGATAAATAGCCTATGTGTTAATCCAGGGTATCACCTATCTACATACCAAATTTCAATCAAATCGGTCCAGCCGTTTTTGCGTGATTGAATAACAAACATACATCCATACATTCTCACAAACTTTCACATTTATAATATAAGTAGGAAGTAGGATTATGAAAAAAATAAATTATTATGAAAAAAATGGATATGAATTGAACTTATTACATAATTTGCAACATGCATGCAGTGTAGTCTGTCACAACGGGTCACAGTCAGATGACATCTCGCAAAATCGAAATCTAAGTAGTTTGCGGACGAATTGTAGCTATCCTTTTGTCAGATGAAGATTTGATTGATCAATATTACCTTATTTATTAGACTTACAGTAAACTAGCCGAATATCAGTTATGGTTTTCTGTTACATTCAACTTTTACTTCAGTTTCAAAAAACTTGTTTGCTTGCTCACAAGGTCGAAAAGATTTTGTAATAAAAAGAGTGTTTCTTCAATCAATACGTGGTGATTACATTTTTTAAGACCGTTTATTTGAACCCGCTAATCTTAGGCACACCTGCCATTTTGGCCTGCATGGTGCTTGACATGTCAAAACGTACAAACAAAACACTACTGCGCATTTGTGAGATGTAAAACGGCTAATTTCAGACTGGTAAAGTTATTTGAATAAAACTGTATACGATGTAAGCTAATCAGGAAATATTAAAAGATTAATTGACTAGACAAATACCAACATTTAGTTAGTTAATATTTGTTTGTATCAAGGAAGTCGTGTAAAACGACCTCATTATGTTTAAGTTTAAATAAACAATGTGCTTAACAACCGTAGAATAATATTTAGCATAGGTCGGAAAAAATATTTGCGTATCTATTGTTGTATTTTTGTAAAAAACTTGACTGACATTTTGAAAACCATGAAATCTTTTGTCATTAGAAAATAATGAAACTAGATTTGTTTGAAAGCCAGGTTCAATAACTTATTTGTGAATACTTCCCAAGGCACATATTTAAATACAAGATGAAATTAGAGTTCCTCATACCTTAAAATACCTACAGATACTGGCATTTCTTAATCAGGCAGTGACGTTATTTAAGCCAGCGAAAAAAAAAAAACGTTTTACTCCACTTATATCTTTGTTCTATGATCCCACTATGGTGATCACACTTCGATTCGATGCGCATTCGATGTATTTAACGGAAAAGTTCCAAATCTGTTGTAAGACTGATATCTAATGTGTTTTTTTAATTATGTCTAAGTATGAATTTATAACGGAATGCTAAATTGAGTTCGTATTTATGTTATCCTTCTTTTCGCATCGACCTTGCCATTGTCATAATAGTTAGAAGCACAAAACAGTTTTTAGGTTTAGAACAAATTCTGAACGATTGTCTATATAAGTCGAAAAACTGGCATTCGTGTGAATTTAATCACGAGAGTTAATAGTTAAATTAATTTAATGAAATGATTGCATCAATACGCAATTTTTTTATAAGATTGTTTTAAAGTCATTTGCAAACTAACTTGTAGATATTTGACTGTTGTTTCAGCTCCATATGAAGCGGTAAAGAATTCTCTCAAAGGTATGAAGACCCTGAAAGAGGAGGTGCCTCCACCAGGTCCTGACTCCAAACCGTACACCATTTCTGAAACAGTCTGATGGAGAAGAAGAGCAGATTTCCACTGCAGATTGATCTTCTGAGAGATGAATGAATATTATCATTATTTTGTTAATTTTAGTTTATAAACGATCTATGTTACCTTGTTTATCTAGATATATCTACGGATAAATATTACTCGTATGGTGTTAACAATACGTGGTTTTATGAGCGATATGTATTTTTATAAATCTTACTTGTGTAGCGCTATTTTTTTTGTGATGTACTCAGTCAAAGTTTTAGCATAGACTTAACTCGATGTGATTCCGTGATCTTATCTAAATAAAAATAAATAAATAGAAAAATGTTATACCTGCAGCTAGTTTATGAGCTTACTAAATTAAAATTTCCGTTCAGTCTTAAATGGATTCTAAATAAAAACGGATGATAGTAATTTTAAAAAGTTTGCATTTTTCCTATCGACATGTATTTTTGTTTTGGTCTTCTTGTTATTATCTAATAAGCGTCAGATTTAATCACCCTAGAAGCAATAATGTCCGAGTTTGTTTTGGTGTGACCGCAAAATAGGATACCTACAAATAAATGAGTTTAAAAAGTAACTGTTTTTCTTTTTTATTGAAGAGCCATTCTGTTTAATCTGGAAATCAAAAACGATCAATAATTTTATCCTATATGGTGAATAAGATATTGAACATTAAGATCGTAAGCTGTGCCATAAAGTAAATCCTTATTTAGAGAAGATGTGACCAACCGTAATACTCTAAGCGCCTGATGAAATTATCCATCACGCTTACGTTTCGTAGGAACAAGCGTTGGCCGCAAAACTTTGTAGGCGCTCTAATTAAGGTACCAGCGTTCAAATTAGCCCAATTAAAAGGCAAGGTGTGTTTTTTACTACATATTTTTAGTCACACACGATAAAATCTTGATTCTAGTCAGATCATAAATAGTCTTATCACTGTGGCTAATGTAGGTGTAGGTAAACAAAGTAGGTAAACAAATGCTTTTATGTAGATTTTCCCAGTTTTTTTAGGATATTAATGATAAACAAGGAAGAACACTCATATTAAACTGAGTTAAGGCTTAAGAATAATTGACTGTGAACCTACTTTGAGTCTACTACGTAAACGTCTGTTTGAGAGGAGGCACTGCATTTCTGCAAATTACATAGACCACCTAAGTACCTAATTGACCTAGTTGTATCAACTAATGTTCAAAACATGACACAGAATTAAATATCATGATGAGTAAGCAATCCGCAAGCCTTTCTCCGAATATCTTCCGGTTAACCGCACGTTTGATAAGCCGTGACATAAGAACTCTTTATAGGTCAATCATAACGTAACATCGATGGCAACACTGGCCGCCGCCGTCAGTCAGTCAGTGTGCCCCGCATAGTCATGCTGGCGCGACGTGCGTTCCCACCATAACTAAACATTCCATTTTCAAATAAAAAACGCGCATATTCCACACATTTTTACGTAAACAGTGCATTTATTATAGTAAATCATGTTTTTATTACTAGTTTTAGCGTTAGTTGGGTCTATTGCCCTGTGTTTTTTGCTAATTGATTCCCTATGGAGTGTTTTGGAGCTTATATCTTCGTATTTGATGCCATATTTCCTGCCTGCTGAGGTGCAGCCGCTGTCCAAGAGGTTCGGACCTTGGGCTGGTGAGTTCCAATTTTTAAAATTGATTTTTTTTTCTAGGCATAGACTAATGTTGTTTACATTGAGTTAGGCCAGTGCTTGCGTCCTACATCCTTCCTATCTAAGCAAGCAGGTTTTATGCCGTTAATTATGGAATTGATGGCAAATAAGCTGTAATGTTTATTGGTTAATTTATTTCAAGTAACTTAGTAGGTAAGTAAACAAGTTAACGACTACTTGTTGCTTCTTTTACCGATAACAAATGTTATTGACCAATTTCGACATGTGATAAATATTTTAACATATCTGATTAGGTGTTTATTTTTAGTTCCATGTGGGTAATCAGTGCATAGTAATAAGTTACGTGTTCAATACATTCTCATTCTAATCGATGTTTGATGTTACGACATACGACAGTCGACATGCCATGCAGAAGTTATCTAAAGACTCTTAGGATCGATAAATGCCACCTTGATTGCGTTTATTAATAGATTTCTAGACTAGCAGAACTGGGAAACTCTATGCCTGGTAACTACCATAGGAGACTACTTTTTTTACGGATCTAGATACCTACCTTCATTTTTGAATCGTCTCTTTTATTAGTTGAACATTGGACTTTTAGCAGATTAAAAAGAACAAGTTGTAAAAGTTTTTTTTAGGTTGTAATTTTCGTTCATCTCGATCGAAATATTTGGAGTTTAAATGGTCAAAAGGAAAATTAATATGGGGCTTGTACATGATGAGCAGGGCTTGAACGCATAAGTAAATTAAACCACTGAAAATGAAAACTTTTCAGTTAGGTATGCATTTTAGCTCATTTGTGCCGCAAAATCCCTAGCAACATCACTAACTCAAATGAATTCATATCTAAAAGTTCAAAGTACCTACAGACACATTCCTATCAGTCATTACCTAAATAATTAATCATGTCAATATCGTCTTCACACGAATCACAGTGGTGTTAACAAAAATACGGTCAAAGTCCAGTTTTTTATCAGCGTAGGGTCATTTCGCCTGTTCGCGTCCATTTAGTGCAGTTGGCAAGTTTGACGGCGATAATAAAAATGCCCCAGCACTCATTTCTATGACAAATTTGTGTAATGTATTCATTATATACTCTATTTTAAGATTAACTTTCAGTTGTATTAGAAATATCTTTCGTTTTCTATTTAAATAGGTAAACCTCAGAATTAGGCGTTTTACCCAGTTTGCGTCCACAAAATCCAAATCGCGTCCACCCATGGTCCAGTTCGCGTCCAGTAGCTTAGAAAAGGAATATAGGGGTGAAATTTTTAAGAATTAATAAAGAAAGATTGTATTTGATCAATTTCTTTATTTAACAATAAACTTAATAATTAAAAATCAACATTATCATCATTTAAAATTCACTTAAAAAAAAATCTTCTCAACATTGGTTTAAGTAACTTAAAATTAGGCAATTAATTTTGCAACTTGAAAAATAAACAGTAATCAGTTCTGTTAATTTTACCCTAATATCACAGGGAAAGACCCGCGTTGATTATAGTAAGTTTTTGGCCATATTAAATTAACAAAACAATATAACAATTTTGTCTAAACATACAACTAAAAGAATTGTTGAGTCAATAAATTATCAGACAAGGTAGCATATTCTTTGCATATTTTTTTATCGATTTATTCTTCTCTCGAATATCATTTAATGCTTTCTTTAAATCTTCTTCTGTGTATGTTGTCTTTTCCTTCTTTTTTCCTGTATCCGAAGAACTTATCTTAAATGAAATTATTTTTTATTTTTTTTATTATTTTTTATAAGCAAGTATTAACGAAAACAGTGGACGCAATTTGGTTTATTATTATAGAGGATAGTTTTACTTCGTGTCCATTGTGGACGCAAAGTGGAAGTTTTGTAAAATTCGATGTAGTAATTCGCGTCCACCTTATTTTATTCGTTAAATATAAAAAAACATTACCAAATTCATAAAAAAACATTATACCTTTATTCATCATTAAACTGTAGAAATAGCTATCTATCCTAAAATTCACATAAAACAATCTAAAACTTACCATCAAACACGCCGCTGCACACTAATTTTTATCTAAAATTCAGCGTGTTTGCGCTTTCTTGTTGAAGAGCCTAGATTAATTATTTTTTCTAAAAGGATTGGTTGGACGCACAGAACTTTTGTCTATCTGTGCGTGCCTCTTATACATTAACGTATTAGCGGTAATGATCTTTCGTTTGATTGGTGTGTTAATTATCTTGTTTTCGAAGTTTTTTAAAAGGAGATCGGCAAAATGGACGCGAACTGGGCGATGGACGCGAACAGGCGAACTGACCCTATTCTCCATTTTTTTAAAAGTCGATTCATCAATCAAAAGTAGGTAGCATTTAACTGTCTCCAGGATTTTATCTCAAAGGGTCCAGTTCATACACAATTTGTCTATGTTCAGTACTGTGGTATCAGCTTTTCCCTTGGAAGTCCATATATGTATGCATTTTCCATGGACCTAGTTGACTGAAATAAGGAAACAAAAAAATCGCATTCCTGATACCAAACTGCGTATTTTAGTATAGGTATAGTTAAAATTATTACTAATTTAAAAACCTAACGTGTTTTACGCTAATGCAGATTTTTGATATCGCTGAATAACGCAATTATCATATACATATAGGTAAGTAGGTATGTCAATTCATATTGAAGTTGCTAACCAACTTTTTACGATAAAGAACTTGTTATATTTTCGCGAAACAAGTGACGTGCTTGAAAATGCTCTCATTCGTCAAATTACTGATTTCCGATTCTTTTGTTTTTCAGTATTTGATTAATTGATAACAGGTACATGAAAGTAAAAAAAATAAGTATAATATGTACTTAAATGAGAACAAAATGAAAAGAGCAGAACAAAAACAAATAATAAACAAATAAAAAATTAACCTTTTTTAAAAGTATTATTTTAAACGCAAACGCCGAAAATTACTTAGGTAACATCTTAAACTTCGAAAAAAACTTTTGATGATTCTAATAAATAAGCTATCGAGGACACGGCGTTAAGCAATTTTCAAAAGGAATTAAAGTAAAAATAGTAATTAAAAAATGTTTACAAACATTTTCTACCGGCAATGTGGGAGCACCTTACCTCTGAACGCAAAATATTAATTGTACCTTGTTAAGTATCTTAGTTCCTGCTTTGTGAATTAACCAGCGTATTAATCTTTTTTTTTGCTTGCCTATAAAAAACAATGACCAATGACTATGTAACATTCGTAGGTACTTTGAAAAACTGGTTTCTGGGCCTACCACACGCGAAAAAGGAAGGTAATCGTGACAACGTACCGTAGGCGAATTTGGTTTGGTCCATTCTTGTTTCTCGCTTAATTTATTTAAATTGAGGCCCTTATTACTCTGTATTTAAGTAAAACATTAATTATAGCTTTAAAGTTCAAAGTAGTTACCACGGCCCTGGTACATAAAGGGCTTCAGAAGGAATAAACACCACAGGGAACCCACAGGGGGAGGGGGTCATTTGATTATTCCCCATAAAAAAAAGTCTTATATGTATAAAGAAAGCATTTATAGTCATTGTTAGCATCACAACAACCGATTACAGAATAATTACGTTACATAATTACGGAACAGGATACCTATTTGATAATATTTTAGGTATCTAAGTACATGAAAACGTGGAGAGGAACCTTTAGGAAACGTGTGAAAACGCGATGGTAAATTTAAAATCGTGCAAGACAATCGCACAATTTTCTCCTTCAATCAGCAAACTGTAGCAAACATTGCTTAATTATCATAGTTTAATTGTCACTTTTTCTTAAAAAACGTGCAACACAACACATAGGATATGGTGAGGTATGGACGTTTTGGAGGTGGTCTTTGTGTGACATACAAAAAATGCTGATTTACCAGCCTCATTTGTAAATTTACTCATCAACTCGCCCACACAAATTTTGTCCACGCGGGCAAAACGTTAAATTGTAAAATTACCTAATTATTATTTATTTCGTCATCTCGCCCGAATCCGGTGAGCTGAGCTGACTATGATCGTTTTTGAGTTTGAGATTTGATAAGCATTTAAAATGGCGTTTTTATGCAAATTGGACATTTTATTCCGAATATAACTATGTATATTCTGAAAAAAAAAAACGAGCAGTAATAAAATGCTTCGTCTTGTCTTTCAACGGTTAGGTATAGTAGGTAAGTATAAATTAATGCTATCAATTACTATCAAAACCAGTTTCATTTAAAGCAAATAAAATCTAATAAAAATAATTTAGAAAAAAACTTCACGCCCCATTTAAATCTACAGATTTCTTACTAAGTGAAGGTAACTCCGTCTGTCTGTCTTTTACGCCAAAATTACAGAACCAAGTAAACTGTTTGTTAGTTAGACAAATAGTCGATGAAACAAACTCGTCAGCCTTAGTAACATTAGTACGTATAGATTTAACTAAATAAATAAAAAGTTTGTTGTTCTGATCATAACGCGGACGCGAGGTTTTTAAAGCAAAAAATACAGTTTTTAATATACATCATATTAAAGATACATGCGTGTGTGTTGATTACTTCAGCACTAGTAAAAAAACATACAAAAAAATTACATCTCAACTAGTTTTGTTAACGCTATTGTATAGGTTAAAGTTTCAACAGTTATAAAAAGAAAAAATATATATAAAATTAAAATTTTTAAAATCTTTCAAATTTTAAAATTGAAAAAGGTACATACCTATACCTTTTTATATATCGAGTTGCCCGGATAACTAGGTTGAGAAGGTCAGATAGGCAGTCGCTCCTTGTAAAACACTGGTTACTCAGCTGAATCCGGCCGGTAGACTTTCCGGCCGACTCCAACAAAGTTTGGAAAAAGGCTCGGGAGATGATGGGAGATGATATATACTTTCCACCAGCCACTTCGACCCGATTCCTGGGGGTAATGAGTGAAAAGTAAAGCGTATGTAAATTAAAATTACTAACATAGTTAAAATAGTTACTAACATAGTTCTACAGTTATTATATTTTATGTATTGCTAACACGATATGGACCGAAAACAAGACTGAAATGAAATTTTCTTCAAGACTGTTCGGCAGTTTTGATATGAAATCGCGACATACAGACAGACAGAGTTATTTCGCATTTAGAATATTACAGTTAAGAACAGGATTACTAATGAGTTACTGTAAAGGGCTTATTACATTTGACTAAATTCAGTCGTCTAAATAGGTTTGTCTAATTAGGTTTCTAAATGATTCAATGAAACCTACCTTCCTAAATGCGATTACATTTGACTGAATTTAGTGACTAAATCATTTAGACGACTGAATTTAGTCAAGTGTAATAAGCCCTTAACATAAGGACATTCACATTACAATTGGAATTGGTACGCAGAAAAAAGCGAGAAGCAGATTAAGTATAACCTTGAATTATTTTTTATTGACACTATTATTTAAATTAGCATGCCTCCATAATTGACACAAAGCAATGTTATTATAATACTAATGAAACTACTTAATCGTAATATGCAAAAATTTACAATAAAGATAAAAACTGTCCCAGTAAAAAAAAAACCTTAAACTTAATCGTAATGATTTAAATTCACACAATTTTAAATAACGTAATTTAAGTTACGGCAGCCATTAAGATTATTTAAATAAATAAATTAATAATATAAGGAAAGGCCAAAGTACCAGAGTTTTAAGTTTCTACATTTTAAAAATGATTTTTTTTTAATTCAAATGGGACGATACAATTCTGGTTTTACTTATAATACCTGTAACTAGGCACCATTAATTAGTTAAAAATATTTTAATGCGAAGTGACTTGTTTTTATTTTAATTGCTACTTTTAAAAACTTGTTTTTTAAACCTGTATGTTTAAACTTAAATCCACATTATTTCAGTTTACTATCAGGTTTTATAACTTACCTATTATTATTCTGTTTCTAGCGGTTTCCCCGGAAGACTTAGGATAAAATATAGCCTAAGACTGTGTGTCATTCGGAGATGGTGTAGCTTCAAGAAAATGATTTTTTAAATCGTTTCAGTAGGTTACGGAATCTTTACACCCATTTACATCATTTACATCTTTACACCAACAAGGTGGACAGACGACCTTATAAAGGTCGCCGGAAGACGCTGGATGCAGGTCGCCTCCAACAGGTATCTGTGGAGATCTAAGGGGGAGGCCTATGTTCAGCAGTGGACGTCCTATGGCGGAGATGATGATGATGATGAAATGTTCGTATAGAAGTTTATATGTTCCAATTACTGTGTCCTTGGATTCAAGTTTCTGTTAAGGATGTAACTATACCTACCTATAAATAGCTAGTACGACAAACGGTTCCTGTGATTATTGATGGAAATTGAAGCGAAGAAACGTTTCATTTACATTAAGAGCCCCCGCAGACCACAGACTTTTTATCGGCCGATAGTTTGGTCGGGCTCTTAATCAGTACGCAGATGTAAGCAAGTGCGCACACTATGACGACTTGGTATCGGCCGATAAACAAGTTTGATGGGCTTCCCGATTCAATTCAAACTAAACTGTCGGCAAACTATCGGCCGACCGTATAATCAGTATTGGCTCCCTACCACACGCGCACACATGACGATTTTTTAGTCGGCCGACTAAGCCGATAGTTCAGTTCGCTCCGAGCTTTGATTGCGAATGGTCGTTCGCGCGTGTTTTGTAAAATGGCGTCGCCCAATTCTCAGTCACTTATTTCGGAATCTTCGATGGTAACTTTTCATGTTATGCGCTAGTTATGCTCATTCGATAAAAGGCGATTTTTTTTTTTCGGATAATCGAGTAATTTGGAATGCATAGTGTAAAATTTTCCATTTAATAATCTATCACTAAAGATAGGATGCACCCAATACTCTCGGGCTCTCTTTTTAATTTTCCTTCTCCGGTGTATGAGAGCAATAATAACATTTCTATGCAATGTTTTATTCATTTTCATTGTGCGGTGCGACCACTCTGGTTCAGTTGGTTAGAAACTAGCAAATAGTCGGCAGACTGTTGGATAGTTTGCGCTCTCATCACCGACTAAACTGTTTAGTTGGCTCGGTGTTCGTACTAGCAGGCCAACCCGACTAAACTATCGGCCGATAAAAAGTCTCTGGTCTGCGGGTACTCTAAACGGTGCAGACTTTTAGTCGGCCGACAGTTTGTTCGGGCTTCCATATCAATATGGAAACGAAGTACGCACATATAACAATGATCAGGTATTTAGCCGGTATCGGACTGGCTAAAAGTTTGATTGAATTCACGATTTTCTTTAAAAAACCGACTGTTTAGTCTGCAGTGTTCTTTTATGATTTCACACCAGCATGATAATTTGAAAAATGTATTTATTGATCATATTTATGTTCTTTACTTAACACTTGTAAACGGAAAAGTCTGGTGACCAGTGATGTTTATTAAAATATCATTGACTTTGACCTCTAAGCTAGCCACCTGAATATTAATGCAAAATTTAATTGTACAGGTTCCTAAGAAAATATTAATGGCTTTTCGAAAAAAAACTCTTTTAAAAAAAAGGATATACTTAATAATTTTAGACGTAGATACTGTTCTGAATATTTTAAGTACTGTCATTTATGACTCCTGAAAGGAATTCTAACAACGACTTTTTAATTTCACGCGGTCACTTATAGACAAAAAAATCCTTTCCATTAACTGAAAATTTTACTATCCCATCCAACACACAAAATATTTTACACTAACAAATTCGCACTAAGCAACAGTATACCATAGAGTTTCGCAACACCATAACATCTCTATGGCCAGCCATCATGTGGCAACACCACACAACTGAAGTTATGACATGTCAACACTAAACATTAGTGGCCTCTTGTGAAATACTCTTTGGTTCTATGAGACCCTAGTAGGTACTCGTAGACATTAATGGCTTACGTTCCCAATAAATTATCTATCTATTGATTTTGCTTACCAGAGATAGAGTCCTTTTTCTAATGACGTCAAAAATCATCAAATGACCCCTTTCGCTGTGGGTTAGCAGCGGTGAGGGAGTGTTAGACTCTTACTGACTAAAAACCGTCGTGTTCGGTCGTAGGCCTTTTATGTACGGCCGCGGTAACTCTTTCGAACAATCCCGCAGCCCCGGCAGGCAGGGATAGAGTCCTGGCAGTAGTCCAATACAAGTACATATTGTCAAATTTTTATCTCTCGTAAGCTTTACATCAGATAGGATAGATTGTTAGAAACGGCCTTAGTCACTTGCATCTTTAAGTTGTGAAGTACTACTATATACTACAATTTATTAGACAGATTAACAATTTGATGCCATATTAAAGTTTGGTTGAGGCTTTTATATATTTTAAAGTTTATGTTCAGTTACGCCCGCGTCCCTTGGAAGATAACTATCTTCATATTTTCCGTTAAAAATAGATTGTATCCTTTCTCAGGCTCTAGACTGTCTCTGTACCTACCCATTGTTTCTGTAGCTTTGGCTTCAAGGATCGATTTACTCATTTACCTACTCTTACAATCACTACTTATAAAATAAGAATACAATGTTTAATTAGCACCTATGCTTCATACGTTTTTGTAAGTTATACTTTTACATAACGTTGAAGACTATAAATCAACGTATTCAAATGCATTTTATGATTATTTTATTCATATTCCAAGTCGTTATAAACAGCCAAAAATGCTGTCGTTTTTATGACATTCGTAACCCGTTTTTTAGCCGACATGTATGAATGCCAAGAATGAATCAAGAGTTTTTGTATCGTGGGAATAATAAAAACTATATGATGTAGAGAAAAAAACATATTACTTATAATAAACTGTCTAGTCGGCAGCTGAGTATATCTGTGATCTATACTAATATTATGAAGTTGTACCTTTTTTGGACTCCAGTCATCATTTTCAAAATAAAATCACCAATCACTCTTTGACAGATTAGTTGATCGCGCCTACCGCACGTTACTGTGACCTACAAGAAGGCGCGTGACCTATATTCCTATTGGCATCTCCGCTATCTTTCCTTTCTCCATGGTACTAACACTGCAGTTTTGCACGACTAAACCTAACATTATGTTTCGTACAGAGCTCATTATGTCAGAAGTAGCGAACATTATGTTAATCGTGATGTGTGGAGATGTGAACGTTGTAGAGTAGTAGGGGTACTCAAGCGGGTTACGTCAATTGGCTGTTTGTCCCCATTGTGTTTAACACTTAACTATGTAAAAAGAGGTATGTTTTATGGAATAATCTTCAAGGGTGTAGGTGCACTTCGTTACGCTATTAGGTAAATGCAATAATATATATTTTTTTCGTAATGTCGATAAAATATGTGTTATGGGACAGAGATATCTTAATTTGTTCTTCAAGTTTGTAGGTATATTTGGTGCAATCTCTACTGATATAATAAAGAGGAAGATTTTTTGTACCCTAAAGGGTTCGAAACTACAAAAACGATTTAACGACGAACGAATGCTAAATAAAACCGTTTAAAAACGTTCTCACTGTTTTATCAGTATTAGTATTCTATTCACATAAAGCTAGTAGGGATATAAAATCTTATG
Source organism: Helicoverpa zea x Helicoverpa armigera (assembly GCA_033682625.1). Lineage (NCBI taxonomy): Eukaryota > Metazoa > Arthropoda > Insecta > Lepidoptera > Noctuidae > Helicoverpa > Helicoverpa zea x Helicoverpa armigera. The sequence continues at coordinate 13,627,907 of JAWIIS010000020.1, forward strand.
GGTAAACGTCATCGTCGTACATAAAAAAGCGTAAAAAAATCTTGAAAAAACTATAAATAAAAATGAATATTTTTGAAAGTTCATGGCATCCTTTGTCTATTAGCATTCCGTGATCCGGTAATTACCAGACCTCGTAGAGATCGTGTATTGCTAAACAGATAAACGTAGAATGTTTGCCTTTCTCAAAGCAAGAGGAAAAAGGAATATGCTGATGGCCTCTTGGCGAAATTAAACTTTGACTCTATTGCGGAACCATGGCTCGCTTAGACAGGACATTTTAGTACCTTAGCTAATGATTAGTCAAGATATTTTATTTATTTGGTATGGAAATCAAGTTGTTTCAATTAAGCTTATGAAAATATAGGTATGGGAAATAGATTCTTACTGGATTAAATATGATTATTAAACTACTTTTTTAATAAATTGTATCATTATACTCGTAGTACGTAAAAGTCGTGGTGGCCTAGTGGGCAAAGATCCAACCTCTCGAGTATGAGGGCGCGGGTTCGATTCCAGGTCAGGCAAGTACCAATGCAACTTTTCTAAGTTTGTATGTACTTTCTAAGTATATCTTAGACACCAATGACTGTGTTTCGGATGGCACGTTAAACTGTAGGTCCCGGCTGTCATTGAACATCCTTGGCAGTCGTTACGGGTAGTCAGAAGCCAGTGAGTCTGACACCAGTCTAACCAAGGGGTATCGGGTTGCCCGGGTAACTGGGTTGAGGAGGTCAGATAGGCAGTCGCTTCTTGTAAAGCACTGGTACTCAGCTGAATCCGGTTAGACTGGAAGCCGACCCCAACACAGTTGGAAAAAGGCTCGGAGGATGATGATATCATTATACTCGTGGGTGTTTCAATGTATGGATGTTTGTTACTCTTTTACATCAGATTAATAAAATTCATAGAATATGTAGGTACAGACGCTAGCAGGACAACTAGGTAAGCCGAATCTATCAAATACCAATCGAACATTAACCTTCCATTATTGTGATAGGAAAATAGCTTGTTAAGATATCTTAGGTTAAGTTCAAGGACCCATTTAAGTTAGGACAAGTTTACTACAATCTAATATTTGAGTGCTAAAATAAAACATTAATTAAGTATGACTTACTATGTTCCTATTAGCAATTCTGTCTGTCCTTGCACACCTACATATCGCTAGAGGTCAATGACTTTTGTTATAATCTTAGATATTATTCAGGTTTAGGTAATGTGCTGTTGGTAACTATTTAGTCTATCTGTGCTGCTGTTTCTAATTAAGTCATCAATTTATTTGTGATCCAAAAAATAAGCTAACTCAAACTCGGTATTTTTTAGCTTTATTTCGGGACAAACAAACATTCAAACAAACCCAATTCTATAATTAACTACACTGAGAGTTACTTATTTGCACAAAAAGGATATTGTAAAATTGAATGTCAAAGTTTTTATTTCAAATACTTAGGCCTCTGCAAACTTTTCTTAACATTTGCAAGTAAATAAAGTTATTTAAGGCAAATGCAAGATTGAAAAATGCAATTTGATTCGATACACCTGATTGCATATTAAAGGGATTGTTGACAATCTTTTACCAAGGTGACTTGTTAGCAATAGACCGATTATCCTAACTACATAATTTAGTAAGAAGACCGCAGTCGGTAAAACTTCACGATTCTACTCCGCCTATCTTATTAGTACTGCAGAATAAATAACAGTGCCCTGTTGGTCTTGGTTTTCAGATATAAATGCGCAATAACCATCTCTTTACCGTTTAGTTAGCAAAAACGAGATTTACTTTGTTTATTAACTTACCATAAAAATTGCAATTTTCTTGCTTGTTTATTATTTTTTATGAGCATGGGTACGCAATTAATATAATAACCAACTCAAAAAAATAATAAAAAACTGCACGTATAATATAAATGCATCAAACATTTTTGTTTTTTTTTTTTATTAAACAGCAACTTTGTCAATGTCAATTTGTGATTCTCGGATGACCTCTCCTTTCGTAACAACGGTAGATTATAATTAATGGCTCAAATCAAGTCTATAAATATAAAATATTTTGTTTGTTAATCTATAATTTAGTAACTCTATTAAATCTTAAAATGTTGCAGCAGTAAAAACGTTATGTCAAAAGTATTCTTATTGAACTTTACGATGTTCCAAGCTGATTTTATGGTCTACTATTTTATATTTGTAAGTACTATAATAATAAAATACGTTTGAAATTACTAGTGGCAGTTCTTGTGAGTCATTTACCGTTCTTGTATATCTTCCTGTTAAATTGTAGCCTTTTTTTGAAGATTGGATATCATAATGAAATGAAATCGTTTATTTTGCAAGTTAGACATTACATCACTTTTACACGTCATTTGCGTGCATTTCCTAATGACTGATCCCTGAGAAGAAACGCCGAAACAAACTCAAGGGTCATAGTCTCTTTTAAAGTCCAAACATGTTATAAATCAAATAATATTATGTGTGAGTGTCACCATGTACGCGGTCTGGAATGGCCTTTTGAGGAAAGAGCCACATCAGGCTGGAGCTGACCAGTCCCAACAGACGGCACGCATGCATCAGTCGTCGTGTAGCTCAACCATATCTTAGGGAGCTCAATGACCTGTACTGACCCATACAATGTTCTCTCCCTCGTCCTCAGTGGAGCAAGAGAGAGTGTCGAACTCTTTCTGACTAAAACCCTCCTTTGTTCCTTCTGGAGCCCTTTGTGTACTAGAGCAGCGGTAACTCTTTCGAACAATCCCCGCAGCCAAGGCAGCATTAGGCATATTCCTTTGTGTACTAGAGCAGCGGTAACTCTTTCGAACAATCCCCGCAGCCAAGGCAGCATTAGGCATATTCCTTTGTGTACTAGAGCAGCGGTAACTCTTTCGAACAATCCCCGCAGCCAAGGCAGCATTAGGCATATTCCTTTGTGTACTAGAGCAGCGGTAACTCTTTCGAACAATCCCCGCAGCCAAGGCAGCATTAGGCATATTCTGTCCTACATTTTTTGTGTCTAGTGTTGTGTGTGTTGTGTGTCTAGTGGGTTAAGTATTAAACGGGATGAGTTGACCTCTTTCATTTACTGTAAGACAGCTCAAGTCAACAAAGTAATTTCTGTATTTTGCATTCAGTAAAGATTTTTTTAAAATGTCAAAGTCTGATTGAAGATGAGTTGTGATCGGTACTCCAAACTTAAAATTGGATTTTTCCCAGTCCAAAGTACTGATACTCCTCTAAATCATGTTTAGTTATAAGAAAGGGATATTTTAAAACACTAGTACAATATCAAAACAGTAAAACGGTTTATTCAAAAATATCGAAACTCGTAACATTGCTATCAATCATCAGTATGGACCATTTGGTACGGGCGAAAATTTTACCAAATATGAATAGTTTTTCAAAAATGTTTTGATGTAACATAAGGGTATAACAATGACTTATTAAAACTGCATTATCAGTTTTCTGAAAATTACATCAAAAACTTTTCAAAACACCAACAAACTTTCTGCTAGGAATTGGTCTTAAACAGGATTTTACCACTATCTTAGCAATTCTCCGAAATTCAAATTGAGAACACATTCTTACGCATGCTTGGCTACCCATTTTGATGCTCGCAACATTTTCCAATCATTAAAACCATTTGAAACATACCTAAAGTTCATAAAACCAAGATTTCGCATAGGTGCCCGCTTTTTTTGCAAAAGAGTGTAGTTGTTGAACAGTTTTTCACTGATAAAAGATATTAAAGGATGAAGATCATTTATTTTGTTAAAATAATGGTACATGTTTACAAGGCATTAGGATTAGGATATCTAAATTGTGTCATAGCTATTGTTGCATAAGATGTCAAAATATTAATCAGCATGTTTCGCTTGTAATTGGCGCTCATTTTTTTTCCAACATTTAAAGCGAATCTTCACAGTATAACTGCAAGTATACTTAGTATAGTCATAGACAAACCTTCTGCGGTCTTGTTTTAGTATCTATGACTGTTTCAGCATTGACCCCGGCAAGTTGCGCCAACGCATGCTTGAGACATTTGTAAATTCGTAAGACACCGCTAGAAATGGGTTTTGAATACCAAATGACGAAATATTTGCCCACAATAATTTCAATAGTGGTTTCGGAGCAATAATTTGCTATTTATGGAATTTTTATTAGATATTTTTTATATTTTCTTCAGTATTATATAGGAAAACAGGAAAATGACTCGAATTTAAAACTGGACAGAATATTCAAATAACTCGTTTTGGATCCATTTGGCTTGGCTAATTCAAAAACAAAATACTTGATTTTCAACTAAACCCATAAAAAACTATTAATAAATAATAGGTACCTATATCCTCTTTGATTTTCCAATAAAATTCAAATGTCAAAGTTTTTTTGGACTTCGAATGTATTTTTAAATAAAATTCAAATGTCAAAGTTTTTTTGGACTTCGAATGTGGCCTTCAGCGTCTGCGTTCACTCCGGTGTCAGTCAGTTGCGAAATTTTTGGAGGAACTGTCATTATTTTGGTGAACTTAGGTCTTACCTTACCGCAAGTTTAAGTATTTCGGTAATCATAAGCAGTGCCACAGGTCATACCGCAAGGGTGCTTTTGTTTGTGACGAAAGCAAATAGCAACTCTGTTATGCGGCATTACGAATGGTTATTTCGACAGTTTCCATTAATGCACAAAGCTCCATTAAAGTTAAAGCTTCGTTAAATCTATTGCTGACTCTTTCTTTGGCAACAAGATAAAAAGTGTTGGCAATATTAATGAAGCTTTGCAACTGACGGTTTATCCGATTCAAACTTTCACAAACACTGTTCAGAATATTTTTATCAATCACTTGCTGTATTCGGGTCAAATATGTTACTCGGGATGGGAGTAGTTTTACAACAGTGAAAGATTTTTTTCAAATTGGTTGAGTAGTTTCGGAGCCTTTAGGATATCAAACAAACCAAAAATGATTCTTCTTTATATTATTTTTAGGTAAGTAGGTATATTGATAGATTCTACGATATAAAATAAAATATATTACCTAGCATATTAAAATTCAACAATACAACACACACAGATAATAGAATACATTACAATTACAATACAATACAATTACAATAAATTACAATACTTGGATTTTTTAATGAGCAATTCGAAGATTTCAAGAAACGATCTGACGAGAAGGATGCCATAATTAACCAACTACGTAGCGATAACACAAAGCTTCACCAAAATGTCATCGATCTTACTACACGATTATGTATTGTAGAACAGAACATGCGTGAAAACAATGTAGAAATTAACGGTTTGCCCGAAGACAAGTCCGAAAATCTAGTGCTTACGTTGCAAAATATCGCGAAGGTAACTAGCTGCGATATAGGTGACAATGATATCATGCAAGTTACAAGAGTTGCCAAACTAAACAGGGAGAATAACCGCCCACGCACTGTTATCGCTAAGCTTCGCAGCCCTCGCCAGCGTGACAACCTTCTGGCTGCCGTAGGAGATTTTAACAAGAAACATCCCACGGACAAATTAAACTCGAACCACCTAGGCATTGCTGGTAACAGAGTACCTATATTTGTTAGCGAGCATTTATGCCCTTCTGGAAAACACCTTCACGCTGCAACACGCAAAATGGCCAAAGAACTGTCATATAACTTTGTCTGGATACGAAACGGCCGAATTTTTGTCAGAAAGGACATTTATTCTAAACCTATCCACATCCGTAATCAGGATAGCTTAAAACTAATGAAACCATCAGACATTGCAGGTTAGCTTTATTTATGTATATCTGTTTTTCAACAATGTTCTAGGCATTTTTTGTACTCGCAATGCTTGATATTTATTATCAAAATGTTCGTGGAATGCGAACAAAAACTGAGGACATTTATAAAAATATTTTGCTTACTAGTTATGATGTAATTGCCTTCACTGAATCTTGGTTAAATAATAGTATAACTAATGGAGAGTTCATTGACCCGCGTTATGTAATTTATCGTAGAGACCGATCGACTTCAAAAGTATCCAAAAAGGATGGAGGTGGGGTTATGGTAGCTGTTAGTAATAAAATTAAATCCGTAAGAATGAAAAACTGGGAAAGCAATTTTGAAGATCTATGGCTGTCTATAGAGTTATCTGTAAACAATAATATAAAGAAAATAGCGTTATGTGTTATCTATATGCCCCCTCCAGTCAAACTAGACTCTCTACAGAATTTCTTAGATAATGTCAATAATGTACTAAATAATGTTGACGATGTTGTGATTCTTGGTGATTTCAACTTGGGTTTCATCAATTGGAACAGGAATAATGAGGAGGTACATCTCTCCCCATCAAATTACGAAAACTCACTGGGCTATCCTCTAATTGACTTTTTATCACTAAACCAACTGCATCAATTTAATTCCACTGAAAATGCTGAACGTAGGATCTTAGATTTAGTGTTAAGTAACATACCTAATCTAACTGTCACCAAGCCTACTGACCTGCTAAGTAAATTGGACTCGCATCACCCTAACTTGCTTATATCCGTTCCTTTCTCGGATATAAAACAACTTAAAACTAACTATCGTTCTGGTTACAACTTTTTTAAAGCCGACTATGAGCAGATCAAAAATCAATTTAAAAATGTTGATTGGAACTGCACCTTTCAAAATTGTATTGATGTTAATGAAAAGGTTGAAGCTTTCTATGGTGTGCTTCAAACTATTATCGATAATTTTGTACCCAAATATTCGAAGAAAAAAGCAAAATATCCAGCTTGGTTTTCCAACGCACTTATTAGGACGCTGTCTGAAAAGGAGAAATTTAGACAAAAATACCGCAAATATAAGAATCCTCGGGACAGACTCACCTTTGAACTACTTCGTAGTCGCTGCCATACATTAATGAATAAGTGCTACAATGAGTACAAAAGTAAAATTGAGAATGATATTCCAAAGAATCCTAAAACGTTTTGGAGGTTTATAAAAGATAAACGTCGTGGTGAATCCAGCATACCTGCTGACATGTTTTTGAATGATAGAGTAGTTAGTGGTGGTCCAGAAATAGCTAACCTTTTTGCGGATCAATTTGTATCTGTTTTTAGTCGTGCACCAGCCAATACTACGGTAAATAAATATTCTAATCAATTTTCAGGGATTGACTCAATTATAAGTACTGTTAAATTTACAGAGAACCAAGTTTTGAGTAAACTCAAATGTATAGATGCCTCGAAAGGACCTGGTCCTGATTCCATACCGCCATTATTCGTTAAACTTTGTTGCCGAGAACTTGCTCTACCATTGCAGCTTATTTACAATTCTTCTCTTGCTGACGGTACCTTCCCGGATGTTTGGAAAAGAGCAAAAATAGTCCCGGTCTTTAAAAAAGGAGATCCAGCCAATGTTAAAAATTATCGTCCTATCTCAATTTTATCATGTTTTTCAAAGATCTTTGAAGCCCTTGTCTGTCCTATCGTCACTCGCCATATAGATAAAACTATCTCACCGAATCAACATGGCTTTAAAGCTGGTCGTAGCGTAGAAACGAATCTCGTCGAGTTTGTATCGGATGTGACATTAGCTCTTGACAAAAGGTTGGAGGTAGATGCTGTGTACACTGACTTCAGCAGTGCATTTGATAAAGTTAATCATTCTCTGCTATTATTGAAACTAGAGTATAATGGCATACATGGTTCACTGCTAAACTGGTTTTCATCCTATTTGGCTCGTAGAACGCAAATTTTAGTCGTCAATGGCTATGAGTCCTACCCATATTATGCGGACTCAGGAGTTCCTCAGGGCTCTCATCTTGCGCCAGTTCTGTTCTCACTGTTCATTAATGATATTACACATCAAATCCTCCACTGTAAGTACTTAATGTTTGCAGATGATCTTAAGATATATAAAACTATTTCTTCAAATGAGGATACTTTCTTAATTCAGAAGGATTTAGACAGAATAGAGGACTGGTGCAGGTTAAACCACATGCAGCTTAATGTCCAAAAATGTAGCCACATACGATTTTCCAGAAAGAAACAGTCCGATTTGAAATCGTACAACATCAAAGGTGCAGTATTGAACACCGTTACTGAGGTACGCGATCTGGGCGTTATTATGGACAACACCATGAATTTTAGAAGCCATATAGATGGCATTGTCACAAAATCAGCACGACTACTTGGATTCCTTAAGAGGAGTTCGAGAGGATTTAAACTGGTTAGAACAAAGATAGTCCTATATAACGCTTTAGTTCGTAGCAACCTGGAATTTGCCAGCGTGGTATGGAACCCGTTCTATGCTGTACAGTCACAAAGAGTTGAAAGCATTCAAAGGGCTTTCACAAAGCACCTCGCTTATACATCTGGTGAAATATCTCCTCGGTGTCCCTATGAACAGCGTATCCAGTGCTATAAAATGGATTCCCTACGTGACCGTCGTCTGATGCAAGATCTTTTGTTTCTCTTCAAATTAATAAATAACAAATTAGACTGCATGAAACTTGTGGAAAGTGTGGGACTAAAAGTACCATATAATATCCCTAGACATCCCATAACCAACCTGTATCATACTCCAGCAACTAGAACCAATTTAGGAGTAAACTCGCCACTGGTCAGACTCAGCAGAGAGATGAACTCAGTGATTAAATCAGCTCCAGATCTTGACATTTACAGCGTCTCGATTAATATCTTTAAGGCCCAAATACTGGAATCCCAAAAATTGCAACATCGACAAAATGTTACGTAAAATGTTATGTTTTTATGTTATTCTATGTTATTCTATTGCTCTACTTTAATTCATATTTTTTACATTTTTAGTTACCATAAGTTTTGATCTCATGATGTTCTCACAAAATATAGTTTTATAAGTATTTCTAAGACAGTCGTTATTGTTCTCATAGTTTATGTGTTATTTATTACAGCAAGTTTAGTTTTACTTTAATTTTAATAAGAAGTGTTTTTTTTTTATTTTTTGTTTTGTTTTGTATAATTTTGTTTTGTATAATTTTCTACTTTCAAATTCTATCATTATTTAGCGTATGTTGGTTAACCTGTAATTGGCGACTGTGTAAGTCCTAGTACCTAATAACAGAAATTGTACTTTAAGCTTAATCAACACAGAAGCTGTTGGTAAACCCTTTAATAAATAAATAAATAAATAAATAAAATACATAATAGTATTAACAAGAATAATAAATAAACAATTGCAAGCGACGCAAGGGACACGAGGTATGACGTAAATGCGTTGCGTACGCGCATACAAGCCAAGGTCAATGACTTTCATAGGCAAGACATAAGAAAATATAGGCCAATTAATGCTCTTGAACTTTCAATAGGTTATGGTTTGAATACTGTGTCGGTTCGATTCGGCAATGATCGGTTTATTTCGCAACAGGGTGCGGGATCAAGACAAGCTGACAGAATTTGATAAAATAATGTTACCTTAGAGTATTTTTTTAGGAAGAAATTGGATGTGTAAAATGTTTGGAAAAATGTTAAGCACTAATTTCTGCGGGACAGTTAATCGAGGCTTTGGATTCTCGACACGTGTTTCGCCATTAGGGATGATTTATATTAGGCCGGGACGTGGCCGGGGCGTGCCGTGTACGTGGCTCGAACGGGGCACGGACGTTAAACATTACATACATTTTGTATGAAGTAAAAGCCCGGTCGCGGCCCGGCTGTGGCCCGTCCGGACCACAAACGGCGCTCGTCATACAAAATGTATGTAACGTTTCACGTCCGTGCCCCGTCACTCGGGAGAGTGTAGCTTATAAAAGCTACACTCTCCCGAGTGACATAGGCACTACTACTACTAGCTTTCCAAAAGTAAAAGAATTTTTTAAATCGGTTCAGTAGTTTCGGAGCTTCCAAGGTACAAACAAACAAAAAAGTGTTTCGTCTTAATTATATTAGTACCTATATATATGTATATGTAGATAGTACAGAAAAACCAAATTACGCAAATACTTATTTATAAGATCAAAAAATAATTAAAAGAAGTGTTAACGACAGTGTATTTTTAAACTCTTAAAATACCCTGTACTTTTATAGATCCAATAAACAGGTTCCTTCATTGAAACGAGGTTTTTTTTTCATTTTGAAAAAGCATTATTGACCTTGATTTATTTTTAAATGACTTCGGAAAAGGACAATGCCGTGCTCTAGATAAGTATCTTAGGCAAAAAAAATAATTTTAGTAACTTCAAAAGACAGAATTATGAAAAAAATATTTATAAAATGTTTGTGTATGTAAGTGGTTCCGTAACCAAAGGGTAAAATGGGACCCTATTGTTTTCGCTCCTTTGTCCGTCTGTCCGTCCGTCTGTCACCAGGCTGTATCTCATGAACCGTGATAGTTAGAGAGCTGAAATTTTCACAGATGATGTATTATTATTGCCGCTATAACAATAAATACTGAAACTAGAATTAAAATAAAATAAATGTTTTAGGGGGCTCCCGTACAACAAACGTGATTTTTTTGTCCGTTTTAAAAATAATGGTGTTACGAAACCCTTCGTGCGCGAGTCCGACTCGCACTTGGCAGTTTTTTTCGTATATTTTCTTTTTACTTGTCCAATTTATATACTTCTTCACTTAATAAATTATAATTTTTAATGATGATGATGATGTTCTCCTAGCCGATTATCGGCTACGGCGGCTGTTCTCATGTAAGGAGATTAGCCAACTGCGCAGGACATATTATAGTGCACGAGCATTTGCGCAGACACAGGTGCACTCACTATTCCTTAACTCTCATAGCCCGATGGGACGGCAATCCGACACGACCGGAAAGAGATCAGGCGCAGGACCGACATTTACGTGCTCTCCGATGCACGGGTGTATCAATCACCACCTTCCAGGCTCCGGGCTGCTATGTGAAAGTCTTCTAAAACCCACAAAGCGATTTCGGCCCGACTCGGGAATCGAACCCGAGACCTCGTGCTCAGCAGCCGCACTTGCGACAACTAGACCAACGAGGCAGTTATAATACTTACATTCCTACTCTGTTTTTTAAAATCAGGCAAAAATGGGTCAAAGTCATAAAATAAGCGACCTACACCTAATTTTTACATTTAATTACCCATTTTAAATCTCATTATTAGGTAATTAAATAAACAAATTATTACTATTCGCATTAATCACGCTCTTTAATTAATAATTAATTAATAATTAATTAATAATTAAATAATTAATCGCGTATAGAAAGCGAGAGTTCACGATGCGCCTGACCTCTAAAGGTCAATCAATACTTATTACTTGTAAACCTTGATTTTAAATAAAATGTACCTAAGTAATTGAATAAGTATAAATGATGATGTCACTTAATTTAAGATTCTAATGCTATATCTATATTGATGATGTGCAGTGAATTTTAACTCTAATATTATACAAATCTGTTTGCCCGCGGTTTCTAACGCGTCCCGTGGGGACTGCTGGTAGGATTGGGATGAAATACAAGAAAGAAAGAAAAAAGTTTTTTTTTTTAAATTGGTTCGTAGTTTCGGATCCTTGAGGGTACAAAAAAACAATAAATGTTAATTCTTTAAGTGTATTTACAAAACGTTTTGTGATTATCGCCCGTATAATGCGAAAAAATTGGGAGGAAAAATCGATCTTGTCAGCGCTAGTTTTAAAATCGCTGTTAGCGCAAATTTCACCTGCATGTTGTACTTATTGCAGTTACTTTAAACAGTATTCTTTCTTTACTTCCAGTGGTGACAGGTGCTACAGATGGCATCGGCAAGCAGTATGCGTTGGAGCTGGCTCGCCGTGGCATCAACATCGTCATCATCAGCCGTAACCCTGAGAAGCTGAAGAATGTGGCCGCAGAAATTGGTTAGTATCATACATATTAAAGAGTCTTTCTTACGGGCATGCTTTTTACTTTATTCGTATTGGGTTACTCGGGTAAAAGGGTTGACGAGGTCAGATAGGCAGTTGCTCCCTGTAAAACACTAGTACCCAGCAGCATCCGGTAAGACTGGAAACCGAAACTAACATAGCTGGGTAAAGGCTAGGCAGTTGATGATACATATTGAAGAGCTAACGCTAATTTTCTGTTGAATAAGGCGGTCCACGTCCGATAATCGGCAACCGATTTTTTGTAAGAGAAAAAAAGAAGACACTGATAGCAATAGTGTAACTACGCATTCTTCAAAATGTCGGTCATAACATTTTAGGCAGATAGTCCTACACAAGAAATCGGTACCTACCCGATGATCTATCCTACAAAATGTCTGACAAACACTATCCCATGTCCTCCTCCCGAGTCTAGCTTAAGGGGAGGTCCCTTTAATTTGCAGCTTAAACGGTTCAGCCATTCTTGAGTAGTGTTAAACTAATATTTTATATGAAAATATCCTCCTCGCCTCTTTTCATGTATGTTGGTATACGAGTTTTCTTGTCTGCAAGACTTGCTTGAGGCACTAAGCTCTTAGTTTTTTATTAGAATTGTCATTTATTTATTTAGAACATATAATTTACATTTTTTAAATATTAAATATAAAAAACATTTAAAAATATAAAAAATAGGTTGCCACCGATATCGGGCACAGGGTCCAAGGTACCGGTGGTTAGGGTCCCAGAGACAGAAACCTCCTCACAATACGTGCCGTATCAAGGAGTACTGCCTTCTGAATCAGTCCCTTGATCCAGCCGCCCAACGAGAGCCTCCTGAGGTGTTCGTCGAGGCTCTTGGCTATTAAACCATTGGCCGTAACGACAATCGGCACAACAACAGCCGTGTCGACACTCCACATGGCGACAACCTCGTGCGCTAAGTCGAGATACTAGAATACTTATTAGAATTATTTTTATTTTATTGAAGTTTTTTAGTATGAGAAGATCAAGGTTTAAAAAACAACTGAACTAATTTTCATTCACATGGCTGTTTGGCTCACGCAATGCGATTGCATAAAAAATGCGCAGCAAAAAATATTAATTTATAGTTATAAAATGTCACTTATAAATAAATATCCGGGATTTATTTATAACTATATCGAATGTCATTTTATACCGCCGGTTTTCACGGAAACGTAACTGAGTGCGTGAACTATAAATAACTAAGAATAATTACAAAGTTTAAGATTGGCTTTATTGAGTACATATTCTTGGTTTAATTGTAAGGGCCTAGACCTGAAAAAGGACAACGGCTACCTAAGGACCCAGATAACCGACGTAGTCAAACATCAAAATCAATTTGGTACATTACTTTCTAAGACTTCGCAGTTAAATAAATGTTCGGCTAGCAAACTTCTAACGCTGCGTTCAAACCAAACTGACTGTCAGCCGCTGAACGTGAGCACAGTTTGAACACATTCTAAGGCAAACTGTTCGGTAGTAGCAATATTATTTGTTTGAGGACAGAGTGTCAGCATCCTTATAACGCTGACCGTAAATACAGTGACAAAGTATTGCTGAATCAGCGGGAACGTTGCAACACAGTGCATTTGTGCGTTGCTGTAGCTACCGCAGTCTATTGTTCTCATTGCTGCAACATCTGCCTAATATTCACATTGTTTGGGAGTATTGCGAAATGATTCCTTAGAAATCTTTGCGTATTCATTCTTCGAAATGTTCGTGGATTCTACTTTTTAGATTTCTATTCTGTACCTGTAGGTACCTATTCATTGTTATTTTATTGCAAACGGTTTATGACGTTATGTGGACGTAACAGTCTAACACACCTGTTTGTAGCTTCAAATGCATAGAATTCCCTTAATCATAGAAAAGTTCTTCTCAAATCTGCACTTGTTCTTCTTCTTTTTAACTCTTTCATTCTGGTTTCCACAGAGAAGCAGCACAGCGTGAAAACGAAGGTGGTGGTGGCTGACTTCAGCAGGGGCGCGGAAGTCTACCCTCACATTGAGGAGGAACTCAAGGACATACCTGTCGGAATACTAGGTGAGCATACTTGCGAACAACACTATTTTTGAGGAAAAGGGTCATTTTAGGAGCTTCATGCAGTAGAAAAATTGGGCAGACAGTTGGCCAAAACTAGAAGCAATTAAAAGTTCTCTTGAGATAAGTTTCCACAGCACAGCAAAGAGTTTTCCAGCGTATGTATCTAAGTAATCGACATGGTAAGGTGCCTCAGTTATTAGATTTGACATCTGATATGAAATGCATGAGAGAATCTAAATCTTCATCATTGCTGAACCAACTCATGCATCCATCAACCATCATGTGCTTATCATCATTACACAATATAACTTACAGTTACACTGCCTAAACCAATCAAGCTATAGTCTTTTCCCAAATTCAAAATAAGAAGACTGTCAATTATCAGTATACCTTCTTAAATTCCAGTCAACAACGTAGGCGTGAACTACGACTACCCCATGCCTGTCTGCGAGACCAGCACCTCCAAGGTCTGGGAGCTGATCAACGTAAACGTTGGTGCTGTCACCTCCATGACCAGGATGCTGCTGCCGGGCATGGTGCAGCGAGGCAGAGGAGCCGTGGTCAACGTCTCCTCAGGGTCTGAGCTGCAGCCGCTGCCGTTGATGACCATTTATGCTGCTACTAAGGTGAGCTTTGGTTATTAAATATGATAAAAATTTTATACCTCCTCTCTACCGGCAATCCGACAGGACCTCTCAGGTCCTGTCGGATTGCCGTTCCATCGGGCTATAAGAGTATAGGAATCGAGAATGTGTTTGCACAAATGCTTGTGCACTATAATATGTCCTGCGCAGCTGGCTGATCTCCTCATCAGAGAACAGCCACCGAGGCCGAATCGGCCAATGAACGCCACTATTATGATGAAAATGTTAAAGAGATAAAATAAATAAAAGCGATATAATAGAAATTATTCATTGAAACCAATTCAACAAGACCTCCTTCCTTCTAGGCGTACGTCCGCAGCTTCACCCACGCAGTTCGCGAGGAGTACTCCACAAAAGGCATCTACATTCAGCACCTCGCCCCTCTGTTCGTGTCCACCAAGATCAACGCCTTCTCCCAGAGGCTGATGGACGGCAATATCTTGGTGCCCGACGTGGCGACATATGCAAGACATGCCGTGTCTACGCTTGGGAGGCAGCATAATACTACGGGTTATTGGCTGCATGGGATACAGGTAATTCATCTTCTCTTCTTCTTATTCTGCTCTTCTTCTTGTGTCTCTTCTTGTTATCCTCACAATACCAATTACGTTATGTACAAAGACGAGCTTAACCCAGAGTTGGGATAGGGAAGAGAAAGGTAATAAGTGCACAACAATAATACTTCTGTTGTCACCTCGTGAGGTAAATTGTCAAAGCCTATTAAACTGAGCGGGAATTAATAGACACTCTAATTTCAATCTTATATCTTTGTTCCAGTACACCTTCATAAAAGTGGCACCTGTATGGCTGAGGACCAGAATTGGCTTGCACATGAACGAACAGTTCCGACAGGAGTACCTCAGGAACGCCAAAATCAAGTCCAACTGAGGGTCTAGAAGCCAAGTCAGGGAATAATGTTCCATTTTACATCGCCATCATTCAGTACGGGAATTAGAGTAAAGTGTCTGGACTCGAAACGCAGAAATTTTGTTTTGAATAGATGTGAATTTTAACTTGTGATATTGTTTAATTAATGTACTTTTTATGGATGTAAATAAAGTCTTAATTACAAATGTGTGGGTTTTGTTTTGTGTTAATTTTTGTTAAATTGCAAGGATAGTTTGAATATGATACTATGATTGATAGTCTTATACCCGTTTTCACCAACAATCCCTTAACGTTTTCCTAACTAAGTGTCACTTAGAATAAGGGCTCCCCCAATATTCGATCATCTAAAGAATTTCAAGTGATGACGAAGCAATACAAAAAATATTGAAATAAACCTAAAATACTAAGTAAGAATTGTGAGGACTCAAATTCTTCAAAAAGACTCCTACAATGATTCTACGTAAACTCATAGACGTAAACATTAAAACAGGATCTTCTTCTTCTTCTTCTTCTCTGTAAATTCGATCTTGGCAAAGCGGTCGTGGTCACGTTGAGGCGTCCACATTAGAGGCAGACACAGCTTTTTTCACGATCTCCCGGTCTCTCTCTCTGTTAGCAGACTCTCTGGCGCAGTCTGACACGCAGCTACCCACTGTGGATTTCACCTGATCGGTGATCTGGTACCCTCCACTTTTCCTTGTACAACTAGCAGCTCTATAGAGTTGTAATCGCGTCTAGAGTATCGCGTATGAAGTATGTAGGATTCTCTAAAGAGGAAAAAACTGAGGAGGACGAGAAGGGACTGGCAGAAATGGCGGTCATAAAACAAATAAAAAAAAAAAAGATTTGTCAAAAATTCTTTGACAACATTTTGATTTGACACCTTCTAGAAATGTTGTGAAATCTTTCGACTTATGCTAAGTTTACTCTAGATATAAAGGAATAAGTTCTTCTAAGAGTAATTCTAGTCCTAAGGTGTTAGGGTCACAAATATTGTTAATATGCAGGTAAGTAGTGAGTAAAGAAGTTTCTACTGTGATAGGAACTTGAGCTAGGAGGTCCCGCGTTGTTCAATATCAGTCATAATAATAGAAGAGAAGCATAATCTATACGTACTTAATATGATAAAACTGTAGAGTTTGTTTGTTTGCTTGAATACGCTAATCTTAGGAACTACTAGACCGATATGAAAAATTGGTTCACTGGTTGACATAGGTAAGACTAATGTTTCGAGGAAGACTATTAACTTCAGGTACACGGAGGTCCTACGGGACTGAACCGTTGGCGGAACCTAAGCTTCATCATAACAATATACGTAGAACAAAGTAAGGATTCACTTAGAATAAAACCCCAAATAGATCTAAAGTTACGCAGAAAATATAAATCGATTCCAAAAGTGGGTCTGTGTAAAGTAAAGCTTCAGGATCACCAAGGGTTATATAACCCATTTTCATTATCAGAATCTATGGTGGAATAGGCGCAAAAGTCAAGGTCAGAGTCAAAGTCAAGGTAGCAGATCAGCAAGCAAGAGTGGCAGCTATGGATTCGGCAGCCGCACCAGCTTGAATCAGAGTCGAGGCAGCCGGGGCAGTCATAGTGTGCGAGGCAGCCAACCCAGGGAGCTGGAGTTCCAGTTCTTTATACGACAGACTGAGGTACCTTTAACTGTCATATATCACTAGGATAGAAAAAGTCGGTGTCCAAATTGAATTGAGATTACCTATGGGATAAAAGGGTCAAGTTTCATACTAGCCTGTATTCTACATATATAGGTGTATATGTAGTATCGTATTCAATAAGGTAAACAAGGGACGAATATCTACTCGTTTCGTTTGCTAAAATCTAATTTACTGTGGATATAAAAATGACCCGGGTTCAAATTAAAATCTGCATTTCAGACAAAAAATGCAGCAATGAGTTCGAAACAGAAAGTAGCATGACTAGCACAATTCGCAACGCTTTTATCTCAAGACAACTTTCATTATTGTCGATAACATCGACGGAACTGCTGTTAATTTGTAATTATTTGCATAATGTGCTACAGATAAATCATTTTGGTAATAAAACTGCACACAGCTGATGTAATTAAATGTCAGCAAACTTGCTTCTGGTGATTGCTACGCCATCAGCTATAAACACTAGGAAGTGGTCTTAATTACTTTTGTCTTCTTCTATTAGATCATGACCCGAAAATTGCAGAGCGTTTAATGTGCTAATATTTGCAGACTTTATATTCTCCTTGGTGGAGCCGAGAAGGTGCGATTGACTGGTTCGAAGACCTGCCTGACGATACTCTATGGAACTGCTACATCTGCTTCTGTGTACTTCTTGGACTCGTATGGACGGTTGCGAAACTCACAGGGATTTACATAGAAATTGTGGATGTTGTCTACAATGTGTCCTATGCCATCCATGTGTTCGCTATCGGATATAAACTGCATGCGGAGCGTGAGAATATTGATGTCACGTTTTTTATTGTCAGTTAGTACTTTTTGGTTCTATTACAGAGATAGGTACGTATACTGTACAATAAAGGGACACAAAGATTGTAAAGAGTATAAGTGTCATCGTAGTTTTTTCCGTCCTGCCTGTATGACTCTCTCTCTCTCTCTAGTATAGTTTAATAGCGATGACGGTAAACGTGCTCCTTCAAACAGTTGGGTACGATAATACTAGATGATCCGCAATGTATGAACAGAACAGCAAAAGCTAAACAATAGATTTTATTTCTCTATTTTCCAGTTGGATTCCTTGCGGACATATTAACGTTTGCTCATTATGTACAGAGCCACAATCCAAATTTTAAGTTGGGCGCCTACTACGTGCGCTTACATCGACCTTATAAATATCTTTGTAAGTAATTCACTATGTGAGTGTTTGTAAACGAAAGTACTGAACAGGTTTAATTGCCTGATAATTCCATGCATGTCATGTGAATTTACCAGGTGGAAAATACAGGTGGTTGCCATCAATTCTCGACAACTGTTTGTATTTATTGAAGTATGTTATCAAAATTGTATTGCTGTTGTGAGCTGCGGAATCACACCTACTCTTAAAACACACAGTTCTGTTGTTTCAAAACAAGAGCTAAAAGGTCCCATCTAATAGAGAGTACTGACACCACTTTTACTTAAAAAAAGTAAATAATTACAAATGTACGCTGTAACTTCTCTACGGGAGACATTTTCATAGATTCTGTATTCCCCAAACTAGGCGCTGTCTGTGTCTTGGGGACCTAAAACTAAATTAATAAGATTTCAGGAATAAATAAATAAATAAGTATTATTTGCCAAAACTTCCAGGGTCTCTAAGCGACTACAACTTGAAAGGCAGTATCCTTGGAACCACTCTGAAGTACTGCTACATATTCATGGTGATGAGAATCACTTGGGCTTATGTTTGGCTACATGTGAGACTGGTATGTAGAATTTTATAGTCCTGGAGTTTTTGAAACGTGAGCTTGATATCTTACATAAGGTTCACCGTAATCAAAACATAGGTTTAGGCTGCCTGCCCACGTCAGAAGTTTTGTATGACGTTTCTTTTAACCATTTATGTACACAGTAAACACACACGAAATAAATAGAAGTAACGTAATATAGTACGAAGGCACTGCTTATTTCTAATGAAATCTCTTCCAGCAGACCAGAGAGTGGGACGTTCTGATTATTTTGTCATTGTTTTTGTAGAACGTGTTTGTTGTACTATAATGTGTTCTATTTTTATCCTACAAAAAATCGGTTACCGATTATGTAACAGCCTTACGGATCACATAAACTAAACCATGATGGTAATCAAATCTGTAACAAATTGAGATTTTTGTTACATTTTTACTATGGACGGGTAAAACGTAAGGACAGATTGAGATAAATATTAGGAAAACTTGGAAAATGATGGAAACCTGGTGATTGTAGAAGCTTTAATATTTTTATTCTAGTTCGAAAATCAGGATATCAGTGGTTCAATCATAGTATTTAGTTGAGTAATTACCTAACAATTGTTTCTGAATCTAATCGGTTTTTCAGTTAGAACCTCAATATTACCTCCCGGTGGTAAATAAGACAGTAAATGAGACAGTAAACCAGACAGTTCTTCCGGGAGAACCGGAGGCGTTGTCAGAAGACCCAGCCGGGGAGTTCCTTGAAGCTTTCTATAACACCAGCAAGATGTTCATACCTATTGGGTAATTATACCATTTGTCATAAGAAGGTCACAGCGTAGGTCCAATGATGATGATGATGTCTTTCTAGCCGATTATCGGCTACGGCGGTTGTTCTCATGTAAGGAGATTAGCCAACTGCGCAGGACATATTGTAGTGCACAAGCATTTGCGCTGACACAGCACTCACTATTCCTTCACTCTCATAGCCCGATGGGACGGCAATCCGACACGACCGGAGAGAGATCAGGGGCAGGACCGACATTTACGTGCTAAATGAAGTCCAATAAACAGCGTATGTCCAGTAACTTACTTCCTATGACATCAGACCCTCAGGCTTCCCCTGCAATGACGTGCAGCGCATCATCTGTATCCTGATCATGTTGAGTGGATGTCTCGTGGTGACTGGCATAGCTGTCGCCTCCTTGTCTCTCATCATCAGCCTCTACATGAGACCTGAAGAAACCTTCCGATCTAGATACAGGCTCATTATGAAGGAGATGGTAAGATTTTTCATATCTTTTTGCATTGTGACACCCTTGGGTCGTAGGGTACGAATGCGCACACCCTATTTAAAGATCTGTCTAGGCGGCTGGTTGATGCTTCTCGTGACCAAAAGGCTGGCTATTATCTCGGACAAAAGACCAGCATGGCCATCCAACGAGGTAATGCTGTCAGCCTCGTGGGTCGCGCTCCCAGTTGACAGCGATAGGGATGAATTTTTTGACGCTTTTTAGATATAGTGCTTTTTTTACTAGGATAGTTTTTTTGTGTTGTAAATATCTTTGTAAATAACTATCCACCTTACTTATAAAATCTGTAATCACCTTCTAAGCAACATTTTAACTAATCACTACTTAGTCTTAAGTAGTGATTAAATTAGTTAAGACATGCTTAAGCAACGTTTATAAGTATGAATTTTCTTAAACAGCCCTTAAGTATTACTTATATTTAATTCACGTTTATAAGTAAGGCTGTATGTAAATAAATACAATTGTGAAGATTTTCAAATGTTTTTAGATTGCATAGACTTGCAGTTTACCTTACAGTTGCATTGTATAACTTTGTCAGCCTACTATTGTATTTGTAATAGAATATTTGTGAACATATTACTTCCTTTAAAAGAGTGTCTATGGAGCTTCTTGCCGGCTCTTCTCCAGGAGACCAACTTTTTGGAACCGTGCAACCAGTGTGACGTTGCATAGGCCTATTTGAAATAAAAACATTTGATTTTGTCTTTGAGACAACACCAATCTGACTTTGTATTAACAGTCTGGTCTCTTAACTTCTCTTTTTTATAGAGTGATACGCGGGTCCCGCCGACTCTTCGCCAAAAAGTGGAGACGTTTTACAAGATGTACTGGCACAAGCAACGAGCTGTGTCTAAAACGCAGCTACTCCCGACTTTTCCACCAACTCTGCCTACTACCATCAATCTTGATATTTACTTTGAATCTACTCAAAAAGTAAGAGCTGTCAATAAGTTGATTTCTGACACCTACATAAATATTTACGCGATTTATTTTATCCCAATATTTCGGATCCTTTACAGCGTCCTGCATTCTGCGTGTACCGAATCGTCAATAATCAACAAAATGTAGGGTAGCTGTGTGTAACTAAAATGTCAAGACGACCAACACCTTAGTGTGCCCGTGTTTAAATTATATTTGATACTAGCTTCTGCCAGCGGTTTCACCCGCATCCCGTGGAAACTACTTCCCGTACCGGGATAAAAAGTAGCCTATAGCCTTCCTCGATAAATGGGCTATCTAACACTGAAAGAAATTTTCAAATCGGACCAGTAGTTCCTGAGATTAGCGTGTTCAAAGAAACAAACAAACTCTTCAGCTTTATAATATTAGTATAGATAACCGCGATAAAATCCGTAAAAGTAGTTTTATTTAAAAGCTCCTAATAAGTTGTCAAAAAACCAGAATGAACATAGGTATCTTTTTCTTGGTTTTTTTACGAAGCCTTGGTTTTTTAATAAGGTATGCATTTTCTAGGCTCGGATTCTCCGTGAACTGTCTTATCAGTTACTGTCGGAGCTCGCGAAGAAGATGGAGACAGTTCACTATATCCCTGGAGACGCCATCATCAAGCGAGGGTCTAAGAAATCCAAAATTATTTACATTACTTACGGAGATGTTGAAGTAAGTATTTTTTTTCCACAACAGGAAAGTTTAACCTGCACAGGAAAGTCATGTTCTTGAAGCTCATAAACTGTATTACATGAGAAATACATTTGTCCTATTATAACATGACAACTGAGAATTCGTTCATAGTAGCGGTATCAGAGTCACAAAAATTTCGAGCAGTCATTATCTCCCGAGCCCCTCCTAACTATGTTTGAGTACGTAACTGTGTAGTAAATAGTACTATGTAGTAGTAACTATGTTCAACCGGATACGGTTGAGTAAGTACTAGTGTTTTACAAGGAGCGACTGCCTATCTGACCTCAACCCAGTTACCCGGGTAACCCAATACGACTTGGTTTGTAAATTCCGACTGGTCACCAGCCTGGTCTGGTTTCAGATGCTGACAGCCGAGGATGATAATACGGCCATTCTGCGCATGACCCGTGGCACGGTTCTGACTCCGTGCGGTGGTGCAGCCTCAGCAGCGCTCAGCGTCTCTCACGTGGCAGTCCGTGCTGCTACCTTCTGCACGGCTCATGTCCTCAGTGCCACGGAGCTATGGAGAGTGGTGCATAGGCACTCCGTCACGCAAGACCATGCGGGACCCATTCTTGCGTCTTTTACAGTTTAGTATTGCTTTCGAAAGTATTTTTTCTTTTTTGAATAATTTTATCAGGAGATGACAGTGGACGGAGGCAGGAGGGTGTATCTAGAGCGCCATATCTGCAAACTCCAACTAGCTTCCTGAGAGAACTAATTCCAGCACCGGGATATGCACCACACTGCATCGCTTATGTGCTGAGTGCCTGAGTGTAGTGCAGAAGCTCTCCGTCACACGTCACATTCTCGTGTCTTTTACAGTTCAGTATTGCTTTACAAAGTATTTCTTCTTTTTATTATTTTTACAAATCATCAGGAGCGCTGGTCAAAAATGTTGGACTAAGATAGTAGGGTAGGTAGGTAGTAGGGTGTGTCCACATTTTCATATCTACTTCCACTACACTCATAGAACTAATTCCAGCAACGGGATAGTAAGTTCCCTATGTCATCATGATGTATAAGCTACATGACTGCCAAGTTTCATTAAAATCCGTACTACCGTTCGCAGGTGAAGAAGTATATTAGTATCATTACATTATTTTTGTACCTTGCAGGACCACGTTGAACGAGTGAAACGTCATTACTGCACGAAGGTGCCAGATCCAGCTATGTATGTACTTCATTTATACTATGTAATATATAAAGCTGGGTACTCTCTTAGCAGTGTAGCACGTAATGTATCCGATACGGTATCAAGTGAGTACGTAGGCACGAGCCCGCTGCGAGCCGCTCGCGCGTGGAGCGCTGTAAGCTCGCAGTGACCCGCCGAGTGGCGGTTTCGCTGCGAACACAAAGGCGGCTCGCAGTGTGCTCGTGAGGTCCGTAGACGAGCCGTACCCACTTGCAGGTTGATACCGTATCTGATACGTTACGTGCTACACTGCTAAGTGAGTACCCAGCTTAATAATTCATTTTTTTCTATTGATATAACAGTCGTAATGAATACGACAGTCTAACATATACATATGTAATATGACACAATTACTTTTCTAAGCCAATCAGATTCAACAGATCGCTGTTCGGAAGGTTTGCGTAGTCTTCACGGATTTGTTATTTTCTTTTTTTTACTATTTACACCTGACATCTTTCATCATTCATATCAGCTTGTGGTTGTATTATAATAATAATAATAATAAGCCCCGCAGGGCATCTGAGGCGGATGATGGGGAGTAGCGACCCCGCGGGGCTATATATCCGAGTGCTCCAGGGAGAGTATACTGTCCCCCATCTCCAGCTTGCCGGAGTGAAGCATGACGGGGGATAGGTCTCCCGCCTCTTGGCTTGGCTTCATCGGCCGGTCAGAGTGGAGTCGCTAGAGCAGGGTTAGCAGCCCACTCGGAGTAGGGTTAGTGCCTCGTGGTAAGTGGCGAGTGGGCCGGTGATTCTGGACCCACAGGGAGCGCGTGATCTGCGTTTAAAGTCCGCCGAGGTATCCTCACCCTTCAGCCGCTCATGTACCTGTTGCCCTCTTGTTGCTATTCAGTGACTGATTCCCGGGGGCCCAGTAAGTGAGTTGGCGAGTCTCCACCTGTCACTTTTACGTGTATTTACATTGTTATCGGCAGGTGCCATAGTTCCCGTAGTTTCCCCATTCCTAGTCCACTAGCATCCCATTACAATAGCCCAAGTAGTTTTCATCCATAGTTAGCAATAGTTTAGCACAGAACCGGGGATAGTCCTTGGGTACATTTATATAGTGTATACAGGGATAATCGTCGGTTTTGTGTCACCATTTCATTAAAGTTGTCTCAAAAGGGCTTCAGCGTGTTGGCTTCGGCCCCACGTTCGCCTCCAAAAAATCCGGGACTCTATAGTCCCGAGGTCTGGTAGAGACATACATAATATAATAATAAATCATTTATTTCAGGCCTTTACAAACAAAAACAATACAAATGAATTAAACATAGGTACAAATGAGTTAAACTATTATACCTAAAAGTTTTTATATTCGCCAGCCACAAGAGCAGTATTCTGCAATTCAATCGCAATTTGAAAGCGTTGAAGAGCATGAAGGATGCCAGCGGCAAGCCTGTGCTGGCCAGCGCAGACATATTCCTGGAGATTGCTGGCTGTTACATTATGAGAAATGTTAGTACAATTAGAAATTTCTACAACCGTGTGTGTAGTACTTACAACTCTAGTAGGTATGTTAAAAGAGATTAAGGCCCGAGCCGACCCCCGAAGCGCCTGTGTAAGAAGCGCCTATTTTTTATCCAACTGTGCAATGTAAAGGAGAGTAATTCGTTTATCAGCCTTGTGTAATATGTGTATGTGTGTATGTTTGTGAGTATGTCCGTTGTCATCTTTGTTCTTGTCTGGATGTTAATAACTTTCTCACCTACGTCTCTTTCAGCGCCCCGATGTGACGCTCACGGATCAAGCCGACGAGATCTGTCTCCGGCCCAAGTTCCCCTGCATCCTGCAGCCAACCTCCTCACTTCTGTTTGCGTGGAATGTTTTCATAGCCTTTCTCATATTTCTCTGCTGCATCGTTAGTATCAAATTCTTGATTAATTTAATGTAGGTATACTAATATTATGAAGATGTAAAAAATTTTTTTGTTGTACTTGTACCCCAAAGCTCTGAAAGTGCTGTACCGATTTTAAAAATCTGTCACCCAATATGTTATCCCCGGGTGGCATATACCTACTTATATGTTTCTTTTTTGCGTGTACGGGAAATAGTATACCAAGCGAGTTGTATATAATTTTCATATGTCTATTCTCACACTGGTGAATTGCAAAACATGTGGTTCGTTTTTTCAGATCCATCCATACAACTTGGTGTTCGAAAAAGAACCGACCATGGAGTTTAGGTGTTTTGACCAAGCCGTCACCGTCGCATTTATAATAGACCATATCACTTACCTTTCTACGGGGGCTAATGTTGAAGAAGGTATCTAGTATCTATAGAAGTATTTTATTTTATTCTTTAATGGTATCGTTTGATCAAGTATTAATTTAATTATCACTGAGTTCAGTACCCGAAGGTTGAAGTTGAAGTTAATCTTTGGAATTTTGTAACCAACAAGGCAATTTCGACTTCAAGACAGGGCATTAACATTGTTAATTGTCTGTAGGTGTTCCGATCACGTTCACGCAGACATCTTCCCAGCAGATGCGCAGTCACTGGTTCGTGCTGGACGTGGTGGCCACGCTGCCAGTCTTCGAGTTCGTCGGTGACGGTCACTTTGCTGGCATCAATAAGATCCTGAGGATACCAAAGGTGAAGGAATAGAATTGGTAGACTTCAGTGCATCGTTGTCACAGTCGAAATATGTCCACAGCTGGACAAAGCTAGAGTGATTTATAAATAATAATCAATAAATCTTTATTGATATAAAGTAGAATAGACTGTAGGTTAATTCAAAGCATCAAAGCATTTATTCGCGGTTATGTTATGACGCATATGACACAAAACAGACAAGCAAATATGCATACAAAACACACAAAAAAACATATATGCGTCACAAGCACGCGAAAATCAATGATGATATTTGGTTCATTGTCCTTTTACCAGCTGTTCCGTGTGCTGAAGACCATCGAGGAAAGCTGTGGTTACCGCAGCCACGTGCTCCGGTTCCTGTCGTACACGCTGCTGCTGCTCATCGCGTGCTACGTCATCGCTTCTATGCAGCAGGCCTTCATGTGCTTTCAGTTAGTTTTCTTGGCCAACCTTAGGCCGACAATACATGGTCCCAGTTGCAACTGCTCGAGTGGTACGATTATGTGCGTCCATAGACCTCTGCAGTCCACTGGGCAGTTGCAGCTTGAAGCTGTCGCCCCTGACTGCTTCAAGCGGTCCGTGTATTACCGGCCTTAGAGTGCCTCTACACGGTGCAGGTAGCTTGCGCATGTTGAGGCACACGTGCAGGTTACATGCATTTTAAAAACGTGCGGTTCCAGCGACTCGCGCATGAACCAAAGAAAAATACCAACCACGTGCTCTTGTAGCTTGTCACTTGCGTAAGTTAACTTTCTCCAGCTACATGCACCGTGTCTTAATTGGCGTGACCCAGGAATGTGTAATACTCATCGGGCATTTTTATGTTGGTTGTGCATTGAGTTCATATTGTAAAGCTTGTGTCATTTCACCTGAGACAACTTATGCCATACATCAGGGCACTTTAATTCAGTGCTAAGATTAAAAATGAAATAATGTATTTATCGAGAGGGCTCTCTTCATTTGTCTTCAGACCTAATAAATGCCGGCTTATTTCATTCTTCCTTATAGAGCTGGTTATTGCTTAGTAACCAACTTCACACATTCACCATTTTGGGAGAAGAAGCCACTTGACGTTGAGACAATCGACAGCAGGCTGACCTTCGGACTTTACTGGGCTATGTCTATGATCAATTTTACAAGTAAGTATAAAGACTAAGTAGTTGAATTCTAGATCTCCATTAACTTGCGGAATATCATCAACTCAGTGTATTCTGTGTCTACATTATGCTTATGCAGCCATTTACAAATCGTTACTCGAAAATGACAGAGTGCCATTTGGCTACACTTGAGGGACCAAGATCTTTCTACAATCGTAAAAGCTAGTAGGTAATAAAAGATTCCGATGAATTGACAATCTTTTTGGGAAGTCGGTTAAAACATTCGTAACAACGTGACTTACCGATTTGAAATGGCATTACCAAAACTAATTAAATATTTTTATTTGTTGAGCATAGGTAAATAAAAGTTATCAAAAATATTAAATATTGTTCGTTTAGTTCTACTTTGCGCCTGTAGGAAGGCATCTTGGCTGACCCCACTGGTGCTTCCTCGTAATAAAAACATCGTTGTTGTCCAGATCACAGGCAGACGACGACGAACGATTGGAAGCATATAGTTTACTCGCTGGTCATCTTGGAGATGTGTATCGTGCTGCGAATCTTCATGGAATCTGTCTACTCTGCTACCATTATGGTCACTACGGCCTTAAGGTATACCTCTTACGGTTATTAGCACTGTTTCTGTCTTTGGGTGTGCATGATTGGTTCTATAGTGAATATATCTATGCTTATATGTGAATATCCATCCATATCTTAGGCTGGAAATAGTGCTCGGCCGACGGTCAGTGCTGACCGTACGTCCAGACCGAATTACATACCAAATCACGCGCGTACCGCCAGCGTAGCTGTGTGCGCACACACATTCATAGACTTGCACAGATACAGCTACGTCGTACTGTATCCAGTCTTAAAATTGTTATCACCGAAGCTAATGGCGTTTCGCAACTGACTTCCGAACGCACACCTAATCTAAAAATGGTTTCAATTCAGTAACTCGCGCGGTTTTTCATTCCACTATTAAGTTTGGCACGAATGAGTAGCATGAGTTATTTTTTCTTCCAGGGAGGATTACGGTTCCCGTATAGCCACGGTGAAGAGTTTCTTGATCAGAAACGAAGTGGATCCCCTGCTGATGAAGCGGTTCATTACATATCTTCAGCTCTGTTGGCACACTGATAAGGTATACTTAGTTGTCAGTCGTAGGTTTGTATTGGTAATGTACAATATACCTACCTCCTACACAAAATAGGCTGAAAAATTGCACTTTTCGAACGTCAGAATTACATGAGACAGCCCCATAAACGTCCACCCTTCAGCACTTCCTATGTGTAGACCTACAGCCTTACTTATTAACGTGAATTAAATAATAAGTAATACTTAAGGGCTGTCTAAGAAAATTCTTACTTATAAACGTTGCTTAAGCATGTCTTAACTAACATTTAATCACCACTTAAGACTTTAAGACACGTTTATTTAAAATGTTGCTTAGAAGGTGATTAGAGATTCTTATAAGTAAGGGGGCTAGTTCCTATGTGTACTGGGAAGACGGAGGGGCGCAGCAAATTCCCCAACAACACATGTCTCGTCTGTTTTCTAAAAAATAACTCAATAATTACAACCTTGATACAAAACTATGTCGTTGAGATAAAACAGCTACAGCTATTAATGGAAGAAATAAACAATTGCCAAACAAGGTCTCTTCTGACATCATTATAATTTTGTGTTGTCCAGGCATACAAGATGACACACAAGAAGCACTCGACAATATTCTACGATCTTCCAGAACACGTGTTTCAGGATATTGTGGGCAAGGACCGCAGCAAGTACATACTGGCCATACCATTCATGAGGGTACGTCCCTTCATAGTTCTGTGAACACCATCAGTAGTATTCTCAATATTATTCGCTTTAAGACTTATGATCATCAGCCTAGTTTTTCCCACCTATTGGAGTCGACTCCCTGTCTAACCGAAGGCAACTAGTACGATTGTTTTATATGGAGCGAGTTCCTGTCTTACCTCTTCAACTTTGTTGTCCGACAACCCAGCATCCTTTGGTATGTCGGGTTGTCAGATTCTCTGGCTTCTGACTACGCGTAAAGAAAGACTGCTAAAGAGTTTTAAGATACAGGTTGTAGCCACAAATTTAACGCCACTTGATATTCCTATCATCTCAATCTTGAAGGTATTCTTTAGCTATATTTTTTCACTAGCTGTTTGACTCGTGTCCCGTGGGAACTATTGCGTATACCTACCAGGATAAAATAAATCCTATATTAGTAGCTGTCCAACGGTGAAAGAATTTTTCAAATCAGTTCAGTGGTTTTGGAGCCTTTAGAGCGCTTGTAGACGTCCGTTTTTTTCACCGGATAACGGACCGTGTTTTTTGCCGGATTCGCGGTGGTGTATGAATTATAATGAATGTGTGTACATGCACCGGACATCGGTCCGGCGAACAATTTACGCCGGATGCACCACCCCTTCCCCTCGGCGCGACGGACACCGGTCCGGTGTAAGAAATGGCGGTCATCCACGCCAGTGTATTGGTGCGTGTTGACGCTGCCGGACGTATTGCCTGTTTTCTGTTAATTGAGTGCCGTCTACCTGCGTTCTAACGCATATAGACGGCAGTCCATCCATCCGGTAAAAAACTTATGTATACAAGGATAGCCGTTTATTCACGGTCCGTTATCCGGTGAAAAAAACGGACGTCTACAAGCGCTCTTAGGGTACAAACAAATAAACAAGCAAAAGAATGATTTCTCTTTATTTTATTACATAGTATGGATTACAATTTATTTTTCGCTCTGGTTATATCAGCTGATCAAGAAAGACGAATTGAAACGCGTCATGTCAGCCGTGAAGCTATTCTACTGCTCGCCCAACGAGATCCTGCTCAACACTGGAGAGCTCACCAACGAGATCTATGTCATCAAAAGAGGAATATGCGAGGTCTGATGGAATTTTGAAATTCATCATGATTTAAGCCGCATTTGTGTTAATAATGTCATCATCATCTAGCCTTATCCTAAATCATATTGGGGTATGTTCAATGACAGCTGTGACCTATCAATGTATCAATTTGACGTGCCTTCCGAAACATGGAGAACCTTTTCATGGCAATATAGTCTAGTATCCACGCACCGACCGCGCCAAGCATTGCTTAACCTTATGATCGGTCGAACTTTGCGGCTATTCAGCCATCCTGAACTTATCTCTCGAAACATCTTCTGACCAAAAATATAATTTTAATTGCCAGATTCTCGACCCGGAAACAAAGGAGCCAATTGGTCACTTGACTGCAAAGAACCATTTTGGTGCACTCATATGTTTGTTACGTGAGTATTATATACTATGTATATACACTGTTGTATACTTATTAGATGTTAAATACATAATAATGTTGGTTATCCTATAAGCATCTGGGGGGGAGTGGGGCTCGTGTTAATTATAACTACCAAATTCACTTTTAGGGTTTAGAAATTTACTCTATTATTAAGACTCCGTTGTACTAGCTACGCTATAGATATACAGCTATTATACCTCCCGTTAAGCCGTAAAAGTATAGCTATAAAGTAGTACACAAAAATGTTGATGATGATGTCCTCCTAGCCGATTGTCGGGTACGGCGGCTGTTCTCATGTAAGGAGATTAGCCAACTGCGCAGGACAATTATAGTGCACAAGCATTTGCGCAGACACAAGTGCACTATTCCTCCACTCTCACAGCCCGATTTGACTGCAATCCGACACGACCAGAAAAAATGTAGAAAAGTGCGCAAGCGCCTAAATGGAAGTTTTTTGATTGAAGTGATTGTTCCATGATGCAGGTCTGCCCGCGTATAACACGATCCGTGCAGTGACTCATGTCCAGGTGATGTGCGTACCCAGGAAGGTGTTACAGAAATCCCTGAACACTCCGCAAATAAGACAAACGATTTTATACCTCAGGACTACTCCGGTGAGATGATCACTCTTGTTTTTAGGGCTCTTATTTCATACCTCTTGATACCCGCAACTCCTCATAGGTCCAGTTGAAAACCAGCCTTAGACACTTAAAAAATAATTATGATTTTAATTTTGTAAGGAGTTTCAAAGGCTGCAGACGCCGGTACCTGCCTTCATAAAGTACGTGCCACCGCCAAAAACGTCGAACCTCATGCATTTCAAGTTACCTAGGAAACATGAACCCGATTCGGAGTTCCTCAATCCTTTCGCCAGGATGGGCTTTCTTTCTATCTTGCGGTAAGCAGACTTGGGATCTTTGGTTAGTGTTTAGTACCAGCTTAAGGCTGATCGCAATTTATTTGCGAGAGCGAGTAGACCAGAAGAAACAATTGTGTGCATTACAGTGGCATCTCGCCTTCAAGACATGTTGATTGAAGACCATCTCTGAAGAGCAGCAAAGAATCTATTTCAATAAAAAAAATATCACAGCTATAGCTTTGAATTCTAGGATAACACTGGCCACCACAATTTTTCTGAATTTTTAGCTTTTTATTAAAACGCTTATATTAGCTTCACTTGTAACTATGTATGTAAGAAAATCTTGGAATTCTAATTTGACTCACTTTCCGGCCTTCGATTAAGAAGAAATTTTGCACACGCTCTGAATTCTGATGACAATACATGACTAGCTAAGAAACGTTACAGGAAGGGTATTTTTAAATTTTTCTTTTTTCCCCAACAGTTACGTGTTCCCCCGCTACACGATCCGTCCGGACGGCACGTACATGGCTCGCTACGAGTGGTTCCGCTTTGCCTGCTCACTTTGCTCCATGCAGCTATTCCCTCACTACACATACCTGGTGCTGCAGTGGCCCTACCTCTACTATGTCTCTCTTTTCCTCGACATGGCGGCTGTTTATGATATGTTAGTATAGTTTTGATGAACCAGATGTGTTTCTTTCTTTCTTCTTTCTACGAATGATGCCAGCTCGTCAAGCTAATCCAATCTGTAATTTTTTTCCTATCAACATTGAACTTTATATTCGGGAGATAAAGTTAAAAATCTATTACAGTTTGACAGGTCGTAGAAGTTTGATGTGCTGGCGTCTGTACAGTTTAGTAATCTGAAGATCAAGACAATATTATTGTAATGTGAACTAAACTATTAGTATAACCACAAAACATTGATTTATTATTACAAATAAAGTTGAACAGGACTTGGCTTCTATGCAATCTCAAAACTTTTTACGGTGGAAGAATTTCGTAGTAGAGGCTTGGTTTTTTTTTTACATTTAATGTTTTTGGTGGGATTACTCTTTACCAATGACATAAGGCTATTATGAAGCATGATCTCGTTGGAAAGTCAATAAAGTAGAAGTATTTGCTGGCTTTATGTATTGTATTTCATGCATCAGTTTTCAACGCATGCTGATTGGCTACTTCAACGAAGATGGGATCTTGGTCTACCACCCGTCCAGTACTTCTTCATACTACATGAAGGGAGGTTTCATTGTGGATGTATTTGGGTGCCTCCCTCTTGAAAACTTGGAAGCGGACCGCTTGGAAGTTTACGGTAATATTTTCTTGCTTTTTAGAAAGCACGATAAAGTGGTGGGTCACGGTTGTCATTTTGTACTTCTTCGGCACTCTTTGTGGTTAGACAGAAGTTTGGCAATCAGTCTTACTAAACAAAGGATTATTGGGTGGCTCGGGATACTAGGTTCAAGAGTTTAGAATCGGGTAGTAGCTGCATGTTAAAAAAATGTATAGACTGAAGGTCCACCCAAATAAATGTAATTTGGAAGACCACACGGATTTTATTGTATTATTAAGTAAGGCTTTGTTGCATCCTTCATGTAAACGTAATGTGATCCAGAAAACAAATTTCGCGCGTCTCCAACGAAGCAGTTCCTGATGCTGAATCGGCTGCTGCAGATGTATCGGATGCCAGGCGCCATGATGATGCTGAAGGAGTACATCGAAAGACCGGACATTCTTTTGGTGTAAGACATCATAAAGAAATAAATAAAAATTACTGTTGGAAAGATTTAACTCCAGAGTATAATGGAGACTTAGGTCAAAGGGCACTAGGAATTGCTTCTACAATTGCTGAGTAATCTATATGTGTGTATAGTATAATGTAGGAGAAATGGTGTTAAAGACACACTCACGCAGATGAGCTACAAAATATAGTTGATTATCACGATCATACAAACAAATGTCAGAATAATATAGAACATGTAAGTAGTCGGCGGTCAGATTAGATAGATTTATCGCCAAGGGAAATCCGTATTTGTATGCGAAAATCTAGTGAAAGATCTCGGTGTTTCAAATATCGTTTCTATATATACTGTGATTGCTACCAAATAAAATACCCTCTCGGTTGTCATTTTGACATCTTTTGCAGTCGTTACGGGTCTGAAGCCAGTATGTTTGACAACCAGTCTCACCTAGGGGTATTGGGTTGCCCTGGTAAACTGGGTTTAGGAGATCAGATAGGCAGTCACTCCTTGTAAAACACCAGTACTTATCTGGTTAGACTGGAAGGCAACCACAACATACATAGTTGGGAAAAGGCTCGGCAGATCATGACCAGAACTATGTTACAGGTTCCAAGCAATACCTCTGTTCATGGCTATGCTGAACATACTGACGATGTTCATGGTGTTTTACTCTGTGAAGATATATTACAGCAAGGAGAAGGGCCGTTACGATTGGACTATTGAGCCATTGGATGACCAAGGAGGTTCCTGGCTAGTCTTGTTCGCGGAAGAAAGTGAGATTCTGTATTTTTCGTAGCTTTATCATGCTTTCTTTCACGTATTGTATTAATAAGTGTGCCAAATCATGTGCTGGTTTTGCATGTAAAGCTGTTTTTACCCGACTGCCAAAGAAGGAGGGTAATGTTTTTCGAGTGTATGTAAGTATGTATGTATGTATGTATGTCTGTTCCTTTGTGACCTCCTGTAGCCTAAACGGCTTGATGGATTTTGATGTATGAGGTATCGTTAGATTTGTCTTGATTACGGGAGTGTCATAGGATACATTTTATCCTAAAAGTCCCACGGGATATTTTTTCTAAATTTCCCTTTAAAAAAATATGTATGTGGTATCATTAGATTCATTTCAATCACGGGAGTAATAATTAATATAGGATACGTTTTTTCTCAAAATTCCCACGGGAACATGTTAATTCTGCGTCAACGCAAAGCAACTCATGCGTTAGCAAGCAAAAAGATAGGGCGTGGCCTGGCATGCGGCGCGCGGCGCGGTGCGGAGGGGGATATGCTCGAGTATACAGCCCGAATGCGGGCACACGCATAAGGGCACACGTCGTTGACGGTCTTCAGCAGTAATGACTCACCTAATTCTTTTTCTTCTTCACTACCAACAGTCCAGATTGGCGGTAAATTTATGTTGCGGAGTAACATCACTCGTAATCTAAAGCCAAATGTCGTCGAAATAATTTAAAATGGTACTTACATATACATAGTCTTCTACATCTACAACATTTTCGTTAAATAAAAACAGCTAAAAAGTTATAAATAAAAGAATTATTATTAAAAAAACAAAATACCCGACTGCACACTAAAAAAAGAGTAAAACAAGCCCCACAATAATATTTAATTTATAAATATTGATGGAAAGCATCGCAGGCGGGGACCACCTTGACCGCCACCAACGAAAATTCTGCTAAATGGTGCACAACCGAAATGACTATAAATAAGCCTCTGTTGGTCCCCGCCTGCGATGCTTTCCATCAATATTTATAAATTAAATATTATTGTGGGGCTTGTTTTACTCTTTTTTTAGTGTGCAGTCGGGTATTTTTTTTATCTTTTAAGTATAATTTTCAATGTTGATTGGATTTTTTTACATAGTGGAGTAGTTTAAGATGCTGGATTCTACTAGTTTCCTGTTTATCTTCAAACTCTCTTTCTCCGTGTGAGAGGAGGCCTGTGCCCAGCAGTAGGACGATAAAATAGCTGTGACGATCAACGGTTGATTATTATCAACCGAATGGGTTTAAGTTAGTTTTTTTTTGTGCTACTATATGAATATTGTATATCTTCATAGTGCGATTCAATATGACCGCAACACCATGGAACCTGCACTTGGCGACGTATTTCTGGGTGGTTTACGAATGCACTTCCACTGGGTACGGCGTATTCAACCCCACAAACCAAAGTCTGATGAAAGTGCTGATCATTGGCATGGCTTGCAGTAAGTCTGTTAAATCTCTATTTCAATTGTGTCAGAATCAACCGGATCCATAGTAAACTGCGGGATTGTTCGATATAGTTACCGCGGCCTTGTAAAATAAAAGGCCTAAGAAGGAACATGGTGGGTTTTAATCAGTAAGAGTCTGACACTTCCTCACGATGCTAACCCAAGGCGTGCCGTCATTTGATGATTTCTCATAGAAAAAAACATTGGAGTACCGAATTTTTTGGGCAGTTGACAGCTCTAAAATACCTAAACTTGTAAATATTTATTTTTTCTTTTTAATTTTGGGGTACCTAATAAAGAATGTATCTATCTATATATACATTACAAGTTCAAGTTACATGTATACTTGTAGGTGCAATGATACTCACATACTACATGGTACGCATCATCAGTGTTCGGGCGAATGTCAACAAGTCTTTGGCTGGTTTCCAACAACACATGAAGGATATCAACGTCTACATGGCCAGGGAGAAGTTGGATATAGAACTGCAGAAGTATGATAATTATGTTTTTTAGAATGGTTACATTCTTCTAGAGGTAAACCGTTAAGAACCTCTTCTGAAGAACGTTCAATATTTCCACAAAAAATATGTTGAATTTATAAGAAAATTTCTGTGACAAACAAACCTGCTCAACAGCTCTGATTTCATAAACTATCAATGTATATTCGTCATCATCAAACTCTCAAGAAATCTTATTTAATTCTCATCCATGTGCCAGGTATTAGGTAGCAGCAAGGCAGAATAATCACTTCTACACAGCAGGGCATATATTGTCTTAACATCGACAGTGGATAAATGATTATATACATACTATAAAACAAAGTCGTTTTCTCTGTCCCTTTGTCCCTATGTACGCTTAAATCTTACACTACGCAACACATGTTGATGCAGTTTTTATATAATACCTTATACACTATAAAAGAAAGCCATTATCTAAGGAAATAATATATTACTACTATCTTACAGTAAACGTCTTCCTCTCTTCAAATTATTTTGCTGTGTCCATCAGGGTCCATAATTGTGACTATCATTTTATATTTTCCACCTAATGTACAGTATGGAATGCAATTAAACAATGATTGAACCAGAGAACTCCGACGTTACTACGAGTATAACTGGGAGAAGATGGGCGGTATCGACTACCGAGGAGTGCTCAAACTGTGTGACCAGATTACGCTAAGGACTGACGCCATACTTCACATATATGGACCTACCTTTGCTAAGGTACCTACATAGATACAGTTCTCGTAAAATTCGATGGCATTCTACAACTAAATCATACCCCGTTATACCCTGCCTGATGTCCTAAATTGGTTTCTGCGACTCGCGCAATGGCTCTCAAAATCCGTGACGATGAAACCTAGGCCGAGGACTATACAATGCATATAAAAGATAACTTATCACAAAATTCTTTTCCGCTTACTCAAACTAGGATAATAAATTTTTAAACAAAATCGCTATCGCTGGTTTTCGCTACCAAATGCCTAGGTTGGATAACAGGTTAGTTAGCGGATGCCAATTTATTTATTTGGCCGTTGATTTGGATTCTAAATTGTAAACGACAGCTCTTTTCAAAAAGTGTTTATTTAGTTTCTTGTCGGTTGGTTCTTCTCCATGAGACCCATTCTTTGGAACCGTTGATTTTGAATTGGCGTCGAAAGTGCTGTTACAGACCTATTTAAAAAAAAATGCCTTTGTACAGTCTTATTTTCGAAGATTCTGAATGGCTTCATAAAGGTGTTTAAATATTACCACTATCTGCAGTGTCCATTGCTAGCAAATGCCGATGTCTCCCTGCTGCGCATCATTGGTCGCGCAGTGCGCAGCGTGTACTTCCTACGGGACATGAAGATCATAGAGCACAACGACATGGTCACTGACATGTACTTCGTAGACTACGGAGGAGTGGAGATCAGGGTCAGGACGGGCGAGATGAACTCCATCTTGCGGCTACCGAGGGGCAGGTACTTCCAAGTTTATAAAGTGATAGCTTCTGCCATCGGATTCTCCCGCGTCCTGTGGGAACGTCTCCACGAATCCGGATACAAAGTAGCCTATAGCTTTCTGTAATGAATAGGTTATCTAACACTGAAAACATTTTTCAAATTGAACCTGTAGTCCCTGAGATTAACGCGTTCAGACAAACAAACAAAAAAACTTCAGCTTTATAATATTAATGTCAAGATGATTAGCTGTCGTCAAACACTTGAATCTCAAATATTACTAATTTCATTGTCTCACAGTGTATTTGGCAATCTGGAAGGTATGATGAGCCATAAGAGTCCCCATAACGTGGTGGCGACCAGCCGTCTTCATCTTCTGATGATTAATTCAGAAGCTTTTTCCAACGTCACGAAGGACTTCCCAGCGGTGAAGGAACTGATGGCCAAGTCTAGAGCACCAGATCCCAAATCGAAGGACAAAGAAATAAAGGTGGGAGTGGGATTTTGGAAAGCATATATAAACTGATGATGAATGATGATGATGAATGATAGACTGAGCTGCTTTTGGCTTTCTTCTTGTTAAATGCCAATGCTATTAATAAAGTCTGAGCTTTATTTTTTAATACAGTTTTAGATTATTCGGTTAGTACTTACTTTGTTTAGGATACTGATTTCCTTTTCATTAAATAGGTGTACCGATCCTGCCAATATACTCGTCAAACGTCATTGTTACGTCACTGTGTTAATACAGCAAGTTTTTTTAAGCAGCATCTCCATCATCATTTTGTTGCAATCATTTTATCTCTATCCTGGCTTTCTTATACACTTTCTAAAGGAGATGGCCAAATTTTCATAGTAAAAAAACCCAGAATCGACAGCAACGAAATGGGTACCAATGGGTTCATTATGATAGACCTTTGATGGTGCCAAAAAATCAAGCCTGAAATCCATGGGGTATAGGAGCTATATCATATTTTCACAAAAATAGGTTATGTTGAATTTATGTTGATTTTAAAGATTATTTACATATAGGACCATAAAAACAAGGTATACTAACATTATAAATGCGAATAGTAATATCCCCATAGTTACAGAGTTTGCCTGGTAATTAAAAGGTCTTGAGTTTGACCCCCACCCATTGCACTATTCACATGAACCACTCCAGATACGATTAAGTACCGACCTTACCTACTTGAAGAGGTTTCCCTGTTATGTGGAAACTTCTGAACTGGCAAAGGTTGATAAAAAAAAAACTTAAAAGAAAAAAAAGGTTTCACTTTTTTTTTATTTTTAGTCACTATTCACATAAGTCAAAAGTTCTCGTCAATGCGAATAATATAAGCCCAAACACGAGGTAGTTGATATTTACCATTGTCGAGTTCCCTTGACCGTCTCTCTTCTCCATCATCAGGTCAGCTCTAAACCTTCACTCGTGTATAGTGCTAACAGACATACACCTGAGTGTAAAGTTTTTACCCTATGCACAAGTTCTAATGAACAGCAAACAGAAAAGTTAAGCTTTTTTATATACTAAAATCTTAATCGAAAAAACCTTGTAAAAAGAGAACCCCATGGTTTTTAAATGATATGAAATACTTTTTGTAATCTACAAATTATACTGAA
This sequence comes from Helicoverpa zea x Helicoverpa armigera, assembly GCA_033682625.1. NCBI lineage: Eukaryota > Metazoa > Arthropoda > Insecta > Lepidoptera > Noctuidae > Helicoverpa > Helicoverpa zea x Helicoverpa armigera. The sequence goes on from JAWIIS010000020.1 coordinate 13,666,225, forward strand.
TCCAACCATACATACGAAGTTTCTGGCGACTCTGGGTTTTTTTTTTTGGCCATCTCCTTTGTGTGTACTTTTTAAGTATACATTGGATACCAATGACTGTGTTTCGGATGGCAAGTTGAACTATAGGTCCCAGCTGTCGTTGAACATCCTTGGCAGTCGTTACGGGTAGTCAAAAGCCAGTAAGTCTGTCACCAGTCTAACCAAGGAGTATTGGGTTGCCCGGGTAACTGGTTTGAGGAGGTCAGATAGGGCAGTCGTTCCTTGGAAAACAATGGTACTCAGCTACATCCGGTTAGACTGGAAACCGACAACATAGTCGAGATATGGAATATAAAAGGATCGAGATATGATGTTTTTTTTCTACAGATGTATATTTTGGGCAGCGAGGCTTCTGTTAAAATGCGTCGGAATGTCCCGACGGGACCTCCACCGCGTAGCAAGACCAGTGCTCTCAAGTACATATACTTCCAAGAAGGAATGGTGCAGATTTATTTACTCATCGTCTGCATGGGCTGTATCTATTTGGATTTATATAACGCAGGATATCAGGTTTTTTTTTACTTTTTTGTTATTAATACGCTTAAATATTAGCTTCACTTGTAACTATGTATGTAAAAAAATATTGGAATCTTAATTTGACCCACTTCCCGGTCTCCGATTTAGCACATGGTCTGAGTTCTGATGATAATAACTCAGAATTGTCATTACAAATCTAATATGGCGGCCTCCCCAAAATGGCGGACTGGCTGTTTGGAATCTAAATCAAAAGCGTGTTTTTCAAACTATTTAACATTTACTTACCTTTTTAACAGCCAGTTTCTCCTGTAAAGTCGACCGATCCAAGAATAGAATGGTGTATGTTTGTTATAACTGAAGTGAACTTACACGTTAGTCTCGCAGTGTATGATGCGACTGTCATGCACCGGCGTCTCGGGTTCGATTCCTGGATCTTGTCGATGTCAGTGTCACTGTAGCCAGCATGTTGGTGGTGATAAGGTAAACGTACCAATAGTCGTCAGATTTCGGAAATCACTGACTTTGAAGCTCTACTGTGTGTTAAATATTTAATAGAAAATGACAATTTTTGCATGACGTGAAAGATAATTTATTCGTTATTCTAAGTAACCAATGTTTTTAAATCATTTTGATGGGTTTATGTATTTATTAAGGAAAAAGTAAAAAAAGGGCGATTTGTACCAGTAGTCGTCTGATTTGTACCGATACTCGTCAAATATTCCCAGTACTCGTCAACTTTTAGTGCTAATATGAACTCTATATTCTTGAACATAAAGTTCAAGTTATGTACATTTTTTGTGTTTGAATTTTTTAAGCATACTTTTGCCTTTGAAACATACAGATAGATAGAAAACCAAATCCCTATTTAGAATAGCAGGTTACAATCTGTTAGAAGAGCAGGTATTCAATAAAACAAATACATAGTTGCATTTTAATTTATATTCCTAAAATCAAACGCTTGGAATCACAAAATCAGTCTATAAAATTAATGTTATATTTTCTTAATCATAATAACCATGCAGTCATGTGCATATGTAGCACGAGTAAAATTATTACTATTAAAATATTGAAATTGTAAAATAATCAGGTTTCACAAAAAATAAAAGCCGCATTCATTTATATAGCTTTCCGCGAAATAATTACTAACATTCATAAATATGTAGGTAAGGTTGCCATTCATCAAAACTTCTGAACTGCTTAGCGCATGCAAAATTATGATTACAACTAAGCGTTCAAATCAAACCCAATAATCTGAGGCGGATGACGGGGAGTAGCGACCCCGCGGGGCTATATATCCGAGTGCTCTAGGGAGAGTATACTGTCCCCCATCTCCGGCCTGCTGAGTGAAGCATGATGGGGGATAGGTCTCCCGCCTCTTGGCTTGCCTTCACCGGCCGGTCAGAGTGGAGTCGCTAGAGCAGGGTTAGCTGCCCGCTCGGAGGGTAGGTGCCTCGTGGTAAGTGGCGAGTGGGCCGGTGATGCTGGACCCACAGGGAGCGCGTGATCTGCGTTTAAAGTCCGCCGAGGTATCCTCACCATTCAGCCGCTCATGTATCTGTTGCCCCCTTGTTACTATTCAGTGACTGATTCCCGGGGTCCCAGTAAGTGAGGTGGCGAGTCTCCACCTGCCATTTTTACATGTATTTAATACATTGTCATCGGCAGGTGCCATAGTTCCCGTAGTTTCCCCATTCCTAAACCATTAGCATCCCATCACAATAGCCCAAGTAGTTTTTATCCATAGTTAGCAATAGTTTAGCACAGAACCGGGGATTTTCCTTGGCTACATTTCTATAGTGTTTACAGGGATAATCGCCGGTTTTGTGTCACCATTTCATTAAAGTTGTCTCAAAAGGGCTTCAGCGTGTTGGCTTCGGCCCCACGTTCGCCTCCCAAAAATCCGGGGCTCTATAGTCCCGAGGTCTGTAGAGACATACAAATAATATCTAATAATAATCTTAATTAGCCCCGAAGGACATCTGAGGCGGATGACGGGGAGTAGCGACCCCGCGGGGCTATATATACCGAGTACTCCAAGGAGAGTATACTGTCCCTGTCCAGCTTCACACCAGCTGGCCGGAGTGAAGCATGGCGGGGGATAGATCTCCCGCCTCTGGCTTGCCTCCATTGGCCGCCCAGAGTGGAGTCGCTAGAGCAGGGTTAGTAGCCTGGCTCGGAGGCCTCAAGGTAAGTGGCGATTGGCCCGGTGATCCTGGACCCGCAGGGAGCGCGAGATCTGCGCTTAAAGTCCGCTGAGGTTTCCTCACCCTTCAGCCGCTCATGTCCCTGTTGCCCTCTTGTTGCTATTCAGTGACTGATTCCCGGGGGCCCAGTAAGTGAGCTGGCGAGCCACCACCTGTCATTTTAACATGTATTTTATACATTATCATCGACAGGTGCTATAGTTCCTATAGTTTCCTATATCCTAATCCAGTAAAATCCCAACGCAATAGCCCAAGTAGTTTTCCTCCATAGTTAGCAATAGTTTAGCACAGAACCGGGGATTGTCCTTGGGTTCATTTCTATAGTGTATACTGGGATAATCGTCGCTTTTGTGTCACCATTTCATTAAAGTTGTCTCAAAAGGGCTTCAGCGGTTATAATTTTCTTACTGCATCTGATGTTGTGGCCCCTTGATTTACAGCTTCTATGACTTTTAAAGGGCCCTCAAATCAAATCAAAATCATTTATTTGCTCAAATAAGGTACAGAAGGTTGGTAAATTGTTGACAATGGTTCTCTTTATCTGCCTCTTGCTTGTAGTTTCTTTCAGTCACTAGGTACATACAATTTTAAATAAAAAATCTTACTTAAGAATTACTCTTTACCCATCAATATCGAATACGACAAGCAAAGAAGTGACAGCGATGGAAGCTATACTACCTCTTAAAACTGATTTTAATATTTTTTGCTTCAAAACTAGTTGAATGACATAATTTTTATAAAGGCGCTATTAAGGCACATTAGTGAGACGCGGTACAATACGCGTGACGACTTGCAGTTATTTCGAACAAAAAGCATAGTGTAAGAACATTCAATTTTTGCTTGCCACAAATTGTAATCCAAGCGTCGTAGAAACAAAGGCAAGTGGTAGACCTACTATAAGTAGGCCAAAGCAGCGGCCAATGAATAAGTGCATACTTATAGAAAACAGGGGATTTAACCATTAAGAAACAAATTAATTGAATCGAATACCATGACTGAGTACGTGCATCAAAAACCAGCTGAGTAAAATATACCCCTAAGAAAAAGCTTAAAAGAAACGCAGTTTCATCAACAAATGTAGTCTAAACCTTAAATATGTTTGTTCTAGAGAGTTAACAATTTTGTAAAAGTCCCGTTATTAGCTATTTATTCGCATTTTGTACTGTAAAACACAAAATATCCTCGTTACGACGAGTTTAGGTGCAACTTTTGAGCATGTCCCAGTACTCGTCATAATAATTCTAAAATTGACGGGTTTTGGGTCAAATGGGAGTTTTAAAGTACCAATAGATGTCATATTAAAAAAATATATCTTCTATGTTAAAAGTATTCTAAATTGTACATTACATCGTTAGCAAATAAACTTAACTATCTAATTAAACAAAGAAACATACCACAGACCCCACTGGAGTTATGTAAATCAAAACACAAAATCACGTGCTGAGTTTCACTTTTGACAGCTGAACTTCACGAAAAAACGATTTTGTTATAGCACACACGTTTCGAATAACATATCTCCGATGCCATGACTGTTAAAACCCCGTGTTGTCATTTCAATTGTGCAATATGTTATCAACAATATGTTGACAAATAAACCAGCCCATTTTAAGTTATGTAGAAAAAAATTATCAACGTTTTTAGATTAATTGACGACTATTGGGGCATGACGACTTCACCCGCGTTTACCTTACACTAAATTACACTTCTCATCAGACTGTGAAAGACGACCTGTGTTTGCGTAGACGCTTAGTTGTGTGTGGGCATGATGACTGGTGCTATTATTTTTCAATGTATTCTGTGTCCTCTGTTTTCCAGGATAACAGCACGTGGTTACTCGCAACACTCTACTCGTTGGATTTCTGTTTCTTTCTGAAGATTTTTACGCAGCATGCTTTTCCTTTTATCGTCTCCAGTCCAAGTATGAAGAGGATTATGATGCCCTTAAGAAGACTGTGAGAATCAAGTTTATTATTTTTAATTACATCAAAAAGAAATGATGAAGTTATAAACTTTTTGGAACAAAATGGAAATTGAAAGCTTTTGAGTTTGGTCAGGCATAAGACATTTAATTGGACATTTAGTAAATAAAATTAATATGATATAGGATTTTATTTTTGACTTTCAACTCCTCAACTATCAAGGGGTATCGGGTTGCCCGGGTAACTGGGTTAAGGAGGTCAGACAGGCAGTCGCTTTCTTGTAAAGCACTGGTACTCAGCTGAATCCGGTTAGACTGGAAGCCGACCCCAACATAGTTGGGAAAAAGGCTCGTAGGATGACGAACTCCTCAACTACCGAATAGTGGACATCAAGATGAACCTTGTTGTTGTTTCAGATATTTCAAGGGAGAGTTCAAATACGATTTCCTTTCGATACTGCCATTGGAGTTAATTAGTTTCGCCTCGAAGGACGAGCGAACGAGGTGGATGTGGTTCGGCTTATTGCGTCTCAATAGAGCCTTCAGAATTGTAAGGATAAATGCCATAACTCTGTTCCTTTCTATAACCTATGTCACCATTTATCTCTACCTGACCTCGGCATTATAGAGTCCCGGATTTTTGGGAGGCGAACGTGGGGCCGAAGCCAACACGCTGAAGCCCTTTTGAGACAACTTTAATGAAATGGTGACACAAAACCGACGATTATCCCTGTATACTCTACAGAAATGGTCCTAAGGACAATCCCCGGTTCTGTGCTAAACTATTGCCAACTATGGATGAAAGCTACTTGGGCTATTTAATTGTGATGGGATGCTAATGGGCTAGGAATGGGGAAACTATGGCACGTGCCGATAACAATGTAATAAATACACGTAAAAATCACCATTTATTATTATTATCGACTAGCTGATCCCGCGAACTTCGTATCGTTCAAACCTTCCCTGGACCTCTACAAACATTTTAAAACCAAAATCAGCTCAATCGGCCCAGCCGTTCTCGAGTTTTAATCAGACTAACGAACAACAATTCATTTTTATTTATATAAGATAGATTAAAGATTAAAAGACATCTGTCTATACTAGTACAATAAAGAAAAAAAACACATTTGTTTGGATATTAAAGGAACCGAAACTGCAGAACCAATCTGAAATATTCTTTCACTCTTGGAAAGCTACACTCTTGTGGTATATTTTATCTGCATCAACATGTGGTATATTTTATCTGCCGGTGAAACCGCGGGAAAAATGGCTAGTTATTTATTATGTAGCTTTTATCAAAATTCTATTAGCTATCGTAAAGAATACGTAGATAATAAAAATCCATCGTAATTCATACTTATATCTGCCAGGCCACGGTGTACAAATGCTTGCGTATGCGCAACGAGAGTATCACGGTCAACCTGACCCTCACGACCATATTAGCGGTGTTCATCTGGTTTACTCTGTTCGTCCACACCACGACCTGCATTTGGTTCTTCATGGCCGTGATGGAAGATCAGATCGAACCCAACACCTCCTGGATACATCTTGGTATGATCTTCATTTTTTTATTTCTCTTCGATTCTTTGGCTGGCTCTTTATGATTAATTGTAGAAACTTGTCTAAAAAAAGTGTGGCTGCAAAACGAACCTTATCCTATCGTCACACTGACATTTTTTTAGACAAGTGGTTAACAGATGTTTAAGTTTTTGTAGTAAGGCTGTTAATGTTTATTTTTAAACTAGCTTTTGCCCGCGACTTCGTTCGCGTGGAATAGTGACTTCCGGCAGATTTTTGGTTTGACTAATAGATGGTGCTATAGGTCCGAAATAAATTTTATTTTTGTACTTTTTTGTAATAAAAACTATCCTATGTCCTTTCTCAAGTTCCAAACCATGTCTGTACTAAGCTTCACATAAATCGGTTCAGTAGTTTAGACGTGAAAGCGTAACAGACAGACAGACAGAGTTACTTTCGCATTTATAATATTAGTAGGCATAAATGATTTTTACAGATGACGGGTCCGACCACTGTGAAAACTATTACCTCTGCTCATTGTACTTCGTGATCACGACGTTCACGCAAAATGGTGTCGGAGACATCATGCCGAAGAAACAGTCCGAGGTAAAGACTTATTCAATATCCTTCAAGTTTTGAATAACTGCTTTCTGTGTCAAGTATTCATGCAATACTTGAATAAAATCTATTAGAACTGTTCGAAGAAGCGACATTCATAAATTAAGCATGTGAAAAGCAAGTTTTCTAGCGTCAAGCGCTTTTGCTATACTTACTTATAATAGACAGAGGTCCTAAATGACGCCTTTTAAAAGAACAAAGAATTATTTCAAGATTTTGTATTTCCAGATATTAGGGAGTTCACTATGTAGTAGATATATGACACTAAGTAGTAGATATATATCGGTTGTGTGCAGGTGCTGTTCGTGGTTGTCCTCCAGATAATATCGACGATGGTGTTCATGATGTACGTAGGCGAACTCTCCAACATCATCCAGTATACTTCCTACCGCTCCTTCAGCTTCTACAGCAAGTACCTCGAGTTGCAGGTGAATAAAGTTTTCAAAATTGCCATTCCATCCGTAGAAGTTATTATCACTACTTAATACAAAACAAAGTCGCTTTTTCTGTCCATATATCCCTATGGCCCTTTGCACGCTTAAATTTTCAAAACTACGCAACAGATTTTCATGAGTTTGTTTTTTAAATAGAAAGTTATTAAAGAGGAAGGTTTATATGGTGGGGAATTACTGTTATCGCGTGTGAAGCCCAAATATACCTCAATAGCAAATATAAATAATATAATAAGCAATAATTCGTTCGTGATAATTTTTTAGGAGTTCATGAAGAACAATCGGGTTTCTGAAAACCTGGTTACCATTGTGAACAAGTACACCTTGCATCTGTGGCGGGAGAACCGAGGCTTGCAGATTCCTCACTTCTTGAAGCATGCGCCACTCTCCTTGCGGCTGAGGGTCATGTCAGCAGCATACTTGCATCACATCACCAGGGTAATGGGCTCAATGCCTGTATCGCCTACTTGGATGATGATCCACTTTTGGTAGACCTTTGCTCATAGTTGGCGTTTAGATCAAACTAACAAAGAAAAACAGTGAACGCAGAATTTAGTGTTCTTTTATATAAAATTAATTAAAACTGACGGGCCATTCATCATATCTTCGCTTTCAAAAGAAGGTGAATAATAAAGGGAATACAATAAGCTTTAGACTATTGAATTATTTAAGGTATAGTTATTGATCAAAGATTCGCAGGATACCAAAAAATGCTCGTTCTAATGCAAAACAATTTATATTGTCGACTTTTTCCAAGTTTTCTCTTACTTCCATGCGTTTGTCTTACATTTATCCTACTCCTTTGGAACCATTTAGATCCCACAGCTGTTTTAAAAGCTATTCTATTTCAGCATCACATTTTCGAAGAGTGTGAACCAGCCTTCCTCAGGCAGATGGTAGGCTGCCTGAAGTTGTACACTTATAACGAAGGTACATTATTCTGAATATACTCATTGTTTTTACTTTGACACCCATAGGAAATAACATACAGTAATATTGTGTCATGCCAAGAAGTAGCAAAACAATAAGTGTTTTTAGGAATGTACGTGGTGAAAGAGAGCGAGATCACGGACGCCATGTACTTAATCCACACGGGCAAGGTAAAGGAGACCTGCGAGGAGATGGACATCAGCGCCAGGGTCTACCCAGCCGGCTCCTACTTCGGAATTGTGAGTGTTTCCAAATGAAGTAGTAGTATTTACACTATCAACAATCAAAACAGAAATGTATACAGCATATTATTTTTCAGTTGCAGGGCTTATTGCGTAACACACCATATACCCATTCATATCAAACAATGATCAAGTCTCAAGTGCTTACTCTGCAACTGGACGACTGGGAATACTTACTGAAACACTTCCCAGATAGCAAGAATGCCATACACAAACACATGAGACAGTTAGGCGACAAAGATATGGACCAAAGTAATTGGCCTGGAGGTGCCCCGATGCCAGAGAGACCTCTTTTCGATTTTACACCCGAAGCAGATTCAATTGTACCACCAGAGTTCTCAACTGAACCGGGAGCAAGTTTATTTCCTAGCACTACAAGGCATTTTGGAAGAGACTCCGCATCGGAACCTCAAGAGGGAACTCCTCAGGGTGCTAAAGGACATTCAAGGTATTTTGCATGGCCTACTGACAGCAGAGAACCCGATACACCACTACTGAGTCGCGAGGAGCATGAAGAAGAACATGAAGAAGCGAAGCCCAAACTGGGATTTTTCGGAAAAATTTTTGGCACTGCCAAGAAATTAATGGGTAGAGTATCTGATCTTGAAGCATTAAGTGCAACCAGTGATGACAGGGACGAGCTGTTACTTGAGGAAGACGTGGAAGCAACTGAAGCTTTGCTAAAGCAGTTTGAAAAAGCAAAGAAACAAGAAAAAGATAAAAAGATAAATAGAGGTCGCAGAAAAAGTATGTATCTAGTGCAAGAAGAAGACACTGAAAAACACATGCTCACGCTAGATATGGAGGAATCCACAGTAGATACCCTGGAAAAAAAATCATCTCAGCAGTTTACAATGCTTCCTATTCGAATTCGTGATGACGATACTGCAGGGCCATCAACAGAAAAATTAGAAACCCGCGAGATACTTGGCTTAGGCCGTCATAAATCTAGAGTAGAAGCACAATCCGAAGTACAACTTACCATGGAAATGTTGGATGGTGCGACTGATGAAACAATTACGGAAACACCCGAAGCCGTCGTGGCAACTGCTCCATCCGCAATATCCCACATTTCGGAAAGGCCTGCTGCTGTAGATAAACGTGCCCCAGATAGGAAAGCACAGCAAAGTGGAAGTTCCACTACGATTGGTGAGACTGATCAACAAAATTTACCTTTGGAACTTTTTTATCCTGGAGCTGTACCACAAGAAACAACGCCAATGCCTGTACCACAAGACACAACGCCAATGCCTGTACCACAAGAAACAACGCCAATGCCTGTACCACAAGACACAACGCCAATGCCTGTACCACAAGAAACAACGCCAATGCCTGTACCACAAGACACAACGCCAATGCCTGTACCACAAGACACAACGCCAATGCCTGTACCACAAGACACAACGCCCATGCCTGTACCACAAGACTCAACGCCCATGCCTGTACCACAAGACTCAACACCAATGCCTGTACCACAAGACACAACGCCAATGCCTGTACCACAAGACACAACGCCAATGCCTGTACCACAAGACTCAACGCCAATGCCTGTACCACAAGACTCAACGCCAATGCCTGTAAGATCGTGGAGTGCAAGTTCCAGTTCAATTTCTACTGTTCGTATGGCTGATACAAGCCTGTATGAACCAGAAGCTGACGTGCCTGTGGTACCAATAACAACGTTATTACCACCTCCTACAGCATCAGTACCTGATCTTACAACACAATCCTACCATACTTTGCCATCGGCTATAAACAAAATTACTACTGAATCTGCACCAGAAACTAGAACTCCATCAGGTACTAAAACTCCAACAGAAACTAAAACTCTAAGAGAAACTAAAACTCCAACAGAAACTAAAACTGCAGAAGAAACTAAAACTGCAGCAGAAACTAAAACTGCAGCTGGAACTAAAACTACAACAGAATCCAAAACTCCAACAGAATCTAAAACTCCAAGAAGAACTAAAACTACAGAAGAAACTAAAACTCCAACAGGAACTAAAACTGCAGAAGAATCTAAAACTCCAACAGAATTTAAAACTCAAAAAGAAACTAAAACTGCATTAGAATCAAAAACCGCAGCAGAAACTAAAACTGCAGAAGAGACTAAAACTGCAGCAGAATCCAAAACTCCAACAGAATCTAAAACTCCAAGAAGAACTAAAACTACAGAAGAAACTAAAACTCCAACAGGAACTAAAACTGCAGCAGAAACTAAAACTCCAACAGGAACTAAAACTGCAGCAGAAACTAAAACTCCAACAGGAACTAAAACTGCAGCAGAAACTAAAACTCCAACAGGAACTAAAACTGCAGCAGAAACTAAAACTGCAGCAGAAACTAAAACTCCAACAGGAACTAAAACTGCAGCAGAAACTAAAAGTCCAACAGGAACTAAAACTGCAGCAGAAACTAAAACTCCAACAGGAACTAAAACTGCAGCAGAAACTAAAACTCCAACAGGAACTAAAACTGCAGAAGAATCTAAAACTCCAACAGGAACTAAAACTGCAGCAGAAACTAAAACTCCAACAGGAACTAAAACTGCAGCAGAAACTAAAACTCCAACAGGAACTAAAACTGCAGAAGAATCTAAAACTCCAACAGAACCTAAAACTCCAACAGAATTTAAAACTCAAAAAGAAACTAAAACTGCAGCAGAATCAAAAACCGCAGCAGAAACTAAAACTGTAGAAGAGACTAAAACTCCAACAGAAGGTACAACTAAACAAGAGACTACGTCTTCAACAGAAACTACAACTACACCAGAGACTACATCTCCAGCAGAAGTTGCAATGGCACCAGACACTACATCTACAGTAGAAATTGAATCAGACACTATTTATTTCACTAGCAATTCTGCATACTCAATTACGCCAGTCGTTTCAACTGTTACGCCCTCTAAACCTACTGAAAAACCAACATCGCGGGAAGGTGGAACGGAACCGCAAGGTAGAAGTTTAAGTGAACGACTTGATGTCCCAGCTTCAGTACTCCTGTCTTCCCAAAAATCAGGTTTAGAGTCAGAGTATGCGATAGACGAGGCAGCCGCAAAATCGAAAATGGTTAATACAGTCATGGCGGAACTTCTGTCTGATGAGTCGATTTCGAGTAAAAACCCTAGTCAAGCAGCTGAAAAAGTTATTCCTGATGTCCGCACTTCAAAATCTCCAGCTGTCAAAGAAGCTAGAGAATCATCTCCTAATCAGAATCCAGAGAAAACTTCTTCACGAACTCCGCAAACAGCAACTCGTAGTAAATCGATGAAGTCAGCTGCAACGAGGAAAGCCGAACCTGATAATTCCCCTGCTGCTCCCGCTAAGGACCCGGCCAAGAAATCGTCTGTGGGCCAAGGTGCAAAGAAAGCCTCCCGACAGTCTTCCAAATTAAATGAAAAACCAGATTCCTTGCCGTCCCGTGCCGCGTCTGAGCAAACCAGAACAACTACGTCATTTTCAGCGGATGCAGCACGAAGAGCTTCATTCGCAAAAACACCTATAGTTTTTGACCCTAGCCAACAAATTTTTGGCGTAGCTGATCCCACGATGATTGCAACAGGTAACTCTAGCAATGTTTTACTCTTAAGGATACTTTTATTTATAGCTATCACAACATTACTTCTTGCATTATGTCGTTGTCTGTTTTGCACAACAAATAAAAATTCTCAGCGATTTTGGTTTTGGCAAGAGATTAATAAAGGACACGAGACTAGTAATGAGACTTACAATTCGAGTATTAGGAATTGAAGTATATGACAAAGTAATTCCAGAATTATAAACGACCACTCTATTTTCATTCATTTTGGTAGTCCTTTGAGAATCCGCTATTATGTCTGTGCAAGATTATGCTTTCGAGAGGTTCTTGCTAGGGGCTATCACTATTTTATTCTAATTTAGCTTCCGCTAGCGGTTTCCTCTGTATTCCACTTCGCACACTCGGATAAAGATATAGTCTAAGCCTATAGTCTTCCTCGATACATGGACTTTCTAACAGTGTTAGAATTTTTCAAATCAGACTTGTAGTTCCTGGAGTTAGTGCGTTCAATTCAAGCAAACAAATACACATAATAAGAAATAACAGCTTCATTATAGACTAGCTTCTGCCAGCGGTTTCACCCGCATCCCGTGGGAACTACTTCCCGTACCGGGATAAAAAGGAGCCTATAGCCTTCCTCGATAAATGGGCTATTTAACACTGAAAGAAATTTTCAAGTCGGACCAGTAGTTCCTGAGATTAGCGCGTTCAAACAAACAAACAAACTCTTCAGCTTTATAATATTAGTATAGATTACAGCCTGGCAAGCTTGTAAAGGATATTCGGGCTGATTCGGATCCTCGCGGGTGTGGGGTGCGTAAACCATGGGACTGACTTTAACGAGCTTGCTATGCTGTGTGATCAAATCTACTTAATGGTTGATTTTTGTACGCAGATGATGACGGTAATGTTCAAGGGCCTTCCATGATGAGGGAGGAAAGCACGAATACTCGGACGAACCGCCGCTTCATACGCGTGCGTTATGACGAAGGTAGAAGTGGAGACCAGAGTGCGTATGACAGAGAAGATGAAGGAGGACTGGATGAAAGGCTTAGAAGAGTGACATTGGATAGCGACGAGCCGGACAAGAGTGCAGCCGAGAGTATTGGTGATGATGACGATGATGAAGATGATTCCACTTCCACCCCTAAGCCGAAAGTGTACCGTCGAAGTTCTGGAGACTGAGTTACTCGATTACCTGTCCAGATTATTCAACCACCTGCACCGAGAAAGAACTACCTACAATATATGCCGCCGTGGCGAAAGTAACTGTTCATCCTATATTTAATTTTGACTCGTTTAGAAGAAGATCCTGTCTATGGTTAAATACTAACCAACTGGAGATGACATTGCTTTTGCCTAAAAAAAGTGTGTAATAGAAAAAGCATGCGAGAGACATAGTTTTTCACCAAATGGTAATGAGATTTAGAAATAATTATGCTTACCCCGGGTGATAGTTTAGGTTAAAAGTAAAATAATTACTCAAATACCAATAATTTATTTCGTAATTCTTTTACTTAACCCTTTAATTCGCAACGTTGCACCGATGCAACTATCCAAACAAAAAAATATATTGCAAGAACCATCATTATTTTTTCTTATTTACAAAAATTTTAATAATGGATATACTGTTGCCATCTATGAAAAAAAGTATTTATACAACTCACGCGCATCATTACGTAGTTGTGACCAAAATGATGTCGAGTCGACATTGCGCTCGTGGCCGACCGGTGAGTTTTAATAAATATAAATAGTTTTTATGCATTTATTGACAACTATTATTTGAAATATGATTGTTTATGAGTGTTTACAATTGTGCCATATAATGCCAATGTCAAATTCATATTCTACTATGAAATATAAGCACGTATTTACCGACGTTGCACATTTGCGACACTGCGAAGCTTTAGCATAAGTACTTTTGATTTCGTACGTTGCACGGGTGCCACGTCGCGCTTTTACTAACACTGAATAATTATTATTTTCTTTGTATAGGTTTTGTGTATTTTTTACATTTATGGGAGTTTTTGGTATTATGTTTTTATATTGACTGTTCTGAAAGTTTGCAAATGTACGACTAAGCTAGATTACTAAATAATGAATGAATATCGCTATTACTAATTAGCTTCCGTCAGCGGTTTCACCCGCATCCCGTAGGAACCACGGCACGAACTCGGATAAAAAGTAGCTTATAGCCTTCCTCGATAGATGGGGTATCTAACACTGAAAGAATTTTTCAAATCGGTTCAGTAGTTCTTGAGATTAACACGTTCAAACAAACAAACTCTTCAGCTTTATAATATTAGTATAGATATGCTCCTTTTTTACTAAAACTTGTGTTAACTTATGTATGGTGTTGGTGATTGCTGCATGTTTGTTTTTTTTTGCTTATTACCAGGGAGGCTTAAAATGGCAGAGAGCAAGACAAATTTTAGCTTTGGTTCAAACTCAAATTCGCTCGAGTTCGCTCAAAAAGAAGTGCTAACTGTGAACCAAGAGGTGTACCTAAAAGAGTAAAAAAGTACAAGAGACCTCTTCTTAGTTTCAAGTGGCAGCGTGGGAAATTCAAATATCCAGCAGAGTTTGATATGCCTGATCTTAGCACTAGTAGTACCGCAACAGAATCTCCGTTAGACTATTTTCTTATTTTTTTTTCTGTAGATATAATAGACTAGCTTCTGCCAGCGGTTTCACCCGCATCCAGTGGGAACTACTTCCCGTACCGGGATAAAAAGTAGCCAATAGCCTTCCTCGATAAATGGGCTATCTAACACTGAAAGAAATTTTCAAATCAGACCAGTAGTTCCTGAGATTAGCGCGTTCAAACAAACAAACTCATCAGCTTTATAATATTAGTTTAGATTATATTACGGAGCACACCAATTTATATTCTGTGCAAAGCAAAGAAGATAAATCTGTAAACGTTACCAGAGATGATGTGCGTGATTTTCTAGCTATCACAATTATGGTGGGTATTGTAAGAATGCCGTCATATCGAGACTACTGGAGTAATGATTTCAGATACCCTCCTGTCGCTGTTGTGATAAGTCTAAAAAAGTATGAGCTAATGAGAAAATATTTGCATTTCGTGGATAATTCGGATCTGAATAACGATCGTTATTTTAAGGTTCGGCCGATATCAGAAAAAATAAGGACACAAAAGTACAGATGCTGTAAGATTTGATAAAATTGGCCATTTTCCAGTTTTTGTACAGCGAGGTAGGTGCAAATACTGCAAAACTGGGTATTCAAATATCCACTGTTCACAATGTGAACAACGTTTGTGTTTAGTTCCCAAAAGAAACTGTTTCTTTAACTTTCATAATGTAGAATAAATATGTTTTTTTAATATATTTTGTTTTTCATTTATATCTACATTTTATTCTGTAACGTGGGCACTGTTGTAAATATACAACACTGATTTCAATCTGTGCATGTTCTTGTGTTTCGCAATGTAGCACATTTACAACATACTATATTTGGATATATATGTTTACCAGATTTTTATTTTTATTTTTTTGAGCACTTGTAAGATCTAAATAAACAATAAATGAAAAAATAATAATAAATAAATTCAATTTTTTTTTTGAGCTTTAAAGGGTTAATTTAAAATGGCTGAATGTGAATTTATTTATTTACTATTGCCGTCGTAATATTTAGTTTTTATTCTAATAAGTAGTAGTATTTAGTTTTCATTTCAATACTTACGCGTAATTTTGTTTTCACTAATAAAATACAGAAGACTTTTTTTTCGTATAAGTTCGGTTAATTTTTTGTACTTACTTACTTTAGTCATAAAAAGTAATTTTGCAATAAGTGTAAATAAGGTTGAAATTACGCTTTAGTTAGGATATCTACTAAAATACTAAGAATTGGTGAGTGGTAAATTAAAACGCAGCAGCAATGTAGCGCTTAAAAAGACCTTTTGATTGATACGTGGTTCATAACTAAAGGGGCAATATTATTGCTTAACACAATACAAAGTATCGATAATACGCCTTAGTTAAGCTATATCTACTGAAATACTAATAATTGGTAAGCGGTATGTAAAGACGGAATGTAGCGCTTAAATAGACCTTTACATTGATATATGACTCATACCTAGAGATGGTGTACATTATCTTTAAAACATGTTTCGATAGTATTGCTTTATGCGTGATCTAACTACTAAAGTAATAACAATTGGCGGAGATTGTATAATGCATATTATCGCTCTTCAAAAAACCTTAGAAATAATATATGATTCAATGCTATTAGAGGGATATATTGTCTTTAAAGCACATATCGATAAAAATCCTTGACATGCCTTACCATCCAGAGCACTAACTTTTGGTAAGTAATATGTTAGGACGAAATGTTGGGCTTAAAAAGACCTTTCGAACCATATATGACACATCACTAGAGGAAGAGTAGACTAACATCCAAACATTTCGTCCATTCTCCTTGGACGTTCAAAAAGTGCTGATTTTCAGCTTACTTTGAATAAATGGCTTTTGATTTTGATGGACAGAAAATTTGACCCAAAATACGAACTGGGACATGGGATGATGCTCATGAAAAAAAAGAAAATGAAAATCTCCAAGAAGTCACAACTTTGTAAATAAGATAGAGAAGTATTTGTAATTACTTCTAGTACGTGATTTGTGATGAGTTAAAACTTATAACTTACTCACCAGTGGCATTTTTAGGAGTGCAAATTAAGTAAGTATATAATTAATAAATAAATTAACACACAGACAAGGGTAATAATGATGTATCGCTCCAGTCAGCCAATGGAATAAAATGAACGTTAGGGCTTATCAATATAGTGCGCTAATTGTGCACTTCAAAAACATTTGACCTTGTATATATAGGTTTATTTATAAAGATGACTAAGCCATGCAATAGACTAAATATTATAAAACCTTAATTGTTGTTATTTAGCTACTTTTATTTTTGGACGATAGATATAATTTGTGGTATTTTGTCTTGATTTTATTAATAGGCATGTGACAATGTATTTAGGAACAGAAAATTGTTTCCTAGAAGCTAACGTAGGCACCTATGTTATCTGTAGCCACTAAATCAATCGAATAAAGACGTGATTGTTTCAATATGTTACGTATATGTTAGATATTATAATTTGCCTGTAGGATATAATTGTTTACCTACTATATGTTATTATCTATATTATATATATGTGTCCAGTATTATTTATTTTTCGTGTCCTGTAAGTCCTTTAATTTTATATGATTGTCATTAATATTTGTGCTGGCAACATTGTCAGGACGGGGCATAGATATAATATACTAAACAAGATTGCGCACGCTCAAAATATATATTTACGAAAATGAACTCTATTCCAACGCAATAAGGTACTAAATTGGCTGCATAATACACAGAGGCAAATCCGAGCCGAGAGGGATAGTTAGAACGGAGGCCGTTTGTCACTTTCTAACACCTTGCCAGCATAAAAAAATGTTGTGATCAACAGTTTTGTCTTCCCAAAAAACAATTGAATCACTTATATTTTTATCTTATTTTAACAATTGTAAGTCAACAAATTAATAACAATCGCATTAATTTATTCGTATTTATTCTTAAAACATAAACAACATAAAGGACAATGCTATTCTTTGTATGGAAGTTGGGCTCAAGAGTTGCCCACAGTAACTGCATAGTGTATTATGTTCCATAGGCTTATAATAGGTCCCAGACCGAAATATTTCGAAATCTATCCCAGGAGTGCTGAGAAAAACTGGTTCGACTCTTATTCAATACTACGAAAAATATGCTTACGAACTCTTAACTATTCCACTTTTATTACCTTAATTGAAATGCATTATAATATTAATCGACAAATACGAGGTATTGAACGAGATTTTTTTTTACCGACTTCAAAAAATGGAGGAGTTTCTCAGTTCGTTTGTATTCTTTTTACGTAAGTACGTGCATAACTCCGTCGTTTACCAACCGATTTAAACAATCATTTTATTGTTTAAAAGGATTTACTTTCCAAATAGTTCCAGGGTCCAGGGTCTGGTGATAGAAACCTTAAAACATTATGGAACTCTCGGAAATTGTAAGCACATATCGAATAAAAACTTGTCAATCGGGTTTATGTCTCCGACACCACAAAACTGTGGAGGTTAAGACCTGACCTGACGATGGAGACGACAGTGAGACGAGGGAACTCCTCAACGGTATCTATTTACTACCTCGTGTTTGAGCTTATTTTATTCGTCTTGATAAGATTTTTCCATTGCCATTAAGGATATTAATTGCATGACGCTACTCGAACTTAGGACTGATTGTGGTAGATAGAGACTGAAAAGCAAGAGAAACAACAATTACCTTTAAACGTCTATTTCTGTTTTTTTTTTTTTTTTTTTTTTTTTTTTTTTATCCTGTTAACAGTGAAACCACTATCTATCTGATATATATATCTCTATCTATCAAGAAAAGAGGTTGTTAGGTTTGTGGCTGCTTAAAATGGCTTGCTAACAATGGCTGGCTAACATTAGAACTGGTTTTTCTCGGGACCTCTGGGACCGATTTCAAAAATATTTGGATTCCGTCTTAAGAGTGAAGTAAAAAACCTATTTTAATCATTCCCACTACTGGGCAAATGGCTTGGGCTTCATAAACTGACTGTTCAAGTTGGACATTAGAACCGGGTTTTCTCGGGACCTCTGGGACCGATTTCAAAAATATTTGGATTCCGTCTTAAGAGTGAAGTAAAGAACCTATTCTAACCATTCCCACTACTGGGCAAATGGCTTGGACTTTATAAAGTGACTGATCAAGTTTAACATTTGAACCGGTTTTTCTCGGGACCTCTGGGACCGATTTCCAAAATATTTGGATTTCGTGACAACAGTGAAGTAAAGAACCTATTCTAACCATTCCCACTACTGGGCAAATGGCTTGGGCTTTATAAAGTGACTGTTCAAGTTTAACATTTGAACCGGTTTTTCTCGGGACCTCTGGGACCGATTTCCAAAATATTTGGATTTCGTGTTAACAGTGCAGCAAAGAACCTATTTCGACCACTTTCACTACTGGGCAAATGGCTCAGGCTTTGTTAAGTGACTATCTATGGAGAATATTTGAACCGGTTTTTCTCGGGACCTCTGGGACCGACTTCAAAAATATTTGGATTTCGTGTTCAGAGTGCACTATGGAACCTATTTTAACAATTTCCACTACTGGGCAAATGGCTTGGGCTTCATAAACTGACTGTTCAAGTTGGACATTAGAACCGGGTTTTCTCGGGACCTCTGGGACCGATTTCAAAAATATTTGGATTCCGTCTTAAGAGTGAAGTAAAGAACCTATTCTAACCATTCCCACTACTGGGCAAATGGCTTGGGCGTTATAAAGTGACTGTTCAAGTTTAACATTTGAACCGGTTTTTCTCGGGACCTCTGGGACCGATTTCAAAAATATTTGGATTCCGTCTTAAGAGTGAAGTAAAGAACCTATTCTAACCATTCCCACTACTGGGCAAATGGCTTGGACTTTATAAAGTGACTGATCAAGTTTAACATTTGAACCGGTTTTTCTCGGGACCTCTGGGACCGATTTCAAAAATATTTGGATTTCGTGTTAACAGTGCAGTAAAGAACGAATTTCCACCACTTTCACTACTGGGCAAATGGCTCAGGCTTTGTTAAGTGACTATCTATGGAGACCATTTGAACCGGTTTTTCTCGGGACCTCCGGGACCGATTTCAAAAATATTTGGATTTTGTGTTCAGAGTGCACTATGGAACCAGCTGAAACTACTCCCACTGCTGGGCAAACTTTGAGCCCACACCCTGGCATTGTCCTTTTATTTTGCTTTTTTTTTATTTTCTAGCGGTAACCCTGAACATTCTTGGCGCGTAATCAGCATTTAAAATTTTGTTTATATTTTTTTGTATTAAATCAATTTAGACTATTAAAATGGTGAAAAAGTGTTGCGTTTATACTTGTAAAAGTGAATCCTATGGGGGTTGCAGTATATCGTTCCACAGGTTAGCTAATATTAACATTTTCGTAAATCAAACAACTAGGGTGCCCATGAATTCTTGTAATGAGTCAAAATATGGGTGATGGATTTTAAAACTGTTGTACTATTGTTATAGCTTCCCAAAAAATTAAGGAAGGCGACATAAATGGCTTAGCAGTCTATATGTGAAGCAAAAATACAAACAAATCAGTCTTCACTTCGAATCTTCCTGCTTTTATACGGCTAATTCCCGCTAATTTTTAACCTATATAAGTATCTTAAGGTCACAAACTGCGTAAGTTAAAACTTCAATACGAATCTGTGTTTAATACCTAATCTTAGCAAATTCGGATTTGCCTCACATAGCTTAATCTCATAGTCACCCTATTAGAAAGGGACAAACAGCCTCGGTACTAACTGTTTCACTCGGCTCGTTTTTTGGGTATAGGTGCGCAGTCCTGTTTACTATATTATGTCTATGGGACGAGGGAATTTTGACATATGACAACCCTCATTTCTTATCTGTTTATAATATGGAATGTGGAAAAAGCGCGGGAAACCTGAACTTTGGCGGACGTGTTTTCTTTTGCTCAAGTTGAAAATTAATTTTTATATTGGATTAGATTAAGTTTTTGTATATATTCTATCGTAATATTTTGTAGTTTAGTTATAGTGTTAGTGTTAATTCTGTTTGGTAAGTTTTTTATTTAGTTTTTTCTCTAACATGGAACCTCCGGATGACCCCGGAGGAACATTGCCGCCCGAAGTTGGGCATTATGTAACAGTTTCGAACAACGACACCGGAGTAGACACTGAGTACGCCTGTCTTAGGGAAGACCGTTCTGATGGGTATGGCGGTGTAGCCTTACTCATCAGGCATCATCATTCATTTTCACTTTTCTCACTCCCATCTCATAATAATTCATTCTCCATAATTGCAGCTGTTGTAGATAGTATATGTTTCGTTTCTGTATATATTCCTCGTCCTTCTTCTTCAATCTTTAATGAACTTGTAAATATTTTATCTCTTCTTCCCAAACCATTTATAGTTTTAGGGGATTTTAATTCTCAACATGAAGTATGGGGTAGCGCTACAACAAATAGTTATGGTAGTACTTTATTAGATATGTTAGATAATATTAATCTTTGTATTTTAAACACTGGGTCGCCAACTCGACGCACATCTCCAAATGAAGGTGCCAGTGCACCGGACCTGTCACTATGCACTAATAAACTAGCCTCGCATTTGAGTTGGGAAGTTATGCCTTCTACTTATGGTAGTGATCATTTTCCCATAGTTTTAAAATTTCCATCCAGCCAAAAATCTTATTCCACTCGCCCTCCGCGGTTGAAGTATAAACTAACCGATATAAACTGGCATACGTATAGGGAACACTTGGATAAAATCGTTTCTAGCCTTCCTGAAATTCAAAGTGGGAATGAACAGGCTTGTGCTGATGCTTTATCAGATGCCATGATAAAACTGCTGATAATCTTTTCCCTCATAAAAATCCACAAAACAAAATCCCAATGCCACCATGGTGGGATAGGGATTGCACAGATGCTATACACAAAAGAAAGCAGTGTGAACTGTTCTACTTTGAAAATTCTACCGAAGAAAATTTTGACATTCTATGTGAAGTAATTTCAGACACCAAAAAGTTATTAAAAAAAAGAAGTTTGAGGGCTGGAGATCATTTTGTCTTTCCATATCACCAAATGTTAAACCTTCTGTTGTTAGGCGCAACATAAGAAGATTCAGATCAGCTTTCTCTGAACCGGTTACTGCATGCCTTCCACCTCAATTAATAAATAGTTTTTTAGATAAATTAGCTCCCCCATACGTCCCAGATAATATATCTGCGTATCATATGCCTTACGCATTATCAGATCCTCCCTGCGTACTTGATAATCCATTTACTTTAGAAGAGCTAAAAGGTGTTTTGTACCAAATCAAAGACTCTGCACCAGGTGCAGATGGTATACCCTACTCTTTTCTGGCTAATATGAGTGATTTATCTCTTTTATATTACTTAAAATTAATTAATCAAATTGTAATTTCTGGTAAGGTTCCCATTTCTTGGAAATCGCAAGATATCCTTCCAATTTTGAAACCCAACAAAAGTCCTTCTGACTGCTTATCTTATCGACCAATAGCTTTGTCATCTGTAATGTTAAAGGTCTCGGAACACTTAGCTAAAAATAGATTAGAATGGTTTATAGAAAGTAAGAAAATATTAAGCGAAAGTCAATTTGGTTTTAGGCGTGGTAAAAGTACCCTAGATAGTCTAAGTATCTTTATCACTGACATTAGATTAGCATTTTCTTCCAATCACTCCCTAGTTTCAGCTTTTCTGGATATCACTTCGGCTTACGATAACGTTGTAATTTCTATGTTAAAATATAAACTTCTGCAGTTAAATGTGCCTATAATGCTTGTAAATTTCATTTTAAATATATTATCTGAGAGGTATATAAAACTTACTCACGAGGATTCTTGTGAATCTAGAGTCGTGTGGAGAGGTCTCCCTCAAGGTTCAGTTCTTAGTCCTCTACTTTATGACATTTATACTTACGATCTTGAATCTTCTCTAAATAATGAAGTGAAAGTGCTCCAATATGCTGATGATCTTCTGTTGTATTGCCCAAATAACTCTGTCACAACGGCCTGTGATTCATTGTCATCGGGTCTCAATCTTTTAAAGAAATGGATGGATAACAATGGTCTTGAGCTGTCTACCGCAAAAAGTACTGTTGTACTTTTTTCTAGGATGCGTCTTCCTCCTCCTGTGTATGTATATTATGATAATGTTCCTATTCCTGTTAAATCATCAGTCAAGTTTTTAGGTCTGATATTAGATAGCAAACTTTCTGGACTTCCACACTGCGAATATATAGCAGCGAGGTGTGAACAAAGAATAAATATATTAAGATGTTTGTCTGGAGTTTGGTGGGGGGCCCATCCATTCTCACTAAAATTAATTTATAATGCAATAGTTAGAAGTGTATTAGACTATGGTACATTCTTACTAGAACCTGGTAATTTAGCTGCTTTTAAAAGATTGGACGCTATTCAGTCAAAGGCTTTACGAATTGTAACCGGAGCTATGAAGTCAAGCCCAATTAATGCCTTACAGGTCGAAACGGTTGATCCTCCTCTATCCCTTCGACGTCAGTATCTTTCTGACAAGTTTTTGTTCCGTGCCTTACAATTTTCCAATCACCCTTTACGCGCAAAACTTGAGTCTCTTTTAGAGGAAACCAACTCTTCTCACTATTGGTCTCACAAATCACCTCCCTGTCTTGTTGTTAGCTATAAAAAGTACCTTGCTTTGCAAGCTCCAACTTATAAATCAATAACATTTCCTCTTTTTTGCAATTCTTACGAATCATTAGTGTTTACTCCGAATGTTATTTTAAATTTAGGCATTAATAAAAATGATAATTGTATAAAAGAGTTATTCAATTTTTCAAAGAGCATACACTGGGACAATTGGCATCATATTTACACGGACGCATCTAAACACTCTTCTTCTGGTAATGTCGGAGTTGGCGTTTTTCACTCCCAATATAATATAGTTCAAAAAGTTAAGCTTCCTCCTGAGTCTTCAGTGTTTACTGGAGAATGCTTTGGTCTCCTCAAGGCCTTAGAGTACGTCCGCTTAATGAAATTGGGTAAGACAGTAATATTTACTGACGCATTAAGTGCTTTGCAAGCAATTAAAAAATATCCTTTTAAATCTAAACCAGTATTTCCGATTATTTTAATCATTAGAAGCCTGTTATATCAATGTATTAAATTAGGTTTTCAAGTTTCCTTAGTCTGGATTCCGGGTCATTGTAACATCACAGGAAATGTGAAAGCTGATCATCTGGCTAGCGAAGCGGTAGAATGTGGTGATGTATTTCCATACATAAATTTTGCTCATGACTTGGCTAGTCTACCAAAGAATTTTCTTTGGGATGACTGGAGTAAGTCATGGGCAAATAGCAGTATCAATAAAGGTAACTATTACGCTCGTATCCAATCATGCATTCCAAAAAAACCGTGGTTCGCTAAATTAAATTTTAATAAAGCTGCTACCAGTTGCCTAATTCGTATGAGAATAGGTCATAATTGTTCCAAGCTTCACCTCGCCCGACTGCAGATCGTTGATAGTGCCCTTTGCGAATGTGGTGAGATTGGCGATTTAAACCACATTTTTTTTTCCTGTCCTCTTCTCGATCACGAACCTTTTATATCAAGTCTTTTATCCTATAAGATTCCTTTTCCTACCTCTATCCCTGTCTTGCTAGCAACTAAAGATCCTAATATATATATGTATTTAGTAGCATTTATCTCTCTGAATAATATACGTATTTAATATCCTAGTTTTCGAATAATCCTATCCAATACCTATCCAAGTTCCGTTACCTAAATTTTATTTCATTCCTACCAAGTTTCCCCGTTTTTGTCGGTGGCAATGCGCATATAGCGACTAGCCAAGTTTAAAAAAAAAAAAAAAAAAAAAAAAAAATATGGAATGTGGAATCGTACTTCCTATTAATATACTAATGTAATATCCTACTAATATTATAAATCTGAAAGTTTGTGAGAATGTATGGATGTGTGTTTGTTATTCTTTCACGAAAAAACGGCTGAACCGACTTGGTTGTTTGATATGTAGATAGGTGATACCCTGGAAGTTTTCCTCTTTATAATAATAGTATAGATTAACTATACTAATATCATAAAGAGGAAAACTTTGTTTGGTTGTAATGCATAAACTCAAAAACGACTGGACCGATTTTAAATATTCTTTCACCATTAGAAAGCTATATCATCTGCGAGTAACATAGGCTATATTTTATCCCGGTGCGGGCAATAGCTCCCACGGGACGCGGGTGAAACCGCGGGAAAACGACTAGTACTTAGTAGTTTATCAACACACCGCGGGCGAGGCCGCGGGCGGAAGCTAGTACTGCATAAATATGTTTTTGTTTTGTGATTTGTAACATGTTTTGTCACATGTATTGCTGGGGAGTTTGTTGCGCCATTTCTCCTTAAATAAATAGGAAGCCGTAAAAGGCAGGCGTTTTAGGGCTGTCTTTTGTTAAGGTAGAATTCCGTGGATCGCGGCTGTCGCAGCCGCGCACGTCCTACGACAGTCGTCGGCCGCGGGCGACAATAGTCAACCTATGAAAATGTATGGCACCGCTGCCGAGGCCCGCGACAGTCGCGGCCGACGAATTTCGTAAGCCGCGCGCGGTAATGTCTTGAAATTAGTCGATTTTGTTCGTCATATCATATCATATCATATCATTTATTGCATTCCATAATGTAGATACATTTGGTGGAAAATATAAAATAATAGAGGTAGTCACAATTATGGACCCTGATGGGCACAGCAAAATAGTTAGAAGAGAGGAAGGCGTTTAATGTAATATAGTAGTATCACAGATTATATAATAGTTAGTAGTATGAAGTATAATATTTAAGTATTTATTTATATTATAATATTACGTATATTTTTGTGTAGCATAACTTCGTTTTATAGTTATTTTTATTCGTCCGTTCCCTCTAGTCGAAATGCTAATTGATATCCTTGAAGAAGAGGAGGATGACGTGCTGCTGTGGCTGTATAATGAAAATAAATAGATTACCAATCGACACTATCTTTAAAAAGTAGAAATGAAGAAGGGCACTACCAAATACTGATTCAAAAGCATTTGTATTTGAAGTTTTGCCGACTAAATAAAAAACAATTCAATTCTGGTTTTACTAATATTCTATAGATGTTATTAAGCGCTAGACCATGTTGAGATGCGTACGGCCGCGAGCGGCTGACGAAATTCGTCGGCCGCTCGCGACTTTCGCGGGCCTCGGCAGCGGTGCCATAGATTTTCATAGATTGACTATTGTCGCGCGCGGCCGACGACTGTCGTAGGCCGCGCGCGGCTGTGACAGCCGCGACCCACGGAATTCTACCTTTAATGTGAATAAACGTTTTTGAGTTTGAGTATACACGTGGACGTTTTATTGCGATTAAGTGATCTCAGCTGAGCAGTGAGTTTTCGTAACTTTCACAAAGCAGCCCGGAGCCTGAAAGTTGGTGATTGGCACACTCGTGCATCTAATGAAACAGTACTATCATGGTACTATCGTCAGTCCGCGTGAACGAAATCGCGCGAAAAATAAGCGCGTAATACCCATCGAGCTTAGATATATTATAAGTCAATGGTAATACCTTTTTGCTTTTGTCTTTTCAAAACAGAAGTAAATAAAGAAGAAATTATAATACTATCAACATCATTGACATTTCGACTGTCATATGAAAACTGTTTTTGCTAAAATAAAATGTACTATGATGTTTTTTTGATTATTATTTCAAGTGTAAGTTAAGGTCCGAGAGTCAAGATGTGGATGTGGAATGCAGCGAGGCAAAGTGGCAGCCGGTCTTCCCAGATCAGCCACGGGAGCCACGCCAGCCGAACCAGCTATGGCAGCCACACGGCCAGCCATCTCAGCATCGGCAGCATCACCAGCAGGACTCGTGGCAGTCAGCACAGGGACATAGAGTTCCAATTTTTTATACGACAGACTGAGGTAACTTGAAAAAATACTTTCCCTCAATGTAACATCGTCTTTTTCATCATCATCATCATCATCATCATCTCAGCCATAGGACGTCCACTGCTGAACATAGGCCTGAACATCGTCTTTTTAATGACTATGATTTCCATTGGATCCATTTTTATAGGCTTTCTGATGGTGACTTTTCTCATGGCGATTCCGATGACGTATGGCAAAATTTTTCCACTTCTTAGATCCTGATGATGATGATGATGAGGTTAGGCCCTCATCAGCAGACCACGTTTTTAGGGTTCCAAACCCAGAGGGTAAAACGGGACCCTATTGTTTTCGCTCCTCTGTCTGTCCGTCCGTCCGTCTGTCACCAGGCTTGTATCTCAGGAACCGTAATAGTTTTAGAGAGTTGAAATTTACACAGATGATGTATTTCTGTTGCCGCTATAACAAAAAATTCTGAAAACTAGAATAAAATAAATATTTTGGGGGGCTCCCATACAACAAACGTGATTTTTTGCTCATTTTCTAAACAATACGTACGGAACCCTTCGTGCGCGATTCCGACTCGCACTTGGCCGGTTTTTTTAAACGCGCCATCGACTTGATGCTAACGTGTGTGTGTCGCGATAGAAATGGCAATATACTCAATTGCACTCTGTTGGATAAAAGCATGCCGTCGACGCCTGCAAAATGCGACGATGGCGACAGCGTACGTTTAAAAACGTGGTGTGCATACGCTCTTAAATGCAAGTGGAAGTTATCATCATCCTCCTAGCCTTTTTTCCAATAATGTTAGGGTCGGCTTCCAGTCTAACCGGATGTAGCTGAGTACCAGTGCTTTACAAGAAGCGACTGCCCTATCTGACTTTATTTCTGGCTTCTGACTACCCGTAATGACTGCCAAGTGGAAGTTATGAAATATTAAAAGGATTTTTTTAAAAGGATTTGATCCATCGGGGCAAGATAGAAAAAGTTTATCTCAAAACAAATAAGTAATAGGTTATAATATTTAAAGGCCCTGTATCCTCCTTGGTGGACTCGCGAAGCCATTATCGACTGGTATCGAGACCTGCCTGATGACACCATGTGGAACTGCTACATCTGCGGCTGCGTCCTCCTAGGCGTGATCTGCGCCGTCTCCGAATTTAACAATCTCTACATAGACATTATTGACGTGATCTACAACATCTCGTACGCCATACATGTGTTCGCTATCGGCTATAGAATGGTCAGTGAACTGGAGAACACTGACATCACCTTTTGGGTTGTCCGTAAGTACAGACAGATTCATATAATGACCTACACTTTTGTCTTAGGCCGGCAATACACGGACCGCTTGAAGCAGTCAGGGACGACATCTTCAAGCTGTCGACTAAACAGTGAAGAGTTCTTCTGAAGCACAAACATGAACCGCTCGAACAGTTGCAACTGATTCGGGCACGGACCGCTTGAAGCGGTCCGTATGTTGCCTTATAGGTCACGATGAATACATTTTAAAAAAAGGTTGGCTGCCTGTAAATTCCGTGTCCGAACGAAGTTTTTACGTGATAATAACGTCGTTTTCATTATGGACTTTTCGTGAATAACTCCCGTATCGAAATATACGACGTTATCACGCCAAAAACATCGTGGCAGCGAAAGTCGAAGGAGAGAAGTCGTGGGTAAATCAGAAGGGAGTGACAGGATCCTGCTGACTATGAACTTATATATTCTGGAGCCCTTCGTGGTCCATGTCCACGGTAAAAACCTGCCAATATTCCACGAGCCCTATCTTTACAGAAATTACCACTTTCATTAAATATTTTCGTTGAATCCGAAACAAAGATTTTCATAATTGTTTTACTTAGTTAATTTGCTTTAATTGTTGCTAGTTGGATATCTGGTCGACCTGGGATCGTTTGCTCACTATGTCAAAGATTATAGTCCTATATTCAAGTTGACATGTTACTACGTGCGACTGCATCGACCTTTTAAGTATTTATGTGAGTGAAACTCATTGTATCCTACATAGCTTCTGCCATAGGTTTCACTCGCATCCCGTGGGAACCTCTGCACAAACCCGGATAAAAAGGAGCCTATAGCCTTCGTCGGTAAATGGAATATCTAACACGGATATAATTTTTCAAGTCGGACCATTACTTCGTACTTCCTGAGATTAGCGCGTTTCAAACAAACAAAATCTACGAACGAAGCTACACTATCCCCGACAGTGGCTTATTATGTCCGGGTACAGGAGTATTATCCACGGGACGCGAGTTAAACTTAGGAAACAGCTTTAGCATCTCTACAGGAGTGAAAGTTTATGAGTTTTGATATTTTGCATGTTAGTGCTCCAATGATGATTTAATGGCTGACCGTAATGACTTGATACTTGGTACAAAGGTAAAAATATTGAAGTCAAAATTTGCTTGCTCTTTGAAAGGTAAAATACACAACAAACATTTTGAACCTCTCTGCAATTGGCTAATAGTGACAAAATGTATAAATAAAATACTATTGCGCATGCCTAAGAAGCCTAACTTCAGGATTGCAAAGTTATTTAGCGCGAACTGTACATTATATTAGTTTAGATTTGTATCTACATATATTCAGACAAAAATATCGGTTTCACAGTTTTTATCTCTCAAAATGCACCTTTAAAATCGTTAAAACTATAGTATTATAATTCATATTACGTGTATTCGTTCCAGGGTCCTTAACCGACTACAACCTAAAAGGCAGTATACTGGGAACTACATTAAAGTATTGCTACATATTTCTGGTGATACGAATCACTTGGGCTTATGCATGGCTTTATATTGACAAGGTACTTAATCTTTATTAATATTAATTTCGTTCTAGGAACTTACATGTGTACTTATGATGTTACGATAACATTGAAACTTGGAAAGTTATCTGTATTTTAAGTAGGTACTTAAATGGAACAAGGGTCTGATAATTACAGTGTTAGCGATCCTAACAGATAACGGTATCTTCATAACAAATACTTGTATGTAATAACATAATTATTATAAAAATATATAGGGTCTACACTCACCAAAAACCTCCAAAAAGAACCGAGAAATGAAATGAAACGATTTATTTGCTATGAATGTAGGTACGTACAAAAATATGGTGTTAACGCAAAATATACACAAAAATTGAATGTGAAGTTTTTCCTCATCTTTTTCTCTGTTCTCGTACACCACAATACTCAATTCTATAGTAGACCTGTATATTTCAACTATCGGGCATGAGTTCTAGGTGTGATCCTGTCATCATCCTCCGAGCCCTTTTCCCAACTATGTAGGGGTCGGCTTATGTCTGGGTGTGACCCTGTAACCGCTAGTAATAAAAATGTAGTTAGGAAGGCCTTATCTCAAAACCTTTAACTGTCCTGCAATCAGTGTCAATAGAAAATTGACACTGATGTTTACAATTTGACTATGAACAATTTTTATCAAACATAGGTGTACAACGTGTTAAATACTTGCAGGAAGGCAACCTCTATAGAAATGTTACAAGTATCAATCCTGAGCCACCTAAGCCGCTCGATCTAGATCAAGAAAATGTAACAGTTCTGAACAAGACTACCACTCCTGCCGGTCTGTTCCTCAGTGCCTACTATCTCATCAACAAGATGTTTATACCTATTGGGTAACTTATTTAACATACATATACATATAGAGGAAACTTTTTGTTTGTCCCGTACCAGCCCCGGAACTACTGAACCAATTAGAAAAATTATTTCACTGTTGGAAAGCTACAGTCTTCCCGAATATTATAAGGCTATATTTTATCCCACTACGGGCAGTTGTTTTCTTGGGACGCGGGTAAAACCGTGAAAAAGCGGCCTAGGTACTTATCCTTACTAATATTATAAATCGGAAAGTGAGTTTGTTTGTTTGTTTGTTCCGCTTTCACGCCGTAACTACTGAACCGATTGCTTTGAAATTTTGCAGACGTAAAGTTAGAAGTCCGGATTAAATAATAGGGTACTTTTTATCCCGAAAAAAAAATAGATATTCCCGAGGGAAAACAAAAATATTGTTTGCTTGATGGATGGATTGTAGATGGCGCTGTGTGTCGTTTAAAACAAGGTAATATATTGCAAACGAATATAAACATGTAAAGGAGATTGGGCAAGAATGTATGAAGTTTGGTCCAAATGTCCACCACGAAAGAGACCTATATAATTAAATAGTCCACTTAATTTAGAGTAACTTTTACTAAGAAAGTAAAAAAAAAACAATGCCAAAAAAAAGTTATAGCCAAAAATGTATTCTTAATTTTCGGTAGTTTTTGTATGTTATCATTATTATTTTTTATTTTATTCCACTT
The DNA here is from genome assembly GCA_033682625.1 of Helicoverpa zea x Helicoverpa armigera. Lineage (NCBI taxonomy): Eukaryota > Metazoa > Arthropoda > Insecta > Lepidoptera > Noctuidae > Helicoverpa > Helicoverpa zea x Helicoverpa armigera. The sequence goes on from JAWIIS010000020.1 coordinate 13,697,020, forward strand.
CCATTTCCACATTTTATCTAAAACTAAGATGAGTAAGACACATTTGAATATAAACAGCCCATATTTGTTTGCCCGATGGATGTACGAATCACTAACTAACCAATTGAGGCGCCAGAAGTGCTTGAATATACTCAGCTGTTCCTGGATCTAAGAAAGTTCGATGTTACTGGTGGTGTCTTCTCTCTAATAATGAACAATTCTATTTTGTCAGAAGTAACAGAAGGTACGAAAATCGAACATCACGGAAAGTAATTGAAAAAATCTATAAAATATTTTATTTGATTTTGCTATAACTTTTTTCTGGCACTATATTTTTTTTTACTTTCATAACAAAAAATGTTCTATATTTAACGGGCTATCTAGCCATGTAGGTCTCGTTCGTGGTGGACATTTGGACCGGAATCGCCCATTGTCCTTTAGAAGCTAAATGATACGATAATGAATCTCCGAAAATGAGGAATTCCCGAGGGATGATGTACAATTTGTTTAATCGTCTAAACTGTTTTTTTTTACATCTACTTATATATTGCAAACGAATATGAACATATAAATTTAGAAGCTAAATGATACGATAATGAATCCTCATAATAATAATAAATAGAATAAATTAAAACTAAAAGTAGGTGTTCCGGTGATGCTCATGCGTAATCTCGATGCCCCTAGACTGTGTAATGGTACCAGGCTGCGTGTCACTCAGCTTGGGCGGAACATTATTACAGCCACTATTTTAACTGGCGCAGCAAAGGGTGAAAGTGTACTCATTCCTCGGATTCCGATTATTCCAACAGACCTCCCATTTCAATTTAAAAGACTACAATTTCCTATAAGGGTTTCATTTGCAATGACCATTAATAAAGTACAAGGCCAAACTCTAAGGGTTGCTGGAGTACACTTAGAAAAACATTGTTTTTCGCATGGTCAGCTCTATGTAGCGTGTTCCCGGGTTTCCAGTGCCCAAAATCTGCATGTTTTTGCTCCACAAGGGAAAACGTATAATATTGTGTACCATTCAGTTTTGGTTTAACAACTAATCGTATCCAGCGTTACATCGCGCTTCTTAGATTTTTCCGTGGGAATGAGAAGTTTTCTCATAGTTGTGATTTATACCGCAATATAACCGAATTCCACGCGGGCGAAGCCGCGGGCGGAAAGCTAGTGAAATATAAATTTCACACGTTCATGCACCTGGGTAAAAGTATCCTTTGATTCTGTCGCCGCAATTTACGTAAGTGTGGCAGTGATAGAATGATTTAAGAGCAGCATTAATTGAGTAACTTTTCAGGATTTTACTGTTAGCTAAATAACTACTGCTCTCTCCTGCTGCTCTTCATCCTCTCCACTAAAAACTAACTTGCTGTGCCCGATAGGGTCCATAATTGTTTCTTTTTCATTTTACTGAAAAGCTTTGCACATTATGGAATACAATAAAGTTATTGAGTATTGAGTACTGAACCACTAGCTAAATAATGCTTTGCTTGTCCCACCTAGACCCTCGGAGTATCCGGACTCGGACGTAGAACGCCTCGTGTGTCTATGCATCATGCTGTCAGGGTGCCTGGTGGTGACTGGCTCCGCGGTGGCATCGTTGTCGCTGGTCGTGAGCCTCTACATGCGCCCTGAGGAGACCTTCCTCTCAAGATATCGGCTCATCATGAAAGAGATGGTGAGTTGCGTAATTACTAATTACGCTAACCCGCATTGAGTGAAAGCATTGCTAAAGGTCCAAAACTCATGAACATCGAGTCTTTGGTGTAGTTCACTAAACTATACTTCGGCCGTTCAGAGAATGCGTTCCTGACACCTATCAGTTAGTCACGACTAGTGATGGGCACAACATAACACTGAGTTCGTTACCGTTCCTTCAAAATGAACCGCCGCATTATTTTAAGATTATTTTCGTTTTAAATTGGCGGAATCATTTGTTTTATATTTTAGTTATTTAAGTGGAAACCAAAAAAAGGTAATATTCATATAATAAAATTGTTTTATTTATTCTTTGTTACAAGTACATTGAATTGAATGTGCGAACAGAATATTAATCAGACTCCGATTTGCTTGAGGAGGTGGTGTCTTCATCATCATCTTCGCCTACATGTATAATTATATTATTATCAATAACAGAATCAATCCTGATATCTCGGTCTAACAAAAGCCGGGTAATCAAATAAAAACAGATCGAAAACACTTGAAAAACGTGGTCTATGCGCACGAAACGACAACGGACGACTGTTTTAGCGTCACAAAATGGCGGCCCATAACGCCATTTGGGGTTACCATTTTTAATCTAAGTATAAAAATGCGGTTTGGTCATAGTTTTATTTTTATATTTCATAAACGTTATAATTAAGTCTTATAGTCCATTATTTTCCAATTCTTAAAAAGAAAATCAAAACGTATTATTTTATATTATAACTGTATAAGAACGGATTACGATACTTGCCTGTTATTTTTAGCACAGCACTACAAAATATAAACCGCTGACATAACCTTGTAATAGCGCAGTATAGATTTAGAAAAATATTGTTTACCAAGTTATTTGACACTCAGTTTGGCACAAAATTATAACATTCATTGATTATTGATATAATAATGTTGTTTTAATGCTCCTCAATTGTTAAAACGGTAAACAACCAGCAAAAATATTTTTATCGTAACTGCAACGCCATTGCAAAGTTACGTCGTCAGTTCAATCGCGACGTGTCAGGAACGCATTCTCTGAATGGCCGAACTATAATAGGCATGATGACAGGGTTAAAAAATAGTGATTCTAAGGCCCGGTTGTTCGAAGCTCGGTTACGTCAAGGTTAGGGTTAAATTCTAGTTATAGTTATCGGCACGAATCTTGAGCTCTGACCTACATCTGCGCAGAAGTGATTTAGCGCCTTTTGAATTAACAGGGTTTAAATTCAAAAGGCGTTCTTGAACGTTAGAATTTCATAATAAAAATGTCAAATTAAACGCGGTCAAAATTGACAATGGTAAAATTTTAACTTTAACTTTACCGTAACGTACGAACAACCGGGCCTAATTAATCCGCATTTTAGATTGGACAAAAATATTACACACGTATGTTTTATTTTAACAAAACATATATTTAACAAGATGTAGGTAAGGCAACAAAGATTGAGAGTAGGGGCAGTGACGTCACGTCTGTCTTAAATTTGTGCTCAGAAGTGACGAAACACAAAATTCAATCGTGTTATATCTTCGTTGTTGCTTGTTTGTTAGAGGAAATAAAAAAAATACGTGTCCATTGTTTTAGGGTTCTCTATAAGGCGGACTAATAACTTTTTTTCAGTCTTCATGCCTATTGCGAAAGCTATACAAAAACATGCTTCAGAATTTTTCGAACCTTAGCTATCTTCTTGCTCTCAAATCCTAGATATATGTAGCTATAGTATATTTTCGTTCACTTCTCAGAAAGACACAGCTGTGCCCACTTCTCTTCGCGACAAGGTGGAGGCGTTCTACAAGATGTACTGGCACAAGCAACGAGCTGTGTCGGAGACGCAACTGCTGCCCATCTTCCCCCCAACCTTGCCGGCTACCATCAACACTGACATTTACTTTGAGGCCACACAAAAAGTAAGACCTGTACTGTGCTGGATTTCTTAAAGAAGTTTTGAGAGAAAAAAAGTGCCTGTGTGTTATCTTATATATAAAATGTATTGCTGTCCGTTAGTCTGACTAAAACTCGAGAATGGCTGGACCGATTTCGTTGTTTTTGGTTTTATAATGTTTGTAGAGGTCCAGGGAAGGTTTAAACGCAGCGAAGTTCGCAGTATCAGCTAGTCCGAAATAAAACGTGGGATTAAGCATTGCCATCCAACGAGTCAATGCCAGCCTTTTGGGTACATTACCGAACGACAGCGATGAGGACCAATTTTTGATGCTGTTTATTAGGTTTACCCCGCCGGAACGCAGATCCATCGCAGATCGCCAAACGTTGTTTCAGGCTCGAATCCTTCGCGAGCTATCGTACCAGATATTGGAAGAACTGGCTCGGAAGATGGAGACAGTTCACTACATTCCAGGAGATGCCATCATCAAGCGAGGATCTAAGAAGTGCCAAATTATTTACATTACCTATGGAGATATTGAAGTGAGTTCCTTAACTGCCTCCAGTCATTCGATCCTTTGCTAATCTTATTATATACTTTATAATGTTTTAAAGAAAATGAAGTAGCAATAATAGTGGTTCAAACCAATATTCAATGAAGTACCTTGCACTAGGTGCTTCCCGCGGTCCTACCCGCGTCCCGGGACTTCCTCTCGTACTCGAACAAAATATAGCATGTCACTCCAGAATAATGTAGCCCGCCAATTGTGAAAGAATTTTTCAAATCATGTCTGTAGTTTCGGGCTAAATTCCTCTTTGCTGTATTAGCTTGAATATGAAAGAAAAGAAGAATTATTTATTGACACAATACAAGACATACATACGCATAGAATAAAAAAATTCAAAAATAACAATAAGTTGCGCCAAATAGAGCCAGTTCAGCATTATGCCAGACAGCTAGTGCCTGACGCTGGTTTTCAGCTGGACCTATGAGGAGTTGTGGGTGTCAATCCGAAAAATATAATACAGCTGCAAAAACATTTCGCTGTTTATCCAGGATTTTTCCATGTGGCCAGATGCTGACAGCGGAGGATGATAACACGCCCATCCTGCGCATGACCCGAGGCACAGTGCTGACTCCATATGGCTGCGCGGTAGCTGCGGCGCTCAGCCGCTCGCACTTGGCCGTGCGGGCAGCTACCTTCTGCACGGCTCATGTCCTGAGGGCCAGAGAACTGTGGCGGGTCGTCACCAAGCACTCGGCATCGCAGGACCATGCGGGACCCATATTAGCTTCCTTCACTGTTCGTAACGATCATATTTAAATCTAGCGAGCTTCGCAACGGGATAACAGTATTTCCCCACTATTTAATGCATTTTATTATACATATAAACCGTCTTCTTTAATCACTCTATCTATTAAAAAAACCGCATGAAAATCGGTTGCGTAGTTTTGAAGATTTAAGCTTCCAAATGACATAGGGATATAGGGACGGCGAAAAAACGACTTGGTTTTATACTATGTAGTCATATTGATGTTTGTAAATCCTGATGTTATAGCAAAGACAATTTTGTGTTACAGGATCACATTGAAAAAGTCAAAAGGCACTATCAAATGAAAGTTCCAGATGATGCCATGTAAGTTTTCTTTGCTTTTTCCATACCATCACTTAAATCTTGTGCCGTACTTACGAGTTTGCGTAACTAGTAGCGAATCTATGTGTTTGTGACGTTTAGGGGCTAGATCTACCGAGCTGATCTTTAACTTTTACAATAGAATTCCACGATGACTGTGAGGGCCATAGGCTGGATTTTATACCACGGGTAGTAGTTTTCTCTGGACGCGGGTGAAAATTATCGACAAGAAATAGTTTTTAGAATTGGCAGTAGGTTGGTAGAAACTAGAGAATATAATAACAAATCGAGGAAGGAGGCATTGTCTTGCAAATAAGTCAACATTTTATGCATTCGTTAACATATGCTTTCTTCTTACTAGATATTTTATTGTAAATAATTTCCTCTGCAGCCACAAGAGCAGTATCCTGAACTTCAATCGCAACCTCATCATGCTAAAGGAAATGAATGAGGAAGGAGCCTCGGTGCTTTCCAGCTCCGACGTGTTCTTAGAGATCGCTGGATGCTATATCATGAGGAATGTTAGTTCTACACATTATAATGAATCCTCCTTACTTTGTCACTTGTCAATCATTATCTCAAGCTATAAGACTCAAAAAGTGTTGGTAACAATCTTCCTTACTACATTCAATCATTACAAACAACTGAAATTTTCCCTTGAAAACTGGCAGCTGTCAACTGATCAAAACATTCGATACTCCAAACTTTATCTCTGCTTTCCACATGATGTTGTAAATTAAAAAAAAAAACGAAAAATGACTCCTGTGGCTAAACCACTGAATGGATTAAGTTCGTTTTTTTACAATTCGCCATAAAATATCAGAGTATATGTGGTAAGATTTAATGTAATCAGGCAAGACACACATGATATGTAAATCACCACCACACACCCATCACTGAAGAGGACAGCCTGCAGCAGCGATTCACATATGCACAATATCTCAGGATAAGGTTGGTGCAGCACCCTGTGCACCAAAGAAAGCGTATCTTTTTCTCATCGTTTCATCCTTATAGCTAGTCTATCGCGATCAACCTACCTCTATATATATCTAAGACTTGGGAACCGGTGGAAATTTCAGACCTTTTGGGAAGATTATATCAATGTCTAATGACTTTTCTAAATATTTTTTAGCGTTCAGCCTCTGCTCTAACGGACCAGTCGGATCAGATATGCCTCCGTCCGGTGTTCCCTTGCATCCTGCAGCCGACATCTTCGCTCCTGGTCGGGTGGCATGCTTTCGTGGCTATGCTCATCTTGATTGTTTGTATTGTGAGTATATTCATAAATAGACTATTGACCAGTTTCATTGATTACTGATAAAGTCTTGATAGCTATGTTACCTGTCCTAATTCAAGATTGATAACCTTTTTACAAGGGAGTAACTAGCAGTAGATATGCCTCCGGTTAGACTGGAAGGCGACTCCAACATGATCGAGAAACGGAGATGATGACGCGCACACATCTGAACTCCCGCTACTAGTACATCAGTAAGGGTCCGTTCAAACAGACCGGCTCGGAGAGCATCGGCGCGCATTTTTCTTTTCACACAGACCGGAGCCTATCGGCTGCGCGAGCATTAAAGAGCATGCAATTGTAGCCAAACGTCAAGAAAAAGTACGCGATCGGAGCCGGTCGGCTCCTCTTATTATTTCACACCGAGCGCCTTCGAGCATTCTTGATGACAAAAGCAGTTCACATCCAAAAATAAACCTATTTTCAATGTATGTATTAAGAATTTGCTCTTCTCTCAGAGCCGGCCTGTCTGAACGGGCCCTAACTCTGCAAAAATCTTGAGCTATGTATATGGAAGAACAGATAAAATATGATGTTATATTCTATTCCACAGACGCATCCCTACTTCCTAGTGTTCCACAGCCAGCTGCCCCAACTGTTCAGGTTCTTTGATTATTGTGTGACTTCTATATATACTCTTGACCTCATCGTGCATTTGTCCACGGGAGCTAACGTCGAGGAAGGTTAGTTCTCATTTGTTTTCTGTATATCGGTATATAGTTTTTCGTTTTGTACTTTTAACTTCAGTACAGTTTGTAAGTATGTCACAAGAAGACCGTAGAATTTGATTGTCATGCAGTCTATCTTTGTATTGCTATATACCTGTCTTTCTGTTGGGTATACTCAGTGTTCACTACTTTTTGTGTAAAATGAGAATGTTTAATTCTATTGATAATCCAAGCTGCTAAACGCCTGATCATGTCTGCAGGTGTTCCGATCACATTCGCGCAGACGTCGTCCCAGCAGATGCGCAGTCACTGGTTCGTGCTGGACGTGGTGGCCACGCTGCCAGTCTTTGAGTTCATTGGCAACGGACAGTTTGCTGGCATGAACAAGATTCTCCGGCTGCCCAAGGTCTGGTAGTCCAGCTTCCATAACACGTGCCACCTTAAAGGATAATTATTTTTTTTCGAGAAGATGATTTAAACCTAGTGCTAAAGCCAGAACTTTTTATGACCACTTTTTATAATGAGGTGGGTGCGCTTTATGTAAAGGGAAAAGTTCTGAAAAAGTGTTTTTATGTTAAACTACTTTCTTTGAAACGTAGGTATTGTTGTGAATGTAAGTTTCTTGGTTTTTAGGACTTTAGGAGTGAATGGTCAGGCTGATTAAGATGCAATTTTGTTTAGTGCTACTTTTTAATGGAAGAAAGATGTCTCGGGACGCGCATGATACTGAAAACAGCTCGATTCTTTTATGTTCCATAATTCAACGTCTAAAGCCTTCAGGCATTGACTTCTTACATTCCTACTTCAAATCTTTATGTTTCAATCGATCACCTGGACTGACTTCCGGCTCTGACTTCCAGCTGTTTCGTGTGTTGAAGAGCCACGAGGAAAGCTGTGGTTACCGCAGCCACGTGCTCCGGTTCCTGTCGTACACCCTGCTGCTGCTCATTGCTTGCTACCTCATCGCTACCATGCAGCAAGCCTTCATGTGCTTCCAGTAAGTTTCATGCAGCAATACAAAAAAGGACTCCATCATCATCATTATCTTCCGAAACTTTTTTTTCCAACTACGGTGGGGTCGGCTTTAAGAAAGGTCTGCATGGTTTTCATTTCTTCGTTCTTCATCTTCTTGGCGAGTCGATGGCAGATGACTTTAAATTTAAGATGTCCAGTGTTTTGCCACACATATAGCTTTTGCTGGGTATTTACATAGGTTTTGGACAGCACAAAAGGCCACATCGTGTGTAGTGCAACACCGCACATTCATCTATTTTATCATTCGTGTAACCTCATCTAAATAGGTTGTCCTTGCATTACAACTTATGTGGGTAAATATGTATTTGTGTGACTCTACGTCTTGGCCACTACCAACCGCGCCCGAGCTTACGCATACATGTATATTTACACACACACAAGTATTGCATTTGTACATATTTTTTTGTTCACTCCTATCTTAATTTTTTTGCCTGTCTGTCCGAAGGTCTGGTCACTGCTTGGTGACGAACTTCACGCACAGACCGCATTGGGAGCACAAACCACTGGACGACGAGACGGTGCATTCCAGGCTTATCTTCGGCCTGTACTGGGCCATTTCCATGATCATCTTCTCAAGTAAGAGAATCTTCTTAACGTCCACTTATATACATACAAATAGTACTTGTAAAGCTGAAGAATTTGTTTGTTTGCTTGAACGCCGTAATCTTAGTTCTTGAGAAGAGAGTACGTTACCATAGATATCTTACGCGCCTTCTGTTTTATTTTTACAGTTCACCGAGAAACTTGGGGTAAAGAAAACTGGAAGAACGTTCTTTACACGATGGTCATCCTGGACATCTGCATTGTACTGCGTATCTTCATGGAGGCGGTCTACTCTGCCACTATCATGGTCACCACCGATTTAAGGTATCTTATTGTCAATTTTAGCAGACAAGGTTAATGCTCACACACATACAACTGTCTCCCACCTCAGGGTCCAGGCACCATTTTTTTCAAATACTTGAGCTTCCGGGTTCGATTCCCGGTTCGGTCGACATTTGTGTTTGAAAATGCTTGTTGGCCGTGGTCTAGGTGTTACGATATGTATTTATAAATATGTATACATGTAGCTATATGTAGGTTACCAGTTGTGTTCGCATCCATAACACAATTAATAACTTACCATGGGGCTAACCAACCGTGTGTGGAAAGGTGTCCCAACATTATTTAATTTATTTAATATTTGATTTAATTCAATCGCCAAATTATACAAATAATTTTCAGAGAGAATTATGGTTCCCGAATCGCTATGGTGAAGAGTTTTCTGATTAGGAACGAAATGGACCCTCTCTTGAGGAAGAGGTTCATCACATACCTTCAACTCTGCTGGCATACAGATCAGGTAGGACTTCAAATAAAATCTAGGTTGCACAATTACAGTTTTGAGAAGGAACTCAGGGTATGGAAATTGGTGATTGACACTCCTGCACCGATGATCACGTTAATGTCGGTCCTGCACTGGATCTCTCTCATTCGTCTCTGTGTTGTCCAATCGAACTGTGAGAGTAACGAAAATGAGAGTGGTTGATCTCCTTGGACAATCGCCGACGGCCCCTTTTTATAATCCTGAAATATGTGTTGTGACGCTCCTAACGTTATATTTAACCTTCATAGGCTTACAAGATGTCCCACAAGGCTCATGCGAACATATTCTACGATTTACCAGCGCATGTGTACCAAGACATAGTCGGCAGGAACCGCAGCAAGTACATACTGGTCATACCGTTCATGAGGGTACTTACAATTAACGTTACATTATGTAATTTTCTTTAGAAGTTACAGGATTGAGCTAGTATGATTAGAAGAGTGTGACTCTACTATCAATCGGTCAAATGTGAATCATTGAAGCCGTCTTTACTAGCTGTCTTTGATAAGTGTGCCAACGTTTGGGAAAGCTAAACATTACGGCATATGCCGCAAATCCATGAGGACACGACCACGATTAAAAAGCAATGATAAAAGTATAAGATAAAACTACCAAGAAGTCAGATAAAATAGATGATTGGATACAAGGGGTTTCTTCTCCATGAGACCCATTCTTTGGAACCATGCAACTAGTTTGATATTTCGAAAGAGCTTTCATAGGCCTAATTGAATAAAAATATGACTTTGACTTTGAGCGTGAATAATCTGTGAGTACAATTAATTTATACTTATTTGTGTTCAATAGTTTTTGAACAAAGAAGACATGAGATTCATATCATCCGTGGCTAAACTGTTCTACACGTCCCCTAATGAAATACTATTGAATACTGGAGAGCTCACTAATGAAATATATATCATCAAAAAGGGCATCTGTGAGGTTCGTATGTCAAAATCTTTATTATCAATTCACCATTGAAGACTAGTTTAAAACTGACATTTAATTTTTTATTGAACTAGCTTCTGTCAGCGGTTTCACCCGCATCCCGTGGGAACCTTTGCTCGGATAAAAAGCCTTCCTCGATAAATGGGCTATCTAATACTGAAAGAATTCTTCAAATCGCACCAGTACTTCCTGGGATTAGCGCGTTCAAACAAACAAATTCTTCAGCTTTATACTTAACTAGCTTCTGCCAGCGGTTTCACCCGCATCCCGTGGAAACCTCTGCACAAACCCGGATAAAAAGTAGCCCATAGCCTTCCTCGATAAATGGGCTATCTAACACTGAAAGAATTTTTTAAATCGGACCAGTAGTTCCTGAGATTAGCGCGTTCAAACAAACAAACAAACTCTTCAGCTTTATAATATTAGTATAGATATAGTCTGTATTGTACAACTGTATTTGGTGTCTTTTTAGGTTATGTATGACTTGCTTTCTCCCGCGGTTTCTCTCAAAATATTCATTTAAATCAGTTCAGTAGTTTCGGGGTCCTTAGGGTACAAACAAACAAACACAAATAAGTCCTCTTTATTATTTTGCATAGATCAGACCTTATCTGAAAACTTGATGGATTGACCTGTGAGTGCTATTGAATTAATTATACAAACGGGCATATTTGAAGATAATGAAAAGATAGTTGTTTATTGTAATACACATTAACATAGACCTTTTATAATATTAAAAAACTAGGCATACTAAAGTTGACCTGAAATACTGAAGTAGATTATAATTTTCCTGTTCCCCTTTAGATTGTTGATCCGGTCTCTAAGCAACGCATTGGCACGTTGACTACAAAGAACCATTTTGCTGCACTCATCTGTCTCTTACGTAAGTAGACCATCATCTGTTTATAATTGATTGTCCCAGATAGTCAGCTCCATTTTTTTCAAAAGCCAGTATTATTATGCTCAGGTTTTTTTCGCTCAATTGCTCATTGCCAGCTTTCGCGCCAACTGTGTAAGATGGCCGTTATATCGATGTTGTCAAAGTACCTACATCAAAAGTGATACAACTTACAATGCGGGACGTTTTTATATTGGTTTTCCATCGAACAGGTATCCCGGCATACTATACTGTGCGTGCTATCACCCACGTACAGGTGTTTTCCCTGCCCCGCAAGTATCTGGATAAGGTATTTGAGCACCCACAAATAAAGGAGGCCATTGACTTCGTGAAGAAACGCCCGGTAAGATAGGCTTTGTATTGCTTTATAGCTAGAAAATTGATCAACTTACGAGTCTTGTTATTTTCCGGTGACATATAACACGATTCATTTTTGTGTTACGTCATTTCTAAGTACAAATTAATCACTATTTTAATCCTGTCATCACGTCTATTCCCGTGTCTCCTTCTTCAGGAGTATCAGCGCGTGCAGAAGAAGTTGCCTGCCTTCATGAAGTACGTGCCACCCCCCCGACCCAAGAATGTGATGCATTTCAAGCTGCCGAGGAAACACGAGCCCGACTACGAATTCCTCCACCCTTTCGATAGGCTTGGATTCTTATCTATTTTGCGGTAAATATAACTTTGTTAGAAAAAACAACTGTTTAGATCTACTAAGCTCAAAAGACGGGCTTCTGTACAGCATACATTACCACATTTTGTAATACCAAAAATCGTTATGCCCACCGTACGTATTTGACCTAAAAGAAAGCACCAGACCCACCTGACTTGTGGCATCTCCGCTCATCTTTCCTTATTCTTTTATATATATTTTTTTTCTATAGTTTTAATAGTAATAATTTTAGTTGTAAGTTTTGTTTTATTTTGCTGTGCCCTACAGGGTCCACAATTGTACCTAGCTTTAAACCAAATTGTAACACCTACTTAATACATTGTGGAATGCAAATGAATAATAATATGAATATGAATGAATGAATATTCCGTGTTTCAGACGCTGCCACTTTCAGATGGGCAGATAAACTAGACTAATTTTAGATTTCCACAGGCATGGCAGTCACGCACTCTTTCCTCATACTGCTATGTTTTACAAATTCATCACCTTCTTCGCAACACTTGATTATCAAAATTCTCTTTACACAGTTACGTATTTCCGCGGTACACGATCCGACCTGATGGCAAGTACCTGCTCCGGTACGAGTGGTTCCGCATGATATGCGCACTGCTGTCTGCTCAGCTGTTCCCTCACTACACGTACCTGGTGCTGCAGTGGCCCTTCCTCTATCAGGTCTCCTGGTTCCTCGACCTGTCGGCTTATTACGATATGTAAGTATTCTGCCTTATTCGTCTGGCCATGTCTGTTAACTGCAGAGATTGTTTATTTACTTAAAACGATCCGGTTGGTGCTATCAAATTATTTCAGGCTTCAGTGACCCGTATGTTAAGGTATATTTATATACCTTAAGGACTAATGCCCGTTTTCACCACCAATCTCTTACCGTTTCCCTATCTAAATGCTACTTACAATAAGGGCCCTCCCAATTTGACACCTACCTAAATTCATTTTCACCACACTTGTACATGGATCCCTTAAGTAAGTGACAGATTCCTAGTTCTACAAATGATAAAGAAAAGTCGATATTTTATCGATTAACTGATTTTTCAGTACTTCTTAAGAAATAAACGTCAATCGAGTATACATTACTAAAGCCTGTGAAAAATTATCTTCTGATGTTATTTTAATTTAACTTTTAACTACTTTACGCTTTGTTTTATGCAATAAAACAGTAAAGAGGTTTTCTACAGGTGAATTTTTACCTATGTCCTTCGCGCGTTTGTCAAATTGACTGATGTGTACATTGAGTGAGGTTAATTTCGGGTTTATTATTGTTGAAAAGATAAGTTTATTTTGGCAGAGAAGAGAAAACGAGGACAAACCTTTCTTACAGAAGAAAAAGACAAGCTAGTGAAATTGCTGACGTCTCATAGAGACACAGTATTAAAAAAAAAACGGATGGGACCACGAACGAAGCCAAAAACAAGGCTTGAATCCAGTCTCAAATAGTTTTAATGCGACAGGAAACGTTTTCAGGTAAATGTGAATAATATCTGTGTGGAATAATATAGTGTGTTAAGATATTGCCGTTCAACTGTGTTCCTTGGTTTAATGTGGTTTCATTGTATTTTTGTTTTCCATGAGTTGATAGATATACGTATGGAGTTAAAATTATAAATTTATAATGTTTATTTCGTTTCAGGTGGTGCGAGAAATTGGAAAGACGTGTAAAAACATGCTGCGCCGACCCCAAATTAAGATGGGGCAGGAGGATGATGATAATGTTTGGTACATCACATGAGGACTGTTATTAAAATATTTGTTTACTATCTTTGTTTTAATTTACATAATTTATTATCTATACTAATATTATAAAGCTGAAGAGTTTGTTGGTCCGATTTGAAAATTTCTTTCAGTGTTAGATAGCCCATTTATCGAGGAAGGCTATAGGCTACTTTTTATCCCGGTACGGGAAGTAGTACCCAAGGGATGCGGGTGAAACCACTGGCAGAAGCTAGTGTTCAATGTTAGCCTACTTCTTACCTTCAGAGGGTATCCACTATCACCCAAGAGATAGGCTCTTCCATGTTCACCATTTTAGAATCATTGGTCTCTGCTGTTTTGGTATATAGTTGAATCATGTCCCGGCTACCGCGAAACTACATCAGTGATTACCAGATTTGCATCTGTTATGGTCTGTGTATTTATGGACATGGAGGACTTCCTATTTTTGAATAATTCAACGACATCACGACCTAGCAAGTGCATTGATAGCAACTGATAACTTATCTATATGTATAAAAATGAAACCCGGTTTCCGTTGTCACGACATAACATGAAAACGGCTTGACCGATTTGGCTGAAAATTAGAGGGGAGGTAACTTAGACCCGGGAGAAGGTTTTAGGCGGGCGAAAGCTAGTATCTTATAAAAAAGTCATGATCGTCGTATTTCTCAGTCATCTGCTCTTACACGTTAGATACGTGGTCTTCTAATGATTATTATTTAACATATCCACAAACTCCACAGCTCCTAAACTTTCTAAAAACATTCGTTTATTCACTATCCATCGCTAGAAACGATTCGAAATATGTTTTTATTCTGTCATGATAATGATAGGGGTCGTTTAAGCAGGCATCAATCGGGCCCCCAAGTTTTAGTGAAATTTTAAGGTTATAACGGACACCTAAGCTTTGGTGAAAATGAAATTCTTATTAAGTGTTCCGTAAATGCTCCCTACATTTAGGTGTTTGTTGGTGAAAACGGGCATAACACGCCTATTTTTATATACAAAACTTGTAAGACAGAAACTTTAATCTGTATTCTTATGTGTACTACTATGTAGTCACGTGCATTCGGGGACTTGTCTATGGTAGCGACGGAACAGTAAAACTAGAGCCAATAGGTTAAAGGAGCCAATAGGGAAAATAAAAAATACGTGTCCAATATTTTAAGGGTTTTTTTTAAGGGTTGCTTTTAGGGTTTTCTAAAAGACGGACTAATTACTTGTTTTCAGTCATCATACCTATTGGCTGATATGATGATGATGGTGATGATGGGTAGGTGACTAGATCATGTCAACTGACCACGACCCATCCAAAGGTAGTAAAATTTTATGTTATTGCTCAGTTGCCAAAGGATGATGATTGGCTACTTCAACACGGACGGGATCCTCGTGTACCATCCAGCCAGCACCGCCGCCTACTACTTGAAGGGGGCTTTCTTAGCTGATCTATTGGCTTGCTTACCTCTTGAAAATCTGGAGTCAACTCGGAAAGACAGCTCTGGTATGCAAAGATTCTTCCTCTTTTTACTCATAAATGCCTTTTCTACGATGACCTCGATGACGCAATGGTCACCTGCCTGTGTATGGTATGTAGTTTATCAATTGTGTTAGAACCCATAACACAATTAATAATATCCATGGGGCTAACCGACCGTGTGTGAAAGGTGTCCCTTATTATTTATTATTCTTATCATATAGAACACCTGTTCCGCCTGACTCCAACGAAGCAGTTTCTGATGCTGAACCGTCTGATCCAGTTGTATCGAATGCCGAGTGCCATGATGGTGCTCAAGGAGTACATCGAGAGACGGGACATACTCATGGTGTAAGTACTGGTAGCCTGGTGTTTAAAACAGCATTATTATATGACCTGACTGCCTCGTTGGTTTAGTGGTCGCAAGCGCGCTTGCTGTGCTCGAGGTCTCGGGTTCGATTCCCGGGTCAGGCCGAAATCGCTTTGTGGGTTTTCTTAAACTTTCACAAAGCAGCCCGTAGTCTGGAAGTTGGTGATTGATACACCCGTGCATCGGAGAGCACGTAAATGTCGATCCTGCGCCTGATCTCTTTCCGGTCCTGTCGGATTGCCGTCCCATCGGACTATGAGAGTGAAGGAATAGGGAGTGCACCTGTGTCTGTGCAAATGCTCGTGCACTATAATATGTCCTGCGCAGCTGGCTGATCTCCTTAAATGAGAACAGCCACCGTGGCCGAAATCGGCCGTGGACGCCATTATTATTATAGGACCACAATCTCATCATCATCATCTCCCGAGCCTTTTCCCAACCATGTTGGGGTCGGCTTCCAGTCTTACCGGATGCAGCTGACAACCAGTGTTTTACAAGGAGCGACTGCTCTGACTGACCTCCGCAACCCAGTTACCCGATCAACTCAATACCCGTTGGTACCTATGACTGGTTGTCAGACTTACCGACTTCTGACAACCCGTAACGAATGAAAGATGTTCACTGATAGCCGGGACTTAACGTGCCATCCGAAACACAGTCATCGGTGTTCAAGATGTAGTTAGAAAGTACATACAAACTTACATCACCCTCTTTCATTTCAAAGAGGATCACACTCTTTCGTTAACCATTAATCTTTAGTCAGATTTTAATTTCTGTATTTAAAAAATAATATTGCAGCATTCAAGCGATCCCCTTATTCATGGCGATGCTGAACACGCTGACCTGCCTCATGGTTTTCTACTCCGTGAAGATATCCTACTCCAGGGATTCGAGCGGCTACGAATGGATTATAGAACCCTTCGACGATAAAGGAGGATCGTGGGTGTACTTGTTCAAGGATAAATGTAAGGCTTTTGCAATTTTCGAAGACTGATATGACGCTAGTTTGACAGCAGTATGAAGCTACATGCTTGGATGATAATCTTCAGGAGCTGACCTAAATTCGTATTTATGTTACTAGCAGAATGAAATTAAGCTGGTTGGCTATAATTAGGCTTTTCTAGGCTCATATGGAAAGTGGTTTGGGAGAAACGAGGCTTAGAGCTACTCTCATCGCCCAGATAAAAAGTAGCCTATGTCCGTCTTCAGGGTATCACCTATATCTTACTCCTGCGTCATCAAGGATAAATAGTTACCTTTCTTGCTACCGGCCTGATAATAAAACTTGGTTCTATTTCAAACAGTTCGGTTCAACTTTACGGAAGCGCCCTGGAACCTTCACCTCGCCACTTATTTCTGGGTTGTGTACGAGTGCAGCACCACAGGCTATGGGATATTCAATCCCACCAACCATGAAATTATGAAACTTCTTTTCGTTGGCATCGCTTGCAGTAAGACCTCCTTTTTCTTTTTACTATAAATCTTAATATATACGCTATTTTTGTGTCACTTTAACTTTTCACGATGTTTTATTTTTGTATTTTTTAACAAGCTTACCTCAAATACCATAAATTATGGAACTACCCAGCTTACGGTGTTGTTAAAAACCTGAGGAATCGTCGACACGCAATAAAGATTAAAAATCTATGCTTAAAAAATGCTTTATCAATACCATTTTAAAATCTTATAAAATCACGATAACTAACAGTAAACATCCGTTTTACAAAAATGTTAAGACTTTTGGAATATTTACAGGTGCAATGATAGTCACATACTACTCGGTCCGCATCATCAGTATTCGGGCGAATGTCAACAAGTCTCTGGCCGGTTTTCAGCAGCATATGAAGGATATCAACGTCTACATGGCTAGAGAGAAGTTGGATTCGGAACTGCAAAAGTATGATAACCTTACATTACATAGCAAATTTTTTTTATGAAATGTCGCAATTTTCGAACCAATACGGCCTTAACCATGGAGAACAAATGACTAGCGGAGATACCATAATGGAAAATCGTCTAAGAAAGTAGCGTGCCAAAATGCGGGGGAACGGGGGACGAGGAACGTAACAGTTTTCGCCCTTGTACCAAATATAATTCCAGAATTCGTTGACAGACGTCTCAAAAAAGTCGTTAGTCCATTTGTAACTGACCGTTTTGGTCATGTCCACCTATATGAATCTGACCTAGAAGAAGGCTCCTGACCTAATCATGATTTATAGTGGTAGTTAGCTTCTCATATCGGGGAATTTAGAAGCTGTTTTGCTTTACAGAGAGATTCGACGATTTTATGAGTACAACTGGGAGAAGATGGGTGGCGTCGACTACCGAGGAATACTCAAATTGTGTGACCAGATTACTCTCAGAACTGATGCTATCCTGCATATTTACGGACATACCTTTACTAAGGTACAGTTCTAACAAATCCTGCACGATAGAACGTTTCGAAGAACACTTCTCTATCAATCTATTATCGACATTGTCATTATTGAAATAGAATCTAAAATTAAAGAACAAATTTTTGCTTGTAGTGGTTTCGATCCTCTTTATATGACAGTTAATTGATTTTAGACTCTGTTTCAATAAAGACAGTGTCGATAATAGCTCATCAGTGAATTTCCGTGGTAAGATCGTCGATAGTCCAGCGATTTTGACTTTTAATTAATGTAAACCCTACTCACTTCTATCTAAAATCTGCTTATCAATAAATATCTTCTCCTATAGTGTCCGTTACTAGCAAATGCCGATGTGTCCCTACTGCGCATCATTGGTCGTGCAGTGCGCAGCGTGTACTTCCTACGGGACATGAAGATTCTGGAGGTAGACGACATGGCTACTGACATGTACTTCGTAGACTACGGAGGAGTGGAAGTCAGGGTCAACGTTGGAGATAACTACCATGTTATTAGACTACCGAGGGGCAGGTGAGTATCTCTGCCATGGAGAGTGAGGGGCCGATCATTAATATACGCCTGCCCGGGCTGCGGGATTGTTCGAGAGTTACCGCAGCCCTGGTACATAAAAGGACTACGTCAGTAAAAGTCTAACATTCCAACCAAACCTCACATTTGTTCTTTCTGGACCACGTGTACCAGGGCTGCGGTAACTCTTTCGAACAATCCCGCAGCCCGGGCAGACTTCGGCCCTAATGCCTATCATACCAATATGAATGCCTTTCATAGCTATATGAGGTTCTAATTTTGATACACAGTGTATTTGGCAACTTAGAAGGCACCAAGGCACAAAGAAGTCCTTACAACGTGATAGCCACTGGTCGGCTGCATCTGCTGATGATCAAGTCAGACACATTCTCCAGCATCACGAAGGACTTCCCAGCTATTAGACAGCTCATGGAGAGCTCCAAATGCGGCATAGGAAAGAATACGAAGGTTAAACTCTTGAGCAGATATATTTAATAGAATAGAGTAGAAATAGAAAATTTTGAAAAAAACCAACCCCTAATTTTCCTGCTCAACGCATATGAATGGCGGACAGATCCTCATTTTTCGACGCCTTTTATCAGTTTGTTTTCTATAAATGAATGAATATAGTTTTTGTTTATTAAAATTTTTAATTAATATACATACGCCTTGTTATTTTATAAAATAAATTGTTTTTATCAAATCTGACTTCTGAAGTGTGGTTATGAAAACTGTACTTTGACTTTGGTAGAACTTTGCGAAACACCAGCTGCTCAAAATTGAGAACAATATATTTTCACAGATGTATATCTTGGGAGGCGAGGCCAAAGTGAGGGTTCGTCACACGTTACCTTCCAGCATGCCTCATCGGAGCCAGACCAGCGTCCTGAAGTATATCTACTTCCAAGAGGGTTATGTGCAGATCTATCTCATAGCCATCTGCATGGGCTGCATATATCTGGACATGTATAACGCGGGATATCAGGTAGCCTTTCTAGAAATTAATCTATTGGGCTGCCCGCCCACGTATGACTTTGGTAGGACAGAAAATCGGGCTAATCTTTTTTTGGTTGGTTTAACTTAGAAGTTTCTGACCGAACTTTTGTAAAACATGTACGTTGCACTATAGATTATTCACTAAACCAGTATGTAATATTTTTCACCTAAAAAAATTCATCGGACGTGGACGGGCAGACTTAGGGCACTTTCAACTTATGTTTTTCTTGGCGGCCTGCTGTAGTGCCGAAGCTGTGCGTTAGATGTAAAGCTTACGGTCGGTCCTCTTTTGTCATTCAAAAAGCACGGTGAGGCAACAGTCCTGTTGTCGAGCATTCGACGTACCGGCGCCGCACTGATGCCGCACCGAATATAAAAATAGAATAGAATATATATTTACTTTCTTGCCTGCAGGATAATAGCAGGTGGATGCTCACGACACTGTATTCCTTGGACTTCGCCTTCTTTCTGAAGATATTTACCCAGCACTCCCTGCCATTCCTAGTTCCAAATAGAAATATAAAGAAAATGCTGTTGCCTATTAGAAAGATGTTAGTGATTTTATTCAGTTTTGATGTTAACTTTGGGTGCATCTATACGGTGCAAGTAGCTTGCGCATGTTGAGGCACATGAGCAGGATACATGCATTTTAAAAACGTGCGGGTCCAGCGACTCGCGCATGTAGCAAAGCAAAATACCCACCCGCATGCTCTTGTCACTTGCACATATTAACTTGCTCCAGCTGTATGCACCATGTAGACTTCTGTAATAATGTACGCATGTAACCTGCGCATGTGCCTCAACATGCGCAAGCTACTTGCCACATGCTCTTCACAATGCTTGTACATTTACAATTTCTTCCGTTTTCGTAAGATAATTTATTTATATTTATTTTGAACTTTTTTTAAGGTACTTTAAGGGCGAGTTCAGATACGACTTCATATCCATAATTCCTTTCGAGCTGCTGAGCTTTGCCTCCGTCCAACATCGGTGGTTCCTGTTCCCATGGCTGCGGCTCAACCGGACCTTCAGAATCGTAAGATAACTTTATTTATTTTGTTATTATCAAAATAAATAGTTTGACAACCATCACAGACAACAATTTATAAAAACTGGAAACCAATTATATATTTTCGCTTATGAACACCTAGATAGCTTGTCTGTTCAAACGAATGCATTGCATAAAAAAACCCCTAGTAGGTTGTATGTCTAACTAGTTAACAAGTATTTTAGGAAACCACCTACGAATCCACTTTTTAGTGTGTACCTACAAAATAACCACTAGCACGTATCAAGTCGTGGTGGCCTAGTGGATATAGGTCAGGCAAGTACCTACTAATACAGTATGTACTTTTCAAATATTTCTTAGTCGCCAATGGCTGATATGGTGAAGGAAAACATCTTGAGGAAACCTGGACAATATAGTCTGTGAAATCATCAACCCGCATTGAGCAAACGTGATAACGCTCGATCCTTCTCCATGCGAGAGGAGGCCTCTGCCCAGCTGTGGGACGATAAAAAGGCTGTAACTATGAACTTGTGTCCACAAGGCAACGGTCCACAAGTGTCTGCGCAAACGCAACGAGAGCATCACTGTCAACCTGACGTTTACCACCATCATGGCTGTTCTGATCTGGTTCACTCTGTTCGTGCACGCTGTCTCCTGTGTGTGGTACTTCATTGGCTCCGTAGAGGACTCTATCAAACCCTTTTCTTCGTGGAGATACTTGGGTCAGTCATAAATTATATTATTTTAGTCTAGACCAAATGTTGGGTTGTTGGTTAACTGGGTTGAGGAGGTTAGACAGGCACTCGCTCTAAGTAAAATACTGGTTCTCAGTTGCATCCGATTAGACTGGAAGCCGACCCCATAGTTAGGAAAAAAATTACCAAAATTTTTCCATCATCACCAATTGTCATATCGGGCTACTTGCACTGACTCGTTAAAGGTTAAACTTAAGGTTTAACTAATTAATGGTTTTGAGACATTTAGGGGTCTTGTCATAACATGGCCAAGACAATATTATGGCGTATATTTGTTTGTAACTCAAGTAATATAGAAATATTATTATACATAGATGATGGTTCAAGCCAATGCGATAACAGTTACATCTGCTCGCTGTACTTCGTGATCACGACGTTCACTCAAAATGGCGTCGGAGACATCATGCCGAAGAAACAGTCTGAGGTAATGAATTGGGTGTATTCGATTCCATTCTATCACTCCATCTTTAGGCTACCGATCCACAGAAGCAGAGCGAGGCTTTGTTGCGGAGAAATTAATAAAAATTAACCAATATGATTGATCATATAAGATTGTGACTTTCCATATCTTCACACTGCAGCTTCCCCACGCTCCTATATGACAGGCAGCCTTCCCTGTAGACAAGACTAAGACAGTTGAGTGTTTTCTTTCTGATCTCTACACGCAGTTCCTCTGTCCTATCAGGTGCTATTCGTGGCGATCCTCCAGATAATATCAACTATGGTATTCATGGTGTACGTGGGGGAGTTCTCGAACATCATCCAGTACACCTCCTACCGCTCCTTCAGCTTCTACAGCAAGTACCTTGAATTGCAGGTGAGTAAGCTAACTGGTGACGTAGAAGTACCACAAAGTACCGAGTAGGTTATTAAATGCCTTGGTTGGAGATGGGTAGCAACATCTCCCACTGCGCTCGCTTACAAGTGTGCCCAGTGCGGTGAGTATACCCTTAGCTTAAGGCAGGTTCATCCAGCAGTGGATGTTTTTCGGTTGTGACTATTATAAAGCTCACTTCTATTAAAACTGCTTTCCTAGTAATCAGCAGTGCAGCACTATTACAATTCCTCGTCAGATGCCATCAGGCGGATTCGAGGAAACTTTGACATAAGAAAAAATTACATTTGTGTGACATGAATGATATCATAGCATGTTATCATTTTCGACATGGTGCTTCAGTGTGGTGGTATATTATTATCATTACCAAAAGTGACTTCCATAATTCAGCAATCATCAGGTAATTTGGTAACTTTTGGTATAAAATAGGTAATTTGGTCTGTCAGTCAGACAACCTACATTTGTAAATATTGATCTATGTGATCAATATCCGAATGCCAATTAAAATTTAACGACACGCTTAAGATTATATAATACATCTTGTACTAATAGTTTTGATAGTTTAATCGGTCATAAAATAGTTCCGAACTAATAAATATGTACTTGCGTTCAGTTTACTCAAAGCATTTGCAATCGACAAAGTCTTAAACGATGCTCAAAATAACATGACATATTTATGTAGTACTTGCGTGATTTAAATATAATCGTGCCTGTACATGTCCTAAATACAAAAATCAGGAAGGTCAAATTTGAGAAATTCTTTCGGTTTTAGGCAGGTATAGGTAGCCTATATTCAGGAAGAATATCCTTCCACGAGCCGTGGGTAAAACCGCTGGCGTTAGCTAGCGCTATAATAAGAAAATAAAGAAAGTTCTCAGATATCTTGGCAATTAGGAAAAATAGGACCATCTTTGGTGAGGTTGCTGTGAAGTTATTTAATCGTTCAATATATAAAAAGTAATTTAAACAACACATTACAAACAAATCAAGATGCCAAAACCGTCTTCTTAATTACGAGAAATTTATAAAAATGTCAGTATTCAATGCATCGACTGAAATGTTGGCAAGGATGCAACGACATGACGTGTGAGACGAAAAAATAACAACGTATCGATGTTTTTAGCGCAAGAAAACATAAAAATATCACCCAACACTGTTTCCACAATAAACATGTTATGTAAGGTGTCATTTTAATCTAGTTTTTTACCTATCAATGCGCGTTTTCAGTGAAATGTAGGCGAACGAAAGTTGTGACCAAGAAGCTACCTCAAAAGCGTTGCTTAAAGTTGTATAACCAATCAAATTGCTCTTTAGAAAAGTATAAAGATTTTAGCCCTCATCTCGGAAGAACCACTGTTCGCTGCCACATAAAAAGTTTGTCCTTTCTCTCTATTCAATTTCATTTAAAACGGTTTAGAAGTATGACGTGAAAGCGCGACCATAATTGTTTCGTATGATTTACCAGCGGTTTCACCCGCATCCCGTGGGAACTACTTCTCGTACCGGGATAAAAAGTAGCCTATAGCCTTCCTCGATAAATGGGCTATCTAACACTGAAAGAAATTTTCAAATCGGACCAGTAGTTCCTGAGATTAGCGCGTTCAAACAAACAAACAAACTCTTCAGCTTTATAATATTAATATAGATATGTATTAGTATTTTTATGGGCCCTAGTTACCTGAAATAAAGGAATAAATAAAAAATAAAATTAATTGAGAGTTGCTTTCGCACCATCAATCGATTCCAAAGTTTATCCTACATTTCGAACTTAATATTTTTACAAACCAATTTCCATGTTATCCAGGAGTTCATGAAGAACAACCGAGTGTCTCAGCACCTAGTGAATATCGTCAATAAGTATACCTTACATTTGTGGCGGGAGAACCGAGGATTCCAAGAGCCTCACTTCTTGGTGCACGCTCCGCTGTCTCTGAGACTGCGGGTCATGTCTGCAGCTTACTATCATCATATCACCAGGGTAAGGGGTACAAGCCTTCAATATAATCTAATTCAATATGATCTCCCGTGCATCGGAGAGCACATTAATGTCGGCCCTGCTCCTGATCTCTCTCCGGTCGTGTCGGATTGCCGTCCCATCGGGCGCAGAGAGTGAAGGAATAGTGAGTGCACTTGTGTCTGCGCCACAAAAAATATATCTAATTCATAATAGGAGGCTTTTGAGTTTGGATGTTTTTGCTGTGAAACTGCACTATGAACTAATTCTTGCATATTTGGTTCAGAGATAGGGGATTAGATGATCATTCGGGAGAGTGATAATCTTTTCTTTAGATTATGGTTATTCACGGTTATACCGTGAATAACAGCGGATTTACAGCAACTAGAGTGATGTTCCTAGTCACCATTAAGTTTCCTCTATTTTTATGCAAGTAATAATACTGGATAGTCTAAAATTTTGTTAAATTGCAGCACCATATATTTGAAGAATGCGACGCTGGTTTCCTGAGGCAACTAGTCGGATGTTTAAGGATTTACACTTATAACGAAGGTTAGTACTCTACTTAAATAGTATAAACTCTTTTTTATGAGGTGGGAAACTATCGGATGGACCACACCACCATAAATACTTTTACTGAAACTCACGTATGTTCCTTCTAGAGCCCATCTTGTGCCAGTATTAATAGTTAATTTTTGAATACTGCTGAGATTACTCCTGCATAATACCTATAGCTTTCCGACAGATAAATAATTTGTCACATCGGTTCAGTAGGAAAAACAACCGCTTTATGAATATTATATTAGTATTGATAGTGTAAATGAAACTGTGATAAACTTAGGCATGTACGTGGTAAAAGAGAGCGATATTACGGACGCCATGTACGTGATACACACGGGCAAGGTGAAGGAGACCTGCGAGGAGATGGACATCAGCGCCAGGGTCTACCCAGCCGGCTCCTACTTCGGAATTGTGAGTATAGGAATTTGATTCTTATTTCTCGAACACAAAACTCTAATTCCATTGCATTGCTTGATGATTACTTACAGAAGAACTTATCATCATAAGCATTACCTACTCTACGACTCTCTACTTGACGTTTAATGATCGGTCTAGTTTAATAGCTCTAATTGTATGATTATCTACCTTATTTTAATTTGTGTGTTTGTTCATCTTAGAGATACACACGTGACATCAACCGTATCAATGCAAAAGTAGCAGTAATACATTGAAATACAATTTAATTTCAGATCCAGGGCTTATTACGCAATACTCCGTACACTCATTCGTACCAGACTGTCATCAAGTCGTGTGTGCTCACGCTGCAGCTGGACGACTGGGAGTACTTGCTGAAGCACTTCCCAGATAGCAGAGACGCCATACACAAACACATGAGACAGTTAGGAGATGATGACACTGACAAGAGTAATTGGCCTGGCGGCGCTCCAGTTGAATGGACGGCCCCAGAATATGTGCCCCTAGCGGACATTCCCGAAGAAGCTCCCCTTGCACCGGGAATGTTTCCTGGAATTAAGCGACATTTCGGAAGAGACTCAGATACACCTGAAGACCAGCCCCCTACCAGGCCCTCTTTGACAGGTAGAAAATCATCCCTACATTTCCCTTGGCATATACGACACGGGGAACACGCAGACAGCAAACGAGAAGAAGAATCTCTGGAAGTAGAAGAACATCGTAAATTAGGATTCTTCGAAAAAATTATTGGAACCGCAAAAAAATTAATGGGTAGAGTTTCTGATTCTGACTTGCTTGCAATGACTGGGGAAGGCAGAGATGAACTTCAATTGGAAGAAGACGAAGAGGCGACTGAAGCACTACTTGCACAGTTTGAAGCAGCTAAAAAACTGACTGAAAAAGATAAGAAAAAAATAATAACTCGTAGGAAGAGTATGTTTTACGGGGACGATCAAACCATGGAAAAACAACTAGTAACACTAGATATCGCACCATCGATGACGGACGAACTTAGCAAGGAAGAGTCTCAAGCGTTTACCATGCGACCGCTGAGAATCCGAGATTCAGACACCGAATTACCTACCCCCTCTAAATCCCAGTCAGTTGCGGCACCGGAAGTTCTTAATCTGGGAAGGTCAAAATCAAAAGTATTACCAGAAGCGACAGTGCGCAAATTGAAAGAAGATACAGAACCTGAAGAGCCCTCCAAAAAAGGATCTGAATTATATCAACTAAAACTTAGTGATTCTACAACTGCTGAAGCAACTGCAAATACATTACAAAGGCCTGAAGACATTCAGGGGTCTTCAAAAATTCCAGCTGCGGTCGATATGTCAAAGGCTAGCCTTGCTAGTACGGCTACTGCAAAAGAACATGTTTTAAAAATAACTTCCTTAGAACCTCAAGATTCTAAACCTTCGACGATCCCAGAATCCTCCGAAATTCAAATTGCGAATATAAACATTATGAAGACTCCATCCGGCGACACGGCAGCAACGAATGAAGAGACACTAGAAGGTCAAACTACTTTAGGAGATCTGGATTCCAAACCTCCTGAAGACAAAGAAACAAAACCTGGCGATGAAAATGCGATCTCACAAGAGTTAAGTCTCTTGTATCCCGAACTATTACCTACTAAGCCTGCTGAAACTGAAGAACTTCCAGATACTACTGGAGATGTCCCAAGCACTTCTGCACCAGAACATCACCCGTCGATGACGCGTCTTAGCACACGCCACCACACTATGCCTGATATTTTTGGTTCAAAGCCTTTTGAACTTCCAGAGCAACAACATGGGTCTGGTGAGGAAGACTTAGCTGTCAAATATATTCTGCCTCCTGAAGAAACTACAAGTGTCCAAGCTATACACGACGATAAGCAGACTGCTCAAGGAACTTCAGGTGCTCCAACTGTAACTTCAGGTGCTCCAACTGTAACTTCAGGTGCTCCAACTATAACTTCAGGTGCTCCAACTGTAACTTCAGGTGCTCCAACTGTAACTTCAGGTGCTCCAACTGTAACTTCAGGAGCTCCAACGGTAACTTCAGGTGCTCCAACTGTAAAGGAAACTCTTCCTGCCTCGGAATCAATGGGAGTCCAAGTCAAAGAAAAAGAACCTGTTCACGAAACTAAGAGTACTCAGGCAGCCATGAAAATTAAAGAAGGTCCTGATCCGGAAAAAGTAACTACACAAGCTGGCCCAAGTACTAAAGCATTATATACAAAAGAAACACAAGCTTCATCTTCGAAGCCACCTCCTCCGTCAGCGTCATCAGAAAAGATTATTTCATATTTATCTAATGAAAGTGTTTCCACTATAGATCTAGATGTCGAACCATCGCAATATATCGCAGCGCGTCCCGATGATGAAAAGTCGCGTGCATTCGCTGAAGAAGCAGCCCGAAAGCGGTCGTTCAGTAGAAAGCCCATAGTCTTTGACCCGAACCGTAAGTCGGACTCGGAGAACGAAAATGATAAAAACGAAACAAAAGAAGAAACAACGTTACATACGCTCAAACAGCCTCCTTCATCGGTGTCCGATGTAAAGTTGATGCAATTTATGTCTGAGACCGAGGATCCTGTAATAACCAGTAGAGAAACTGTGGTGATGAAACCCAAGACTCCCTCATCACATGATATCAAACAGGAAGAAACGCCCACGTCGACGACAAAGTTGAACCGACGCTTCGTCCACGTGCGATATGATGAGAAGAATAAAGATAAGAATAAACCCGTTGCGGAAGAAGATTATTTAGTTGATCAGGATGCTGAAGAAGAAGGTGTGAATATTATCACGTTGGATAGTGACGAGCCGCAGGCCCAGGAAGTCGTGGAAGAGGAGGAGCCAGAGGCAGAGAAAGAGGCCTCCGAGACCTCTCGAAATTTAAATAACCCTTACTATAGAAGACGATCTGACTAGTATAATTTAGCTGAAGTTACTTCAAATCGTTTTGCTATTCGATTTGTTCAAACCCAGCAGATGTTGACTTGTCAAAACAGTTATTGGTTTTCTAATTGATTTAATTTTAATATTGTTACTGACGGGACCTGTTTATTTATAGAAACTTATTTTTAGTAGTATAGATGTTTTGAAAGATAGTTTTGTCGCAACTATATTAAATGGAGTTGTGGTATTCGCAATAACTAAAGCAATTATTATTTTACTTACTCTTCTTTGATAGACACCACGACTTATTGTTAGTTTATTTTAATTGAAATGTATTTCGTACCTGTTTGAATAATAAATGCTCTAATAATACTTCTTTCGTTTATTCATTTATTTATTCTTATATATTTACCATTTCTAAATATGGCAGTGCGTACTGAATCGATAAAAGATTTTGAATATAACACTCGGTGACTGATGTAAGCAAATAATTCATCACATTTAAATAGAGAAAATCTTTGAAAAATATATCAATAACGGCCAGTTTCTTCATCAAAAGTTAAAGTTAAAGTAATGTCTAAAGTAAAAGTAACGGTCAAATTCGTTTTTTCAAGGCTAAAGTGACAGCAAAACTGATAGAAAAATTGAATTTGACCGTTACTTTCACTTTAGACATTACTTTGACTTTTACTTTGGCTTTAACTTTTGATGAAGAAACTGGCTGTAAGTGTATAGTATAGATGGAGTTTAAAGCTTACCTACCATTAAAATAAGAGGCTGAAATTCTATAAAACCTTTATTACAAAAACTCTCTTATCTCATATAACAACGATCAATTCTTTAACGAGATGATTTGTACCGAACATCAACAATAAATTAGCTAACTCAATAACATTTCTCTGAAATTAGATATTTTTCCATAACGTGTTGTCTTTCACATTGGTTATTTTTAGTTTTGACTTTATTCATATTGGAATGCCCAGCACTGTCAAATGTTCACGTTGACTGGTGTTTTGTTCCATGCTATGTGACCCCTCTAGTCTTGTCCATGGTTTTAAATTATTTAAATGCTTGGGTGTACAATGCTTAAACTTACGATTAACTTATTTACTAAAATTACGGTTTCCTAAATATTAAATGTTTTTATAGCGTTTGTTGACCGCCATCTTGGATTGGTCTCAAGTTTGAGTTGTTGAACAGCTTCTGAAACAAATAGGATTTTTTATTAATCTATGATTCTCATTGAAATCGGTGTTGCCAGGGAACGCGTGTCATTTTTACGATTCGTAATTCTGGTGCTATTTCCAGAACAGCTATTTCAATACAATTATAAAAATACAGGAAACTTGCATTGACGTCATCCTGTAAACCGAATTATATGACTTATACATTTTATTACGATTCTAAATTCTAAATAAAAAGTAGTTTTAAAATATTTACAGTGTGTTTAAATGTCGCAATAATCTGTTATTTATGTTTTAAATTGTGCGAGTTTAGTCAGAAGTATTTATGAATATTTCGGGGACATCAAGGAATTATGACGAGTAAGATGTGGGTGTTAGAGTACCTACTAGCTTTGATGATGATAATATTAATTTGGGATGCAGCAGCTGGAATTTACATAAAACTGGGAATGTCGGGATCTCAAATTACTAGCAGTTTAAATAAATTTAAAAATAATGGTGTAATCAACCTTGAGTGTCTGGGGTTTAAATGTGCTTGGGAAATAAATATTGCAATAAAATTTAAAGCTCTCGTTTCCTATGGATATGTTAGACACAAATTATAGCTAAATGCCTTGCGGTTGAACTGATCATACTTTACGAGTACCTAGTTTACATAATAAAATGCAAGCGTTAAAAGTAGTTTTATTAACTTTAGCAAGATTTCAATTTCTATTAACTCTACCTATTTATAACGAGCGCATATCTTCAGACAGCTGTTGCCCACGGTCCCACCTGTATCCCGAGGGAATCATTCCTGGTACTCCTATAAAAATTTGCCTATGTCCTATCTCAGGCTCTGGCCTTTCTGTGTACTAAGTTCCGTTTAGAAAGGTTAGTTGTTTTTGCGTGAAAGCGCAACAGCAAAGTTACTTTCGCATTTATAGTAAAGATGATGTTTTATATACATATACAGACAAACATCAAAACATAGTGTTAAAGTTCTTCACGTGTTTCCAAATCTCGACGGATTCCCCTTTGAACGTAGGATCATCTTTACTCGAAACGTTACAACTACGAGCATTTAAATCATTATTATCCTCATGCGCTTATCCTAATTTTATTTAATGATCAATGCAGTCTGACTTCCTCTTCCATAATTCTCTCATACTCCATTCCATAAGTGATATTCTTTCCAGTCACACAGTTTCACACAGTCCATCCTGTCTTTGATCATCCCCTTTCTCTATAATAATATATATGATCGCAGTTATCTGAATAAAGAAAATTTTATTATTACATCACACGCTCAGGTACACCATGACAGACGGTTTCCGTATACGAGCTTTTCAACTATCTCAAGTTTTTTTATCAATTAGATATTTATATGCTGCCCATGACCGGGAGCAGTGGACGGCAATTGGCTGACATGATGATGATGATATGTGTACCGTCTTCTCAAAGAGGGCCCAGCATTAGGTAGAATAAGACCTTGACCAATTAATCCACGAAGTCGGGTAAATATCAATTTAAACTATACAATGTCTTTGCCAACTACACAAAGTCCTAAATCCACGTTCTATTTGTTTACATTAATGTGGCATGAATAGATCTATTTATGTAGTTTACATCGTCTTCACATCAACTAAAATATGTTTAATGGATCAAAAATTATCGTTAAATCGTTCACAATCATTCCTTTTACCTTTTATAGTTGAGTAAACATTTTGAACCTTCAACAACACCCATAAACAACTTTACACAGATTTTTAATCGCAGTTTACGGCCGTTCAAACTATGCTATCTATCTGTGGTTTTGTCTTACTAGCGATAGGAATATTACTTGTATGGAACTAATGTCAATGATGAATGTCGTGGTGGCCTTGTGGGTAAAGAACCAACCTCTCGAGTATGAGGGTGTGGGTTGGATTCCAGGTCAGGCAAGTACCAATGCAACTTTTCTAAGTTTGTACGTACTTTCTAAGTATATCTTAGACACCAATGGCTGATAAAAAGGTAAAGGAAAACATGTTAAGGAAACCTGGACTATAAAGTCTGAAATCCCCGCATTGAGCAAGCGTGGTGATTAATGCTTAATCCTTCTCCGTGTGAGAGGAGGCCGCAGCCCAGCAGTGGGACGATAAAAAGGCTGTAACAGTAATGTCAAAATTCTATTTTCTCGTAACCAAATCGACAGATAGGATATTGGGAATGGCCGTTAAAGAAGTTGGCAGCGGAACGCGGTGATCTGAATTTCGTTCTCTATTTTCATCACCATGGCAAAGGTATCGACGGCCATTCCGCCAAATGATTAATTACAATCGTTAACCAACCTGTCACTACTTTTTCTATCCATCTTCCCGTTAGATTTAGCAGCACGATCAATCTTCTTGAGTCAAGGCGCGATTTACGTCAAACTTTTGTTTTTAAATGCCGGTTCTTATTTCGATGTTCTATTTCTGAACGAAGGTTAATTCAGAATTTAAATAGACGTACTATTTTTGAGTTTAGGGACAATTTGTCGTGATATTTTTGAATTGTTGGTCAACATTCTCACTTTTTTTTTTTTTTTACTCTTTTGTTGCAGCCTACTACGTATTTTGAATAACATTGATTTATTTTCAAAATTCCGTAATGCAAATACATTTTCGTTATCGACGTGGTAATAACAAACTGCAGTTTGTGTCGTCTGCACAACATCAAACGGTTTTCTGAAATAACTTATAATATGCAAGTGGGCGGTCACTGCATAAATATTGCGTGTATATTGTTTAGTCTATTGATAGGTAACGTTTATTTCGAAAAGCTTTCTGTTATTGGCAGAGACCCATCGATTTCAGAACGTATCGTAAAAATGAAATATCGGTGCTCGTACGTGTAGGCAGATACTAGCACGAAGAATGTTATTATTACTAAACGTCACTATGAGTTACATAGAACAGTAAAATTAAAAAAAAAAAAAAAAAAAAAAAAACATTCTTATTCCTCTTATAAACACGTTGTTCTTACAGCATTAAACCTTTCAAAATGATGTTTTAATTTCAGTTATTGCAACAGTAAATTTTTTGTTGTTTGCAAAACGTTGAAAACTTTTCTTTTTTATTTTGTATCTACGAATTAATCTTGTAAACACTGCTTTGGAAATGTAATGTAATGCCCGCTGATAAAATGTTCAGTAGTTCAAACAAACAAGGATTATTGATTCGTTTTGCTTACAAACTTTTTTCAACGAGGTTCATGTCAAAAATCTATCATCTGTAAGCAAACCTCTTTCGTTTCTATATTAATCTGGCAAGTAAATAAATATAGGTTAACCGAAACGTTATGATTCAGTACTGCCTGCCTACATGACGAGTTTACAACATTTGTTTAGAACACACGATGTATTTCGACCATTGAAACTTGTTTACAGTCCAGTCCGTAACATCAAAACCCTTTTGTTTTAGCATTACATTAAAATCGCGTGGGAGTCTCTCGTCACCTCTTGACATGTTTACAACCGTCAAACGCGACCCGCATCATTTAAAATCAAGAAAAACAATTGGCAATCTCACAAATGTTCATCAAAAGTTACATGTGTGCCATCTGTGTTAGGACCGTGGAGAACAAAATGACTCGCGGAGATGTCATACCGCAAAAACTTCTAAGAAAGTAGCGCGTCAAAATGCGGGTGTTCAAGGGTTGAGGAACGTTACGAGTTTACGACGTTGTTTTCGCACTAACACGCCTTACCCCATTATTTTCAAAATAAAATCACCTATCAATCAAAACCAAACGTTTGACAGATTGGTTTTGATATGAAAAGGAACCCCAACATTACTAGTTCTAGTAAATGATCACGCCTACCATTATGTTGCTTGGCCTATAAGAAGGCACCTGACCTACCTGCCTCATGGCATCTCCGCTATTTTTCCTTACTCCGTGATCATGACCGACCATTCAGAGTTTCAGTCGGATTACTTCGGTTATTTTAGCCGCGGGAATGTTATGATTTCTGTGGGGAATCAGGCGCCGGTCGGCGTACTATTTTAGATATCCGACGTAAAATAAACGCGAATCAAACACTATGATTTCGACAGCAGTGATTCAGTAATTGTTATTTTAACTGATCATCCTTTTCAGGTGTTTAGTTTTAATTAGAAAAACATATGTTTGACACTAATTGGTAACTAGTTAGATCGTTGTTTTTAAATTCTGTTTAGTTTGAGAATGATTTTATTTGGTGCGAGCTTTCGATATAAATGCGTTTGTTTTTGGGTTTACGTAAACCTGACTTAATGCGATTTTTGTATTTAGAAATGACACTATTCAACTGATGAAAGACACTTTAGTTATAATTAAAAGAAAAATAATCATGACACGTATCTACTATATGTTTACCGCTTAATTAATTGCTTGTATGTCGCTAATTATAAAACAATAGAAAATCAATTGTGTCTCGCGTATATCCGCGCTTTCACATACAACGCCTTAAACGCTAATTAACGCACTAAAAAGCACAATAAGCGAAAATAAAAGAAATAGCACCTCAGAACATCCCCGAGTATAGCAACCAGAGGCTGGCGAGAAGCAGCACCAGGATCAGGTAGGTGGCGATCAGGTTCGTGGTCTCGTGGTTAGGCATGATGGCTACTTGACACCTTCACCGGACAAACGGCTCCAGAGAACTGAGGAGTTCGCTGGAACTGTGATCGCCTACGCCACACTCGCCACGCCTCTTTCGCACGCCAAATATTTTCAACATTTATAAATATGTGCACACTAATAGACTGGCCGTATAGTGACAGGTGTCTAGATTTCGCGGATAATTAACTTCGCACGAATGATGGTTAATTTTCCTTTCACACTGATGATCAATTTCAAAAAATTCAAAAATCACTCACTTAGTTTCAACTTACACGGATGCTAGAAGACGGTGGAGTAGAGTAGCCAGAGGAAGAAGAGAAGGATGACGAGGATCATATACGTGGCGGCAAGGTTGACGGTCTCTGCATTGATAGGCATGGTTGCTATGTAACGGAGCTGGCTGGACTGATCGCCCGAGGATCTTGAAACCGCTTGAACCACCAAACTTGCGTCAGAGCGCAGGGCCCGACTTCGGGAATTAAGGATGTTCTACTTTTTTCAGTTTTTTTATTGTGAGAGAAAAGATTTAAGGATGTGTTCCCTTGACCAAAAAGGATAAGGCCAGACGACCAAAGGCTTGTAATAGGTAGAGCATCGTCAAATACTTTAAACCGAAAAGAGTAAATATCCTAACTATGATCGGGTTGATTTTAATTTTACCATAAACTTTATCCATTGGCAATATAGATAGATTACTTTTATTTGCATTGAACGTTAATACCACGAGTTGTTGCAAAATAGGTTTAGTCCCAGGTAGCTACATGTCACACAATTAAATTTTAAACTTCACATAACTTCATCAATAATTATGTAAGACTAATTGGCAACGTTAATAGACGCATTATTGAGAAAAACTTCCTACCTTAGAAACGAGTGGATTAAGACATTTCGGAACTGCAGACAATCCAAACACAACAGTTAGGTCAAAAACTTATTGAGGTAGGTATCATAACCAGCATTGCTTAAAATCAGAGCTCAAAAACATCTACAATACATTAGGTACTTAATGCATACTTCGTGTACCCATTATAACAAAACAAATGAAATAGAATTAATCAAAACATACTTAGTCACATCAATATACCAATCAAATCATCATCTCTCAGCCATCTCCTCAAAGATAGCATGAGCAAAAATAATATACACTTCTGAAGAATACAAGAATCCATAGAAACAATAATAGACTAGAATACAGTCATATGAAACTTTAGAAATCCCACATTATCAGCAATGATTTCAGTGTTATTTTTGATACGACGTCACAAACCACAGTCACACATTTTAGTACACACAGTCACGAATCCAAAGCTCGAAGCTACAAACTTTTTACACCGTACTCACATTTCATCCTTAGATCCTTAGAATGCTGAATACATGAGCCATAGTGACACAAGCAGTAGCAACAAGATGCAGTACGTTGCTACAAGGTTGGTTCCTTCGGCAGAATTCATGGTGTTGCCTCTTACACAGTTCAGTCAAGATTGAAAACAAAACCGAGGGACACTGGTTGATATATATGTACCTATGTAATTGTTTCAAACGTGACGAATACATTCTATTTTCTGTTTTTTGGCGACGCCTGTGATTAATTGGCTGTCTTGTGAAAATTCCTCGCTTTCAAAAACTCGGCTTTTATTTACATTTTCACGATTTTCGCTGTCCCTTTAGTATTTTATTTACATACTGTTTTGGCTTTGATTCGTTGTAAATAAGAAAAGTTTCGCTTTAAATAACATCGTTGTTTACAGTCTTTTGTTTTTTCGCTTCATACGAATCGCCTTTTAAATCGCGTTGCTTCTGTTTTATTAATAAAAACGTTGGTAATGTTATTCGGATGTCTATTACAGATCTTACGCATAAAATGCGGCGGTTATGAAACATATTTCTGTCGGGATCATATTTCCTGCCAACGAAAACATTTGCTCACAAAAAAGAGGGAAAATTAGAAGAAAACGCGGAGTTTTTAAGCAAAAAAGAAATCCTGGAATTCTCCAGTAGTTTAGAATCCGTCCCTGTTCTCAATTCACATTCATGGAGTATGATAATCTGTGCTATTTCCGCACTGGAGCTTGGTACGAGTGAGGCTGCGGTGTGCGTACTATGCACTTGACTTTTTCACATCGATATTGCTCAAAAACATTACACAATCTATTGGAATTTTATCTTAATAAACAACGATATACAGACGGGATTCCCATCAATCGTAAGCAGTGTTTTGAGCTGTCAGAATTGGAATCTATCGTCCGATAATGTTGATTGAAATCGCTTCAAATAAATACTGTTTCAATCTATAACTATTTACGTAAAGCTGAAGAGTTTGTTTACTAGAACTGGTGAATCATAGGAACTGGTCATCATCTGTTTAGCCTTTTTCCAACTATGTTGGAGTCTGCTTCCAGTCCAACCAGTTGCAGCTGAGGACCAGTGTTTTTCATGGAGGGACTGCCTATCTGACATCCACTACCCACCCGATATTTTTTGAAAAGACACATGGTGGTTTTAGAAACTACTGGTCCGATTTGTGTAATTGTTGCAGTATTAGATGGCTCTTGTCTTGAGAATGGCA
Organism: Helicoverpa zea x Helicoverpa armigera; assembly: GCA_033682625.1. NCBI lineage: Eukaryota > Metazoa > Arthropoda > Insecta > Lepidoptera > Noctuidae > Helicoverpa > Helicoverpa zea x Helicoverpa armigera. The sequence continues at coordinate 13,733,344 of JAWIIS010000020.1, forward strand.
TAAGCTTCTTTTCGTCGTTGCATGAAGTAGTTCCCACGAAAATGTGTTTATCATATAGAATTTCGTTAGGTTTTCAAAATGTTCGTCTTCATCGTCTCCGCCCATTAGTGGTAAGTACCTATCTTTCAGATCTATTGGTTGTTTAAAAACTTCTACGTTTCTCTCCACTTTGGTGGAATCTAGACCTAGCAACCCTTCCTAATTATCTTAGTTCGTTAGCCGTAAGTTTGGAGCTAAACAGCCCCTTCATAAGACAGTCATTCATAGTCTATATTCATCACCAGTATTTTAAAAATTTCATACTCCAAGCGACTGTTTTTATCTATAACAATGAAAACAACGCAACACGATGCAGCTGGCTCATTAGCATTGTAAACAACTCGACTTAATATCTTGTTGCTGAAATAGCTGCCCGTATCTATGAACAGAACACGAGATTAGAACAAATATATTAAGAACTTTGTAACTACTTAGGTACTCCAAAATACTCAAAATGGAGTCTAGCTATGTTAATTCAAATTGCGTAATAAGCATGAAAGCATGTTATAAGCCTTTATGTTTGCAACGCCTGAAAAGGACGTTAAAGGTGCCTGCGATTTCAGCGGTGTCCCGTGGGAACAACGTGCCGACCCAGGATAAAATGTAGATAGCGCATGTGACATTCACAGATAACGTGTAAGTGTATTCGTAAAAGGATTTTTGAAACAGGTGTGACCGTACCCTAAACTTACCTGTGTTTATTTGTCTGTTAAGGCTAAAGTAGGTACTTAACCTAATTTTAACATTAGGTAGGTAGATTCCTACACCACTAGGTCTCTAAGCCTATTTTTCAAGATTAAAATGTGAGGTGAGGCATCTAAATCATTTCTAGATCTTATGAAAAGTTAACCGAAATGATTTCACAAGAATAACGTGTTAGAAGTGGTTTAGGTATGTACCTAAACATTTTTACTGCTTCAGTCGTAAAACAAATCAAATTACAGCTGCTGAAATGGTCTCCTTGATAATTTCATCGCGTCTTTTTGGTTTCTATTGATAATAAATGAGATCACATGCTAATATAGCGTATACTCATAATCTTAGACATATTTAAGAAATATTTTTATCCCAATGCCGGCGTTGACCGGCTCCAGGGCTGCAGAATTTTTCGAGAGTTACGCTAATTAGCCCGTCAGAAAGAACAAACATGGTTTTAAGCTCAGATCAAAGAAATAGTTTTAAGTAAGTAAAACACACTCATCTTTTATTTGCACCCATTCAAATCTCAAGTGTCCGATGATAATGCCGCACCTAAATGTTAAACCACCTGAATAAATAAAATATTGCAAACCAAAAGGAAACTTTGTTGGGGTTAATACAAACTGGCGACTGAGAAAGCGCTTCTATTTCAAGTCATACAACATTAATTACTGTGGATTGCACCATTTAATTACAACGATAACCGAACCAATTTGCAGTTGTCAAATCGCCGATTTGATCAATGGTTATGGTTCGGTTACCTAAGTATCATTATAGTTGAATGGTGCAACTAACCCTAAGTAAATAAAAAAATATATTTGTGTCCGCTTTATAATCGATTCAATCTTTGCTCCTAAAACTGCAAACTAAAAACACAGCACTCAATACAAATAAACTTATATTATTTTCGAAACGTGTGATAATTTTTGCCGGCTAGCAGCTGGAATTATTCCAAAGAATTCTGCCGGGTTCAAAAACACTTTATTTTCACGGCATGCGTTAGGAAATGCTAAAAAATGAATGCAATGACCGACGGGCGACGGCACCCTGTCGTAGGTGGACAATGTACCAAATAAAAGTATAATATTATTCGGATAAGCAAGCATCGCAATTTGTCATCGAGTTCCATATTCGTGTTTCGTCCACTAAGAATTTCCTGCGAGCTACGCATACCACTACTCTTCTTCGTACTTTGTATAGATAGTTCAACTCAGATTTGCGCGCGGCCCTATGTGTGCGTCGGCTTGTAAATATACAACTTTCATTCGTGTGACAGTGACGTCGTCCGAGCATGACGTGTTCTCATCGCTTTTTGTTATGGGTACAGTCGTTTACGAAAATGTCTAGTTCTTCACGGAGAAAATGTTTTAAGGAGTCAGGTAGCGTTTCAAAAAAATGAAACAACATTCAAAGCTTTTTATTATTACATTTTACAGTTTATCATTATTTTCTCATACGGCTTTTCAAATTGACATTGACAGTATCTAAGAAATAAATGAAGTGAAATATCTAAGATGAATTAAATACTCCTTACATATTTTCTAGCTCGGGGTACGCGGACAATAAATAAATGTGTGGACTAAGAATGTAAAATACCTATAATTTAGTATAATAATGGAAACAAAATGTGTGGGGAATTTTTAAAAATTATATTGCTTCGCATAATGTCGACCAAAATAAGACGGAAATAATGAAACTCATAAATGAACGTTTAAGTCAAATTGATGAAGGGATGTTGGGTAATACTTGTCGACATGTACAAAAGAAAAAAGAAGAATACTATAGACATTTTGACATGGAGTCAGAATTTATAATTAACATTGGTGAAAGTAGCGAATCCGAAAATTCATCATTTGATTTTTCAAGTAGCGATACAGAATCATTATAAATAAATAAACTAAATTACGTAATAACTGTACTTTAAACAGCCGTATACAACCCCTAAATAACTGTATTTGTACCCGACTGTACCTCTTGTCACGCACACAAAGTCACTGTATATGTACAAGGGTTACCCACACATAGGGCCGCGCGCACGACTGAGTTGAACTTACTATACCTACGTATTACGAAACGTTGATAAAATTCATAGTGGGCTTACTTACTCAACAAGGTTCAGTTCGTATTTTACCTCCTTTATACTCCATGTTACTGCCATGTAAATACTCAAGCTACATAAAAGAATAGTGATGTTTTAAAGTGGTGATGAGAGAATTAAATGTCTTTATTAGATTTGATTTTCTGATGGTTTCAATTCAACGCTGCCTATGAGAAATATTTCACAGACCCCGAAAAGGTACTTATGATAGTTCATTAGATATAAGACGAACCTTGCAAACTAAAGATTCCTCTTTTTGATTTTCCCTGACTTGTGACGTTGCGCTTAGGTACTCCCTTATGCACTACTTACCTTGTGTAGGCCTTTAAACGTGAATCATCATCTTCCGAGCCTTTTTCCCAAACTATGTTGGGGTCGGCATCCAGTCTAACCGGATGTAGCTGAGTACCAGTGCTTTACAAGGAGCGACTGCCCTATCTGACCTCCTCGACCCAGTTACCTGGGCAACCCAATACCCCTTGGTTAGACTGGTGTCAGACTTACTGGCTTCTGACTACCCGTAACGACTGCCAACGATGTTCAATGACAGCCGGGACCTACAGTTTAACGTGCCATCCGAAACACAATCATTGGTGTCTAAGATATACTTAGAAAGTACATACAAACTTAGAAAAGTTGCATTGGTTGCAACTTGCCTGACCTGGAATCGAACCCGCGCCCTCATACTCGAGAGGTTGGTTCTTTGCCCACTAGGCCTTTAAATGTGAATGATATGTAACTTTTCAGCCTTGCCTGTCGGATGGATGTACCCACCCACAAACGTTTTTGAGGGCTGGGTCCATTCCCGATTGTTCAACTAGCTAGATTGCTTGGTAGATTACCTATAAGACATAATATCATATTATAATAGCTATTATACTAATAATGTAATAGTTAAGTTTGTGTGTGTTTTTTCGCCAAAATAGTTCGTGGTTTAAAAATTGCTGTAGACCTTTCACAAGGCGTTAAGCTAGGAGAAAATATTACCTACTCTGGTTGTATTGTAGAATAATTTCGTTTGTACCTATGACAGATGATAACAATTTAAACACGTATAAATTATTTCCTCTTGAGGCTTTCTTTAGTAAGATTTATCAAAATCGTCAAGGAAGCAAAAAATAAAAGATTTCTGCGCCTGTGGTTATCGTCTAGCAATATGTGGTCGTTTAGTTTAAAGTATCAATCAAATTACAGGGCCAGTATATCAGTGTTTTAGAAAATTATTGAGAAAGTCGTAAGTTCACGGTACTTACAAAAAAATAATATGAAAAGTTCAATTGTTTTCTTAAACAAACTTAATGTGTAAAGCCTTTCCAACACGACCTTTTTAAAAATAAAAACATAAAACGTCACGCATGACACTGACAGCAATCTGTAAGTTATGTCACCATGACATTGACAGTTCTGTGAAGTTGTGAACAGGTTGATATTGCTGCGGAAAAGGTGTTAAATTATTAAGGTCTCTAAGCAGAGAACAGCCTCTAGTTTAAGTGTATAATGTGAATATATATCTCCACTAAAACACTGTTTGATGGGAGAGCGACAACGTCTAGCAGGACCTGAAGACATGGCTACAACCAGCACCGCGGTCGCAACCGTGCCCCCACAAACACAAGAGGTAGTCCCCAACATTGTTTAACATTCCTTATCTTTTCTATTTGATCATTTAATACCACGATACAGATATCTGTATCATTTTATACATTTCGATTCTTGTTTTACCGCCGCTATGGAAAACTTTAGAAAATTCGGCTTGGGCGTTTTACGGGCTCAAATAAAGATTTTGAAACATGACTACTCCACAAAATCGGGTTTATTGAGTGACTTGAATGTGTTAGACCTTAGTAGAGTGATTGCGGGTCCGTTTTGTACTATGACGCTGGGGGATTTGGGGGCTAATGTGATAAAAGTGGAAAGTTTAGACGGTGACGAAGCGCGTCGTTGGGGACCGCCGTTCATCAGCGAAAATAAGGATTCTTACTACTTTCTGTCAGTGAACAGAAACAAAAAGAGTATTTGCATTGATTTCAAGTCACAAGAAGGTAAGTTATTCAATCAATCCTGTTACTTCTCACATTTATATTTCATTGAACTCATTTCCACTCATCCAACATTAAAATCGAAAGAAGTTTCTTATATAAGTCTTGTATATTATCCTTAAACAGTATATAAATATTACAGATAAATCTGTCATCCCTATCATTGTTGTTTACACAAATTCTTGTGATTCACTTCTAAACAAAATTAAGTCCTGTTTCCATTAAGCATAAAGGTGGTTTTGCCAATGTAACTAAAACAATCTATAATAGTTATTCACACTTTACTGGTAATTTTATTATGCCCAATTACATATCTTTTGTGACTATGATTGGTCAATATTTTTGTTTTTCTCAAATCTAAAATTTATCATGCACTTATTACTTATCACATAAATATTTTTAGTTTGGTGTCAAACATCACACATAAAATATTTCCATTTCTTCTATCTCATTTCATGCCCGTAATTGAAGAACAAACATATAATCCCTTTAAAATATACATTTATAATTATTATATCAAATTCAATTACAGGTAAAAAAGTACTGTATGATTTGGCAAGAAAATGTGATGTGGTAGTAGAGAACTTTGTACCCGGCAAGTTGGATAAACTTGAAATTGGTTATGACAAACTTAGTACAATCAACCCTAAACTGATTTACTGTGCCATAACGGGCTTTGGGTCTACTGGACCCTATGCCAAGAAACCTGGGTAAGTTATAAACCAATTTTCAATAAATGATGGATTTTTTCTTAGAAACTGTCTCTCATGTATTGTGATCATAATGAAGTCATAATATGCTCTATAACCCTTCACCTCTTTATTGTTTTTGCTGAGAATAACAATTGCATTAAATTCCAACCTTTAAGAACATGCTCATGATATGTACATTCTTTGAAAGTGTCATTCTAACGCTCGTACACAATGCTACACAGACCGCTTGAAGCAGTCAGGTGCGACAGCTTCAAGCTGTCGACTGCACAGTGAACTACTGAGTTCTATCATGAATGGATGCACATACATGAACTACTCGAGCAGTTGCAACTGATTCGGGCTGTCGGCAGCCTGAAGCTGTCGCCCCTTACTGCTTCAAGAGGTCCATGTATTGCCAGCCTGACATATAAAATTGAACACTATCTTTTTCAAGATTCAATGAAAACCTTGAATCTTTACTTCCCATATCTATGAGTACTTGTATGATAATAGAAATAATGTTAATACATAACCCACCAATGGTGTTGACATTACATCAGGTGACAAAAACTGCTGATAAACTAATTTTGACTAAGTCTTCATAATTCCGATGTTTACAAACATGCAAAGATAACAAGATACAGAATGTGATAACAATGATAATCAAATTGTCAATCACTGAAGGAACTACTTCATGAATCTTTGAACGTTAAGACCTAGTGGCACCATTTAACTATAACTAAACATAGCCAACCATATACTTGCCGATTTAATCACTGTAAATGGTTCAGTTATTGTTAAAGGTGAATGGTGCAATTCTCCTTGAATCATAAAAACTCATACTACGAAAAACTAATTTACATTTAATAAACAAACCCCACCATGTTTCAGATATGACGTTATAGCTGCAGCAATGGGCGGTCTACTCAACACCACGGGAGAACGTAACGGTGACCCCGTCAAGGCAGGCGTGGCCATCACTGACGTTACAACCGGCCTCCATGCCTTCGGAGCCATAATGACGGCCCTATACTTCCGCCAGAAGACCGGCAAAGGACAAAAGATAGACTGCAACCTACTTTCTACTCAAATCTCAAGCATGATCAACATAGCAACAATATATTTAAACTGTGGTATCGAAGGCCAACGGTGGGGTACCGCTCATGCCAACTTAGTGCCCTACCAGGCCTTCAAAAGCAAGGACGGGTACATGGTCATAGGTACAGGTTCGAACCCTCAATTTGCAGACTTCTGCAGACTTATAGGGAAGGAAGAACTTATAACTGATGTGAGATTCAAGGATAATTCGAACAGAGTGGAGAATAGAGATGAGCTTATTCGGATTATAAGTGAAGTTATTCAAACTAAGAGTAGTAAGGAATGGTCTAGTTTGTTTAAGAATGCTTCGTTCCCTAACGGGCCTATTAATAAAATGAAGGATGTGTTTGATGATGATCATGTTAAGGCCATAGAATTGGTGAAGGAGTTACCCCACCCTGATGCTGGGACGGTGAAGGTAGTAGGTCCCCCTACAGTTTATGGTTTGGGGGGCAATGATGCTAGGACTGCGCCCCCGAAGTTGGGGGAACATACGAAGGATATATTGTCGAACTTTTTGGGTTATCATGATGAAAAGATTAAGGGGCTAGTTGAGAATAAAGTAGTTCAGTAGAAGATTTTTTTTACATTTTTATAATTTGTAGATGTAACTGTTCTAACAAATATATTTTTTATACTGGTAGCTTTGGTTCGTAGTTTTTAAATAAAAAGTCGAATTTATACGTATTATGTGGTTCATATTGGATATTTTATATTTGTTTTGTGCAATTGCGTTATTGCCGCTTGTCTTGGAATGTCTTAGAATTAAGTACAAATACAAAGCAAAAATAAGATAAAAATATAATTTGCATTTTTGATAATATTGTAAATTGCCAATTTTTGTGTTTATACTTTTATTAAACTTGTAAACTAAAAATTGTATCTTTATTTATACTTTATTTCTGAATATACGTATAGGTAATCTATTTGTATAAATCTTTCAACAAAAATGTTTTCTTTACTTCTTAGCTCCATTTGCAAAGACTTGCCACCTGCTACTGAGGCTGCAGTGCAGCCATTCAAATAAATAAATTACTAAAGATATATAAGTATATAATTACATAAGTAAGACTTACGTGATTAATGCTCAATCCTTCTCCACGTGAGAAGAGGCCTGTGCCCAGCAGTGGGACGATACAATGGCTGTAACAGAAAGACTTATGTGCAGAAAGTTTATCTCATTTGCCAACATCGTAAGTTATAGGTATGATGTGCATCTTTTTCATGTTCGATAGTTCGACACCGGTCTGCAAAACGTGGGTGGGTCCACTATTTTTAATTAGGTATATTAATTTGTCTTTTTTGATTTCTAGAACGTTCCTAAATGTTCTAATACAAGTACATGTATGTTCCAGGAGCCAGTAGAACGGGTGGCAGTAATTACTCTGCGGCCGACGCGACCGGAGACGCGCAAGAAGGTAGTCTGGACAGAAGACACCGTCGACAATGAACATATGAATAAGAAGAAGTCTAAATGTAAGATATTATCTTTCTTTAACAAAAAAACAGACAAGAGAAAGAAAAAAAGGTTTTGAATTTCCCAGAAAATTTAAAAGAAAAGATGTATTGAATTTGCCAAGATAATTCCTATTAGCCTAGTCTAATCCAGATGAGCGAATGTCTCATATATTAGCCTGGCTGTTCCCGCGATTCGTGGAAACCCCCTCTAGTGCCTGTGCCTACCCGGAGAAAATATAGCTCATGTCGCCCGTGGCATCCTAAAAGTGACAATAGGTAGAATGTTTTCCAATCGAATCAGTAGTTTCGGAGCCTTTAGTTAGAGTACAAATAAAAAAATGGCTTTCTGTACTAATAGGTATGATAATAACTACTGACATTAAATAACGTGCGTCTCTAAGCACTGGTGCACATTTTCGCTTTGCGTTAATATTTTATATCTGTATACAGGCTGCTGCATTTATGAGAAACCGAAGAAGTTCGGGGAATCTGACTCCGAAGACAGTGATGACGAACTGGAGAACTGCTCGGGGCACGTGGAGAAGAAGCGAGGGAAGCGTTATCATCATCATGATCACGACTGCCCCCATCACAGCGCGGAAGCGGCCACTGTTACTATCACTATTGCCGAGGTATGTAGAGTAGCCCACGATTAAAAGGTGCATAAAGGTCCATTTCAGGCTGGTCGAAACAGCAAAAAAAGTTCCGTACAAACAAAAAAAAAATTCATCTTTAATATGTTAGTTGACATTGATTTTCTCTTTCATCATTAAAAAACTTAAAATAAATTGTAAAAAAAAACATAAATGATTTTAAAGTTTCTTCCATCTCGTCAATGTTCATATACGGAATGATAAATAGCTACAGTTAGTTTACCGCTCCAAACTTTAAATTTAAATAAGCACTTTCTCCATTTGAAGTTGGTTAAAATAATCTTCATATTTCAGCAAGAAACTGTGACTCCTGAGCCTACAGCCACAATCACTCTCCAACCAAGTGAAGACACGCCCCAATCTGCTGAAACCACGCCCCAGGCACCTATAACCACGCCCAAACCGACCGAAGAAGCACCCAAAGCCACGCCCCAGCCGAGCGAGGCCACGCCCACCCCTGCGCCTGCGCCGCCCGACAAGAAGGACCAATAACTAACGCATACATAACAATATTATTGTTCTATGAAGTCGGTTAACATGTTTTATCGTTAATATTATAGCTATAACGATAACCGAACCATTTAAAATTGTCACAGCATAAGAATTTTTAATTGTACCCGTAAGATTTTCCATATAAAAAAAATCTCTGGTTGATAAAAAAGCAAATTTATAATTTTAATTTGTCGTAATTAACTTAAATAATATTATTATTCATAAAGCTTCTGTTTCCGACGTAGCTAGACTATTATTTTGTAATACTGACTGAAACAAGTACTGTGTGACGGTATTTTTGTCGATATTGATCGATTGAAATGTAGAACATCACTATGATCATACCAAAAAAAAAAAGTAAGAATGATGTATTATGAAATTCAAAATTCAGTGTTACAGTCAACAAAAAACTATTTTGTTTTGGTTTTAAAATATCGATAACTTAATGTGTTACTATGTGAATTGATCTGTAATTCGATGGAATTAAGTCTAAAATTGCTTGGCAAAAATAATTGGTTGATTTTAGTATGACACATTATTTTTCTCGTAAAAATGTGACATTTGACATGATTTCTTAATTTTATTTCAGTATGTGCTTTTTCCTTTTTTTTCTAGTGTATACCTAAATGTAACTTATTCCTTACTTTATGTTAAGCAACTTAGGCGTAGTGATTAAACCTTTTATTTCCCTTTTTTTTTTCGTTTTATTTATTTTTTTATCACACAAATTGAGGTGCCTATTGAAAAATATAGATATTTGATGTTGAATATTTTATTATGTCGTTAGAAGTAGGGATTAAAGAATTTTATTGTATTGAAAAAAATACGTATTGTACTTACATTACGTTTATTTTTATACTAAGTTCATTATTGTCATCCTTTTCGATAATACTCGAATGAAAATAATTCACTAGTGTTCCAATCAATGTCTACCCATTTAGCCGCATAATCTATCTATATCATATAGATTTAGAATAAAGCTGCGTAGATGTAGTCAAAACTCTCCAAACGCCAAGGTCCGCAAATCTCGCGTCCGCCCTCTAAATTATATCTTTGAGTGAAGAAATTCTATTGGTAGTTTAAAGGCCTATTCAAACCTGAGCGATATTAGCTGTCGCTGTGGGTAGAAGTACATACCGCGCGGGTTTCGCTTAGGTATTTAGTATCAAGTACCGCGGCTAGAGCGACCTGAGCGATAATCACTGCCGCTGTGGTTAATCGGTTGTGGTTAGAAGTACATACCGCGCGGGAGCAGCCGCATGCATCCCGCCTGTAGAAATTACAACGCGACTGACGTGTATATTCTTTGGCGACTCAGAAATGACTAACTGGCGAAAATTTCTTACCTCTCTGAGCGAAACTCTACTACCGCGCGTTATTCTACCCACAAGGATAGCGAAATCGTTTTGGTGTGAACAGTAATATTATCGCATTCCCACTGGGTTTTCTCTGCCGCAGATGGTAGCGAATACCGCTTAGGTCTGAACAGTAATATTACCGCATACCCACAGGGTTTTCTCTGCCGCAAACGGTAGCGAATACCGCTTAGGTCTGAATAGGCCTTAAAAACCGATTTCCGGCTACTGCGGCTGTTCTCATATAGGGAGATCAGCCAACTGCGCAGGACATATTATAGTGCACAAGCATTTGCGCAGACACCGGTGCACTCACTATTCCTTCACTCTCGAATTACTAGTTAAGTTCTGACTACATTGGCGCAGCATTATATTTCCATGTTAGTAGACAGTAGTTATTGTTAGAAATTACGCACAGTTGTGCGATTTGTTGTTAGCTCACATCGTTTAATTTCAAAATAAATATCATAAAAAAAGATTGCTTTTTGTTTATAGGTATTTTATACCTAAAAACATTACCATAGAATCACTTCCTATCTTGATGCACTTAAATCATCGACTTAAATCAACGAGAGACAGCCGATTTAAATGTTTGCCGATGAAAATCGACTTTGTTCACATTGGAATAAAGTCTAAAATAAATCAATACAGTAGGCGTTATCAAGAGCACTGAGGCGACAACTTACATGAGATGGATTTTAGACTTTATTTCAACGAAAACAAGGTTGATAATAATAGCAGGTTTCACCCAAGCTAAGGAGTTTGTGACCAACCAATAGAATTGCCCCGCTCAGGGAACCACTAAGTGGGCGGAGTCGAGATGTTTCAATAACGAAATAGTTTACGCTGTTTAAAAACTTCCAGGTGTCGAGTCTACAACTTCAGTTGTCAGAAGAAAAATAATGAAAAATGGAGGGGAGGAAAGGTTTAAATAATAAAGCGAATAACATATTCGATAATTTATTGAGATTAACGTCATTACAATAAGATCAGTCGTTATCAGATTGTCAGCGAGTCTATTGTCATTATTTGTGTAAACATTATAATTTTCATCATATTGAAATGCAATAAATACTAGGTAATTACAGTATATGGCTTCATAGGCTATCTAACATTGAAATATTTTTTTGATTCGGACCAGAAGCTCCGGAGATAAGATAGATCAAGCAAACAATCTCTTCACCTATATAATATTGAGTTAATTCAGTTCAAATTCAGTTAATCGGTAGGTTTAAAACAAAAACTTGTTTGTACAGGTAACATTAAGGTACGTTTTGGAAGCGAGCTGCCGACTGCAACTGCCGACCGAACGTGCCGCAGCTGCGCTACTGATTGGTATGTAAATCGTTTTGGATCGAAGCGGCAACAGCACGTGCAGTCAGCAGATCGCTTTGAAAGCGTACCTTTATAACCACAATACTTTAGAGCGCCAGTCTCTCGATTATAAATTAAAATATTAAAGCTACAAAATACTTGAATGCCAGCAATAATCACCTCCTTAATTTCCTGAAACAAAGGGAACAGAAAGATTCATCATCATCCTCCGAGCCTTTTTCCCAACCATGTTAGGTCGGCTTCCATTCTAACCGGTTTCAGCTGAGTACCAGTGCTTTACAAGAAGCGACTGCCTCTCTGACCTTCTCAACCCAGTTACCCGAGCAACCCGATACCCCTTGGTTAGACTGGCGTCAGACTTACTGGCTTCTGACTACCCGTAACGACTGTCAAGGATGTTCAATGACAGCCGGGACCTACAGTTTAACGTGCCATCCGAAACACAGTCATTGGTGTCTAAGATATACTTAGAAAGTAGTAATAAATACAGATACAGATATTGTCGAGTACAATAAACAAAACAAAAACAATTTCAGTACAAAAAGGTAAAGTACGAGATCGATGATTGAAAATGATTTATGGAGACGATGTGGTTGAGAAGAGTTTGTTGCCGGCTTTCTCCACAAGACACATGGACACACTTTTTAAGAAAAAAATACGTTCCTACGGGTATTGGGTTGCCCGGGTAATTAGGTTAAGGAGGTCAGATAGGCAGTCGCTCCTTGTACATACAAAAAACTGGTACTCAGCTGCATCTGGTTAGACTGCAAGCCAAGCCCAACAAAGTTATAGGTAGGGTAAAGACTTGGGAGATGATGAATATGTTCAGAGGGACTTTATTATGCGATACCCATGACAAGTACGAACAATAAGACCTATATATAAATACCTATTAAGCGGCTTCTCCTTGTAAGTGACGGGTTTCCTCGTCCTGCGCGTCCGTCCCTCGCTGATGGAGTCGCCGGCGCCACTGCTGTCGCTGTCACGGTTACGCTGTCTACTCTCATTATCGCAGCTGCGCTGATGGCTGTCGTTGTCGCAGCTGCGTTGACGACTATTGTCGCGTTGGCGGCTGTTGTCGCGTTGACGGCTGTTGCTGCGTTTTCGGCTGTCGCTGTCGCGGCTGTGACGGCGGCTGCGAGCGCTGTCGCCGTCTTGGCTTGGTAGCCTGTGGTGGCTGGATATGAAATTATGTATAAGAGTTGGTGAAAAGGATTTAAAGTTCTGAAAGTTGTAGAGTTTGTGAATTTTGGGGATTTTAGCTTTTTAGATTTTTTTTTTTTCAGCAGGTAATAAGAAATTTCACCTCACTTTGATATATTTTTTTAACATCTAAAAAGTATATAAAACACAATTAAATTGTGTTTTATGTTTTAAGGTTAAATTTTAACCTTGTTGCAAATATGGTTGTTCTACCAACCTTTCGCAGCCATCTTGAGTCCTCCGCTCGTGTTCGCTCGCCACTCTCCGTACATCTTCGTACTCGCGACTGTGGCGCCCTCTCTCGCTCACAGCCTGAGAACTATGGCTGTCTCGACGACTTGCTGTTTGAGCTTGTTCTAATGTTTCTTTGTTTAGGGAACCGGATTCACTGTGATATTGTTTGAATATATTTTTAACTATAATAAATATTATAACTATAATAATATTAGGAAGCAATATTTTTATAGGTTCTTGTACAGACAGAGAGATCAATAGATATGTTTAATTTTTCAAAACTATTTTTTTCACAATTTTCTAAAAGTTTTTGTCTTTCCGCCGCTATCCAAACAATACAACAAACTGTTGAGATTGTATCAAAATAGTAAAGGTAGATTGTATAGGTATATGTGACAATTATGGAAGAAGAAATATCAAATAAATGAATAGAGTCGTGGTCCAATCGTGGTTTTATTACAAACGTGATTTTTTTGTCTGTCTTACTTGACGGTTTTTTTTTATAGATATTTCCTTCTCTCTTTCACTGCATAATATATTAAATCTAGTAAAGTATGGCTATGTATAGTGTTAAGCTACTCACGACACGATAACCCTGGAGTCGGTGGCGCCCTTGGGGCTGGGCGCGTTGAAGGGCGGCGGCGAGCGCGGCCGCTTGGCGGGGGTGCCGCCCTCCAAGCGCATCTTCGCTACTAATACTTTGAGGACACGACCGCTTGTGCTGAGGAGTAAGATTTAGTGGTGCATAGATATAATGCAATGTAGGGAACTTTCTTTGTATGTCGAATTGAAAAAAAAAATGTGAAGAAAAGTAAAAATTATTCATATTTCAAAAGATTTTTGCGATAGAATATGTACTTCAATATAGAAATACTTCTTAGGGTGCATCTACACGGTGCAAGTAACTTGAGCATGTAACATGCATTGTCAAAACGTGCGGGTCCAGCGACTCGCGTATGTACAGTCAACGTCAGGTCAGTGGTAACAGTTTTATAGGAAAATCGTCCTTATTACTATTGAGTTAAGGTGCACGACAGTTACCACTGATGTGCGGTCTACCGTACCAAAGCAAAATATCCATATTATTATCATCAAGACATTCGTTATTCAATAGCCGTCTATGGCTAAATTCTGAGCACAAGTACTCGCATGTACCATTACCCCCCACCCCTACCTACCTCCGTTACCCGCTAACCTAATTTTTTTTTACACATTGTACCTGTGACGACATAAAGTTTGGCGACTATACCTGTTCCTTCTAGCCGAGTTGGGTCGTGGCGAGTACCGCTGCCGCTGCACGGGAGTCAGTGGCACGGGCGACGACGTGCGCTTGCGACGCCGCACCGTCGGCGAGAATGCTACCACGGGACTGCTCTCCGAAGACTGTAGGTAAATACAGTTTTACACTTTTATCAGATATTTATTTATTTATTGCCAAAATGTATACAGACGCATCCTTATGCTAGGTATACATTATAATTATCGGCACGGATATTGAGCTCTCGGCGGAAGAGTGGGGATCGCTTTGCGCACTGTACACATAAGGCAATAAACCAATAAATCGCTTCTGCGCAGGTGAAGGTCTATCCCTGATATTGAATCAATATCCCTGATATTGAGCCCTGACCTTCATGACCTATGATTATACCCTGTTAGGGCGCAGCAAATTAACTTAAAACTAGAACTTATTTATTTATATTATAATTATGACTTAATAAATAAATACATAAATATATATTACATTAGTTTATAAGAAGTTAACAATATCTAGAATTCTAGATAGTCAGGTAATTGCATTATTTGATCAGGAATTTAAGTAGTACTTTACAAGTAGCTGTCATTTTTATTTATAGGCAAAAGTATAAACCTTTTGACAGAAATAAAACACAAATCTTAAAAAAAAAAAAAAAGAACAGGAAAGTAAAAAGTCATGATATTTTATGCTGAATCATTTGCGAAACTAAATTGCTTTAGTAATCTTTGTATGAAGGTTAGTATTCTATTTTGCGACCGTTTTATAGTATAAAATATATAGTTACCTCTGTGTTTACTTCATTCCGGCTAGATATGGGCGTTTTCTCTACTTCTGTCGTAGAGTCCGGCTCTAAATTTTTGGAGGCAGCTCCCTGAAAACATATTTTTTCAGTAAAGCTTTAATAAAATTGCTGGTTATTAAAAATTACTTTATCAATTGAACCATTAAAAAAATAAAGTATAGTTATCGGCATGGATATTGAGCTCTCGGCGGAAGAGTGGGGATCGCTTTGCGCACTGTACACATAAGGCAATAAACCAATAAATCGCTTCTGCGCAGGTGAAGGTTAGGGCTCAATATCCGTGCCGATAACTATAAAGCATGCAATTTTTGCAATGTTTATTCTTCATAACAAACATCCATTACATACCACACAATAGCCTAAGTACTTTTCCTCCATAGTTAGCAAAAGTTTAGCACAAAACCGGAGCTTATCTTTGAGTACATTTCTATAGTGTATAAAGGAATAATCGTCGTTTGTGTCACCATTTCATTAAGGTTGTCTCAAAAGGGCTTCAGCGTGTTGGCTTCAGCCCCACGTTCGCCTTCAAAAATCCGGGACCTATAGTCCCGTGATCATAGACATATAAATTAATAATAATAGTGGAAAACATAAAATACCTTATTATTAACCGGTGTGCCACTGCTAGGTGTGTCGTCTAGCAACCAGCTGGGTCCCTCCAAAGGGTCTTCAATGTGGTTGCTTCCTCTTGAAGTACTCATTTGTTTCTCCTTCTTAACGTCTGACTGTCTGCCACTCTGTAGCCTCAGTCTGTAATAAAGTTGTGCATGAATAAAGGAATGAACAGAGACGGAAGGAATGAGCAGAGATGTAAGGCAGGTAGGTCAGGCGCCTTCTTGTAGGTCAATAACGTGACCAAAAAAGTTACTACTAAACTAACGAGGCTTTTGACATCTGTCAAAGATTGGTCTTGATTGATTGGTGAATTTGTTTAAAAATTGACGGGTTCTAAATACGTATGAGGGCGGAGACAGTAACGTTACTCGAACCCGAACACTCGCATTTAGGCGGCGCTGCTTTCTCTTTCTCGCTTTCAATGCCATCTCCTAAGATTTTACATTATGGCATTGAAAGCTGAAAAATAAATAATATGTAGTCCTACCTTGCTGGTTCAATTTCTCTGACGTTGATTGAAGAGTCCTCCTCACTGACAGGCTCAAGTCTACTTCTGTAATTTATATTACACACAATAATTAGAAACTTCATTCTATTCTTTACTAATAAAGAGAAAAAAATAGAAAATATATGCTCAAAAACGATAAGACCGATTTTAAAAATTCTTTCAGTGTTCCATAGCCCATTTTTCGGCGATTTAGAATATCAAGTAGTTCAGACAGGGAGCGGGTAAAACCGCTAGAGGATGCTAGTGAAGAATTAAAACTTACGTCTCAAATTCATCTTCTTCCGATATGTGACCATCGGATTCCCTGATCTCCTCCTCACCTGTTGGAAATAATGACTGTATGTTTTCAAATAGTTTTTACATATTTCTACAAATCACAGCAAATAGGTTTAAACAATATCATATACATATATTTATATTTATTTATTTATATCAAAACAGCTATAATAGATTAGATAATATGAATCGAACATAATAGGAATCCTGTAAGTAAGTGAGATTGTACTGTGCACTGTACAGATAGCTTTACCTGTGTTTGTTTTAACCGAATAGGATTCGGAACCGAATTGAAAAATACGTCCACTTTTGAAAGCTACATGCTTCCCGAGTAACATAGGCTATATTTTATCTTCACACGAGCAGTAGTTCGGAACACGGCTAGTAAATTAATACACACTGACATGTTGGTATAAGATCACATGTCAACAGCAATAGGTTCTAATCATAAAAAAATGTTTTATTTCATGGCGCAATATAGTTTTTATATACTAACAATTTGTATAATATAAATGTATGTTGGACTTTAAGGTATATCTATATCTAAGGGCCGATGCACCCTGAAAATAAAGGTATTTTGATTTTTGATTTGATAGTTTCCTTCCATACCCTCGAGTAAACCATCAGTGCTGTCGTCGGCATTATCCTCCATGCTGGCGTCCACATCCATGTTGGCGGTAGGTATGTCTATCCTTGTTAGCGGTATGTACACATCTACAAAACAAATGGTAAAATCATATTGTAGTGTATTCAGAATACTTTAAACTTAAAATATAAATGTTGAAGCCAATGTAGGGGATGTGTAAGTCACTATAGTTAATATGTGTCAGTTCGCAGTAAAAGGTACCTTATGGGTGTTGGCACTTACGACGTTATGTTTTTTTAGTCTAAGCAAGATTGTAGAATTTTTATCTCCAAATGACTTAAGCGCCAAAGTCCAATAGGTAGTCATTTTGTCATGAAATGACACATATATAATGGAATTAAGGAAATTAAGTGCCATAAATAAATATTATGAATATTGTAGTTGTGGTGGTTTTTCTTTATATTTTTTTGTTAATCTATTTTGTAATGTGAACACTGTATTTTTCTTCTAATTTGTTTTCGAATGATTTGCATGTCTGTAATTGTTGTAAACACTATATGCCGCCGTGTCTCTTATTAATGTTTTGTGTTTATGATGTTGATGTGCCTTAATACTAAAATATATAAAATGTTAATTGAAATTTTATTTAAGATTCTATGATATTGATATGAATATTTCTACATACAAAATGTAGCAAACCAAGGTGCTCTTGATTTATTCATTATATGTCAAGCTTTCTCATAGCCATGTTTCTGGTCTAACCAGATGCAGTTATTTACCAGTGTTTTTCATGGAATGGCTGCCTATTTGATTTTCTCAACCCAGTGACATTGACAACGTGATACTCCTTGGTAAGACTGGTTCTCTTTTTTTTTTCTTATGCTGTAGCATGACCTTCTCTGAGAGGAGGCTTGTGTCCAGCAGTGGGATGACAAAAAAAGGTTGGTGATCAACTTAGCTAGGGGATGCCTGTGATACTTTAGAAATATCATAAAAATACAAACCTTGTAACATGTGCATAGGAACTGCTCTTTGTGTTATATTACTACGATTGGGACTACTAGATGTTGACCCTGGAAAATAAAAGTTCACACTTATCGTATGCATTGTACTGAGACAATTGTAATGCTAGCACAATGTTAAGATTTTAAGAAATACTGTTGTATTTTGGTGTGAGCTTTGATATACATGAATAAATTATTTGAAATTTGAAGACAGTCAATCAATACTCGACACATGTTTCGCCCCTCTACACCTTACAATCTTCAAGAGACTTTGAGTCATCAAACACGGGCTTGGGCCAAAAATTCATGTGATTTTATGTTATGAATTTCAAAGCAAAGTAATGCCTGATTCCATAATTTAACAAATTATATTGTAGAGACAAACATATTATTGAACCAAATTAACATGCCTTATAGTTGGGCTTCGTTCCGAGTTTTTATTGAAAAAAACGATTGGTGGTAAAATAGTATAATCCGTACACAAAAACACAATACAATATATATTAGGGAGCTTAAGCACCGGCACGCGAGCGACGCGGGCGTCCGTCAACAACCGGAGCGCATGCGTCGTGCTTCGCGGTTGCTCGTGCACTGTCGGCTCTCCGCGCGCGCCGCAAAAGCTGCGCGGCTGTTCCACTTTTAATTATTTCGGTAGCGAGCCGGCGCGCGTCTTAATCTAGAGGGGCGCGGAGGGGCAATAGGCAAGGTCCGCGCTACATCCTCCCCCTCCAAGTCAGCGGAAACTTGTGGAGCTGGCTTGGGAACCGACTTTTTTGGTCTACCCCTACTCCTAACTTGAGCCAGATCAGATTCACCTATGTAAGGTGACAGGAGGCTGGCATGGCACTTGCCGCGAGGTTTATTATTCTTGTCCACGATTTCGTACGTGGTTGGAGATACTATTTTCACTATACGAAACGG
Organism: Helicoverpa zea x Helicoverpa armigera; assembly: GCA_033682625.1. Taxonomy (NCBI): domain Eukaryota; kingdom Metazoa; phylum Arthropoda; class Insecta; order Lepidoptera; family Noctuidae; genus Helicoverpa; species Helicoverpa zea x Helicoverpa armigera. The sequence goes on from JAWIIS010000020.1 coordinate 13,752,706, forward strand.
GCCTTCGCGACGCGGTGCGAACTTACTAGTACAGCCTTTTTCGGCCTGACTAAGGCGATGGCTATCCACGAGGACGAGGTCACCCTCACGATAATCGGGTCCGGGTCTACGGCTTTTATCCGCAGCTTCCTTACGGATGTCCTGCTGTCGCTCGATTCGCCACTTCACTTCTTGCAAGCGACTTGCAAATTCTTTGAGATACGGCGTAATTTGAGGCACATAATTCTCTTGGTCTATGACCGTCCTTAAGTCGTGGGCTACGTCCACCGGGGACCTAAACTGGCGTGCGAATGTTAGAAAGGCAGCTGTATGACCAGTACCCTGATTAGGTGCTGTATTCAACGCGAATCGAACAGCTGGCAATGCCTCAGGCCAACGTCGATGTTCTGGGTCTATTAAGATAGCCAGCATCTCTTTCATTTCCCGATTTTTCCTCTCTGCGGGATTGGCCTGGGGATGGTAAATTGGCGTCAGATTCTGATTCACTCCGAGAACGTACATAGCCTTCTGCATTACGGCCGAGACAAATTGGGTACCATTGTCGGAGATCACCCGACGGGGAAAACCATATCTTAGGAAAACTTCTTCAATTAATATTTTAGCGCAACTTTCTGCGTTGGCTACGGCTAACGGGAACAACTCCACCCATCTGCTCGCAGTATCCTCGATCAGAAAGATCCATTTCTCGCCCTTACTACCCTCAGGAAGAGGTCCAAACAGATCCATAGCGAGAACTTCAAATCGCTGTTGCGGGACAGGCGTTTGCAGTAGGCCGGCCGGTTTAAAATTGGTTGCCTTAAATTTCTGGCATAGATCACAAGCCTTAAGATACCTTGCTACGTATTGACGCATATTAGGGAAGTAAAATCGTTCCTTAATCTTCTTAAGGGTGCGTTCCAAGCCCAAATGTCCAGCTGTGGGAGCGTCATGGAGTTCTTTCATAATCTCCTCGCGCATCGACTCGGGCACCACCAGCTGGGGCTCTTCGGATTCACCATCCGGATCGAAGCGGAACAAAACACCTTGTGAAAGATAGTACCCACGATCCGTCCATCTGTTGTATGCATCGTTCTCTTCGAAATCCGTGAGTATTTTCTTGATTCCAGGATCTTCGAGCTGAGCTACTCGCAACTCTTCGGAGCTTTTGTGAGGTAAGTCTACTGAGACGGGACACAGATCACAGGTATTGACATCGACCTCTGATGCCTGGCATACCGGACGGCTAAGAGTGTCAGCGACTACGTTGACCTTACCTGGAGTATATTCTATGTCCAGGTTATAAGATTGAATTTTCAGGGCCCATCGAGCTAAGCGGCCACTTGGTGTCTTCAGTGACAGCAACCACTTCAGTGGCTGATGATCGGTGGCGACGCGAACTTCGGCGCCTTCCAGGTAACCCCGAAACTTTTCTAGAGCCCATACCACAGCTAAAGCTTCCCGCTCCGTTGTGGAGTAATTTTGCTCTGCTGACGTTAACAGTCTACTGGCATACTCAATAGGCTTCTCAGACTTTGGATCCGGACCCTGCATTAACACTGCACCTAGTGCATAAGCACTGGCATCTGTGCGTAGAATAAATGGCTGGTCAAAGTCTGGCTGTCGCAGGATGGGACTAGTGGTAAGTCTTCGCTTGAGCTCGTTGTAGGCATAGTCTTCCTCTTCAGTCCATTTCCAAGGTTTATTCTTCTTGGTGAGGTCGGTCAAGGGTTGCGCAATTTCAGAGAACTGACTAATAAATTTGCGAAACCATGAACAAGTTTGTAAAAACGTTTTAAGTTGTTTCAAATTAGTCGGTGGGGCCATATCCACCACGGCTTGTACCTTCTTTGGATCGGGTTCGATTCCTTTAGCGGTAATGACGTGTCCAAGGTAGGCTACTCTCTCTCGAGCAAATACGCATTTTTCTCTATTTGCCTGGAGATTAAATTGACGTAGACGATCAAATACCTGGTGTAAATCTTGCAGATGCGCATCCAGGTCTGCTGAGATAACCAGAATATCGTCTAAATAAGCCACGACAGTCACATCCTTCAATCCAGTACGAAAACGATCCATCAATCGCTGAAATGTTGAAGGTGCATTCTTTAATCCGAACGGCATGCGTTTAAATTGAAACGTTCCGAAAGGGGAAACGAACGCCGTCTTATGTCTGTCTTCCGGGGCCACTTCAACCTGCCAGTAGCCTGATTTTAAATCTATGGTGGACATCACACAATTACTCTTTGTGGAAAACAGAATGTCATCGATCAGGGGCAGCGGGTATTTATCTGTACGTGTCACCGCATTTAACTTCCTGTAATCAACGCAAAATCTTATTTCACCATTCTTCTTAGGAACCAGGACAATCGGGGAAGTCCATTCTGACTCGGCTTCCTCAATGACTTCGAGTTCCAACATCTTATCAATTTCGGCCTTAATAATTTCCTTCTTGGCCGGATTCATACGATAAGGCGGTGTAGAAATAGGCGCGGCGTTACCTGTATCGATCCTGTGTAGGGCAAAGGGCGTCGGCCCTCCCCCTGCACTGAAGACATCGCTGTTCTTTTCTAGCAGTGCAGCCAATTTCGACCTATCCGCTGATGACAGGAGAACGCCCTCGGACTCGCGGAGACCCATCGCAGAACTAGTTACCACACGATCCTCGCATTCATATTGTAAATCGCATGAGCCTACATCGCGTAAAGTGAACCGATTCTTAGCAAAATCGAGTACCATGCCAGCGTCCTGTATAAAATTCATTCCTAACAATGACTCAGTTGCGCCAGGCAGGACCATGAAGAGTGTGTCAATTGCCACTCCCCGCACCTTTACAATGGTTGAGGCTACTTCTACGATTTGAACGCGCAGCGTTCCATCCGCGAATTTAAGTTCCGTTTCTACACTTTGAAACAATTGGCCATTGGCCCGCATATGTTTAGCTAAACTTTCACTGGCAACGGATTGTTTCGCACCAGTGTCTAATAAAGCGGTACCGTTAGCACCAAACACTTCTATATTTAATAGGGGACGCACACGCGGTTTAAATACAGTATTACACGCCGACAACGACTGAAATGTAGATGTCGACGGCGCAGAACGTCTTTCCTTGCACACGCTGCAGTTTGACCTCGTAACACCGGGCGCACCGCATCCGAAACATGTTAGGGAAGGGCGCAGCTCCGGTTGTGCAACTGCAGCTGGTTCGTTCTTAACTGGCTCCTGCGCGGGATTACTTTTATTTAATAATTTACGGCACTCTTCCTTTAGGTGGCCGAACATTTTACAAAATGAGCACCTCGGTCTGACCCTGACTTGAGGGGCTTGGTCCACAGTTCTGGTCGCAGGAGTATATGAAGACGTCGACGGGTGGACGAGTGGAGGCATCGGGGCGGCTGTCGCAGGTTGTGCCCTTCTCGCAGGTGCAGGAGCGCGCACTTCCTCGAGCACATCCTCCACTGACCGGGCGTGCTGTAGTAGCTCGGAAAACGTGGAGAAAGAGTTTCTCGCTACTCGCTCGCGTATTCTTCTATTAAGGAGCCCGTACACCATATCCAGTTGTACTGGGTTTTCAGGTAGGGTGCGCGGCGGTAACTGAGCAATAAGTGCTCTTACTCTGCACACGAAAACGTCCGTGCGCTCCTCAGCTTGCTCTCGACTAAAGATCTCTCTGTAGACTCTGTGAGGCGGAAGTCGTGGACCAAAAGTCTGCTGAAGTAACAGAATGGCTTCCTGCCAAGTCGCGACTGAGTGACGAACTCCTTGCCACCAGGTAGCTGCAAAATCAGTCAGCAGCATTGGCAGGCCTCTTAGTGCAATCTCGTCACTAACACCAACACAGTCCTTGTAAATCTGCACGGCGTCGGTAAAGGCACGTACATCACCGGACCCATTGTATCTCGCCGAGCAATTTGACAAGTTTGCACTTACAGATGGGAGCGGCGCGCCTTGTGCAGGCTGCGACCGTAACGCTTGTAGCAAGGATAGCAATTGGTGGTCCGTCATGACCACGGGTGTTGGCATAGGTTGTTGCGGTGAGGCGACGGGCGGAGCATGCCCGTGCTGTGGCATAGCGCAGTAGCCATGCAGCTCACGCCCGTACAGCGGCGGTGGTGAAGAGGCCGGGGCGCCGGCGGACGCAGGGCGTCCTGCCAGCGGTGGCGTTGCCGATCTCACGTCGACGAAAAACGCACCTCCCTCCGTATTAGACGGCGTCGCACCGTCCAGCTGCCCACTAGGCGCGGGGTACGGTTCTGCTGGCTGCTGTGTTAAGCGCGAAGCACTATTCGTACGTGAACGCGTAAGCACCATGGTATTTTGTAACAAATTTTCAATAAAAAATCCAGAACTCGTTCGAACGTCACTGTCACTGATTTTGTTTTTTTCCAGTGAAGTTTGTACTCGAAAACGGCCTCGACGTTGGGCGCGCGTATAGTTGGGCTTCGTTCCGAGTTTTTATTGAAAAAAACGATTGGTGGTAAAATAGTATAATCCGTACACAAAAACACAATACAATATATATTAGGGAGCTTAAGCACCGGCACGCGAGCGACGCGGGCGTCCGTCAACAACCGGAGCGCATGCGTCGTGCTTCGCGGTTGCTCGTGCACTGTCGGCTCTCCGCGCGCGCCGCAAAAGCTGCGCGGCTGTTCCACTTTTAATTATTTCGGTAGCGAGCCGGCGCGCGTCTTAATCTAGAGGGGCGCGGAGGGGCAATAGGCAAGGTCCGCGCTACAGCCTGTATTTAAATACTACCATGGCAACAACTCACTTGTATTACTAGTATTCAGCAAAGTCCTGCTGAGTGCCACCACCGGCTGTATAGACTGTCCTCCTACCATGGGGGGGACTCGGTGCACCTTCTCCTTCTTCCCTGAACTCTGGGTATCACTGATAGCACTCCATCTTGGAGACTGAGCATCCATCTCCCGACTTTCTCTCATGCACTGCTTAACGAATTCCATGCTCTTAGCTATTTCTGCTGATGCTTGGACAAGATGTGAAATGGCTTTCTCGCTGGCTTCTTGTAATGCAGCATCCAGTTTTCTTAGATGGAATTCAACGTTGTTTCTGAACCTCTGCAATGGTTTTTTGGTCATATATAAATCTGTGTTTCTATGTATATTCATAATGAGAGAAATACATTAGCAGACTAACGATATTAATTAAAAAGAAAGAAAAGACAGGAAAACCATTTTATCAACACAAAATTTGGGTTAGTGGGTCGTCTTTTCATAAAATAGAACTACTTCTCTTCTCAATAGGTCTGTAGGACTACACATCGCGTTTTATATCAGGTTCGAAGCAATAGGAAAGGTATTAAATAGATATTACGAACTCACGCTGTATTTTAGCCTTATTTCGTTATTTTCTTTCATGAGGGCCAGTTTTTCATCTTCTTTCTGAGCAACCAGCATCTTGAAATACTGAGTTTTCTGTATAATTTCATTGTTTGTCTGCGACCATTCAATTTTCTCCCGCAAATGCTTGTTCTCGTCTTCCAACGTCGCCATTACATCAAATAATAATTAAGACCTATAAGTTCAATGTACTCCGTGAATAAGACTTATAACATCAGATTTTAACTGTACCTAAGTACAATATAAGGCGACGGCACAGAATATAGGCTTAAAAAATATTTTCAACAATTATTGTAGAAATTAAAAACGGTACAATTCTATTACACCTTTGAAATTGACAATGTCAAAACAATAAATGACAACCATAATGACAACAGACAATGTAATGCATTTTAATGTCTTTGACGCTGTCAGTTAGTTAGCCTGTGAAAAGCACATTGAAATGCCTATTCACAGGAAACATCAATTTTAAAGATATAGGGGAGCTATAACACTAAAAAGCATAAAATTGTATATTTTTTGGTGCATTGGTTATATAAAATAGAAAAATGGTACCTTAAATATAAACATAGTAAGCCTAAACAGGGCAAATTTTGAAAAAGCCGCATTCATTTTTTAGGTTTCCGACCTAAACGGGAGAAAAACGGAAGTATTATAATCATCGGCAAGGATATTGAGCCCTGACCTTCACCTGCGCAGAAGTGATTTATTGCCATAAGTGTACGGTGCGCAAAGCGATCCCCACTCTTCCGCCGAGAGCTCATTATCCGTGCCGATAACTATACTACGTTGTCTGTTTCTCTGCCACCAAGCTGTTTGGCTCGTTGAAGACCCTCAGTAAAATTAAATTGAAGAGGGGCGCCGGGCGAGCGGAGCGCGCTCGATTTGTATTAAAAGTGTGACGATTAAAACATGCATGGAAATGAATGAAGAAGTGGGTGAGAACCATAATCATAAGCTATCCTCGATGGTTTTCCTGGCTGGCAACACATATTAGAATACAAACTAGAATATCAGTTTCGTCCCATTTTCGTCATGTTTTCGGTGTTTTCGTCCACCAAACATAGATAAAAAAAATAGTTACACCTGTTTACACCTCTTAGTAGTTAGTAGTCTGTGGCAGGGGGGGGACAGTTTCCTTGACTGAGCGTTGTCGTAAAGAAAGTAGCGCCATCTTATAAATGAAACGTGAAAACATGCCATATTGCTAACTATTTCACGATAGATGTCTCTGTAAGTAGATTGAAAATTAATTATTTTACCTTTTTATACAAAAATACGAGAGTATTTCAATAATTAGAAGATGATTTAAATTACGAATTCTACTTAAATTTTGTTTTAAAAAATTCTCAATCTGAGAACCTATCTGACCTTTTTGTTAATTGGTAATAGTAACACATCATACTTCACAAGATGACCGCCATCATAACTTGCGCGTACGCTTGTCTGTGTATTTTGGTCATTTTTGTGTAATTCCTAGCAAATAAATATTTGATTCTAGTAGACCCGCTTTCCAGTAAAAAGTATTTTGTTTAATTTTCCTGTTGTAATGTATTTCAAAGCATAACAACAAGAAAATTAAACATAACTTGTTACCGGCGAACGGGTATATTGGGAACTATGCTTATGTTTATAAATATATATAGGTACGTATACGTATGTATAGCACACGTCATATACTTCTGGTCGCAAACTCCAGATGGCGCTTCAAAGTTGCTTGCATAAAAACTGCGCGAGAGGGCTCTCTTTTTCCATAGTATTATTTTACTCTTTGGTCTGTGGTCATCTATCTGTCAGACAAGCGTGCATGGTGATAACACGCACGCTTTGAGGTTATATCTAAAACACGCTTTATTTTGCGACACTTTATTTGTAAATAATGTCGTTCCGCGGTAGAGGTGGTGGCGGCGGCGGTCGAGGTGGTTACGGTGGCGGCGGCGGCGGCGGAGGAGGTCGAGGTTTCGGCGGACGGGGAGGCGGCGGCGGCCGAGGCGGCTTCGGCGGTCGCGGCGGCGGCCGGGGCGGACGAGGAGGCGGCGGTGGTGGCTTCAGACAGCAGGACCAAGGCCCTCCAGAGTCCGTCATCCCCCTCGGACACTACGGCTGGACAGTACAAGACGACTTAGTGTGCAAGGTGGACATAGAAGATGTACCATACTTCAACGCGCCCATCTTCCTCGAAAACAAGGAACAGATCGGTAAAATTGACGAGATATTCGGCAACCTCCGTGACTATTTTGTGTCGGTTAAGATGAGTGATAACTTCAAAGCTAACAGTTTTAAAGATGGACAGCAGTTTTACATTGATCCTGCAAAGTTGTTGCCTCTGAAGAGGTTCTTGCCACAGCCGCCTGGTGCGAAGAGGGGTGGCGGTCGCGGAGGCGGACGTGGAGGTCCTCGTGGTGGTCGTGGCGGCGGCGGGTTCGGCCGTGGTGGTGGTGGCGGCCGCGGCGGTGGTGGCGGCTTCGGTCGCGGTGGAGGCGGCCGCGGAGGCTTCGGACGAGGTGGCGGCGGCGGCTACGGAGGCGGCGGCGGCGGTTTCAACCGAGGAGGTGGCTTCAGAGGTGGACGAGGAGGCCGATAGCCTTGTGGTGGTTAGACAATGGATATGTGCATTTAGAAATAAGGATTGTGTTACGTCTATTGTTAAGGTTGACCTGTAAAGGAATGTATGAAAAAGATGATGTTATGAGTATAACTTGGTGGATATATCTGTTAATGTTTGATTAAGCTGGCACTACTTTTACCTCAGTAATGTGCAGCAAGATATCAGCAGCTTCCAGTCTTTTGAAATGTGTGATGTATAAAAAAATGTGGGATACAAGATATCCCAACAAAAAGTAATAATAGTAAGCTTGTAAGTGCTGTTTAACTTCATATCCAACAGAATACCTCTTAAAAGATATGTGCGTGCCTTGTTTGTAAGGTTTAGAAATAAGTTCCAAATGTTATTATTCGAATATGATTTCAAACAGCAGCTTAGAGGATATAAACATTAGAACTATTGATAAATATAGAATCCACATTCATAAAAAATTCACTAAGCAATAATACTTTATACAATGCAGAATGATAACTATTGTTATTACTTGACAGACAGAAAAACCTTGAATAAAAGCAATGTATAAAATTAAAGTTAATTAAAAATAAAAGGTATATTTTAAGACGAGAGTTGTTTTATTTAATTTTAACCAAATTATTTATAATGAAATGAAATAAATAATAAAGTATTCCTTATAATACATTTGTAGAATCTTGCTATCACCTTGAACATAAAACTTAGCAAAGTCATTATAAAGAGAGTTGAAAAACAATGAAAAATCTTATTAAATGCAGATGATATGATACAAATATTAAGTTATAGATAGACAAGTATTTTATCTGTATTTCTGTATAACAGAAACTGGATAAAGTGTAATTATACAAAACTACAGTTCTTGCCATTTTTCTTTGCCAATCTGAAGTTAGCATGTTGGTGCCTTATGCATGTTCAGTATAGTTTTGTTCATAAATTATGAGTATCAAGGGAAAAACTGTTGATTTATTCATTCTTTTGATTTCAGTTATCAGTTCAATACATAACTTTGCTCATAACTTCCCCCAATATCTAATTATATTATGAAGAAGTTATTCAGTGTTAAAACATAACAAAAATGACTTTCCTATACAAAAAAATGTCTACTATATTACTCTACATTCTCTAATTCACATTTCCCCCCACTTGGCATATAATTATCCGCTAAAGCCCTTCCTCTGTGGTTGAAAATGTAGAAAGATGGTAGGTTCCTCTGGTTCTCCCATTTAACAGTGTTCAGTTCAGCAGCTGCTGGAATCTCTCGGAGGTTGCCAGCCACGTTCAGCACTCCCCACATCACAGCAAACAAACTGGCTACAGCCTGAACGACAATCTGAAATCATAACAGGGTCACGGATATAATTTACTATCATCGAAAAAAAGATGTTTAGAACAGTTTTATACATTTTGTACTTACATCCAAAGGCAAGGTTGTGAATTCTTGAGACGTTATCCGCAGGTAAGACCGATCTAGAACAGTAAAATAAGTAAATATAACATAGTTTTTTAGAGTTAATCTATAGGTACAGTTTCCTGAGACTTGTGTACTTACGTTGGGCAGCTGAAAAGGCGGAATGGAATAACGATATAAATCCAACTATAACAATGATTTTATGCACAGATGATCCCATTGTGTTTTTAATTATATTTTATTGGTGACAAGCTACAAAAATTAATTGTATTTCTACGAGTCACACACAGATAAACTCCAAATTACAAATTGACGATGACAATTTTGAAGTCACGATGTCACTGTGAAACATAAGCTCGATGCTGTGAAACTGTGAAATCATTCATGTCACTGTCATGCACTAGGGAAGTCAAGACTAAAACAAAAAAAAAATCCTAAACGATAATCGATCTTCAAAAAAATTCATTTTTTTTTCTGTTTCAGTTTAAACTGAGTAAGTTTTTATGGTATACCTCCCATAGTTTGTGCGTACAAAACGTGTGAAATAACTTGGAGTGTTTGAAGGTAGCCGCAGGGTAAACAAAGTTCCTTAAATCTTTTCGCAGCAAATTCAAAGTCAGCCAAATTAGACTCGCCAAAATATATTTCAAACACATTGTATACGTAGACGTAATTTATTGATATTATTAAAAGAGCTTATCTCATTCATCAGTTTAATACAGTCAGTAGTCTCAATCAATATAGTACGTATATTGTATTATTGTGTGATCACAGAATACTATAGATGTATTGTGCGATCGTGCGTGGTACAACACTAGTTATTTCAAACTTGCGGCAGCGGCTGGGCGTGTGTGTTGTGTTTACTATTTAATTTTTCGTATTTTATAAAAGAAAGTGCCTTCTAAAATAGAAAATGAGTAGGCATCCTAGGCTAGAAGAATTCCAAATGGATACAAAGCTCTCAGACAGGTCTGGGAGAAGAATTCCACATAGACATTTTCTATACAATGAAGAAACTGGTGAAATTCTGGGACGTACTCCTGGAAGATGGGGTCAGTGACCTTTTTCAGTTATACTATTTTCATGTTACGAAATTATTTTCATACAGAAATTACGTGAAGTTGAGATAGTTTTGTTATAATTCATGATGTTTACAGTCATCAACCGTTGTTTGGAGGGCGTGGCTTATGAGTGTATGCCGATGCCTGCCAATTTTGAGCATTCTTGTTAATAAATAGCATTATTAAGTTAAGAATCACATAAAATACTAATGTTTACTCTCACATCCCACGTAAACACTGCCATTTAGTCATACTTTCTTGTCAGTCATACACTTTCACAGTCATGTTAATGTTTTCATACAATTCATCCATTCATTAGCCTGGAATAATTTTTTAGGGATCATATTTTTTTCTCGTAAATGCGTATTAAAAACTATACAATCACAGCTCAAAGTTAACTAATAGACCTTTTATCCAATTGATTATAAAAAATCCTTATGAATGAGTATAGATTATCTCATTAATGAGGTTTTATTTTGGATTAACTTATTATTAATTGGATAAACATCTAAAATAATCTTCTCACTATTTAATCTGATTAGAAGCCCTATATTCTGTCTGTTTTGTACTTAATTTAATTGTACTACAATTGATTGGCTTCAGAATCTTAATTTTATGACGGACTAAAGTTTACTAAACTTAAAATAAGAAACAAAATAATAAGGGTATTGAAAACTCCTCGTCAATTGTTCACAGAATGCTTTCAACTGAAAAATATTTGAAAGGCCTTTGCCCAGCAGTGAGACTGCATAAGCGAATGCATACAAAAATAAATGAATAAACTTACTTTAAACTAATACTTTTCGGCTTATAATAATTCATCTTTATCATAAAACTGTTCTTTTGTTTTGGTAATAAAAAATAATTGGTCTACTCGGAAGCCATTAGGTTATCTCTTCAAACTAAATACATGTAAGATTATTGTACGTACGTATCTCTGTGAAGATAACCTTAATGGGTTGGTTTCCTTAACAAAAAGTATTTAAGTACAAAAGATTTTTAATGGAAGCCATATTTGAATAGCAATGTGAGTTTGAGTGTCAAATGTTATAATAAAATACCAGACAACATTCTGGAACTAAATGACATGCGGTTTAAAACTCATATAAAAGCCACACTTTGTAAGCAAGCATATTATAAATTAGAAGATTACATTCAAGATAAAAATGCTTGGAAACATGCTGGTCCTGCTCCATAGGACATACTGACAATATCTAATTAATTAACAAAATAAAATTACACCAGCAAATAAAATTGTATTCATCTTTTGATTATTTGTTTGTAACTTTGTACCAGAATATAAACCAATTTGTAAATGTGAACACCATGTAGCATTTTAATTGTCACTTTATCCTCATTTGTCTTTGCGATTCTACATGATCTTCGCATGCTTTTACTGTATGTATCAATACATACAAATTGTAATACTATATTATTTTTAAAAAGAGTAACCATGGAGTTTCTTGCCCGTTCTTCTCCATAGGAAGCTACTTTTGGAATGGGCAACTAGAATCAAACTTAGTTATAATTTTGACGTTCATAAGTGCTTGTAAAGGCCTAAATGAAATAAATGATTTGACTTTGACTTTGACTTTGACAATGTGGCAAACCCATAAACTATTCTTACCAAATTGATCATTGAATCTTTAGATATGCGTACATTTGAATAACAAATTAAATTCGGTACTTCTTATTGTATAACTTTTTGGAATTAAATGGTTTGAAGTACTTTACTCCATCTGAGGTACTTAACTAAAGATAAAAAATGTTAAAATAAAATGTTGATTACTTAAGTAATTATTTTTAGTTTATGAAAAGTCAAATCATTTATTTCATTTATGCCTTTACAAGCACTTATGAATGTCAAAAATTATAAATAGGTTTGATTCTAGTTGCCCTTTCCAAAAGTAGATTCCTGATGAATTGAATCAATCATTATTTAAAGCAGAAGTTTACTTCTTTAATATGTATTTGAGTAATAAAGTCCTATCATACGTCAGTCTAGTGCCTACTCAAGTGGGAGGATAGGTACTATTATCCTAAAGTAATTAAATGATACATAATAGCAAAAACTTAACTGCTGAATATGAGCTTCTTAATATTGTAACTCACTGTTAAGTTTCAGACAGCCTATTTCCGAAACGAAAAGTTATTTGACTAACCTTTATTATAGGTTGACGCTACTCTTATCACTACAATATTTTAAGCAATAGTAATTTTACAGTCAGTAACTTTTGTAAAAAAAAACACCATTTCTATTTCCAGGTAAAATCCTGATCTTCTACACAATCTTCTATGCTGTACTCATAGCCTTATTCGGCATCTGCATGGTGACGTTCCTACAACACTTCATCAACCCCAGGGTGCCTCGTCTGCAGCAGGAATACAGTGTCATTGGCACCAGCCCAGGGTTGGGTTTCCGGCCGCTGCCCGCTGATGTTCGAAGCACCCTGATCTGGTATAAAGGAACTGGGTACGAGAGTTATAGGTATTGGGAAGAACAGCTCATTGATTTTTTGTCTGGTGAGTTTGGTATATCCAAATATTTTAATTCAAATCTCAGAAATCTCAATATACACTCTCTCTTAACTGACTTCCCAAAAAGGTTCTTAATTCAATGTTTTTTCGTGTCATCATTCACAAACCAATTTGAAAAGTAATTTTTTTCTTTCTTTATCTTCTTTTATATTTAATTTAATATGAATGGCTAAATTTTAAACAGCATTACTTCAATTTTCCTTTAGTTTTAAACCTAGTAATTCCTTTGCACAACAGTGTCAAAAGTTTTCTTCTAAATAACCGTTACCACTTCTACATTTCCTTGCATTTTTACACCACTCAGAAAATGCCATCCCAGCTATATATATTTTTTAAGTGTCCAAACAAGGACTCAAAATAGTCCTACAAAAACTCATATAACTCCCACAGTATACAAGAAGAAGGGTCAGACCGCTGGCGCAGGTCAGAACATATTCAACTGCGACTTTCAGCACCTCCCGCCTCCTGGCAAGGTCTGTGATGTGGACATCAGACGGCTGGACCCCTGCATCGATGAGAACCACTTCTCCTTCCACAAGTCTTCGCCTTGTATATTCCTTAAGTTGAACAGGTAGAGTTAATACATTATTTTGCTTAGAGTGTAGATAGATTAAAAAAAAAATCTTGTTACTTCATAGGGTTGGTTATTTAACTATAACGATAACACAACCATAACCAGTCATCATTAGGTTATAGTTAAAATGTGCAACCACCCCTAATCCTTATAATGTTAAAAATATAAATCTTTACGCTCTCGGCTAAGGGAGTGTCCTACGTGGACGAATCAACACGAAAGCAAAGCTATTCGAAGCAAATTCAAGGATGTACGCTGCGCCACGCTATACTGCGCTTTATAATAAAACTAGCGACCCGCCCTTGCTTCGCACGGGTGCAATGCTGATAATAAATACATATAAACCTTCCTCTTCAATCACTCTATCTATTAAAACAAACCGCATCAAAATCCGTTGCGTAGTTTTAAAGATTTACGCATACATACGGATAGAGAGGCAGAGAAAGCGACTTTGTTTTATACTGTGTAAATAAATAGATATCACATCTATTTATTTACACATACAGAGATTAAATAATGGTACGCTATATGTTCCAGGATTTACGGCTGGCGTCCGGAGTTCTACGATATCCAGCAGCTGCCCCAAGACATGCCGGTGGACCTGCAGATGCATATCAGGAACATCACCAACTTTAACAGGGACTATGTATGTTCAAATATTGTAAGATTAGCACTGAAAGACTAGACTTAAAACGCGTAATTTCAGCATAGACGAACTCTCCAGCGTATCATATAAAATTTAAATACGTGCATGAGACAAGATTTGTAGTAAGAAATTAGCGAGACGTCAAATAGGTGACTTCAGAAAGGCATAGTTATTTCGCGCGATTACAATCACTTGTTTCTTTATTTTTATGAAATCAGAGATTCACCTTATTTGTTACAAGACGGATTTATCAACTGTCTCTGGAGCGCAAACGTCAGTTGATATTTCAATATGGCAATGAGGCATTTTACAGTTGAGGTATGATGCTAAAAAGACGTAAAAATGATTTTATTTTTAAGCCCCCTATTGGCTGGGCAACGGATAATTTATTAATTTATCTTTGTCCTTGAAGCACTTGACACTAAACCTTGCTTCACTTTGACATTTCAGGCCAACATGGTATGGGTTTCATGCCACGGTGAAACACCAGCGGACAAAGAAAACATAGGCCCTATTAGCTACCTGCCTTTCCCCGGCTTCCCAGGGTACTTCTACCCGTATGAAAACGCTGAGGGGTATCTCAGCCCCCTGGTGGCCATACATCTGCAGAGGCCTAGAAGTGAGTATAATTTGTTGCACACCAGTACTGTAGAGGGTTAATTCGCGTTATGAGGAAATTATTTCCCGCGTCCGGATTAAACGTGACCTATGTTATTCTGATGCAGAAGCTATATTATTGCCAATTTATAATATTTAATTACATCAAATTTTAAGAAAAAAAAAAAAAATTGACCCCTGACTCAAAAAGAGTATGAGTTTGACCGCTATGAATGCTGTCTTTGGCATCGAACTTCTTAAACGGATGAACCGAGTCAGTAGAGGTTTCTTAAATGACAGCTGGTGTTTTCTAAGACATCGCTTCATTAAAATCGACTCGGCCATTTTAGGGCTATTATTGTCTTTAAAATTACAGCTTTTTGTGATTTTTCAATGTTGAATGTCATTTGAATTTATTTGAGAATGGACGGCGGCGATGTTTTAATTGCCATTCTCTATTTTTTTAGAATATATGTATGTTTAATGTTAATTATTTTTCCTTTACAGCTGGTATCGTTATAAACATAGAATGTCGCGCCTGGGCTAAAAACATTAAGTACGACAGGAGGGAACGCTTGGGCGTCGTACACTTCGAACTGATGATCGAGTAGACTCTACATAATCCGTCCAAAATACGTCTACTTGTCTACCTCTAATACTGTAATATCCTGAAAATGACTTATGGATAACTTCCGCCAGCGGTTTTACCCGCTTCCCAATGGAATTTCGTACTGCATATAGATATAACGTAGTCTATATATTAGTCTCATAGCTAAACTGTATGACTGCCAAGTTTAATTAAAATCCACTCAGTAATTTTTGCGTAAAAGTGGAACAAACAAACATATATGCAAACTTTCGTGTGTATAAATGACTTAAATAGCAACTGTTATGTGAAGAAAAATACAGCCGAAATGCGTATTTTATATTATTAAAAGAAAATTAAGTAGTCAGAAGCCAGTAAGTCTGACACCAGTCTAACCAAGGGGCATCGGGTTTCCCGGGTAACTAGGTTGAGGAGGTCAGATAGGCAGTCGCTTCTTGTAAAGCACTGGTACTCAGCTGAATCCGGTTAGACTGGAAGCCGACCCCAACATGATTGGGAAAAAGGCTCGGAGGATGAAAAGAAAATTAAGTATTTCTTGATATTACAGAACATGGTCTTCCCAGTAGACCCAGTAGACTGAGTAGACCAAAGCAATTAGTTCATGGTATGTTTTAAGGATATATTTTAAATGCAATCAAAGTGTGAGATTTGACTTAAAATTGCGGTCTCTCGAGTAGACCTAGTTTTGGAATCAGAAAATTGCCAGTGCGATTCAATAGATGTATGTATTTTATATTTTGTAAGTAATAGAATCTCGAGGTAGCTAACATATACCTGAAAGTGACAAAGGCAACTAGATTAGTAAATAAGTTGATTTAACACAAATCTACTCAATTTTAAAAGTTTTTTTTTTTTTATAAATACACGTGTGCATTATTGCTGTAGAAACACTAATTATATGTTATTTTTTAATTTTATGAACATTTATGTATATTTTAAATCTGGAACATTCCATAACTCATTTTTGAGCTTGAATATTTTTTTAAAGACACGCCCTATACTTAATAGTAACTAAAGAACTTTTATATAATTATTAAAACTGGCAGCTTTACTTACGCTCACCCGTATCCGTCCAATTAAAACAATATCTTTTTGATATTTATATTTATTTTTATATTGTATTGTATATTTACAATATATGTGTGTTGTCTTTGTTTAGTAAATAAGAATAATATGTGTTTTTAAAGTTTTCTTGGAGAGTCAGAAGTTAGTCGAATCGAGAAATTCGCCATTAAGTATTTCACAGGCAAGATAAACGTCCGTTTTTCTTATAACCGCTGTTTATTCTGAAAATTCAACGTGATAATTAAGAAAACGGTGCGTGAAGTTAAGACGAGTACTGCAAAAAACGTGAACTGCGTTTTTAATTCTGACTCTTCAAGACTCTTTCTTTGTACAGACTGTACCTTATAGATATTATTATTAACACATTTAAGTCCAGTGCCGTTGACATATCATACAAGGTAGCTTGCATATAAATGCACTTTTTATTAATAATAATATGCCCTCGACAATTTTCAACAGCTGTTTTTACCAATCTAATATTTTTATACAAATAGTTCCGTAAAGATCGCGCATATAACTTTGCAAATGTGAAGTTTAGAAACACTTCACACAAGCGCAGTACTGTCTGTGACAGACAATAGTAGCCAGCATCGGACAAGCAAAACCTCTTGACATGATCTATACCACGGAGAAAGGAAAGATGAGCGGAGATGCCATAGTGCAGAATTGCAGATAGGTCAAGCGCCGTCTTCTACGTCAAATTCGTACCATGGGCATGACCAAAATGATCAGTAACGAGCTAACCAACGAGGTGTTGTGTACTTTGCGGCATCCGTCAACGATTTTTGGTGTTACAAAAAAAAGGGCGAAGACAGTAACGTTCCTCGCCTGCCACACACTCGGATTTTCCGTTATGCCACCTCCGCTAGTCATTTTATTCTCCATGATCTGTGCAAACAAATGCGCAAGAAGTCAAATGCCTAACTTCAGAATTGCAAAGTTAATTGGCGCGAATATATCTATGTACTGAAAGTATCTCCTTGTAATCTCCTAACATTTACCAGAATATTAGTAATAAAGACTGATATATCGTTACTAAACGATTTTTTTTACAAATAAATGACAAAACCACTTTTTTATATAAGTTTTTTAACTGTACTTATAGTTTGACTAACTTTTTGTAGACGAATTAGCAATTTGAAATATGTTTTTTTTTTATATTAATTTTGTTTTCATTATATTTATTTATAAATTAATCGCCTTTTTTAACGCCTTTTATAAAAGACATTCAGACTAGGGGCCGATTTCACACATCAAAAACATAAACCCAGTTATCTCTTCTATTTAAATATAGTTTGTAAACATTTTCTGGTAAAATAAGTAGATCATTCCTTAATTGTTTTTAAATCGATATTTTTATTTCTCCAAATAGTGAAATCAGTCCTTAAATAAGGGTAGATCATAATGAATCTCAGTTTACGTCCAGTTTTCGATTTAATCGATATTGCGTCCATTTTACATATTTCTATGTATAATATAAATAATGTATAAGCTATGTATAGCCATAAGATGTATATTAGAGTGAACGATTCCTATACATATTGAAGTGCCTGAATTGTATTTTTGAGCAATAAAATTTTGAAAATAAATGTTTTGTGTCGTTTTATTTGTACCCCAATTGGTACGATTGCACGACCGTCACTGTCAGCCCGTTTTTCATTGACCTGCAGGGCTGCGGCCTCTTCTCACACAGAGAAGGAAGAATTATGCTTGCGAATGCGTGTATTTGGCCTCTGAAGTCGGTCATTTGATTGTAGTGTACGATAATGATGTTTTAAATATTACGCGACAATAAATTGGTGAAATGAGCTGCTACTTAATCGGGCCCAGAATGATTTTTCTAACAGTAGAATTTCTTCATTTTTAAACATATTCTTTTTTCGGCGTCGCCCTTATTTACTTTACGTACCTAGCATAACAAACTACTCCTCCGCTATGTAAAGAATGTGTGTCTACCTACTTAATGTAGTGATTTGTTTAAAAGACATTAGGCGTCGCGTGTGGTCATTCCTGCATAGTTCGGTGGAGTCATCCGTGCCTATCTATTGCTATTGCAGTGTGTGGGATTCAAACGTGCCGCCTTGTGATAAGCTGAATACACAAGGGTAATACTAATTTGCATAATGCTACTGGTACTTTAAAATGTAACATACTTAGGTGCTTAGCAGTAGATATCTTCTTGAAGAATAGCGAATTAATATTAGAAAGTGGGAACCAGGCAAGGAAGACAAACTTTCCGTCTTCCGCGGTGCAAGGTCTTCGGATATCCCACAATTTATTTTAAGTCAGTTCACCAGCTTTTCTTGTTTTCCAATCATTTTTGTTTGAACATTATAATCTCGGAAACTACTGGACAGATTGGAAGAAAATATTCAATGGTAAGTAGCCCATTTATCGAAGAAGGCTATCGACTACTTTTTATCCAGGGGCCCGATTCTCCTAATTTTACTTAAGCAACATTCGATTGACGTTCGACTCGATTCGACTGAGATCCGATCCCGACTCGATTACGATTGAAGCGTATGTGGCATTCCGCTATTTTTTCTTTGAAATAAACGTTTTTATCCTTTACTGTCATTCAATAATGAATCATTTTGTTTGCAAATGATTTACGATTGCAAAATGATTGTACAGCAAACTACCGTATAGACCAAAATTACCAAAATAGCAGACCAATCGCACACCAATCAAATGTCAATCGAATACGATTGGTCTTTTATTAGTAGCAGAATGCCCGATATGGTTAAAACTGCTATTGCGATCATATTGCGATTCGATTTCTATTCGATTTTGACATTATTAACTTAGGAGAATCGGGCCCCAGGTAGGTACTAGATTGGGATTGGGAGCTAGTTTTTTTGCGCGTGTAAATCCGCTGGCTAACTTACACCAGCGGTTATAACCTGTGTGTGTATCCTATATGTACGCATCTTTACCACGATTAAGCCCTGTTTGCTATAATAGCTGGTAAAGTACGGATGCAGTCCAGACTCCTGCCATAATGACTCCCTTTAGCACTAACGTAACCTTGCGAGATTGTGACAAGGCCGACGTTTAGCGGGATTTCACAGTAGTGGAAAATAACCACGGGAATTAGTCACTTTTTGTGATCTATGTACCTAATGGTAACGGGGGTGATATTTGAATGTTGGTCAACGGAATTATCTGTAGGCTTATAAATTTACTTAGATAAGTGATTAAAGAAAGTGGAAAGGGGTGGTTAAATTGTTACTATTTTATATTCGAAAAGTTTAAAAGTGTGGAAGCCCCCTAAAACAGTAGGTATGCAAGTAGGACTATAGGAGACATCTGCCTTAAAATTATGAGACTTTTTATCCTGGTAGGTACGAAAGCTAATTAGTTCAGGATATTGGTGAAATGGGTAAGGTAAGTATAGGTTAACAGATGTACCTACTTAGTATTGATGTTGCAACAAAACCAAACATGGATGGCCTTACTACAAAAACTTTAACCACTGTTTTACACTTGTCTAAAAAAAATGTGGCTCCAAAATGAACCATATGTCAACGTCATAATTTGACATTTTTTTAGACAAGTCTTAAACTGACGTTAAAAAGTTTTTGTGGTAAGACGGGGAATGTTTTATGTAGGTAGACGATAAAGCTCAACAAATAATTTGCCTGAAAATATCATCTAAATGTATTTCAACCATGTTATTTTTTTAACTTAATAACTAAACAGGCAATAAGAAAGGGTCTCTCAGCCCTACACCCAACTATTCGAATCCTACAGTCACACAGTGTATGCATATTAATGTCTCTGGTCACAAAAACCTCATCTGGTAAGCGGCCTAGCCGATCTCTCACACATGGTCCCCCGTGCACGTGTTTACGACGGTAGTAGGTTCACTGTGTATTCGGCGTTTTTGAAAAATGCCTGATGGCGATAAAAAAGAATTTATATATTATTTATACTAGCTTAGAAAAATGAATCGGTTTAGTACCTTTTGGAGGGAAAGTGGGACATTCAGACAGATAGGCAGACAGTTAGGTACAGTCGCATTTTAATGTTAGGAAAGATTGTAACTTGATATGTGAGTTTTTTGTCTAACCAATCAAGCACACAATTGGAGATATCATAACTTTCAGAGAAAAGCGACAGACATATCAGGCGGTATTTTTTTCATATCTTTGTAAGCCACCATCAGTCTAACTTAATGGTTAAAACTTACGAAGGTCTGGCAGCGACTGGCTGTCCAGCTAAGTAAGGAGGTAAAGTAGTTATATGATGGTAATTCAATAAACGGGTTGAACATTAAATCTTGTGACGTGTAATTGGCTTTACAATTAGCAATGGAGATAATTATCTAGGTACATAAAACCTAAGAAGATCTAATTACACCACGTGGATTTATGATCTTCACAAATTAGCCATGGAGACAGTACACGCGTCAAACGACAGCTAACGATAGGTAGAAGTAGAAACACAAACACGTGAGAGTTATTAATAGTTTAAATATAAATAAAATATTATGTAGCGGCCACAAAATAAACTAGCAATAGTTTATCGTAATGTGAAGGTTAGCGTGAACTTGGATAGTTAATGTAACAAATGAAATTATAGTGGTAGGTATGATGTGAAATTATAAGTCGTAGGTAACAAGTTTGAGCCGTTTTATCTACTTTTGGAAACTATGTTTTTTTGCAGTTAGTTCCTAGAAATATATTGTTAAAAAATATGAATATGGGCCAAAAAAACATTTCAGAAGTTACTTACAAATAAATAGTTTCTACTTGTAAAAATAAAGCGTTGTCCATGAATAAGAAAAAATAAGGTAAATAAAGTAGTAGATAAATTATCTATCTTCCGCTACTTCACTTGCTCAAACACCCATCTCCATAAACCTATTCTACCTTGTAGACGTTTAAACCACTTGCTCCGACAGCAAACATAAATCATAAACCTAGACATTCACAATAACACCTAATTCGAACTTTATCCGCAACGGGACCTGCGTACGCGCAGTGTACCCGACACCGCCGTGAATGCCGGTCGCGCATCGTTCACATCCCGAATAATCGAAAATAATCGATATATTTTGAATCGGTAATCGGTAGAGGTAATCGGTAGGAGATGGCCAGTAAGGCGAATGGTGTCGAGGAGTGGGTCAGAGCCCCTCCTCCACCAGGAACATGCTTCTCCAGAATGATGAACGCGATTTATAACCCTGAGGAGCATAGCTTCTTGGGGAGGACACCAAAGAGATGGGGTATGTATTCAACCTCTGTACAACCTCCTGTAAAAAGTCGAAAAGCAGTTCACTCTCATACATTCTGAAAGTTCATATCCCGGTCTTTGAAATTGCTGACTTTGGCACCCTTTTAGGGATGTCCTATTCTATTAAATCTAGGCGAATGTTTATACAAATTGATTGGTTTCTCTTTCATAAATGTATTATAAACCTGATATTTTTGTGCATTTATGATTTAAGGAATGTAGGAAAATGTTGTACATTAGGGGAAAATATATCTAAATCTCAGATTTCATTTCGATTAACTATTGAATGAACTGTGAAGTAACAATTGAATAAAGTGTGAAGTGTATATCAACTGTTATGTAAAATTGTGCAGGTCAGTACGTAATTTATTGAGTTGTTTAATAACACAACAGATAAACTAATTTTAATCTATTTTTATTTACATGACACTTGCACTGATTTGTGTTGGTTTGGCAAGCTTTGTTGTCGTTTTTATAATGCTGTTTTGATTGCCAACTCCGGGTTAAAGAACTTTCAGGACCTATAAATCTTTCAGTCTGTGAATCGTAGGTAAATGTACATTAGAATGATGGTCTATGGTTCTTTTTAACTATTTCCTTAAATCAATAGCATCTTGTAGGTATTTTAGAACTTCATTTTGACACAGCTAGCCATTGGTTGATAAGGATACCTACGCCATTTTAATTTCTACCTGCTTTTGAGTAATGTTAATGTAAACAATGAATTTTACACGTGGATAAATAAAGAATAGTTTACTACATTCTTGCTTATACTCTTTATACATACCAACTTTACGTAAATTGTACCCACGTTTCGTGGGTGAAAAGCGTCGTGTCACATGAAGCTGATCTTACAAACGGTATAGTCTCCTCCTACACTTACCATTTACAATAAAAACTAAGCTATTATCTACTAGCAGCAATTCACCGCAGGAGTCCTCTACGACCGTAAAACAAAAATTGCCCATAATATGGTCACTGTTGAAACCGACTCCCCCACAAAATATATGACGATCTCGTGGGAGAACAGTTGATTGGAGTAGCTATTGGCATAGGTCGTATGCCTACCTATCTTATGGTTACTTGGTTTGGCATCATCAATCCGTGAATGGATAAGGGTACATCCTACTAATCTACTAATGCTATGAACGCGAAAGTTTGTATGTTTGGATGTATGGATGTTTGTCCCTCTTTTATGCAAAAATACTGGTAGGATTTTGATGAAACTTGCCAGTAATATCTATACCGACGTTATAATAAGGAAACGTTGTTTTATTTGTATCCTTAAGGCTCCTTAACTACTGAACTAATTTGAAAAAAAATACTGTTAGAAAGCTACACTATCAATGTACCTAATGTAACAAAGAAAAATCTATCTAATATATTATATCCCGCTCATGTAATATATATAACTGCGGGAAAACGGCTATTATTGATAACGTCCTCCGAGCCTTTTTCCCAATCATGTTGAGGTCGGCTTCCAGTCTAACCGGATTCAGCTGAGTACCAGTGCTTTACGAGAAGCGACTGCCTATCTGACCTCCTCAACGCAGTTACCCGGGCAACCCGATACCCCTTGGTTAGACTGGTGTCAGACTTACTGGCTTCTGACTACCCGTAACGACTGCCAAGGATGTTCAATGACAGCCGGGACCTACAGTTTAACGTGCCATCCGAAACACAGTCAGTGGTGTCTAAGATATACTTAGAAAGTAAAAGAAAGAAACTTAGAACAGTTGCATTGGTACTTGCCTGACCTGGGATCGAACCCGCGCCCTCATACTTGAGAGGTTGGTCCTTTACCCACTAGGCCACCACGACTTTTTCTACTATTATTGCTAACATATCAGAAAAATATGTAGGCTACTTTTTATCCGTGTGCGGGAAGCAGTTCCCTCAGAAACCGCTGACAGAAGCCAGTACCTAATTGTAACCACACAAAGCTTTCTATCACTAACATTCCTTTTACAACCACTATTAGCTAAAAACACAATACCGATACCCTTGAACAGTATCATAATATCATGCGCGTCACTCGTACGATGCAGAATTGATGCGCGCGCACGTAACATGATGCACGGGGTTCTGTTACCGACGATGCGCGTACGCCCGGAAATGTCAGGACGACGATTCATTTGTACATACATACTAGCTATTCATGCGATTTCACTCGTGTCTTCAAGGGGTTATATCTAGTCATATTTTCTAACTGGATGATTGCAATAAATAAGATGTTTATATTTTAATTTAGTCTAAACGTCGTACGACATAAACTTTTAAATGGTGGTAACGTCTGTTGAAGTGTTCAACAGACGTCAAAAAAAATGTGGCTGCAAAACGTGTGACGTTGAAATATGGTCCAGTACCTACAGTTTAAGTTTTTGTAGTAAGGCTTTATGGCAAACTATTAGGCAATATGCATTTTAAAGGTTTAAAAATGTTTGCTGTGTGTTTTATTTTTAACTATATAGTTACGGATATATTTAATGTTTATAAACGTCATTCTCATTAGCATTCAAATTAATCTATAATTAATAGTGTTTTAAGTAATCGACTTTGCCTATTCCATACATTAATAAAAAGTACACACAAAAAGGTGAATATTCCTTATCGCGTTGTTTTTCACACAACTTTTACGGTCACATGCAATTATGCATCGATAAGTGCAGTTTACACACGAACTAATTTTATGAAAGCCATAAACTAACTAAATGTGAACTGCGTAAAATCGTTCTAAAAACTATAAATGGCAGTTAGGTACTTGAATGAATCATGACGCGTTTTCACTTGGTTTTTCCGATCTACCTATATCGTTTGTTTCATATGGGCAGTGCAAACAATTGACAACTACCTTTGCTGATCAGTCGCTCGGCTTTAAAAGTCGGGTGTTGCGCGCGTATACACTGTTTTTACACATAGGCCAGCAATTCACGGACTGCTTAAGACAGCCGTGACAGCTTCAAGCTGTCGATTTCAGTGAACTGCGGAGTTCTATGGACGGCACATAGACGAACCGCTCGAGCAGTTGCAATTGATTCGGGCGGACGACAGCTTGAAGCTATCGCCCCTGACTGCTTCAAGCGGTCCGTTTATTGCCGGTTTACGGGAAGACAGCATAAAAATTATTTTAAAGGATTGTTTTTTCTTTAAAGAGTATTTATGGAGTTTCTTACCGATTTTTCTCCATGGAATCCACCCTTTGGAACCGTGCAACTAGCTTGACGTGTCGAAAGAGCTATTTTTATTTTTTCAAACCTCAAAAACGTAGGTATTATACATAGGTATACCTAGCTAAATGTAATTTACATAGGTAGGTACATTCCTCAACTGCTTGATGAATACGGTCCAAAGTGTCGATTATATGAAACGCTCAATGAGTAGTGGTCTTGAATGACAATTGATTCGGTATTTTGTACCAATAATATTGAACTTGATACTATTGCATTCGATTGCCGGCCTTATTAGTGTCTGGTATCATATTGTTTGTTGATATCTTCATCAGCCATAGCTGGATAGGCCACCATTTAAGAATCACATATTTTCGAGACTACAGATTAACGCATGCCTATAGCAGAGTTGATAAAGGGTGGTAACTTGCAACGTGGTGATACTTTTCCAATATTATAAATTCAAAAAAAACTCAGTCTGTCTGTCTCTCGTGCTTTTGATTTGGTACACAGATAGTCTAGGAGCCTGAGCAAAGACATAGGCTACTTCTTTTATGTGAGGGAAGTACTTAGTTCCCTCCCTTTTTCTCGTGCCACCGGGAAACGGCTAGCTGAAAATATCGTGAAAGTCATACAAAAATATGTACCTACTTAAATGGACCCACCTTACTCAAATTGTCTTTACACTCATATTATCTAATGAATGAATTAATCTTCCTTCACAAAACCAGCACATAAGAACTCCAATTCTTTTACCACTAAATAAAACCATAATCAAAATTCAAGTACGTTACATATCCTTTTGAACACATACGTAAATGACCCCGTCACAGAGGGGTCGCTTTGTATTACTATAGAATCCAGCTTGACAATCAGATGTGGATCAACCGAGTGCTTTGTCGCTATTTTATGTAGACTGGATCAAGGACTGGCCAGAATACAATCAGGTTACATAAAGAAGAAAGAAATGAAGATCAGGTTTTGAAAAGCGAACTGAAGAGAATGAACTGTGGGATTGATGAAAGGAGTTCTTTGTCTCTTTTTGCAGTTTTGGAAGAAGGGGAGCAGTGGTTAAAGTCCGTCATTTCGATATTATTCTTTAATACAAGTACATTTTGGAAGCGAGGTGCCGACTGCAAGTACGTTACACATCCTTCTGATGTCAAGTAGTCTGAAATTGGTCGATATCTGAGGGCGACTGCACTCGCTGCTGCCGCTTCGATCCAAAACGATTTCATTTAAAGGCACGTACTGGTGATTTGCAGTTGCATTGGGCAGCTCTCTAACGTAGCTTTAGTAATCCAACTACCATTTTTATACTAAAGTTATTAGATATATGTTTGATTGAAAGAGTTTAGTATATGTTTGTAATATAATTTTTTTTTTAAATATATTTTTGAGAAATGGGAAGATATTGCAGCCGCGACTCGACTGTTAATTTTTATATTTTTAAATTTCCTTTTCATCTCCTGAAAAAAAGCTACAAAAGTTAAAGGGCAAATAACATAGTATTAAGCACATGTTAGTTAAGTTAGATATAATTCCAGTCCTGGATGGCCTATAGAAGTATTTTTATGCTCATAGGTAAACTCATTCGTTCTGAATGAATGGTTGTCCTTCGCTCATTCACTGGTTTCATCACACTAGATCCAATCTAGCGTGTCGCCCTTGCTGTATTCAGAATACATACAAGATACATAATAAGTATCATTATTTATGGTAAATATACATAGTACATTTTAATCAAATTCTATGCTTATGAATTTAGTGTTTGAGTTAGATACAGATCTCGTAAAATAATTTTGCCGCTCTGTGTATAATAAATTGATAGGCAAAATGTACTAATTTCGAACAAAATACTATATAATGTGTTCGTAATAACTCTTCAAATAGCTGAATTTATAGGGGTAAAGCTATTTCACGAGAACTGTAGACTTCGAATAGGTACCTAATTATGTTTCAAATACCAATCGAATCGAACCAGTGCGCCACCAGTATTTAAAAAATATAATATTGGTGGTAAAAAATATAATATAGATTTCGATTTTACATCACGCATAATCATAGAAAGCAAAGAGATCTTTCTCAGCGTCTAGATCGCGGATATCTATCGCGTTTCAGGTGGCATCGTTGTTCATAGTTTGCTGCCATAGAATAGGTAATCTCCCTAATCTTGCGTAAAAACTCCGTAGCATCCGCGTGGAAAAAGCGATTGAGCAAATTACTGAAAACCCTGCTCTAAAAATGCTCCTCAACTCCTTGACAACAATTCCCCGACTTCAAAATAAAGAGGTATATCCGAGCACCAAGTCTTAAACTCTAATGACCCAACTCCCAATTGTCGCTGAGCTAAAGTGTCCGCTTGGGCTCAGGGTCGCGGATTCAATTCCCGCATCCGGACAAACGGTGGTCTGTACTCAATATGTTCCGGGTCTAGATGGTTCTTTAATCGCACCTACGTCATTGTGGGTTCTTAGTGGTCATTGCGCGTCTAATGGGACCTTTATTATGCTTGAGTCTTTGGTTAATGGTGGATTTATGAAAACGGCCAGCGTTAATTTTAAACTTGGATTTTTATTTTAAATACACACTGGCAATTTTTGTATTGACAAAAAAATGTGTCGGAGAATTCTTTTTTTTAATTAACTTGAATAAAAATATATTACGTGAAAAATATTTTTTTAAACACAAATTATTCTTATTCTCAGTGTTGTAATTAATTAGCCTAGTTTTTCCGTCACCACAACTCATATTTTTTTGTTAAAATAAAGCTTACCTTTACTTAATTTTCAATGTGAAAAAATCTGTACTTAAATCTTCATATTTATCCATCCGATCTTTCGATGTTGTAAACATACAATCGTAAGCATTACAATTAATGGCTACACAGACGTCACCACAACTACAGTTCAAAATATTCGTTTCAAACAAAGATGGCGTCCAACAGATTGCGAAAACCATTTCAAACATCCAAAACCAATAATTCAAATAACCAATAACTTGACTAAACTACGTAAATTCTTCAGACGAGACAGTCGTATCAATAAAAATGTCATAAAAAACATTATTTCGTGTACCAAGAAATGCGTACGCGCTATTTTGGTGCCCGCTTTTAAAATTAGAATGCTTTCGTCAGAGATATCAGAGGGGCGATCGATTAGTGCTTGTAAAATGTGTCCTATTTAGTTTTAGATAGGGTTTAGAATTGTTTGGGGATAAAGTAGGTTAGTAGGAAGAATGTGTGTAAAGACTAGGGTGTTACTCAATGGGTACCTACCTGGCAGTTTATTTGTTTGTTAATTACGTATGTATTGTGAAGAGGGTAATGAGCATTTTTAAAAAGCTTTTCTGTATGAAACCACAAGAACCAACCTGAAAAAACCACATACCTTGCTTGACACATTTTGGTATAGGTACACGGTTAGATACTTGAAGCTACATATTATAATCGCCAAGGTAAGTAGTACCCATCTCTGAAGCATTTCGTAGTAAAAACCTGAAAATATTCAATCATTAAGTATAGAATAGACTCCATACAAATTCACAACGTGAACCAAGCCAAACTATGTTTATACCAAAAGGGATATTTTTATAATCTCCCTACTTTACAACCGACGAAAACAAACAAAGATTTAATGAATTAATGGCGTTTTTGACTTGTAAATGGCGCTGGCAGATAGCCAGCCGGGGTTATGGTGAACATGCGATCCAATAGGATTGATTGGGAAACACAACATTGTATATTGGAACTTCATGCTGCTTAAGAAAATGGTGAAGCAGTTAATCTGTCTGTGATAGTCGTTGCCTCTCTGCCTGAAAGTCTACTGGATAGTGGACCAACAAAATGAACGGTTTACTTTCTATGAATTTGAACGTAACAATTTGTTTTAAGAATACTGGCGCTTATAAATATTGTTTTGAAACTGAGAACACCAAATTACAGTTCGCGCCAAATACTTTGCAATTCTGAAGTTAGTAATTTGATTGCATTCGTTATCGAGATGCTTTGTTAGTCCGAAGTTAGATAGTGACTTCAGGACACTGATAATCAGATAAATAATTAGTTGGATTGATCAGACGCCGAAAGAATGCTAACAAAACAAAGTCTGGAAGCAGTTTCCATACTATCGACTAGGTGAACTGGTTCATTATAAACCTTTTGAAACTGTCTAAGACCAAAACAATTGACATTAAAAGAAATCTAATAACCAATCTCGCTGTGTTCCAGGCATAGTGCTGACCTTCTACCTGGTGTTCTACGCAGTCCTGGCTCTGATGTTCGCTCTCTGCATGGGTGGTTTGTACCTCACGCTGGAACCGAAACGCCCCACATACCTGCTGCACGAGTCTCTTATAGGTAAGGGTTAGTTCAAATAATCACCATCATCATATATGGATTAATCATCATCAGCCTTTTCATCGTCCCATGGCTGGGCACAGGCCTCCTCTCACACAGAAGAGGATATAGAATCAAATGGTGGTAAATATTTAGGAGGATATCAGTTATTGAAATATGTAATGTCTGTATGTCTAATAAATGTGACATACCTACCACCCGAATGCAGAATACAGATAGACAACTATTAAGAAGTTGTATCTACTTCTTCAGCGAAAAAAATACGAATTGATCCATTTTCTTTTATTTCATTCATATCATTTAAAAGTAAAAAGACCCAAGGCGAAAGTCAAAGAGAGGTAAAGAGTCTTATCACACAATACACGTTTTATTTTTATTAAAAATGCACATATGTATGACCCTACAACAATTGAGAAAGAAACGAATGACTTAATTTGGCATCGTTTCCTCATTAACGTGAAAGACTGACTCAACAATGCATTAAGGGATGCAACACTTTAAGCAGTACACCCCCCAGCTAGTTGTATTTTCGAGCATAATATAATGCTTGCTTAGTATCCTAAGCCTATTACCTACTAGAATCTATTACCGTACCTATACCCGTTGCGCTATAAATCGTAAAGAGGTCGTGTCACATTTAAACGTCTGCGTCTGCGCCGGTCAGGTCGTAATCCGCACTTTTTATTATGTAATGGCCTTCCTACGGCCGGTTCCTCGGGGGGCAATTGGTTGGGAGAACTGTAGGAAGTCCCCCTCCTACGATATGATATGCTTGCATGACTGGCTATGGAATATTTCTGGTCTATGTATCCGGGAATGTGTGTGACTCATTTGACTGGTGGATCTTTTGATGCAGTGGTGATTTGGGCGTTTGTGTAGGATGTCTTTCAATTGATTATGATTATCTGTAATGTGAGTGCATTTTGACAAGGATAATGTTTGTAACCGCAGACTGGGTCTGGATGTAATCTAAGTAAATCTGATCTGATAAACAGATATTTAGGTAAGGCATGTAGGCGCCCTATTAGTTAAGGCCTCATAACTCTGCAATCCTAAAGTACATCATCTTCATTCATTCATCATTCATTTTCAGACTGGTTATCGGTAACAATTCTTTACCAGTCAGCAGCAATAGTAGATGTAGTTAAAATTCCGCTTACTGTGACCCTAATAAGCGTTACGTTTATCGCGAACATGAAAGTTTAGGTAAAGGGATATAAACAATAGAGCGGGCATTTAATTAGTTGGATGAATTGTTTCACATCCTGCCCTAGGTGTGACATTGTTTGGCATACATGGGCACTAACTATAGTGGCCATAGTGTTATGGTTGTTACGTGATGTTGGGCGCTTATGTCAGCTTTTTGTATAATGGAGATATGCTTATGGGAATGGTTCAAGGTTGGTTGTGAGTCCCCGGATTATATAGATTGCAATTGATCTATTTCTTTTTACTTTCCTAGCCCGGATAAAATATAGCATCTGTCACTTTTGCAGCTTTCTAACCATTGTTTCTAACAGCATAATATTTTTTCAAATTGGGTCAGCAGTGACTTCGAATCCTACAAACCAAAAACCAAAGAAAAAAGCTATTTAGAACAGATATTGGTTAAGTTTGATTATTACGTGTATCCGGCCAAGTTAAGGTTTGTTACAGACTAATGATGTAAAGCACTGGTACTCAGCTGAATCCGATTAGACTGGAAGCCGACCCCAGCATAGTTGGGAAAAGGCTCGGAGGATGATGATGACCGACTAATGATGAAATAATCATTATATTCCAGGAGCGAACCCTGGCGTGGCTTCCCGCCCTCTGTATGAGACACCAGTCCTCAGGTACAGCGTGGACAACAGTTCTGCTTACCAGCCCTATGTACAGCAGCTTGAAGAGTTCTTCCAACGTGAGTATTGGCATTAAGTCAAAGTCAAAAACGTTTATTGAAAATAGGCTAGATTCTAGCACTTTTTCACGTCAAATAATTTACTCATTTATACTTTATTATCGATATATGTGATAATGATATGAATTTGAATGAATAATGATTGTCGTTGAAGGGCTGTTTTCACATAAGGAGATCAACCAGCTGCGCAGAATATATGATAGTGCACAAGCATTTGTGCAGAGTCAGGTGCACTTACTATTCCTTCACTTTCATAGTGTAATGGGACGGCAATCCGACAAATATCCACGAATTTACCTCACAATGATCATCATGTCCTCTTGGTGTCTCTGTATGTGATAAATATTACCCTACATAGCTTCAATACGCATGTTTCGTCCACGTCCTATGGAAACTCATGCTGCGAGGAACACGCAGCATAAAAAGCAAACTTACTCGATAAAGAGGCTAATTAAAACTGAAAGATTTTTCAAATCGGTGCAATAGTAGCCCAACAAACAAAAAATCCTCTCATAGTGGCTAAAAATGCCAAAAATAAATTTCTTATAAGAGCCGTATTAACGCTAATAAGGGTGCGTTTGGGCACAAATTACAAGAACAATAACCTCAAACCCCCCTTATATTTGCTTTATTGTCAGCTTATTTTTCTTATATATACTTTATTATAGCAAGCGATAAGGGAGTCAAACTAATAAAAGCTAAAGGATTTGCTCTTAAAAAGCCAACCAACCTTATACATGTTTTATAATGGCGAGCAACAAGGGGGTAAAACTTATAGCAGCAAGACAAATTCTATTTTAAAGCTATTCGCCTTAAAATCAGTGTTTGGATTCTGCAACAAGTGTTTTGTTGAGTGATTTTTCACAGTTTGGCAGCGTCAACGAATATTTTAAAGAAAACAAGAACCATGATTAATTTCATTTATTTTTCTTAGTGTACCTGAATCCGAGAGTATATTGTGCTTGTTTATTGAGAAAACTTTGTGGGAATTCAAACGTATGATAAAATGTGGTACAAAAAGTGTAATTATATCAACGCGCCCTTGAATTTGAGTAGTTTTGACGTAAAAATGGGAATAATTATTACGGCATGTTTTTTATAACGCTTTTACAAGGGTAATATCATTCTCACAACGTCTATTAGAAGTCTATAAGGTTATAAGCTCTGTAATGGCAACATTTATTCCATCTGCTATCGCCATTTTATCTACCGTTAGGGTTCCTTTCATCATTCCGTAGCTGTATTAATATTAGCTATATTACATTTTAGGTATTATCACAAATTGTTCACAATGGTCGTATTTACGGAGATTTCACTGTTCAAAACAAGAGATGGCCATGGAATTTGACATATTTTATCGTACGAAGAAAATGTTTTCATTGCAAATATCAGACTTTGTCAAACATACCTTCACACTAAACTTTGTGATTGGTCGTGAAAAAATAGAAGTTTTGCTACTATTCACCTTCTTGTTTTGTCAAAATTGTAAAGAGTATTTGATTTATGATCTTTATTGAAGATGAATGTGAAAATTGTAATCCATAATTTTATTACACATTTCTCAGTAGTAATAAAAAATTTCAATACCAAGCAATGGAAAATAATTATTACTAGGTAAATGTAAATAAATAGATATTTTAATAAATAGATTAATAAATAGATTGTAATATTTTTAATAGATCACTCAAAGCCATTGTGAAATATTATTTTTTACTGCCCAGTTTTTGACATCACCACCGATATCCATCGTATTCAACTCAAATTTAGTTGAAAATGTATGTCTTCTTCACTACCACTACCGTTATATTCTTCTTGATTGGTTTCCTGTACTTCATTGTCATCTTCCATATAATCATTGACGGAACCCTCAAGTGATTTGTTGGCATCGGGTTGTCATTTTGTAGTATTATTCTCGAAGCAGTAGAAGTGGTATAAGAATATTTTAATATGACCATCTAGAGAATAAGACCTTTTTAATGACTATGTAAGAGATTATGGATTGCGTTCATTCTTGTAAAGACCATATAAAATGCAGAATATTGTTTGTTGGGTAGACATCTTATGAAATTCTCCTGTGAGTTTAAAAGTATCATAGTTAGCTTATGCATTACTATTATAAGAACAGTTAGCCAAATGAAAAGCTTTTATAAGGTTTTGAATATTATAAGGCTTAAAAGCATTGTAAATGCGCTTATGAGAATAACACATTTTCAATCCTTATTATAATCATGTAATTTGGACTTGTTATGGTTAACCCAACCAAATTATAAGAGTAAAGGTAATATTAGCCAAATCTTCTTATATTGTGCCATAATAAGGAACATTGACATAATGAAAGCGATTTTAAAGCAACTATAAGAAATTAGACCTTAAACATATAATTTTATAAGAGTAGTTTGTTTGTTGGGAGTTCTTGCATATAGCGCGTTGAAACAAATAAAAATCTTCAGCTTTATAACATTCTAGCGACCCGCCCCGGCTTCGCACGGGTGCAATGCTGATACTAAATACATATCCTAAATCTTCCTCTTCAATCACTCTATCTATTAAAAAATAAACGCATCAAAATCCGTTGCGTAGTTATAAAGATTAGATTTTAGATATTTATAAACAATATAGGCATATAGGGACAGAGAAAGCGACTTTGTTTTATATAAAAAAAAAAAAAACTATGTAGTAAAGTAGGTAGACCTAGGTTCTGGCTGAAATATAAGCATCCTCATTTCTCAGAAACGAAACGTTCGCGACAACGATACGATACTATCACAATGACCCGTTAGTTCTTAGTAGTCTTAGTAACAGTGGGGGGTAACATGAGAACAACCGTGTTCCTGTTCCCGCAGTTAATTTAGCTGCTAAACTACAATCTCCAAATGAGTAGGTAGACTGTTAGTGGTTAAACGGTGGTTTCCTACGAATTAAAATTTTGATTACTGGTCCAATAACGGAGGAGACGAATGTTCTGGAAGGACTTTTAATTTTGGGAGTAAAATACTGAGTTCTTTTGTGACTACTTTTTTCCATTACCTGAGGATTTTGTTTTCAACGGTATGAAACCCATGAGGTGCTCAGGTGAACCTGACCACAACAAGTACAACATTTTTTGATTGTTCATAATTACGTCTTTACAATAATAAAAAAAATACTGAAAACTAGAATTAAATAAATATTTTTTGGGGGGCCGATACAACAAACGTGATTTTTTTGTTCGTTTTATAAATAGTGGTACGGAACCCTTCGTGCGCGATTCCGACTCGCACTTGTCCGGTTTTTTATTTAAAGAATATGCCGTCAATAATACTTATCCAGACTCAATGGTCCCAGAATGCTAGTGAACCCATATGCTACAGCTAGTATGTAAAGTTTGATAGTAACAAGTGCAGACACCGCGCCTTCGGGCGTGGCTAAGCAATTTGCTGACGCTTTGTCGCGAATCAATACTTCAATGGAAATGTACTGACAATATAGAACATATTGTACTAACACGTCGTTATGTGGAGGCAATTAACCTTCTGATGCAGAAATACAATAAAGAGTATGTCTTTACTATTCGTGGAAGGTTATTTTTGAGGGTCGTGTTTCGGAAAACCGTTTAAGAAATCACGCATGGAATTCAGGACATTCGCTGCATGGAAAGTGACGTTTGGCATACTGGTTGAGAGATTAGCTGCATAGGTGCGTGTTCGGGGGTGAGGGAGTTCGAAACATTATCGAAATAATTTCAATAGTTTTGGGTCTTGGAAAATGCATGCAAACGCACACGATGCAAAAGAAAATGTAACTGTTGAGGAACAGAAAAAAAATATCAAAACCGTTAATTAGGTACCTGGTAGACTTTCTATTTCAGGTGCCTCTCCTGGTTTAAGTTAAATGTTACTAAATATGTGTATGTTTATTCCAGCTTACATGGCTGATCGCTGGTACACATCCAAGAAGGGTTGCACTGCAGAAGACCACTACGGTTTCCCTGAGAACCCTTGCATCTTCATCAAGGTTAACAAAGTAAGTGTTAAAACTATAGTCATCATCATCCTCCTGCCCTTATCCCAAGTTTATTTGGGGTCGGCGCAGCATGTTTCCTGCTTCCATACTCTTCTTACTTGTTTGTTATTAGTGTTATAACTACCGTATTAACTTGAATATGCATGTATGCTTTTGATGTGTATTTATTAGCGAGATGGAATACTCATGTACCATCCCAAATTACTTAAGTTGTATTTTAGAGATCTTCTTGGTAGTTTTTGCCATTACATACTTCGATTTTAAGATTAAATTCCGACCCACGCGACTGACCGACGGCCAAACGTCATATTACATGTAGACGTAGGAGCTATAGAAAACAAAAAGTCCATCGTTAGCCATTGATATTTGAGATCTATTTAAACTTTATTTGTACTATATTGTGTAATGTAAATATCTCTCAGTAAGTAAAGAGGAGACCTTCTACTGAAACATCGTTAATGTTTTCTCAATTTCAGATAATAGGATGGAAGCCAGAGTATTACGATGTCAATGAACTGCCAGCTGACATGCCCGAGGATCTCGTAGAATACATACAGAAACTAGACGCAACCCAGGTGAGGATATTGATTCGGCTTTGTTAGCAGTATGAAGATTAGAACTGATAGTTTGAGATTTTCTCCAAATAGTCCGAAAGATGTAGTCCTATTGTAGATTTAAACACTAACAGAGATAATATAGAAAGTTGCTAGTTGTTACTTAAACATGGTCAGCCTAGCCTTTTCGTAAGTATTTTAGTCAGACGAGCTTCCTTAGACACTGGACACTGGTTGTCAGACATCCTTGATCCTGGCTTCTGACTACCCGTAGCTATAATTGTTACTTAGACATAATTACCTTTATTTCTTCTCCATATACTGCTTCCAAATCTGAACGGTATAAGCACATTATGTGAAAGCTAGAAGCTTTCGTTATACTCTGTTAGTCATCATACTTATTATCATTAACTTCCTCATCACTTAAAATAATCATTTAAAATATGAAATTCCTTGTTCCATCAGCAACAACAAGTGTGGGTGTCATGCCTGGAAGAGAAGGCGAATGACACCAAGCTGGAGTACCCCTGGGGCCAAGGGTTACCAGGGTCCTTCTACCCATTCACCAACGATCAGGGGTACAGGAGCCCGCTCGTTGCTGTGCGGTTATCTTCACCAGGTAATGATGCAAAGCTTTTTTTAAAGACCATGATGAGATGATGTCCACTCATCTCCCGAGCCTTTTCCCAACTCTGTTGGGGTCAGCTTCCAGTCTAACCTGCGTGAGTGACTGCCCGTCCGACCTGCTCAACCCAATTACCCAGGCAACCTGATACTCCTAGGTAAGACTGGTGTCAGACTGACTCTCTTCTGACTACGCGTAACGACTGCCGAGCCGGGACTTACAGTTTAATGTACCCTCTGAAAGTCACTCTCAAAATATACGTACTAACATTACCTATGCTTTTTTCAGCACACAACCTGAACATCGTGATTCGATGCAGAGCGTGGGCCAAGAATATAATACAGAACAAGAGTCTGAAGGAACCATCGGGTTACACTCGCTTCCAGTTGTACGTTGAAGCCAATGACAGTGCGAACGACACTGAGGTTCTAACATAAGCAGCAATGTATGTTAATCATAGCGATAGTGTGGTTGCTAATGGAACTTAGTACTGCCAGGCTTAGTACGCATTGTGATTTTGGAATTCTTTCTTTAAGTTTATTTTTTTTGTTTAAAAAATGTGTAGAGGTCTTATGTGATTTGTTGTTGAAATACCAATTGCTTAAAGGAGGCAGCTTTGCTTGTCCAAGGTTCACTACTATTAGACTTCGCAAAAGTAAAAAAAATATGATAGAAACGCATAAAAATTAAAATGCGATATTATTTTTCTTGAACTGTCTGTACTTTCTGTACATAATTCAAGCATTAGAGGTACAATATGTTTTCCCAGTGTTACAGTTTAACAAAATTTTCTTTCAAGTCTAAACGATGCGTACATAGCCTTAGAAATTTAATTAGATCAATGTTCAGTTGTGAACTGATGAGTCATCGCGTGGTGTCAGGTTTAGCTAGTTATTCTTGATTTATAGAACTTTAAACAGAACTTACCCTATTCCTCACTGTTTGAATTGAATATTTAAAAAATGCATATAAGAACCCGCCTTTTCTTTTTTGATGTTTTTAATTACCTATGTTAGTTTATGTTTTTGAATTCAACTGTAGGTTCATGTCAATAATTATTTCTCTTTAAATTGATAAGTGATTTTCTGTATTATACAATAAAATTATAATGAACTATGATTAATAGAAGCTGATCCGTCGTGCAAACTATTATATGATGAATACATAATTATAATGATTTATACATATTTGAAAATGTCACCTATTCTAAGATTATTACAAACTTCACCAATGTTAGATTTTTATAAATCTAAATTAATATATTTAGTTAAGTTTGAAATATGAATGATTTGTTTATATGCAATTTTTACACCTGCTGAGCACATAGCTATAGTATATGAACGGATGAATCAATGCATGCAATTTTGTGTATGAATATTACATGTAGAAATGTAATTTTTGTCACCATAGGATATTTATCTAATGAGCCAAATAATTATATTTAATTAAATAATCAATATTGTACACAGTTACGCAATAAAAAAAAAATTGATACAATTTCCACAATTTTCCACCATATTACTATTATGAAGAATGTTTTATTTGTTGAAATATATGTAAATATAATGAAACCCACCTTTATATTTGTAGCAGCTTGCCCTTTTAAAAAAATGGATATCCTACGTAATACTTAGGTACTTTTAATTGGCATAAGTAGCTTGTTCATATATGTACAATGGGTCGAATTCTTCCTTTTAAAAAGTGAAATAGTGATAACTCTAAATAAAAGCTGTATTTAATAATATGTTCTTTGTAAATACCTGCTAAGGTATTGTACCTATATTGAGAACGATGCTCTCTAGAACATATTTCAATCGTGTTTTCTCTGCTATTTATCATAATAGATGTACTATATCCCTCTATAGTTATAAAGCTCTATTTTTCGAAGCAATTTGAGTATGTTATATAGATACCTACTGTGGTATTGTTACTGTATGTGATTGTGATGCCTGGAGCGAGTACAAATCCTATTTAAATAAAATATTCCATGTTGTTTGTATGAAATGTGAGTTTATTTCGAATAAATTGATCAAATTGTGATAATTTGTGATTGTTTTATTTGTTTAACTACCTATTTCTCCAAGTTTCAGTCGCATAGTGCTTACATCTTCTCCCGGTGTTTCAATAAATACTAATAAAGAATTTCATACAAATCGGTTTTATTTTTATCGTTATTAAATAATTAGAAGCAGGCAAACAGAGAGTATTTTACACAAAGCAAATGCTTATCTTACCTCCTCGACCCAGGTATCTGGGCAGCCTGATGTAAAAACTAGTTGTTAAACTTTCTGGCCTCTGATTACCAGTAACCACTGTCGCCTTCGCAACACGAATGATTTCTTGATCCATTTTGATATGATGGTCACCCATCAACAGACCAAACGCGACAAGCGTTGTTTAACCCCATGGTAGGTTAATCGAAGCGACTGTTACTCGGCCATTCGCTCTCCTCAGTAACTTACCATTTAAAAATAACATCTCAATACCAATTAAGTTTTTTCCATTAAGCCCACACCTGTTGCCTTGACAAGTATACAAGTACTATACACTTATACAAAACTATACATTATACCGCTTGTCACCACTTACTACATTAGTTTGTACAGGCTTGGCCGCGAGGGGGCGCTGGGGTGTTGGGCGGGCGGCGTGCTGGTTTCAAGCAGATTTGGGCGGAAGATTACGATCATAGATAAGGTGGTGGTTGAGAAGAGGCAATTTGTATATTAGTTAAGGGAGCATTTAAGTGGGTTACTTTTTGTTTCTGTGAGAGAATTTATTGAAAGCATATTGTTTCAAGCTGACTTTGTCACACTTGTGAGCTCCTATTAATTTTTTACTACTCCTTTTACA
Organism: Helicoverpa zea x Helicoverpa armigera; assembly: GCA_033682625.1. Classification (NCBI taxonomy): domain Eukaryota; kingdom Metazoa; phylum Arthropoda; class Insecta; order Lepidoptera; family Noctuidae; genus Helicoverpa; species Helicoverpa zea x Helicoverpa armigera. The sequence goes on from JAWIIS010000020.1 coordinate 13,791,809, forward strand.
TTGCTCCCTAGCAATTGTAAATCTTAAGTAGTTGTCGTCCTCAAAATGAAAGAATAAACTTTATTTCAAACATTTATAAGGGAATAAACTTTTTAGATAAAGTTTAGGCTTCCACACACAGATTAAGGTAGCTAAAAGTATATAAATTATTCATTAAATGAATTCAATTATTCCGAATATTTTAAACTCACCAACTTTCACCAAAGCAATCCTCTCAGAGCAAACACGCACATAGGCAGAAAACTCGCGAACATTCACTTTACCTAGCTTCGCTTACCCAGCGTCAGTGTTCTCCGGCCTCGCAGATACGATGGGCGCCGACAAGCCCAACGGCGTGGTCAACTACTGCCGAAGACCACCACAGCGGCCCTTTCTGCAAAGAATCCAGTATGGCATCTGGAACCCGGAGGAACGAACCTTCTTGGGACGAACGCCGCATCGATGGGGTGAGTGGTGCTTGTTTGAATTTCGAATGGAACGGTTTTTTTTTGGTTTTGTAATGTGATTTAAACTTTCTACTAGGAAACTATTTGGTCTTTATGTTTTTTAAATTAGTAGAAAAAATAAAACCTTGTATAAATAGTACTTTTTCGAATAGTTTCAAAAGTTTTCAAAAACTTTTTACTTATGAAAATGTCTCAAATCAGGCGTTAGCGAGTTAGCAGTGCAACAGGTGGTATAAGCAGTAGAGCATGAGCTCGGAATAATTTCTAGGTCCGGGTGATATAACTTACTTAAATTGAAAAAATAATACAGTAGGCCTTCATAAAACTTTTAGATACTTAAAAGTACTGCGCTATTAATGTTAGTAGAATTAAGAAGGTTTTATTGCTGATACTTTTGTCAGGGATCAAGTACATAAAAAAAAAACTTAACGCTTCGTAAAATGCAATAAGTATTAGGTACAACATAATATATTATGTACCTAGTTCAACTTTCTTTTCTTCACATTTCACATAAGTATACGAGAAACCCATAACTAAACTAGTAAAAGTTATATTTCCAGCTCCATTTTATATTTTAAATCCAGTGTAAACATTTGCGAAGGTTGCCTGACTTCAGATCAGCGAACACTCGTGTTATACATAAATTTAATACTGACCTGTTTATTTATTTTATTTCTAGTACAAATACTGGATAGTTGTAACTTTTATTAAGATAATAATCTTGATATTATCAGAAATCTTTTTAAGACAAATAGTTTGTGTTACTTGCACACGGTATCTTACGCGTGAGAATTCCTACCATATATCTAACCAAATATTTTTCTTTTTCAAAACGTTGCTTTAAGTTGGCTGTGGGAAAGACAGTACTGTTGTTCCGATCTCTGGTATACTTAATTTCATCATCAAAAGTTCAATATTTCCATCCCCCCTAAATCGGAGGAGATTAGAGTCATTAATTAGACTGATAGGTAAAGTACGGGTTACCTACCACTGTTTCTATTCCAATAGTCGTAAACCTTGGAGGTGCATGTTTCATGTAGTTGGGCAATATGTAGAAGAAATCCCTTTGCAGCATACTAGTCACTTCAATTTCTGTCCAGTTCATGACACAATAGAAATAGGTACAATAAGGTACTCAAATTATTTCTCTAGAAAATGGTAATTCGCTAATATTGTTCCTTATACATCTTATGGAATTCTGTATAGTTAGGTAAACAGTAACCTCGTGTATAAAGTACCTAACCAACTGCAGCACACAGAGTAATCCCATGAATCACGTTGGCGGGTTATTTTAGATTTTATCCCCATCATAAGCTACGAATTTCCAGAACTCCGGAATCAGGGTAATGTTGCTTTTTATCGTCATCAGAGTATTTATGTTTCTATACCTTCTTGTAAAGAGAAGATGTACTGAAAAGCATTGCTCACTTCGCGATTCACGATTCTTTCTTTTGAACTTTTGGTCTTTTTATGATGTGGGCTGCGGAATTGTTCTGAACGGTTATAGCCCCTGGCACGCAAAAGGCTCTGGAAGGAACACCGTGTATTTTAGTTACTAAAAATCTGACACTCCCTTAGGCTGTATCTATAGCGAGAAGGGGTCATCTGATGATTTACCACTTGAAAAAAAGATCTCTTAATAATGTTTTGGTTTTGCGGTTAGGAGAATTTTCTTATGTTGAAAACAAGAAACACATCACATTAACCTTACTTTAATAAAATGAAACGACGTGACAAAACAAACAGGAAGGGATTACAAACTTGTTAACTACAATTAATTAGCACTACTAGGTTCCCTAGAAAGTACTGTACATACAAACAATAATACTATCAGCTGAGTCTGTAATTGTGAACGGCAGTGTAACACGCAAGCCTTCACTACACTAGGTACTCTTTTATACTTGAGTTATTTTTTTAATTAAAATTTAGAGGTAACTTTCAGGTAACTGTCGCTCATTTTGTAGCTTCGTGTACCATTCGATTTGGACATAAAGATGTAACAAATAAACGTTACCTAATTCATCAAAATCGAATCTTATTAGGTAGCCCCTTATCGATTAGACTGCAAGTTTATAAATCTTGTTATATTAGACTATGCCTTATGTTATATAAGCCTTATGTTATATTAGACTAAAGAACCCGTTGAAGGGCAAACCTCTCTAAAGAATTAAATTCAGACCAACAGTTTCATATGACAGGTATAAAAAAGAAACAGAAACAATGCTTTCAGGCCCTTCCCTGACTTCCTTTCCTTTCTTTTTTGAAGTTCGGCGTGTCTGATAGTGCTTTCACCATTAAACTATCTAAACTTATTTGACCACTCAACGTTAGCTCATCCCAAGAATACAATACATTTGCATCCACTTCAAGACAGCACTTATCTAAAGTACGGTAATCTAATGGTTTACCAGTAACGAATAATTCACGATCAGCCATCAATCGTCATACCGCGTCACGTCGTAAACCACTCCGCAAATATCTACCGGCCTCGGCAACAGTATGTGCCTCTATATACATGTGTATGTATATGTAGTTGTATATACTGGAATACACTAGTTTGTATGTGTGTATGTTATACTGGTAGAGGTCAGGATGACTGCTGGAGATCGGTTTTATCCGGTTTTCCGGGTATAAGGCTTCGATGGTCTTTCACAGTAGAAGCAGGGGAAATAAATTGTAAATAATGGTTCGTTACAATCGGCTTTAGAAACTATGACTGGAATAAGGAATACTAGTGGTTCCTCTAGATTACACGTGCTTTCCGAGGGAACTGCTTTCCGCACCCGGATAAAAATTAGCCTTTCTTGAATGGACTATCTTACACTGAAAGAATTTTTCATAAATATGGGCCCAGTAGTTCCTGAAATTAGCGCGTTCAATCAAACGAACTCTTCAGCCTTATAATATTAGTATACTTACTTAGATATTCTTCAATACGTAAGCTCGTTATATTCCCATGTTTATTGAGCACAAGCTTTACATTCCGTCTTGTTAATACCGTATTGAGGAAACCAAGCATTTTATGTATATGTTTGTAAAAGTTACTACGAATTTGTAATTTCATTAGGAGATAACACTTTTATGATGATTTGAGTGTGCATAAACTAGGTTAGTGTTATTCCGTTTTTTATTCGACTATTCCTAGATTCCAGTTTATTTAAACAGCTTTTTTAACTAGATAGTAGATTGGTTTGTTGAAAGTAACCTCAATATTCTAATAAATGATTTCGCTTCTCCTTTTTACTACCGTTTGAATGAGCCAAGAGAAAGTTCTAAACTTAGCTATGTAGCTAGGTACATATTTGTAAATTGCAAAAGCTTAAAACCGAAAATTAAGTAGATTCCTACTTAACGACAACTCTTTACAATCAATTTCACAAAAGACCAGTTAGGTTAAAGTCGAAAGAACTACATCAGTATCTTGTCACCCCCAACATACAGTAATATAACAGTTTACTTAGCGACAAATGGAAAAACCCACTAGTTCATGGTATTTTCCGCCCCGTGTGTTCCGCGAATTCCTGAACGCCGCCCGCCGTATTGACGCTTTGTAAGCACAGGTATTTAGGGCTGCCTAGTGCCTAGCCTAGAGCGGCTGAGCGAGTGTCAACTCTTACCGACTTAAATATGTTTAATCATGTCGATTTTTAAGCCCTTTATGGACCACGGCCGCGGTAATTCTTTGGAACACTCCCTCAGCCTTTACCGCACTTACGTGTACGAACTTTACCGCAAGGCATCAGAGCTGCAGTTAAGGTTAAGGCACCCTTATTGTTGTGCTGCAAAGGTTGATTATTGCTTGTTGATAATTTGAAGGCGCTATAATCCGGGGCTTTAAGCTTACTAGGTATTACAGTTTGATGCTCTTTTATTTCAATCGCTTCGCTCGTGTAGACTTGTAGACTATCAAGATTTACGAGCGATTTCCGACCACAAATATAAACATTGTAAACTAATTATTACGCTCTGAGTTCAAAGTAACCTCTTATTGTAACTAGGTGGCGCCAATTTTGTTAGTTACGAATGAGAGCAAAACTATTTTATGAGAAATAAATTGGTAATTACTAAACATATTGATCACTTAGACCAAAAGTTTTAACTAGCTCCGAAATTAATAATGTCTTAAGAGAGTCCAAGATATTAGAGTCCCGATATCAAGATATCAGCGTATTGGTGTCCCATAGATAGGTTATCTTCATAACTAATGACTCGATATGGTTATTATTTTGTTAAAAAAGTCGTGGTGGCCTAGTGGGTAAAGGACCAATCTCTCAAGTATGAGGGCGCGGGTTCGATCCCAGGTCAGGCAAGTACCAATGCAACTTTTCTAAGTCTGTATGTACTTTCTAAGTATATCTTAGACACCATTGGCTGTGTTTCGGATGGCGCGTTAAACTGTAGGTCCCGGCTGTCATTGAACATCCTTGGCAGTCGTTACGGGTAGTCAGAAGCCAGTAAGTCTGACACCAGTCTAACCAAGGGGTATCGGGTTGCCCGGGTAACTGGGTTGAGGAGGTCAGATAGGCAGTCGCTTCTTGTAAAGCACTGGTACTCAGCTGAATCCGGTTAGACTGGAAGCCGACCCCAACATGATTGGGAAAAAGGCTCGGAGGATGATGTTATTATTTTGTTCCATAGAAATAATTCTCATGTCTTTAACACCCAGGTACACCATATCCCTGACATCCCTACAACCCGTGACGTATAAACAAACATAAACAGTCCGTGACCGGTTTGCGTTGTTTGAGCTATTTCGGCCATTACGGCGGCCATCTTGGCGCTTTGTTACATTTCGCGGTTATGCTTTGGCGGGAAATGTTTTACGTTTTACGTAAACGGCTTTTATGTAAAATGGATTTTGTTTGATGTTTTTTTTTGGCTAAAAGCTCTGAATAATTCTGACGTCATAATTTTAAAAGATTTGAATCATAGAGTTGTTTGTTCTTTCAAGCTCTGAAGTTACCTAATTGGTTAGATTATTTTTGAAAGAAGCAAATATTAAGGGCTAATTTCGCCGACAGCCGTTTACATAATCTGTTAGTTAAATTACTACTTTTTAACCACAATCTGGGAATTTCCGTGCTACTAGTAGATAATTCCGTCTTTCATTTGATAGACAGCTGTTTTCCTTAATCGGACGTATATATCTTATTGGTGAAAGAAAATTGTTTCTATATGAACTAACTAGCTTCCGCCAGCGGCTTCGCCCGCGTGGTATGTTGTTAAAAAGTAGCCTATGTGTTAATCCAGGGTATCACCTATCTACATAACAAATTTCAATCAAATTGGTCCAGCCGTTTTTGCGTGATTTAATAACAAACATACATCCATACATTCTCACAAACTTTCACATTTATAATATTAGTAGGATAAATGAATGTAACTGAAAGCTGTCGGGATCAAGCGACATGTCGTCGTCTTCACGCACTCGGCATTTTTACAACTGAGACTTTTGTACCTCAGATAAATTAGGAGCCAAGAGTCCTTTTCAAGAAAATTCTTTTTTTTTCTTATACATATAAGATCAGGTGCTTTTGAAAAAAACGCTGTTGGCATGAACTTGTATCCTATTTAAAGCCAGTATTTCAGTGGAACACACATATTGAGCAGTAAAATATATTTCCGTTACAAAACGTTACAAGTTTATGGCTTTCCATCGCGTGACGTCTGCTTCTTAAAAGCTTTAGACTCACTTCATTTAACACAGTACCAACAGTTTGCTATGATTCATAAATGTAGGTAAAAATATGGCAACGAATTCTTCTAAGAAGTATAATTTTAAAGTACTGGATAAAATCTATCCATATTTAAAGATAAAAATTTAAATATACACATACACACACAAAATACATAGGTACATCTGTATATCCTCATAAATTATAATATAAGTAACTTAATATACATATTAGGATTTATGTAATGAATAAGTACAATTGTAGTTATAACAATGAATAAAAAACAACTATTCACATACTTAGTTCGGTACTGGCCACTTAGCACTCTATTAGACCCACTTATATAGTAACAATGTGATAATGTACAATGATATTGTGTTGACTGTACGTATACGTTCTTAATGAATAGATAAAAAATCTATTCTATTCTATTTTAAACTAAACTTCATTAAACAATATGAGCAAGCAGCTGTTTCTCGTGGGTCCATTTCGAAGTCCCTAGGGGATGCTAATTCATTTATATTTATTAAATAGTAAAAAGATTGTAGGTACGCCATGTCCTTTCTTTGGAAACACAACCATCTCCAAAAGTAGTGTAGTGCTTTGAAAAGTGCAATTACGATATTTAAAAAAAGACATCCTTCCTTATGGTTGTCAATGCCGTTTTCAACATTGATCCAAAATGAAACATACTTAAGCCTGGTCTTACCTGTATCATAGCAACCAATCCGCAGCAAACTGCTCTAAAACTCTTCTCCTTTTGTGTTTCCAGGAGTGATAGGCCTGATCTACCTGGTGATGTACATCTGCATCATCATCTTCTTCTCCATCTGCATGTGTGGTCTGATGGCCACCATGGACGACAAGATACCGTACTTTACACTCGCTGACTCCATCATAGGTAAGAAATTCTTTAAATAAAAATAAAATTCTTTAAAGAAATTATTAATTAAACTAGCTTCTGCCCGCGACTTCGTACGCGGATCCTGTCCCTTATGCCAGCGACTACGGGGTCAGCAAAATCAAAGATCTGAATTGTCTGATATTGAATTTTAAGGGCCCGTTGACTTGAAAACAACGGAATACGCATAACCATTAGAAACGTTCCATATATTTCATTTTTGTACTTTAACGGCAAAAGTACAGCAGACTAAACAAAACCCTGAGAACTGAACCGCAATAGACGTGACCATAGGGATAAAAGTAGTGATTCTAATTAGTCCGCATTTAAGTTGTGTGTGGCAAAAATATTACACGTATTATTACGCAAAAAAACATTAAATAGATGACAAAATCGTGGTGACTTAGTGGAAGTCGTGGTGGTTTAGTGGGTAGAGAACCAATCTCTCAAATATGAGCGTGCGTCTTTGATTCCAGGTCTGGCAAGTGCCTGCCAATACAAGTTTTCTAAGTTCGTATGTACTTTCTACGTATATTTTGGATACCAATGACCGTTATTTGGAGGGGATGTTAAACTGTAGGTTCCGGCTGTCATTGAACATTCTTGGCAGTCGTTATGGATAGTCAGAAGCCAGTAAGTCTTACCAAGGGGTGTTGGGTTGAGCGGGTAACCGGGTTGTGGAGGTCAGATAGGCAGTCGCTCCTTGTAAAACACTGGTACTCAGTTGCATCGTCACTGGAAGTCGACCCTAACATAATTGGGACAAAGGCTCTTCAGATAATAACGACAATAATAATGAGATATAGGCACCGCAGGACATCTGAGGCTGATGACGGGGTGTAGCGACCCCGCGGGGCTATATATACTGAGTTCTCCAGGGAGAGTATACTGCCCCCATCTCCGGCCGGTCGGAGTGAACCATGACGGGGGTAGGTCTCACGCCTCTGGTTTGGCTTGGCCGTCCAGAGTGGAGTCGCTAGAGCACTATTAGTAGCTCTGCTCGGAGGGTGGGTGCCTCATGGTAAGCACAGGGAGCGCGTAATCTGCGTTTAAAGTCCGCCGAGGTATCCTCACCCTTCAGCCGCTCATGTCCCTGTTGCCCTCTTGTTGCTATTCAGTGACTGGTTCCCGGGGGCCCAGTAAGTGAGGTGGCGAGTCTCCACCTGCTATTTTTTGTACCTAATACATTGTCATCCACTAACATCCCATCACAATAGCCCAAGAAGTTTCCTCCATAGTTAGCAATAGTTTAGCACAGAACCGGGGATTGTCTTTTTTTTAACGACGTCCACCGGGGATTGTCCTTGGGTTCATTTCTATAGTGTATAAAGGGATAATCGTCGGTTTTGTGTCACCATTTCATAAAAGTTGTCTCAAAAGGGCTTCAGCGTGTTGGCTTCGGCCCCACGTTTGCCTCCCAAAAATTCGGAACTCTGTAGTCCCGAGATATGGAAGAGACATACAAAATAATAATGAGATATAACGCAACAAAGTCGGCGAGTGGGGGCTCGTGACGCCACGTCTAGATATGTAAAATTTGTACTAAGCAGTGACTTAACACAAAATTCAAGCGTTGTTGCATCTTCGTTATTATTTGTTTGTGAGAGAGAGAAAAGAAAAATACGTGTCCATTATTTTAGGGTTATCTAAAAGACGGACTAATTACTTTTTTTGATTCACCATACCTATTTCATAACATTCATTTCTATACATTTCAAGTGAAGTATTGCTCTTGAAGTTCCACATCAGGTGTTCCAGATCTTCGATGTTTAGACGTCAATAGAGAGTGCATATCAGATTGAACCACTTTTGCTAAAACGTCATGTCTTCATATGCTATAGTCTAGCTGGGCTCCTGGAGTTCCACATCAGGTGTTTTAGAGAGTGCTTATCAGATTGAATAACTTTTGCTAAAACGTCATAGTTCTATATGCTATAGTCTAGCTGGGCCCCTGGAGTTCCACATCAGGTGTTTTAGATCTTCAATTTGTATAAGTCAATAGAAAGTGCTTATCAAATTGAACAACTTTTGCTAAAACGCCATACCTGTATATGGTACAGAGAAGCTGGGCTCTTGGGGTTCCACATCAGGTGTTCCAGATCTTAAAATTTATTATCTCAGCTGAAAATGCTCATCACATGAAACAATTTTTGCCATGGCATAATTTTTGTATCTCTTATAGTTTTGTTGGTCTGTTGGTGTTCTGCATCAGGTCTTCAAGTTTCGAAGATACATTATAGCCTATATGTTGACCAGGCTTAATACTGATACAACAAAGAAAAAATCATTGAAATCCGTCCAGTAGTTCCGAAGATTAGCGTGTACAAACAAACAGACATACAGACATACAGACATACAGACAGAATTTTTTTTTTGGATTTGTGCTCCATTACTGTTTCTAAACCCCACCCAATTATTTTTTTTTAATATATTCAATGTACAGACACAGTTTCTTTACAGATTTATTATATGTATATATTTATTATATGTATATATAGATTTAATAATTACTTGATGTTTTGTGCAATTGTAAGCCTTAACCCTAGAGCATAAGGTAGCTTATGGTGTATTTAGAATCGCATATACCAAGTAACTACCTTGTATATTGACACTTATAATGTTTAAGGCGAGGAAGTGGTCAACAATAATTCCATAACCGGCACGCGCATCTAAGGCGCCAAAAGGGGTCGGAGCGTCTGAGCGGGGCGAGGATAACAATACGCGCGCTAGCTTATTCGTTCGCTCGACTCGTTCGTGTGTGCATTACTACTTACGCTCTCCGTCTTTAAAATTCATAGAAGAAGTCTATAGTGTACTTATATGGACAAAAGTTACATAAGTTTAAAGCTCGATCAAAGTTCTGTGCTCTGTGATATTGTTCAATTAAATCGAAAGCGGATTACGAAGATATCGCTGTTTTTAGTGATACCGAAATCTAATAAACAGTGATCAGCTGCTTGTGACAGGTGAGTCATCGCGCGCGCCGTCCAGTCTAACCGGTCACACTATCGCTGTCGCCGCCGCTTCCATACGTACGGCCTATTGCTGCGCTGCTTGCTCATATATCACGCACCGCCACTCACTCGGCGCATGTACTCGCCGTGCCGCTTGCTAGCTGAGTCACTGCCTTTGTTCACGAACGCTAACGTTGTTTTGCGATAATTCAAAATGAATATGATTTGTGATGTTTGTAGTGAAGATATATCTTCGAACAGATCAATTAAATGTAAACGGTGTGAGAAAAACTATCACCCGGTCTGCGTATATGTAACACCAGACTCCGCTAAATCAAATGAAAACTGGGTTTGTCCTTCTTGTTGGGCTAAAACACCACTCCATAACACCAACACACCTGTCTGCCCATCTTTTACACCAGCAGCGATTGACGTTACGCATGTAAATACCCAATCTCGCGCTTACAAACGCATGGCGAGTGATTCACCAGGCCGTGATAACCTGGAAGACTCACTCTCAATTGCCTTAGAGATACGTTGTCTTCGGAACGAAGTTAATGCGTTAAGGACTGAGGTCCGTGAGTTCCGCGAGGAGTTGATGGGCAGAGTCGACGCACTGGAAGTCCGAGTTACTACGGTGGAGGAAAAAATCGAGCAAACGGTCTCTCCTCGTCTTGCAGAGTTAGAAACGACTGTTGGTGAACTTAAGCTGCAGCTCAATGAGCGTGAGCAGGAGTCGCTACTCAATGACGTGCAAGTTTCCGGTGTGCCGGAGACTAAGGGGGAGAACACAACCCAGCTACTGAACGTCCTGGCCATTAAATTAGGCGTGTCGCTTGATGAGCGTGACGTGGTATTTGTAAGGCGCGTGGGTAATGTGCTGCGAGACCGCGTCGAGGGAGAGGATGCTTCTCGCCATCGCATTATTGTTGCCAGGTTGGCAAGGCGCACTACTCGTGACAGTATCCTGAACGCCGCGCGTGTTCGTCGGAATCTATGCACTGCTGACATTGAGTTGCCCGGGGCATCACAACGGATCTATGTGAACGAGCGCCTGACAAAATCTAACAGGCAATTGTTCTACATGACACGTCAGGCTGCGACTCGTTGCGGATGGAAATATTCGTGGACAAGAGATGGGCGTATACTTGCTCGCAAGGAAGAGGGCAAATCGGTGGTGCAAGTTAGAATGCAATCCGACATTGAACGTTTTTTCCCCGTCAAATAAGTTGGCTATCATCTTCTAACATAATTACCGGAATTTATAGTTATGTGGTACTTCTCGAATATTGTCAGTGTATTAGAATTATAACTTTGTTTAAATGCTTTGCAATATGTTTCGTGAATTTTGCTACTTTTAGGTTTTTAAATGATATTTTTATGATATTGTATGTGCACAAAATAACTTATTTTTGTATTTGCCTAGTGTGTACACGCATATTTGCTTATAGGTACTGTTGCATTATTATGTTTGCTGTTGCTGTCTGTTCTAACTATTGTGTATTTCCATTACTGTATGTAGCCCACGGTGTTGATCGCTTTCTTTGTTCTGATTTAATTTATAATATATTTATGTTAAGAGTTACACGTCACAAAATCTGTATATATTTATATAACACATTTACAGTCTTAAGGGCAAGAATAAAATGACAATAAAATTACTCAAAGTTGGGCTTTGGAATGCTGGCTCCTTGGGAACTAAACACGATGAGCTTACGGTGGCTGTGCTACAGCGCGATGTAGACATCATGGCCATTAATGAGACCTGGTTGCGGGTCGGTGAAGAGGGGCGTGCACCCGTGATTCCTGGATATAGACTACGCCATATACCACGACCATTGTCGGTAAGGGGGGGGCAGGGGGTGGAGGCGTTGGTTTCTATATCAAACGCGGTCTCACTGTGCGTAGACATACGCATCCTACTGATCCATTATATGCCTCTGTGGAACAAATGTGGCTCACGCTCAGCGTTTGTGGGGCTAAACTCGCAATAGGCACAGCATACCGCCCGCCTTGGCAGGATGTTGATTTATTTTTGGATGCCATATCTTGCTCATTAAATAGTGTAACTCAGTGTGACTTTATAATATTGATGGGCGATTTTAATATTAACTTGACAAATGACTCTGACCCAAAAACAGGCAAGTTACAGTCCTTTCTAGATTGTATGAACCTAAAACAATTAGTGACTACACCGACACATACCACGGTACATGGAGACACACTGATTGATGTTATTTGCACAAATGTTAAGGCCCGCTCTGTGGCTGTGGAAGCTATACCTGATTTGGGTGCGCACGCACTCGTGACGTGTGAGATGAATTTCAAAAGACCAAAAATACTTCCTAAGACAATCTGTTATAGACCTTTAAATCAAGTTTCAAAGGAAGAAATTGAACAAGACTTGAATCTTTTCAACTGGCAGGCTATAACTGAATTACGTGACGTTAATGAAATGGTTAATACGTTTAATTCATTTCTAGTTGCGTTATTTGATGTTCACGCACCAAAGAAAACATGTACTATAAGAGAGCGTTCTTATCCTTGGGATAACTGACACCATTAAATTAATGATTCGCTTGAGGAACGAGGCTAATGACGAATACCGGGAATATAAAACTGAAGGCAAGAAAGCTTGCTACAGTGAGCTTAAGTCTCTGGTTAATGTGTCATTATATCGGGAGAAATCTGCTTATTTCACGCACAATATCAACCATCAGGCACGGGACCCCCAAATTGCTATGGAAAAACTTAAAGAATACTTTGCTTCCACCTAAAAATGACATTGAATTACCGTTGCATCTTAATAATCCAGATGCTATATGTGACCACTTTTTAAATGTGCCAGGTAATGATGAAGTCAGTCTTTCTGAACTGACCTATTTCGAATTTTCGCGACACAACTCCTCAAGTTTTACTTTAAAACCTACAACGCAGTCAAATATCGCGAGAATTCTGAATAGTGTTAAGTCTAACGCAGAGGGATGTGATAATATTAATATAAACATGGTAATTTTGACATTGCCTGCAACATTAGAATGTATAACATCTATAATTAATAGATCTATTGAAATAGCAACTTTTCCCGAGGTGTGGAAATTGGCAAAAATTCGTCCACTACCTAAAATACCTAATGCCGCAGATATTAAGGATCTACGACCGATTAGCATTTTGCCTGTGCTCTCCAAGGTTATGGAAAAAGTGGTTTCTTCGCAACTGGTTGATTACCTAGAGAAAAATAATATCCTGCCCGATATGCAATCCGGATTTAGGAAAGCCCGTAGCACTACCACTTGCGCTTCTGGATGTAACAGATAATATTCTATCAGCACAAGACAACGGGATGTGCACACTGTTGGTTTTGTTGGACTTTTCCCGTGCTTTTGACTGTATTAATATTCCTCTTTTACTATCTAAAATGACTTTTTATGGCTTTGACGTGGACACAGTAAAATGGTTCGATAGCTACCTTAACAGACGCACTCAGTTCGTAGAAATACGACATACAGACGGTTCCATAGATGTTTCTTCTTATCGTTCGGTTAGTAGAGGCGTGCCGCAAGGTTCCGTACTCGGACCTATATTATTTAATTTGTATTGCGCTGACATAACGACGAATATAAAAAAATGTAGTTACCACATTTACGCGGATGATACTCAAATTTACATCTCCTTTAAACCCCATGAGTACGAAAGAGCACTGAAAGACCTGCATGATGACCTGGAGCGAATTGTAAATTGGTCCAAGCGCAATTCCTTGGTCTTAAACCCACAAAAAACTAAGTACATGCTTTTTGGTACTAATACCCAGCTAAGCGCAATTAACGCCGCCACTTTCTGCATAAGAGTAATGGGAGAACCTATAGATCGTGTTTATGAGGCACGTAATCTGGGTCTGATTATGGACGCGGACCTTCGTTTTGAGAAACATGTCACTGAGGCAATCCAAAATTGTTTCTACAGGCTAAAAGTGATTTACAAAGCGCGTCCCTATCTGTCTGAAGATTTGCGTATTTTACTTATTGAGTCTTTGATTTTATCTAAGCTCAATTATGTTGATTCTGTGTATGGCCCGCGCTTACTATCCAAAACGGAACGTATGATACAGAGACTTCAAAATGCATGTGCGCGATTTTGTTTCAACATACCATTTAGAAGTCACGTTACTCCATTTTTTAATAAACGCAACTTGTTAAAAATGAATGCACGACGAAAACTGCACTTAGCCAGCTTAATGTTTAGTGTCATACATTCACGCACACCCCTATATCTGTATGATAAGCTTGAATGGACACATGGTTACACTGGCAGAGTACGAAGGAATTGTGTTCCACAACTTTCTATCCCGAGACACAGGACCGCAGCATTCAGGGGGAGTTTTCGCTATGCAGCAACAAAGTGTTGGAATAATATTCCACCCCCCATTAAAAAAGCAAAAAGCAGTGTGACTTTTAAGGTGAAATTAAAAGAATTTCTACTACTGCATCAAAAACGATATGAAAATGTCTGTATAACCTCTTCTCCCATATAACCTTTACAGGCTTCGTATGGCTGCTGTTTGTTGTGGCTTATATTGTCTTATTTTTGTCCTTTCTGCACGTGTAAAACTATAAAACACTAGGTACACTCACACTCACTGACACACACACTAATCATTATATAATAATATCTATAATATGTATTTACTAACTATTATTAATCTTGGAATAAGGAGTGAATTTTAAGACGGTATCGGTAGCAGTAGATTTTAATAATTTCGAGCGTACGACACTCGTGGGTTGCAGCTGAAAACCAGCGTCGGGTGGCCAGTACTGTTGTACAGTGTGGTCACTTGACAATATGCTGAGCTGTGACCTTGTTGGCACAATTTTTATTATTATATTTTTAAATGTTGAGCCTATTTTATTATTATTTTTTATTTATTTTTTATCTGAATTGTTTTCGGTGATACTTTTATTTTACTGTTAATTTATGTTATATACTGTGTATGTATTGTGCCAATAAAAATATTTTTCTTTCTTCTTTCTTTCTTTCTTTCTTTCTTATAACTAAAAGTCGTAAGCGACAAAATGGTTTTGTAATTTTAATATTTAGAAATGATAATTTAATAAAAATTCCTACTACCATTTTAAAGAGTATGTATATACTCAACTACTAAAAAAGTTAAGAGGCTTAAATCGGTCCCGTTTGCCCATAATATGTGAATCTCTTTTTAAAAAGAGGTATGTTTGATATATTTTTCTCTGTTATAAAAGTTACCTAATCATGTTTCTACAACTAACAAAATAAGGCTTATATCATGAACTTTCAGGTAACCAAGTTGTATTTTGATCCGTTTTGTATTTACTGAGAAAAATTGACATCCTTGGCGCCAAAAATTCCAATTCGTCCTCTTAATGTGAAAGCAATTTCCACGCTATCTGATTTGGAACAGCTGAGCTGCTCCAACAAGTATAACTTTGGATATGTCAATTATCTCAAACACATATTGTAATTCTTCAGTATTTATGTAACAGTTTACATACACAGCAATTTACACACAACAAATACTTATTTCTTAAGAAATCTCTTCCATCAGGCAATGAAGCGAAGTGGATAGACTGTGGAAAATAAAATGTGGCTCTGTATATCTATTTAAATCTCATTCCCTTTCTTCCGTGCGCTGAATAGTATCGAATTTGAAATGATGTGAAATTTATTTATTTGCCAGAATATAGGTACAATATGATGGTCGATACAATAAAAAATATGGTCTCACTATATTCGACTTATAATGTAGTCATGCAAATATCTTAAGTTCTAAAATCTTATAGCTAAAAAAGTACCTACAATCATTTTGCATTAAAACTATTTCTCTTCTAGGTACTCTTTGACTGTATAAAAACATTTATCAATAAGCCAATTTCTGAGGGACCTCTTAAATTTACTCATTGGTAGGTCTTTAATGCGAGATGGTAGCTTATTGTATATTCGAATGCACATTGGGTAACAATTTCTACGGTACAATTCGGTTCTCATAAATGGTAAATTTAATTTTTTGGGAATCTATAGTTGAATGTGCAATCATCACCAAGTTTCTCAAACATATCTTCATACAATTTTGTAAATTTACAAACTTCCACTATATAAATGATGAAAAATATCGTGTAACGTATCCAAAAGTACAAAGTCTACAGTCCATAACATCGCTAAGAAAAATATTCAAATCGAGGATGTTTATTTTATGAACTCCAGCGCATCTATCAAACGTTACCAATTTAAATATTTTAAGATCTTTTCAAAGAATGGGGTCAAGGTTACTGTTTGCAAAATTTCAATACATGTTTCATCAGTTTCTTTGAGTTATAAATAGATGTAAGGTTCATAAAAAGTGTAGGTTATGTCGGTTTGCCGATATAGTAACTTCAATGTCCGATACTGTATAACTGCTTCGGGGATCTTAGTTGCATTGCACGACTGCTGTCCTCGGGTTGTGGGGTTCGATTCCCGGATCAGGTCGAATTTCTTTTGTGGATATTAATTTTAAGAAATATTCACAAAGCATCCCGTAGTCTGAAAGGTTATGATTGCAACACCCGTGCATAGAAGATTATGTAAATGTGTTGGTCCTGCGCCTAATCTGTTTAAGCAGCCTTATTTGATGGCCTTACTTTCGCCATTTTATACTTGTTAATCAGACTGTATGATATGTTCCAGGTGCCAACCCTGGCATGGGTCACAGGCCACTGCTGTTTGAGGAGGGGGCGCTGATCTGGTACCACGCTGACAACGAGACTCAAGTCAAGAAGTATGTTGACAACATCAACGAGTTTCTTGCACGTAAGTTGTGTTCTGTCTTAAACTTTTTCACTTTTCCATAGAAGACCAATTCCATAGACTTATTTAGCTTTTATTAAGTAGTACCTAACTCAAGAAAATTGTGACTATAGTGAAACGTCAATTAACCGAACTGTTGGGAGATGGTATTCGGACGACAGTTTATTTGGAAAATTTATCTGTGTGGCACCTTTTTGTAGAGGTATATATATGTATGTGTATTTGCGTACCGGCACGAAGTCAAGTGATTAGGACTTCTAGTCGTTTGGTTAGTCAATCATATTTTTTTTCTGTATTTCATTAATTACCATTTCAGATTATGTATTCTGTAAATCAGGTTAAAAAGCCAAACTTATAACCTTTTCCAGCTTACAACAACAAAACCCTACTCCCCAACCAGGGTGACAACCAGCTGGAGTGCGGCGACGTGAAGCCACCACGAGCTCAGGTGTGCGCCTTCGACACCAGCAGCTTCGGGCCCTGCTCCAGCGAGAACAACTTCGGATATGCTAACAAAACTCCTTGCTTAATTATTAAGCTGAATAGGGTAAGTTTTTTTTGTACAGCGTCATCTGTATAGTATAGGTCATCTAGTATTGTTGGCATACTAACTTTTTACCAAACTACGTCTATATTGGGGTTAGAATTTCTCAGTCCTAACCGCATGTAGCTGAGTACTAGTAGAGCGACTGCCTCTCTGACTTCCTTCAGTCAGTACCTAATCGGGAACCGCTTGGTAAGGCTGGTTGTTAATCTTTCTTGGTTTTGACTGCACGTAACCACGGGCAAAGAGGTTCGAATGACAACCGGGATTCAACAATTTAATGGAGCTTTTCAAACCTGGAGTAACTCGTCATGTCAAGATTCTGATGGTTATTCAACCACGGATTATTCAGTTATGCTTTTTTTTTTGCAGTTATATGACTGGAATCCCGATTTCTACGATGATCCCGGCGACTTACCCCCTGATATGCCGCCTGACATAAAGAACTATATCGTTAACGCGACTGCTAAGCAAGTAAGAATTCGTAGCATACTAACAATCACCATTGATGCACTATTTCTAACGGTGGACATCGATAACCCATCTATCTATTGGTATTCTTACCAGAGATAGGAATTCGTGTAGGGCTTATCATAATTCTATTTCTAATAAATAAATCCACATAGATTACTGAAAAGCTCTGTTGGCCTCACCGTAATAATCTATGACTGTTCCATTCCAGCGTCGCAAAGTATGGGTGTCATGCATGGGCGAGAGACCAGCTGACGTGGAGGCACTTGGTCCACTGCGGTACTACCCGTACCCTGGCCTGCCAGAGACCTTCTTCCCGTATGACAACACTCCTGGCTACCTGAGCCCTCTGGTCGCTGTGCAGCTTTTGAATCCTACATGTAAGTAGAAATACTTTGAAGTACATACATATTTATTTTAACACCTGTTAAAATTATACAGGACATGATTTTAGAATTTTTAGAATTACTCAGACTCTAGATTATTTTAGGTCCAATTTAAATCAGTCTAATAGTTTTGGAGTGAAAATGCGACAGACAGACAAAGTTACTTTCACTTGTAGTAAAGGATCTAAAGAAGATTAGTAGGGAAAACATATTCAGGATTTTTTAACTCGAATGATGTCCAAATGTCAAGTGATTTAGTTCCTCGACTTAAACGTTTGCAGTGTTGAAAAAGTATCATTGAAGGAATTTTAAAGTCTATCATCGTTTAATTCGTTTTACAAACAGATATTATCTACTCCTGTATTTAAAGCCAAGTTTTATAATTTCAGTGCATCAAATAATAAACATCCGTTGTCGTGCGTGGGCACGTAACATCGTATACACGGAGAGTCTGAAGGAGCGCCTCGGATCCACGCATCTCGAGATCATGATTGACTGAATTGGACCAATGGGGGGAGGGGAGTGTTGAGGAGTCAGTAGAATTTTTACAGATCTTGTCAAATATCTTTGCTGCTCTGAAACCGATTAATGGTGACTTCTGTAAATGTACAGACGCCAGCACATCAAGCTGCTACAATCTATCATATGAATTTAATCGATTTTCAATTTGATAGATATTGAATTTAATAGATTTTTTCAGTACAGATTGGAGTAGCTTGATGTGCTGACGTCTGTACTTAGTTTGTTTGTTTGGTTCTTTTATTGTTTATTCTACTAGGTATTTCATATTCTGTATAATTAGTTCAAAGAACATAAGTACTTTTTAATTTGGAAAGCAAATATGCACACAATATTGTTCTTATATCAGTCTAGTCGTCTCCTCAACACGGGTTAACACTCCCCCAATTAGCACTAATTACTGAATGTGTCTTATACGTATACAAGGTAGCAAAATACATAATACTGTCATCTAGATCAATTTTATTACATTTTTTATATTATTGTGACCAATACATAAAAGAAAACTTATAAAGCAATTTTTAAACTTCAACTGAATTAGCCATTTGCTAGTTTTGTTATGAATCTAAGTCTATTCATAGCAGAAGCTAAGTCAATGCATAGGTATTTTGATCTATTTCACAAATCAGTTTTTAATATCATTGCGGTTTTTAATGTGTATTTAAGATGGAAGGATAAAAGGAACAAACATTGTACTTACCTCTTAATATTAAACAATAAGATTGTGTGAAGTTATTTTTATAAATGAGTACTTAAATAGATTGTGACGTATGTCTGTCTATCATTGTTTTATTTACCAATTTAAATTAAGATTGATGTAATTCCCGCGATTTATCTTCCTAATCAGACTAATTTCATGTGTGTGGTGTAGTTACTTCCCGTAGTCGGATATAATGGTTGCCTCGATAACACTGGTAAGTATGTAGCTAAGTGGCAATTGTTTTTTTTTTTCTAGAGAATTAAGAAGTGTTTTTTTAAAATCTGTCAGTATAGAAGAAAAAGAAAAAAAAATACGGTATCTACATTTATTTTTAAAATAAATTACAAATAGTCTCACTCTTTGTATCAACAATCACTCAGCGTCAGCCATTTTATAGATAAATAGTATATTTATTTCACAATTTATAACTTTTTTTGGTATTCTAGCATTGTAGTTTATTTTTATCATTGGCAGTTATTATGGCACAAAATATACATAAACAGTAAATATTAAAATGTCTTTTAGCAAAAAAAAATCTTCAGAAAGATACTGCATATCTCCCCACCAATAAGTGAAACTCTCGACTGCATCAACCGGGATTGAACCCTGGTCTACTCAATCATGATCTCAATGTGCACTGCGCCCATGGCTTCGTGTCTGTCGTACATGATGTTCCTCGCCCAAGCTCGACATTCTATGTTGATGAGCACGCCCGCTGTAAATACATAGGAAAATCAGGGTTAAATCTCTAGCTTTGGCCCAAGTCCACGGACACGTTAACGTCAGTTTTTTAAAGCCTGTTTATTATGAATTTTCATGTTCAATTTTCAATATAATTAGTTGTTTTACGAAAAAATTACATTTATGTTGTCGACGAAAATTGGCCTTAATCGTTAACATTTACCCAAATTTTTAAAATGGAAAAAGGCTATAAAATAATTGTAAAACCCAGAAACTATATCCAAATCTAAATTAGTTCAGAGGCTTTATGCGACCTTTTAAACAAATAGAATCTCCATACCTAGAAACCTCAGATCGGGGCTGGTTAGAGCAAGTACTCAAACTATGCAATCGATATGAAAGTTATTTTAACTAATTCTGTTTCTTATTTGAACTTACTGTTAGGCCTCTGCAAATGAACAGCAACGAGTGGACTTAGGTAGCCTTCCTGGTTGGTATACGGAAAGTAGTATCCTGGGAAGCCGCGGTAAGGCATGTACTGGATAGGGCCAATGTTCTCCCGGTCTGCAGGGTTCTCACCCTGGCAGGAGACCCACACCATGTTCAACTGTGAAAAAGATTTGCGATTTAGCGAAAAAAATATAGCTTAAGAATACATTTAGGTGTGCCCCAAATATAAAGATCGATCATATGCAAATCCTATGCTCTGTTTATTTAATCAGTCTAGAATAGCCTGGCTTTGCGTTCACTGTGGTTCTTACCATCAATTATGCTGTTTTTCAATACATGGGTACGTATTATACAAAAACAGATCCATACTTGGTAAATGAACAACAACATGTTCATACACCCAAAAAGTATGACATAATGCGAGGATCAAACCCGCTACACGGCTACTAACGCTACTTCCTTAACTTTACGACTTGGATCACACAGAATCACCGGGACCAAGAACACTTACATAATTCTTATCATACGCCGTCATATTTTTAATATGCTCCTTCAAATCTGTGGGCATTTCAGATGGAAGATGTTCAGAACTGTTATAGAAGGCTGGCTTCCACCCAAATATCTTATTGAGCTTCAGAAAGACGCAGGGAGTGGACTTCTGGTAAGCAAAGTGATTGTCTTCGAGGCAGGGGCCCCAGGCGCTGATGTCCACGTCACAGACCTTGCCGGCGGGGGGCTGGAAGCTGGAAGTCACAGTTGTGGATATTCTGGCTGGCTCCAGCCTTTTTGCCGTCGCGTTTGTATACTGAAATGGGAGTAGGAGTTTAGGAACTTTGCTATCTTAGTCAGAACTGCGACTAGTTTTGCTTAGAAGGTATGTAATGTAGTAGTAATTCCAGAAGCACTAGATCTTTCAATGAAGAACAACATAACATATTCAAGACAATTATTCTAATGTCAAAATTATGTAAGGATCAGTTTCAGATAAATAAACATACAGGACAAAAAAGCTTGAACTGGATGCCTCAAGTTATGCCAAAGATGACATGGATTTTGTTAATCGTATTGCTTTGTAGTGGTATATGATACAGATCTTCATACACTCACCAGCTAAAAACTTAGACAACTCCTTAACCCAGAACTTATAGCTCCCAGGATCGTTGCCCTTATACCAGATCACGCTGCTGGCGACCTCTGGAGGCATAGGCCTGAAACCCAGCCCAGGGTTGGTGCCAATGATGCTCTTCTCCAGCTGCCACATGGGTTGCCGCGTGTCCAGGAGTTGGAGGAAGGTCCACATGCAGATGGCCACGAGGATCGCCAGCGCCGAGTAGAAGATGAAGTAGAAGAGGGCTATTTTGGCTGTAATGATGTTTGATTGGATTATTGCATGCATAGTTTGGTGGTCTTAATGGTGATGAGATTGATCCCAGGGCTGAGTAGTGTAACTTTACTTCTTGGAGGTCTTCGGTCATTATATGATCCCGAAAAGTGATAATGCTGATTGAAAATCTGTAGCTGGCTAATTTACGACCGTGCAGATTCTCTTTGCGTGAAAGTTTGAAAAAGTTGCTATTACGGAAATAAATCGATAAAAATCTAACCTACGAGCTACGACAAGTTCTATAATAGCCATTCCTGATCATCAATATCGTCCACTTACAAGACTAAATATTAATTTAGTTAAATGAATAATCGTCGTAAATTTCTGCAATTATTTTTTAATGCTACGATATATGGAACTGTAACTCAATATGCATTACGTTTCATTCATTTTGACAAGTGACATTACAATTAACTACAATCACGATCCAACCGAAACATGATACAACTGACCCCATAACGTCTTGTCGCTTAATTTAATATGTCACACAAAACTCCTAAAATTAACAAGATTACAGAGAAAGGCCACGGTCTAACCGCATGCTGGCCGGTTAGAACTCGCGCGGACCGGCGCGCGCGCAGGATGCTTCAATGATCTCATTGAACCAATGAACGGCCGTCACGGTTTCCGGTAGTCCGTCTTTGTGCTGTACCATTTATGCAAAGTCTCCGGTATTCATGTACCGAGTTTTGGAGGTTGAGTCATAATGTTTTAATGGTGGGAAGGTAGAAGGGATGGTAGGTAAACTAGACAAGTCTCGTCTCTGTATAATTTGCAGATGAGCATCTTCGAACATCTTCGGTATCTGTGGAGAACTAAAGGGGAGGACTATGTTCAGCAGTGGACGTCCTATGGCTGAGATGATGATGATGATCTTCGAACATTATTACTTGTACCTAAATTAACATATAAACACTAGATACGGTGGACCTATTGCCCTTGTCGGTCCACTGTAATTAATATCTTACCCTAGACGTCCCCTTTGACGTGCCGCTGAGCTATACAAATAGATATTTCCTACAGGTCCTCCTATCTGGTCTTCTGAATACATCTTCATAGAGCATTAAAGAAATTATTGTTCAAACCTATGAACAACCTACCTAGACAAATATGGGTTGCTGAGGCGTTTGGTTGCCATTTCTCAGCAAAAATACATACGAAGAGGTGAAGATTGGGCGTTCTATTAGCTGATTTTGGTTGAAATTCTGTATGTTAATTTATCGCCTACAGGTGGGATGCATGATTCAACTCTAACTTATCGTTATAGATAAATAAACCAAACCATAATCAGCCGTGTAATTGCCATCCATTGGTCGCATCAGCTATGTAACGACTGGTGGTCATTATTATGTAGTTAATGGTGGTTAAAAAGTAAATACATAAGATCTGGATTTGGCCACTCACACCAGCTTGCCCCCGTCCTCCCGCAGAACTGCCTGGTCTTCGGGTTCCAGATGAACCTCTTGGCCTTCTGCGCTCCAGTGAGGGGCACCTCCTTCTCCCGGTAGTACGTCATGTTGAACCGCTCCAAGCTCGTCAGGTCTGACGTACGCTTTTTTGTCGCCGTCATCTTGAGGGTTCGTTTCTGTAAGGAAAATGATGCAGAGAGTTTAGAGATAGAATCAGATCAGATGTAATGTCCTGGTGTCTTTATATACGGCTTAGCTATATTATACTTAGTTTAGTTAGTTTATAATGTTTTCGGGTTGGTGTATTTATTCCCTGTTGATGGTTTACTGATTGATTGAAATTATAACGTAATTATGTATTCATGCGAGAACATAATTTGACTCTTGCTAGACTTATGTTGAAATCAAGTAGAGCGACATATGGTTTAATTGCATTAAAATAAATGTTTTGTTTATTTTGTTATGTTTGATGTTATTATTTCTATATACCTACCGAGCCTAAAACCCTATCCTTTTTTACTCAGTGATATGATTACAAACAATTTTAGCATAGATAAATGTTCAATTCACTTTCGGTGATATGTTCATACATATAGAAGAGATAAGAGAAGTTTTTCACTTTCATAATTCTATTTGTTTGTTTGTCCATGCCAACATTTCTTCTACAAGTATTTATTACGTTTAATTTCCCTTCCTGACACTTTCAATGACCCATATGAAAAAGGTATATTCATATTAAGAATCTTCTTGTTAGCCTCAATTAAGGTTAAACTACAAGACCTAAGTTTAGTGACCTTAAAAGATCTACGTATTTCAATAGTTAATTTGCCACAATAACCAATGACCCTACTGTATACATCCCTTTTTCTCCCAAATCTCCATAAAAAAAAAACAAAAGAAAAACACCACATATTTATCAAACTCACCTGTAATTCACCACACGGTCCCGTAGGAGTGAGAACGGCGCGCGCGCATGTATGCGCTCCAACTGCGCGGGCGCACGGCAACTGTAGGCGCAGGATAATGGACGTTGTTATGTGGGAGGATTAAAGCCAGTTATATCTAGGTTTTGGTGGTATGGTAAAAAGTGGTGTAAGTTTGTTAATGGTAATTTGTTGTGCCTTTTTTTTCTAGTTAGGTTTAGAAGTGTGTAAATCTATGTAGTCACAGCTTGCAAACCGTGTACTTCTGAAAGGATTTTGATGAAACTCAGTAGTAACAGGTATTAACCTAAGATAAGCCTGATCAAGAACACAAACATACTCTTATAAGTTTATTACTTATAATTTAACTGCTTAGGTATGTTGCAGCGACAACACTAGGAAGCGGTGAAAGTGGACAATTCTTAGAACTTCTCCAAGATTTTTTGTTTGATGCAATTGATGTGAAAAAGTGCTAATTAACTTATTTAGCCCAATCTCAATTAACATAGTAGACTTTAGTTTGAAAATTATTTAAAACAACTGATAAAGGATCCTCAATTGTTCACTATTACATAATGTCGACCGCTCGCCCCCTCAGTCGAGATACTAATCACGCCGCGAGTGATTAAATTCGTTTCTGTCACCGTTGACATGATTTACTGAACCTTGCCAAGGGTGCTGGTAGACTCGAAGGTCCTTATTTTAGGAGTAGTATAAGTTGACTTGGTTGGTCCTTGAAAGATCATAGAGTCAAAGCAAGTTATATGGGTACGAAACTCGGATACCTACAGTACTGTATTGTAGAAAATTTTCATAAAATAACTATCTAAAACATTTTAAAAATTCTACATTCCCTTTGTGTGGGCACTGGCTTATTCAAGAGAAACTATTTTGATATGACATATTATTTAAGAACTCAGTTAAAAACCATATACAAGCAAAGTAAATAGAACAAAAACAATTACTATTAATTAATTGAATAATAATTCTAACCAGTCGTTTATGTGTTAAATATGTAATTTGTGAAAAAAGTCCTAACTATCAAGATTGTTTACTTTTAGTTAAGTACCTACTCTATATGGAGTGTAGTATCTTGGCAGGTAGCCAAGACGAGCATAAGTATACATATTAAAATTGTCTCGCCAGTCTATAATGTGATGCCTATGAAAAGATAGTGCAGCAGTTTTCTTTAAAAACTACATTATTCTCGCTAGACTAGTTTATGAAAATGTTCTCTCAAATGGAATAATAATATTGCATTCAGATATATTTTGAAAATGAAAACCGAGTGGCATTCTAATTTTCGAAATACAACCTCGGCCATTACCAAGTCCAACAGCAAATCTTAACTAATATTATAAAGCACAAAAGTTTATAAATCAATCTCAGGAACTTCTGGACACATTTGAAAACATTATTCATAAGATAACATAATTCATAAGATAAACATTATTCGTAAGATAACCCATTTATTGAAGAATGCTATAAGGCTAAGGCTACTTCAGAAGAGCTCACACCTATACTATACTTTGTAGTAGTGACACTAGACGCTTAAGGGATTTGTTTATACAGGAATTAATTTTATCCAGTGCGCAAACTTTGTCAACTTATAGTTAAATAAGTTTTATAGATACGTATATTTTTATTTTTTAGTGTTTTAGTACAAAAAAGAAAAGTTATTGATATCGAAAGATGTTTATTTTGTAACCGACAGTACGGTCACAGTCGTCATAGTATGCCGGCGGCGGCAACGCGAAATCGGTTTACTGACGGAGCTCCGCTCGGCGCGCGTAAGAATAGTTGGTATCCATATTTTGCTGATTTTAGGGCGGATAAAAGAATGAAAAATTTTTTTTTACTGATGATGCAGATATGTTCCGTTAACGATTCTGGACCACCAGTTTTTTTTGCGCACTGCTTAAAATTCATTCCTGTATAAGTACTTAGTGGCTATTTTGATCGTGATAATTCTATTTTTGATGTGTTCCAAATAGTTATTCCAATAAAAACAAGTGCAGTGCTTACTAAAGCACACCTAGATTACCTAGATTTCATGTTAAACCTTAAAACTACTTTCTTACTTTACTTTTATGTAACTAGCACCGGTATCGTAGTTAATATAAGGCGAGGTCGCACAGAGGAAGCGGTGACGGCAATAGGCGACGTCCGTCTGTCAGCGAGCTGTTAGGCGCCCGCGATTATCTACATGCGTCATAGAAAAAATATGCCTGTAGAAGACAGAGGCATATTTTTTCTCTTGTCTTAAGAACTTTAAATAGGTGCTGTTGGGGACACTCCCGTCTGACTACCACTAGTTTCCTTTTGGCTTTAAGTACCTAAGTACCTGACAACCACATGCCATCTGTTCCAAAAACGTCTTTTAATAAGTTCATGAACCATAAAATACATTTTAAATTAAACATAATTAAGGCCACTGATACCACTCTTTAATTCTCAAAATCACACTCAAGTACCGTAACCGACAAACAACAAAAAAACAAAAGAAGCCACACACGATCATTCAAAAGTAATTTTCCTTAATACTCGATAAAGAATCATTGAAGTCGAGAGGTACTTTATCATTCGGTTTCGGCGAATAAACGCACAGTTAATAAATTGGCCATCGGCAATCATTCGATGCTTGTCGATTGTACGTAAAAAAACAAAAGAACATGTTTATGCCCTTCATTCGGGTGCGCGGGCGCAGCGTCAATCATACGATCGGACAGCGCGGTTGGTGAGAGTAGGGATGGGTGTTGGTAGCGAATTTTAATGTCGATGTTGATTATCGACTACGTTATTTATTTTTTATAGTTATATACAGACGTGTACTATACAGATACCGCATTATTTTTTTTTCTATTTAATCACTTTGTCGATTACTAAAATGTTTGTTGATCAAAGTTATTGCGTTTTAACTTTCCTAGGAGCTAATTTTCACTGTGCGAATCTTTATTTATGGCTTTCTGTATTTTTTTTCTAAATCATAAGTAATTAATAACTGGATCCATTACCAAAGTTTGTTACTATCCAAAAATCAAAAGAATGCGGTTATAAGCATTCATTCTTTAGGTAATTTAAATAATTTTAAAATAAACCGTTTTTTTATATGTTTACTTACTACGCACACACTGTCAACATTCGTTGCTTTTCCATGTCTACTTTACTACGCACACTCTATCTACATCGATAGGTATTATCGATATTTGCCCCACACTACAGGCGAGTAGCGGTACTCTCGCGGAGGGTGAGATAACTCGCGCCGATGTCTTCCATCACATGATGCATTCTCATGATGCAGGGCTGTGCAGCAGTCGAAGAAGATATGGAGTTTATTAATAGTAGGCGAATCTTAATAGATCTTTATATTTTAATAGAACATGAGCTAGGATTATCTGTGATTTGAAAACTGAAAGAGGTCGAGTTTCCAATCTACATAATATCTCAAATGGACGTTTATCGATAAAAATGGGCCCAAGAATAAAGACCATTTTGACTATGTTACACGAGTAAAAAGTTTGCTCTGATAACGGCACCTACGTACTCAATTTTGTAAGCTAATGCGATTGATACACCTACTAATATTGTACTGCTAATAGGATTATTTACAATGTTACACGGGTATTTCATCTAATTAATCGATTAGTTAAACGTGACCTCTACTACAATATATCTATCTACCTAGGACAAGTAGTCCAATTAGGTAGGTCCAACTTCGAGAAAGAGGTCAACCGCCGAATCCAACTCGGCTGGGCAGCGTTCGGGAAACTACGCAATGTCTTTTCGTCCGACATACCTCAGTGCCTCAAGACGAAAGTCTTCAACCAATGTGTGTTACCAGTGATGACTTACGGCACCGAAACGTGGTCTCTCACTATCGGCCTCATCTCAAAGCTCAAAGTCGCTCAACGAGCTATGGAGAGGGCTATGCTCGGTGTTTCTCTACGTGATCGAATCCGAAACGAGGAGATCCGTAGACGAACCAAAGTGACCGATATAGCCCACCGGATTAGCAAGTTGAAGTGGCAATGGGCAGGCCATATTGCTCGCAGAGCAGATGGCAGATGGGGCCGAAAAGTGCTGGAGTGGAGACCACGGACTAGCAAGCGCAGCGTAGGACGTCCACCAACGAGGTGGACAGACGACCTTATAAAGGTCGCCGGAAGACGCTGGATGCAGGTCGCTTCCAACAGGTATCTGTGGAGATCAAAGGGGGAGGCCTATGTTCAGCAGTGGACGTCCTATGGCTGAGATGATGACCTCTACTACTGCGAGGCCAGCAATACTTTACACGCCACTAAAACAATATAAAATGGTGTTTTTTTTTTCAGATTTGCAGTCGCTCCTTGTCAAGCACTGGTACTCAGCTACATCCGGTTAGAAAGACTAGAAGCCGACTCCAACATATTTGGGAAAAAAAGGCTCGGATGATTTTTCTCACGCAGTAAATAAATGGAATTCATTTATTTCATGTTCTATACTGATTGATCCAAAAATTATAAACCAGCAAAACTAAAGACTCAATAGCGTCAAAAATTATTCCCCCATATGAAAATGAAAAAAGTTTATTAGTAACAAACAAAAGTCTTTTTCGTAGCAAACGAACTGCTCAGCGCCTACGCGTAGCCTACGAAATGTCTGCGAGTTCTACGCGTAGCCTACGAAATGTCTGCGAGTTCTACGAATAGACTACGAAAATATTTATAAAATGTATTCGTTTTTTTGTAGCCCATGTATCGAGACAGTATGTCCTGGCTAGTTTTTATTTTTTGTCCGGGTGCACGAACCACAGTATTTTTTTATTAAGAGTAGAAGCTTAGACAATAAAAATATTTAAAAGTAGGTATTAACAATTTCTAATTACCAGAAGACCTGATTTTTTTATGGAAATAAAACCTCAAATATCTAAATTAATCAGGAAAGTGCTTGTCAACCCTACAAATGATTCGGACGGTGGTTGCAATATAAAGGTTTGTCCTTGACGCTGCACGGCAATACGAATCCTCGCTTTGGAGCGCCACCAGCGAACTGCTATCATGGAAGGGCTTAAGAAAACTTCGATTTTGGTAAGTTAGTAATTTAATTAGAATTAATCAGAAATTGCCTAGTTTTGATGAGGTTAAGATTTAAATTAAAAATGATTCTAATTTTTGATATATCAGTTTACTTGAGGGGGATCATTTGATTTTCTAATAATTTTAAAATGTATATTTGGGCGGGCTACTTAATTTAATAATCGTTTTGAAATATCCTAAGTATTATTTACCCTATGGGTAAATACCCACCTTTTCCATAGCACAATTGGGCTATATAACATAGATTATGATACGCACTTATCTCATGATTGACTTACTGAAAACTCGTATTTACCCTTTTTTCACTCTTTACATTTATAAACCCTACTTTTATTAGTTTTATTACTAAATACTCAATTTAATAAAAACCTCTTTCCAGTTGTTCCTCATCGCGCTAACCACTATCACCAGCGCATTAGAAGCAAGAAAAGTACTCCACAACATACCAGAGAAGATCATCGGTGGGGTTATTGACATTGTCCAGAGCCACAAGAACAAGCCCACCCAGCAGACCACGACTGTCCAAACCCAGACGCAGCAGCAGGTCTACCAGCCTGGATACCCTCTGCAGTACGCTCCATGGAACACGGGGTACCAGACCCAAGGGCAGTACCAAGGACAGTATAACTATGGGAACGCTCAAGCTGGCAACACTTATCCCCAAGGAGGTTATAACAACCAAGGTTACCCATCAGGCCAGTATGCAGGCTCCCAGGCACAGATCCAAGGACAGTATCAGACGTATCCGCAGAATCAGGCTGGTCAATTCCAAGTTCAAAATCAACAGTCTGGTTTTGAAGGTCAGCAGGTAAATCAGTTCCAGGGTAATGTGCAAGCTGGAGTTCAAGGTCAGCAAGGACAAGTTCAGGGTCAAAATCAGCAGTTCCAAAATCATAATCAGCAGGCAGGACAGTTTGTGAATCAAAATCAGTTTGCGAGTGGAAACTATCAAGGAGGTCAGCAAAGCGGTCAGGTTAATTATCAGAATCAACCTTCAGGTGGCTTTGTACAGTCCCAGGCGACTGGATCCTATGGTGGCCATCAGCAATCTAGCACCAACCAGCAGTCCGGTAATTTTGGGAGCAACCAGCAGTCTGGTAGCTTTGGAGGCAACCAACAGTCAACATTTGTGGGACAAACTCAACTAGTCAACAGCTTTGTTGGACAGACTCAACCTGCGAATAATTTCGTAGGGACTCAACCTCAAGGTCAGGTAACTCAGCCTGCCTTTGTGGGACAAAACCAGCCGTCGTACATTCAAGGACAGGCAGGTAACCAGGGACATTTTGTATCAGGAGGTACTGGCTCCACCGGTAACTACCAAGTGACATCAGGTCAGAACTCCTCTGGACTGGGTCCTACTTGTGTCTGCCAAGCCTGGACTAAGCCTCAAAATGGAATACTTAATGATAATGGAACGCAGAGGAGTGAAGAGAAGGTGGAAAAAGCTGATGAGAAATGATGATCCTTGACGAATGTACTTAGCAAATTACAAATAGCGAAAATGCGTAAAGTTTTTATAAGGCGCTCTCAGTCATGTTTCTTTAGTAGAAGATATATGCTATTCCTAAATTATGATCAACAATTGTTTCGAGGTGGAAATTTTTCTGTATACTTTCTTTATCTTCTTCATATTTTCATGATTTTCAGTTCTTGATTATTATACTTATCTTACAAAAGATCATGATTGTACGTTTTGCGTCTTTGAAATTATTATAAGCTAGTTTGAATAGTAATTACATTCATATTTATTTACTACTGAGTTGTTTTATTTCGGAAAAAATACTTTTCACGACCTGTGAATCAAACCCTAGCCTTCACTCTTTCAGGTGAAATTTGAAACAATAAAACAGTATGGAAATTAAGTGTTAAATTGTTTCTAATTGATTCGTAGCCTCGTTGTCTAAACGATCAAATTACTAGTTGGTTAACTAAACGAGTTGAATGATCTTGATTTTAATTGTGACCAAACTACGCTATCATTTCGCTTGTTACTTTGTTTACAGACACATAGATAGATAGAAAAAACATTTATTCAGCGCAAACAAAAATATATAAAGATACATAATAAGAAATAACAAGAAAACAATTGGCTGGTGGAAGGATAGGAGAGTGCACCGAATGGGACTCCAGCTCAGCATGTGTCAAGTAGAAAACATACATACTATGTATAGATAGCAAATTAGTGCTATTACACATAATGCATAGATGACCTTATAGAGGGTGTTTCTACAGTAATTATAAACATTGACTTTCCCTAGGGATAGTTAACATGCATGACAAGTAATTAGGCTGAATAAACTGGCGTTATAAATAAGTGCCTGTAAGTTTTACAAGGGCAATGCAATTTTGATGACGTTTAATCGTGGTGGCCAGGGTAGGAATAGAGTTAAACAAACAAATAAATAAATATTAAAAAATAAATTAGACATACCTACAGCAATTTGATAAGAAATTTTTGCAAAACAAAAAAAAAGCGATACATTCTTGATATATTCAAATCTATCATCATGACTCATACTGCTCATGACTTATCAGCAATTTGAGTTCTGGTTGCAAGTCTGTCTGCCAGTGACTCGCTTCGCACATAACAGTGGAGACGTTCATGAATAGCCAATACACAAAAAGAACATTACGGAATAGTCAAAGACATTTTAAAGTATTTTTTATCTAGAGAAAATCTAGATTGCGCCGACACAAAATCAATTTTTCCATAGACCAATAACCTGGCACAATGACCAGAACGAGCTACAATTTTAACAGCAAACAGCACAATTTAAAACCGGCTCTAAATTCAGTACGGGGCAGTCTATCCGACGGCAAAGCATTATTTTGCAACCCTATTTCCTGACTTATTAACTGAGAGCTTTTGCTCCCCTCTGAGGTAGTACAAGAAGTGACAAAAAAGGGATTAGCAGCGGTTGTGGGGAGGTCTGGGTAAGTTGGTGGGCTATGTAGGTCTGAAGCGTGCGCGCGCCGCGTTATGTAATCGTTACGTAAGCGGTACGGGGTTGCAGGGTTGCTAGGCGGGGGGTGTGAGGGGGGTGAGGCGCGCGGGGCGGGGACAAGACAGGGCGAAGGCGCCGGCAATCGATTCCCGTCCGCAGTCCGGCTCGGCGTTTGAACATGGCAGACAAGACAAAGGTCGCAGAACAGTATTACGCCCCGCCGCCGGATCTAGGCAAATGGGAGTCCTTCAGGATTTTCCTGTGGAATGGCGAGACGGGACAGTTCCTTGGCCGCACGGGATCGAGTTGGGGTGAGTTTTTACAATTTTTCCTCTAAGACCTTAGACATGGTTTCCTTTGCTTTTTGGAGGGAAAATCGATAGTCCGTGTCTGGAAAACCGTTCAAGGATAGTGTTTCTATTCCTGGGGGTATTTTTATTATGTATGGAATAATTATGTAAGTCATGGTTTATTTATAAGAGTGAACTAAGACCTTTACGTAGACCACATTTACACATGCTATGTTCAGTTCTATGTAACTTGAAAGTGACCATTTGAAGCAAAATTACGGGAAAGGTAAATGAGACATTTTTAACGGGTAAATCAATTGGTAAAACTAAACAATGGGTATGAAGACTAATTGTTAATTTGAATGAATGGATTCACGTTTATCATCATACTTTTTATTGCGTACGTACTAAAAATGTAGGTACAAATAATATTTCCGTTATGACAGATAATAAAAATGTTGATACTTAAGTGAACATAATTGTTATATTATTTATAAATAACTTGCGCCAGTTTTAACGACGATAAATCTATTATTATATCAGTTCCTACCCAAAATAAATTTAATAGAATACGGTGTACATAAAAATCAGCAGGTAGCGCCCTTAAAAAGTCACATTACGTAAGCAAGAGCACTTTAACTTTGGACCGAGATTGTGATCAAATCCGCCCTTTTCATCAGAGTAACTTTACATAAAATATTATAAAATATTCATAGATATAATAATATGTTATTTAATGACTATATAAGTGCATATAATATTGCATATAATATTGCATTTCGTTGCAATTTTCGCGCCACGGTCGGCGCGCGCCGAACAAGGGTGCGCGCGCAACGTCCTTCCCGCGATCGATCCAAGGACGAATAGTCTCTTACGGAAATACCCGACTATGGAAAATGATCCTTAATTTCCATGAAAATGTATTGGGTGGACTATTGATTTAATTTTGCACATAACACGCTTACAGTCTTTGGCAGTGGTAATGGGTAGTAGAAGACAGAAAGTCTGACAACCAGTCTTACCAAAGAGTATCAGGTTGAGGAAGTCAAATAGGCAGTGGCTCTATGTAAAACACTGATAGGCGCTCAGCTGACTCCTGTTAAGATTGGAAGCAGATCCCAAGGTGGTTGGAAACAGGCTAGACAGATGATTATAACAATTGATTGAATGGATAATAATTTTTGATTTTGGGTCTACGATTTGGCTAGTCAAGTGCACATAAAATATTAAAGTTGTTAATACAATACAAGATTCATAGCCTTAGGGTGAGGCCGGTGGCGTATACGAATCAAAAACCACATTTGAATACTATAAGTATTATGTATCTAAATCATAATTATTGTACGTCAATGCTTTACTTCCAAATTAAGTTGTTAAACACTCCACTTCGTGCCAAAATAAAGGACCACTTACTGAAACAATCAGTCAGCACAAACTCACTACGCAAGGGCGCACGTGCCTTGTCTTGCTATACTTATATAGGATTACTGTATATATGTATAGGGTTATAAAGCACGTCATCATCCTCCGAGCCTTTTTCCCAAACTATGTTGGGGTCGGCTTCCAGTCTAACCGGATGTAGCTGAGTACTAGTGCTTTACAAGGAGCGACTGCCCTGCCTGACCTCCTCAACCCAGTTACCCGGGCAACCCAATACCCCTTGGTTAGACTGGTGTCAGACTTACTGGCTTCTGACTACCCGTAACGACTGCCAAGGATGTTCTATGACAGCCGGGACCTACAGTTTAACGTGCCATCCGAAACAGAGTCATTGGTGTCTAAGATATACTTAGAAAGTACATACAAACTTAGAAAAGTTGCATTGGTACTTGCCTGACTTGGAATCGAACCCGCGCCCTCATACTCGAGAGGTTGGTTATAAAGCACGTCATGATAAACAAACGGACAAGAACATAACTGACCTATGGCATGCTTAGTAAAAAGGTCGTGCAATGTTATTGTAAAAAGGTCAATTTTACAGCCATTATTTTCTCCCATTTTCGTTACTGAAAAATGATCGTCCTGTAATTTCAGGTCTGTTTAATTTCAGTAGGATGGTGACAAGCATGAGCAGTTTTAAAAAAACAGGTTTTCTTACATACATGAGTTTGTTAATTTTATAAACTCGAAAAGCAGAATTTAATGAAAGATTACTTTTTTGAATACAATAGGTATAGCAAATTACAGCAGCAAAAGTAAATGAAATTATTTCTTATGAAAGAAAACCATGTTATCAAATGAAATTATTTAGTTAATATAACATTACTCAAAATTCTCATAATAACTTCTGTGGTCATATTTAGGAAGTGAATAAGGGAGAAATTACAATAGACGCACGAGGAAACGCCCAAAAGGGTCTCCCTTGAAGGTCATGAAGTTAATATTGGATGTTCTTCAAAAAGGCCAGCTGTTTGCTGCGCAGTAACACACGTGCATTGCACAGATGTAAGCAAAATAATGGTCTGAAGTTTTTGACTTCAGCCTTGATAAATAGAACGAATCGTTTGTCGCTAGATCTTAATTTATGTATTGAAACTCGTCAACAGACACACATTTACTAAGAAATTGCTAAAAGTTCTGTAGTTCACCGTAAGTTTTTGCAAAGAGTTTAAGGCCGATGTTATATGTACATGAAGTGTGTATAGTGTAATTTACAAAAGTCAATCAATCTACGTAATCTATGAAATGCGTAGTCACTCTAAATGACAAAACCATTTATTCTAATTAGTTTGAAGAGCAATACTGTCTGAACGTCTAAAGTTACAAACACCTACTCATTGTGAATCAACACGTCATAGTTTTTAGCATTTTCTCCTGTTTCGAGGGAAATCCTTCTATACCAGGATAAAATCATGACCTCCTACCGGTAGAAGATTTTTCAAATCAGTCCAATTGATCCAGCGATCACCCCTTGCAATTACATCCTTATAACATTAGTATGTATTCTAAAATGTAATTAAAGCTTGCATAACTGTGCAAGTGAACGCTGCTCTGTTCGAACGATAGTTGACTCACTTAAAATCAAGTGTGTTGCCTTTGCAACATAAAATAAATACAACAGACATAAACAGCGTAGACAATGAAGATTCGACATTAATATTGATCCTTGTCAACACCCATTTAACTTCAAAATCATTCCTCTAATAAAAATCGTTTTCCCTTTCCTTTCTTTTCACAAAAATCCCACGAATACCTTCCTAATTGTACTTAGCCAAAAAAAAACAGCCATATTTCCTGCTGAAAGGTCGAAAGGTGAGATTCCATTGCGCATGCTCTATGACCTGGTCTCCGTACATCGTGCTAACTCATGTCTGCATAGCTGCAGGGTGCATACAATATTGATGAACTGCTTCCTAGGAAAAGCGAGTATCGATTATTGTACCGATATGTTCTATTCGTATGAATCGGAAGAGTCGATTATTGTTTGTTAGGTAGGTAATTTTTAGTGACTGCGAAACGGTTCGCTTATAAACCTACGGAGTACATGTAGGTGTGTAATTTTTTTATTTGTAACATAGAAATTGTCTATATTGAGGACCATGATCGGTGGCAAAAATAGACAGAAAAAAGATAGTACCTATCCAGTAGTGAGTAGACGATAAATAATGCTCTTTACAAGCCCTATGGGAAATTAAGGTAACACCCATGCCTGCATCCTCACATAAAAATGGCTGAATTAAATTAGTTTTAAAACTCTTTGAGTGGGTTGAGCAGACGTAGATAATGAGAATAGTTTGAGCAAAGTTCCAGTCGTCCAACTTTTCCGTATTCATTTGTTGGACTGCGAAATGAGTTTATACTGCCAGCAAGAGCTTCATTCTGGGGAAATAACTACTTTTAACTTATTAATGTAAATAATTGATTTTGGTTTCATAGTAAGTATTTCGGGATTACAGTGTATTTGTATGTACCTATTGTTAGATAGGTAATTTACCAAAATATAAATTGGGAACCGGCTTATCTATCACTGGGACAGGGTTACCTAGGCTGAAAGTGTAATTGGAAAGTGTCCCCACGGTAAAGCTAGAAAAGACTGACCGTATACCATTATAACACCTAACCTTAATTTTTTTTCTTGATAGGCCGGCCAGATAAAACAAGAGGAAAAATCCAATAGATTTATAGATTCCTGATCAGTCAGATCAATATAGTATATTCAAATTGCTATAAATAAATAATAAAACCCGAGGTTACCTTGCAGTGAATTAACACAGCGGCCTAATTCTAAATCCTTTGCGTCCACACGTTAAGTGGAGCCGGTTCGCGAGACGACGCGAAGCGGTATCATCAGCTGGTTGCTATTGTTATTTAGCATTCATAGGCTTTAATAAGTTTAATTGAACTGACTAATCAGGTGCCTAGGCGTTCTGTTAAATATTGGCCTTTTGCAGACTTTTTTAAAAGCAGGGAGTTGGCCTACCAGCCAAGAATAAATAATTAGGTTAAATGGTAAAAGGTAGAATGGAAAACTGAACCCATAGTCAGTTATAAATCAAACAAAGTGTGGAGATAAAAGTAACAGGACCTAATTTATTATTTACCTCTACTATAGGTACATAAATGGTTGATATCATTTCAAAAGAACTGATCCGGATTCGGTGATTCCGAAAGTTCAAAAATTTTAAGGGAAATATTTCCCCGAATGTGTTGGTAAAACGGTTGATAGAAGCAAGTAAAATCTGAAACTGTGAAAAATTCCAAACGTCCAAATAGTTCTAAAGAAAATATAATTTCAGCCAAAAGACTGTCTCAAACTTGAAGTATGCAGTAGGAAGAAAGAAATACGGTCAGTGATCGAACCGGTACTTTGGTAGGAAACTCCTATTGTTGCCACTTGTGACCAATTATCGGCTTCATCAGCTAGAGGTACATACATACGAGTGCACGCGACTCCGTCATTATAGCGAGCCATTTTCAGCTGAAATCACTAGTTATTTATAGATCGGCCAGATTGGAGATTGCTCGTTAAAGAACAGTTTTTATAATGTCGCAGAAATTATTTATTTAGTACCTGATGTTTTAAAAACAAAACGTCATAAAGTCAGGCGGTGCTTGTCGCGGTCAGTTGATAGATGGGTGACCGCAGGTATTCTGATAATATTGAAATACACTCCGTGTCATAGAAGGCACAAAAAAGCTTTGGGAATACATTCAATTTTGTGTTTTATTATTATTGATCTTGACTGTACCCAAAAAAGTCTCAAACACAGTCATCATCCCTTGGGCTATTACGTATTTTATATTATTACTAGCCGTTTTCCCGCGGTTTCACCCGCGTCCCGTGGGAGCTACTGCCCGCACCGGAATAAAATGTAGCCTATGTTACTCGCAGATAATATAGCTTTCTATCTTAAGAATATTTAAAATCGGTCCAGTAGTTTTAGATTTTATCCATTACAACCAAACAAACAAACAAAGTTTTCCTCTTTATAATATTAGTATAGATTGACCTTAATTGTTTCTTAAAATAAAGTCTAAAAATGTAGGTCTAAGAATCATTACCCTCATTATAGCAGTAATCGTGCAAAAAAATGTTTTTGTGAATTGTTAACCCACTTGTCAAATAGGGCTGCGAACTTTATTGTATTGTAGTCGGTGCGTTTGCAAGCAGATGGTAATCGCGTGAGAATTGGGGCCAACCCTTACGGCTTTATTTCTCACAGCCACAGCTGTGGTTTAGTACCGCATGATTTATTTTTATTACTTGCAGTTTCGGCTCTTAACATTTTTCAAGTTTATCAGGGCCAAGCTAAGACTGTTTGAATTTAGACTTATTGGGAGTACTAATTATTTAGTTCCAGTCTGGATTTTGACCATCTTCATAACAAAGACTGATCAATACACTAGCTTCTGCCAGAAGTTTCACTCGATTCCCAAGGGAATTGCTACCCGCACCAGGACAAAAAATAGCCTAATACGTTATACTGATATATATAAGACATATGACTGACAAGTTTCATCAAAATCCATTCAGTAGTTTTTACGTGAAAGTGAAACAAACAGCCAAGGATGAAGTTGCTTATATTAATACTTATATATGTTTTTTTTTGTCCACAGCTAAAATCTTGCTGTTCTACCTGATCTTCTATGCGATCCTCGTCGGCTTCTTCGCCGCTATGCTGGCGATCTTCTACCAGACCCTGGACTCCAAGATGCCCAAGTGGCAGCTCGATGGATCAATCATTGGATCCAACCCAGGTAAGGACAATCCTAAATCATGCAGAGACCGTAGGACGTAAAGATTGTAAAGTACTTATTCAATTTTCCAAAAAATATGGAGTCAATTGAGAAGTCTTCTAAATCAACTGTAAATAAAAATCCCTTTATATAGTTCTCTGTTTATTCTGGTTGCCTACCAAATTCTTCACTTTAATTCTCTCATTGCCTTCTCCTTACAAAACTTTTGTGACAACGTATTACTCATATGCTTTATCAGCATTAAGATGGATTTCACAAGAATTCCTCTGTGTCCAGGTCTTGGTTTCCGACCGATGCCGGACAGCGCGAACGTGGAGAGCACGCTGATCTACTACAAGGCTAACGACAAGGGCTCCGTGCTCAAGTGGGCGCAGATCATCGATGATTACTTGGAGCGTAAGTATATCTTCATCATCATCATCATCATATATCCAACATCATATATCTATCATCATATATCCCACATTGTAGGATATACCTACCTCTATAGGACCTACATCATAAGTTCTGATGCTCATGAATGGATGAGTGATGATGAATTCCTAAACGCTTAGCCAGTACCAGTCCGTGATATTGGTTTTCAAGAGTATATGACAGTTTGAGTTTGTTTATTGTTTCTAAACCGCATGGCTCTAGTGTTTATCTAAATAGGTCATCATGTCGTTGCTCTTAATCACTACTGGGTTCTGCCGCTAATCGCCAGCGAAGGCGGCCTTCGCAATTAGCACAATTGCATAGATTGCTTTTTGAAAAGTAATCTTGCTAAATTCCAGCAAAAGTAAATTCGGTAGACAACATTCAGTACAAAAACACATCGATTCTCATTCCACAGAGAAAATGATGAATAAACTCCTTTTCTACAAAATAAGATATTTGGAAAATAGAAAATTTTCATTGACAATTTGATCATAGATTTGTGCCCCTAGGACATCAGTTACTAACTATGAGTAGGTAATAGGTACTGGCAAAACTGTTTTACCACGATCTTGTTAATCATTATAAATCTCACACTTCAAAATCACCATCTCCTTCAGAATACCGCAAGAAGGGCAGTGGTGTTGAGGCGAGCGGCGCGGAGTATCGGGTACCCTGCTCCCCCACGAGTGGCGCCACGGGAGAGAAGCAGGTCTGCGATGTGCCTGTCGATGACTTCCATCCCTGCACCTCCGCCAACCAGTACAACTACGAGGAGGCTGGGCCTTGCGTGTTCCTCAAACTGAACAAGGTGAGGAAACTTATGTACTTAGGTACCCATACGATGAAAGAGAACAGGCTTGAAAATTAAAGTAATACGCACTCTTTCTCTGTAATAAAGTCCTACAAGATCGCTATTGAAATTCTTCAGAATATTTAATTTATAATCACGATTTCATCAAGTATGTTGTGCCTCCTAACCACTTCTTTTTGTTTTACATTTCAGATCTTCAACTGGATCCCGAAGCCGTACAACAACACTGAGGACCTGCCTTCCAACATGCCTGACGACCTGAAGCAGCACATCAAGATGGTTGTAAGTATCCAGGGCATGGGCGTAGCCAGCTTTGGGCTCAGGGTGGGGCAGCAGTCAACCTATCCCCCGGGGGAGGGCGGGGGCCCTCCGACTTTTTGTATGTACTCAAACTTGTTAATCTCTTAATTTGAGAGGTTTATATTTTCAGGTACAGAAAATAAACAATCACACACAGGACAAAAGCCAAAAGTAAGGGCATATAGTTTCTGAATACGCGAGCGAAGCGAGCGCGAAATTTTTTTCGGACTTAAACCAAATATTACGTAAAATTTAGCCCAAACGTACTTAACTTTTTGTTTGTTGACAAATGCAAAAATAAGGGCATAATACTTTCTGAATACGCGAGCGAAGTGGGCGCGAAATTTTTATCGGACTTAAACCAAATATTACGTAAAATTCAGCCCAAACGTACTTAACTTAACGTATAGCAACGTCGCGCAGCTAAGCTTCGCGGACACTCGGAATGCCTCCAGGGACCACCAGTAGTCCGCGGACCACCGGTTAAGAACCACTGTGCTAAACGATCGTTCTATTGTACAGGTCGTACGCGGTTTTCACACTAGGATAAAATTGCATTACCGAAATTTTGATCACATCTACCAGTTCCATCTCCTCCAATGCATTATTTTTTGGATTGGATGGACGGCTCGGCTCGCTACGCCACATAGCAACTATTCTTTTAGGGAATACGGCTCGCTTTCAAATGACGCGCGCACCGCGCACGTTCTGGAACTCGAGCGTGTATTTTGTTTTGATCGTGCTCTTTTCAAAGTCGACAATTTTTTTGTGCAATAACTTACGGATAGTACATATGGTTGTTGATGTTGTTAGTTAGAGTTAGTAAAAAAAACATTGTTTAATCTGACACCTTATAGGTCAGAGCCAGGGCCCAGGATGGGGCAAGTGCCTCAGCTTGCCCCAGTGTGGCTACGCCTATGATCCAGGGAAATCCTATTTTACCTCACTTCTATTATAAGAAGTCGTTATTATTTCCTTGGATAATGTAAAATACCAGTGTCAACCGAGGGAACTAATTGTTACACAATTGTGGAATTTATGTTATTTGCACATGCAATCGCATTATATAGAAATGTAGTCCTCCTAAATTCTCACACGCTCAAAGATAGCTCAAAGTAATTAAACTGTTTGTTGTCTGCCAGTCGGGCAAACCCGAAGCGAACACGGTGTGGGTATCATGCGAGGGTGAGAATCCTGCTGACGTCGAGAACATCGGACCGGTCCAGTACATCCCTCGCCGCGGCTTCCCTGCCTACTACTACCCCTTCACCAATAAGGAGGGCTATCTCAGCCCCCTCGTCGCTGTGCTCTTTGAGAAACCCAGGAGTAAGTATTAATCTAGGGGCATTTTTATCACCCTTCTGGATATATTTTGAACCGTTTATCTTACAAATTATCACGTAGTCTTCATCTTTGAATCGAAGGTATATTGTACCAACTTTTTTCTTCCGTAACTGTAATTTCGTCCACTACCGCCAAATCAAGACTTATAGTTCGGCCATTCAGAGAATGCGTTCCTGACACGTCGCGATTGAACTGACGACGTAACTTTGCAATGGCGTTGCAGTTACGATAAAAATATTTTTGCTGGTTGTTTACCGTTTTAACAATTGAGGAGCATTAAAACAACATTATTATATCAATAATCAATGAATGTTATTACGTCGTCAGTTCAATCGCGACGTGTCAGGAACGCATTCTCTGAATGGCCGAACTATAGCAATACACTTTGTTTGCTTAATATCTTTATACATACTTATATATTGTGTTGTTGTATCTTTGCAGCGGGCGTGCTGATCAACATAGAGTGCAAGGCCTGGGCCAAGAACATCTTCTACGACCGCTACGAGCGGCGCGGCTCCGTGCACTTCGAGCTGATGGTGGACCGCGCCTAAGCGCCACCCGCGCCAGTTGGCCAAGCTGCTGCCCCACAGACTGCTCACCTGGCCATCAGTGTCTTATTTATCTGTTCCACCACGTTCTGGAACCGGGGCTATCACAAACATATGCCACTCAGGCAGATCAGGTTTAACTACATTTCAATCATAACTTAGCATTTTAAACTTAAGGTTCTTGACTACGATAGCCCCGGTCCCAATGGAGCCACTCAAGCATTCTGTAGGGCGAAGGCCTAACCGCCAATTGGCCGCCAAGGTCACCAACTGATCGCCTACCGGCCAAGGTCATCGGGTCCCCAATTGGCCGAGTTCGTCAACTTACTGCCAAAAGATCGTTAGTTGATCACTAGTCATGCTAATTGGTGGTTGCCGGTCTCAACCGGCTGTTAGTTGTTTTAAGTGTTGTAAGGTCATGGTTACCAGTTAGTCGCCAAGGTCGCCAATTGTTCGCTGCGGCTGCCAAGGTCGTCTCGGAGGTCATGCCAGGCC
This sequence comes from Helicoverpa zea x Helicoverpa armigera, assembly GCA_033682625.1. Classification (NCBI taxonomy): domain Eukaryota; kingdom Metazoa; phylum Arthropoda; class Insecta; order Lepidoptera; family Noctuidae; genus Helicoverpa; species Helicoverpa zea x Helicoverpa armigera. The sequence continues at coordinate 13,834,494 of JAWIIS010000020.1, forward strand.
GGCTGCCAAGCGCCATTAGCAATAGCCACATAGTCGGCGATTAATTTGTATTCGTTTTAGAATAAGCCAGAGGGCGCCACTAATTTTAACTTTTGTTTGTCACGCTTCAAATAAAGTTAATGAAATGTAAAATTTATTGAATATATATGAATTATGTAATGTTTTCTGGACGGACAGTCAATAAACACGCAATAGTTGGTTCCAATTTAGGTTTTTTATTGGTGTTTTATTTCATAGCGTTATGGATAAGCATCTCTTCTTCCCCTTCTTGTCCTGGTAAAGATTTGTGACGCAACACTGAAACTCTGAAACTCTGAAGATCATTGATAGTTGATGTAAGGCATATTCTCTTATATCTTTCAGTAACAAAAAGATATAATCCCAATAGACAGTTCAGTTTAGAATGCTTTGCTATAAAGTTAAGACTTTAACTAAGACTCGAACTTGTTTTAAAGTGATCTTATAAATAAAATACATAATTAAATTAGTAGAAGATTATATTATCAGTAGTTTATCACCATTCTAATACAGTTAATATAGGTAATAGAACACTTTTTAAATAAGATATTTTTTATCACAATACCATGGTCAGATACATCATTTCTTATGTACGTAATAGAGATATGTAATACCCTCGGTAATATTTACTGGGTGCGTTCAGAGAAACAGAGCTTATGTGTATATTTCATGTTATACAAGTGTTGTTACCCAAAACTTCAGGATAAACCCGGATAAAAAGATAAACTTACAATTATTACCTTTTTTTTATTAACTTTCATCAAAATCCGTAAGTACTTTTTTGTGTGAAAAAAAACATATACCCTTGCACCCATTTATACAACTAAATGTTGGTTACTTATTGTAATTTTGGGTACTCCCGGTAGGTGTCACTAGCGTCCTGAAGGAACACCGAATTCTGAACATGAATAAGAAATATAACACCGTCTAAAAAGTCTATTTATTTCACCAACAAGGCAAAAGCTTCTTACCATAAAAACTTCTAACACTCGGAGGAAAAAATATTTTTTTACTTTTCTTCGCAAAACGATTGATTAAGGTTTGACAAAAATTACTATAGGTTTCAGTTTATCAAAAGTCGTATCGATCTTTTGAGCTGTTTTTAGACAAAGCGTCAAACAAGAAAACTCACAATAACGTCTATAAATAACCCGAGACGCATTTTCACACAGTAAATTAGTTCAGTGTAGATTAATCCACTCAGAAGTTTGATTAAAGATCTATTTATATTCATACTTTTAAAATAACTTGCTTCATTAATCTTGCTAGTTAATTAATTAGTTAAAATGTAACGAGTGACGTGGGTTGTGGTTTCAACGCCTCGATATAGGTATTTCATCACTCTTCAGAAAAGGCATAACAACTCTTTGCTCAATACAGATTTTAGTTTTTTTATTGAACTTCTTAATATAATTCATATATAAAATAAAGTTCTACCTTTTTACTAGCTTCCACCAGTGGTTTCACTCGCCTACTTAACTAATTTCTTACCCTATAAGGATAAAAATAATCTATGACCTTTTGTTGATAGATAGGGTATCTATAACTGACAAAATTTTCAATTCAGCCCAGTAGTTTCCGAGGTTTGTTCGATCTAGCAAAAAAACTCTTCAGCAACTTCAGCTTTATAGTTACTACCACATTACACATATAAACATAATACAAACATACACAACATAATGTTACTGTTACAGCCTTTTTATCGTCCCACTGCTGGGCTGCGGCCTCCTCTCACACGGAGAAGGATTGAGCATTAATCACCACGCTTGCTCAATGCGGGTTGGTGATTACAGACTTTATAGTCCAGGTTTCCTCAAGATGTTTTCCTTCACCTTTATATCAGCCATTGGTGTCTAAGATATACTTAGAAAGTACATACAAACTTAGAATAGTTGCATTGGTACTTGCCTGACCTGGAATCGAACCCACGCCCTCATACTCGAGAGGTTGGTTCTTTACCCACTAGGCCACAACGACACGACGACACAACATATAATATACAAAATATGTTCTGAATCAAATACAAATCAAATCAGGAATTAAATCTACGTCTTCCTTAATTGCTATCTCAATTCTCATACATATACTTAGGTACTATATTTTATCTCCAAACTTATTGAACCAATTTTATCACAAATCGATATTCCACAGGATTAATTACCGTACCCTATAAATAAGTCTTTATTACTTCCTTATAAACATGGCTTATGACGTCACAGGTACTAGGAGAGCATAGAGTAGTGAATACTGTAAGTAGGGCACGGGGGTGAATGCCGACTGCCCGGCGCCAGAGGGTTAGTGCGAAATGTCGCCCCGATACTTTGTTGGTATTGCGAAAATGCGTTACAGAGGTAGGCGAATGTTTTGGTGAAAATGAGCTGTAGGGGTTTTTATCCGACTTGTAGAAAAGAAGGAGGTTTTCAATTCAGATGATTGTAGGTATAATTCGTTTAGTCTTTTAATAATCACCAACATATTGTTGAAGAACATATTTCATAGTTTTTTTTTTCATTTTCGTGAACATTCGTAGTACCTAAACGATTTCAAGGATTTAAGAAAACTAAGGTTTATGCTGTCGGTGGACTTGGGCCTATTGATTTATATTTAAGGCCTCATTAAAATATCACGCAAGCAAAATCTTGGCGCAAAGAAATCTTGCTCAATCGATTGAATTTGTTACCCTTCTATAGAAAATGCACAGACTCAATAAATCTATATACAAATATGTATATTCTCTAACTAGTAACTACGTTATTCACTCACCCCTTGTAATCCGCTCAGCGTGTCGTCAACCCCTGTAGATCTATATAATTAAATAGGTATTTATGAGTAATTAAACGTAGGTAGATATCGTAAATATCTTACTATTTAGTCTTTGTATTTAAATTACGAGTATATACAGAATCTTAAGTTTTATGAATCAATTTTGCCAGGAGGACCAAATAAACGACGGATGGATTATGTGAAAGTAGAATATGAATAGAAATAATCTTATTCGTGGGATGACGGCAGATAGACGAGTATGGAAGAAGAAAACATGTTTTTATATTTACAAAATAAATTGGGATAAGGGCAGGAGGATGGTCAAGATGATGATAAAATTACCTATTGAAGGACTATGCTTGAATGTATATACGCAGCGTGATACCAAATTATATACCTACGTAGTTAACAAATCGCTGTAATAATTTGTCAGGCTGTGTGTATGTTATTATATTATATACCTCATAAAGGTTGCCGGAAGACGCTGGATGCAGGTCGCTTCCTACCGGTACCTGTGGAGATCTAAGTGGGAGCTGTATGTTCAGCAGTGGATGTCCTATGGCTGAGATGATGATGATGATGTGTAGGTATGTTACTCATAATCCAAAAAAGCTTTGCATACATTTTTATATTAGTAAACTTTTAGGTAGAGAATCTAGAAAATTTTGATCGCAGGTACCTGTAGTTTCTACCAACAATTTTCTTCAGGATCACAGGTAAAACCGCGTGAATCAGCTAGTCATGTATATAAAATAACATTGAAGCTGTGAGGCGTCAGTGTGTCTGTTATGTTATAAGTACGTACTACGCATAAAACTCTCGCCTTCGTGCTTATGTCAACAACCTCTTGGATGGTATGATAGTTCCCATCCCTTTTACACTTTTACTTCTACACTATATTTCGTCTCTTTTTGCAGATCTTTTGTTACATTAGAATCTAGATTTTTTTATTTATTATACAATTTACAAGAAAATCAACTTAGGTACCTTTTTATTTTCAGTGAATAATTGACCGCTGGTATATGACCAGTTCCACTAGAACTCAGTTTTTAATTTGAGAAGCAAATAATCTTTATAAACGTAAAAAAATCCAACCTAAGAGCTACGACCGAAAACCCAATTCAAAACTTGAAAACAAAGTACATATTTTGAGAGCAAAAAACTTTAATTATTCATTTTATAATCACCGACTTTCATTTATTTGATTATCTTACAAACCCAATATATTGGCGTTTTCATCAATGGCGTCTTGGTTTCGGTACTAGGGGAGCATAAATCTGTAACATGGTATGCTGGCGCCGGGATGACGCCAAGCGACGTCGCGGCGACGCCAGGACTCACCACCCCAGTGTGATGTACATTGCTGGCTGATGGAATTTAACAATGATATTTATTTTTATAAAAATTTTGAAGAATACTTACAAATAATTGGCCATAAATCTTTCGCCACGCACACGGCATTATCAGTGGCGGCAAGTATGTATTTCAATGTGCAGGTTTTGGGTCACATTGGGCTGCCCAAAAGGTGTCGCATTGATAGGCTTCAAAGCTTTCATATAATTAATTTTTTTTGGCTTAAATAAAACTTTTGATAGCGTTCTAGAAGCAGGTGTCTGCAGATCGCTGTCGACGCGCTTGATGAGGACCGCGGGCGCCCTCTCGTGGCTCCTCCCGAACATCGGGAGGCCCGGCGACCAATGCCGGCGTCTATACGCCGGCATACTTAAGAGCATGGCCCTATACGGGGCCCCAATCTGGGCAGACTCACTGTGCGGACGGAGAAACGCCGCTGCCATCCGAAGACCAGAAAGGGCCATTGCACAGCGGGTGGCGAGGGCGTACCGCACAGTGAGCTTCGCGGCGGCGTGCGTTCTGGCGGGAGCCCCTCCTTGGGATCTCGAGGCTTGGATGCTCGCCAGAGTGTACGACTGGACGGCGGCGCAGAGAGCGCTAGACCGGCGCCCGGACCCGATAGAACGGGAAGAAGTGCGTGAGCAGGCGAGGGAGGCAATAACTCGGCACTGGGCCGAGGACCTTGCCTCGGCAACGTTCGGTCGCCGGACGCTGGACGCCATCGGGCCTGTCCTGAACGGATGGCTCGATCGGCGGCATGGTTGCCTCTCGATGCATCCGGTACAGGTGCTGTCCGGGCATGGCTGCTTCGGATCGTGCCTGCACCGGATTGGGAGGGAGGAGCCTCCAAAGTGCCACCATTGTGAGGCCGAGGTGGACACGGCAGAGCACACCCTCGAGGTATGCCCATCGTGGGCTGAACCCCGCCGCATCCTGGTGGCAGTGGACGGGGATGACCTCTCGCTACCCAGCGTGATTGGTGCCATGCTGGGAAGTGAGGAGGCATGGGACGCGGTAGCCTCCTTCTGTGAGGATGTCATGTCACAGAAGGAGGCGGCAGAGCGCATGCGGGAGAACGACCCTCTCGTGGCGCCGCACCACAGACGAAGAAGGGGTGGAAGACAGCGACTACAACGCCAGTCCCCATCCGCCCCGGAGGGTGATCAGCGGGCGGCAGGCGCGCGGGTGCCACCGCCTGCATTACAAGGATCGCTCCTTGTGCTCCGGCCATCATAGGGACCCCTCCCCACTGGGGGGAGGCATGAGGGGCCTGCCGTAAGGCGGGCAATCGCCGGTGGGGGACTGGACGCCGTAGATTCCCAGATCCCCTCCACTCAGGCGAGGTCGGAGTGCCGCTGGGCCTTTTTAGTGGGTATACCGGGAACGTCTGTACCGGGGAGCCCCACATACCCCTCTCCCGTCCCCCGACGGGAAGGGCATGCGTAATAGCATTTTTTAACCAGCGACAACAACAAAAAAAAAAAGGTGTCTGCAGATCTGTTGTGTGTTTATTAGTAAAGTAGTCAAAAAAAACGAACGCATTGAAAATCTCCTCCTTTTTTGAAGACTGTTAAAATAGGTAGTTAAATAAACCAGTAGTCGTTAGTACTATGTTAGTTCATCCGTTATAAAAACTAGGATATAAACTCAAAACAACTCTACGTAATGCGACCTCTTTAAAAATGTACTATATAAGAACATATTTCTATTATAGAAAATGACTACGGCGTAGCGATGACGTAGCAATGTAGGCGTGACTCGATAAATGTATCGTAGCACCGTAGCACACCTGTAGTACATTTCAAGTCCTTTCTTTTTAACCGAGTCCAAAAAAGGAGGAGACTATAAATCTTATTTCTTTCCATTTATGAAATATTCATTTTTTTATGACAATAGTTTGCTGAAATTAGCATAAACAAAAAATGGCTTCTTGCACTTCCGTCCTCAAACACAGGCACCATGTTTGATGACACCACCTTCAGACTCGCCGTTTGCCTCCGACTAGGTGCTCCATGCTGCTCTCCTCATCGCTGCCACTGCGGGGAAGCTGTCAACAGCCTCGGTCACCACGGCCTGTCGTGCAGCCGGAGTGCCGGCCGCATACCACGACATGCCAACATAAACGACGTGATCCGTCGCGCTCTTGTTGCCGTCGGCGTGCCAGCCGTACTCGAACCAAATGGCTTGGCACGCGACGATGGCAAGAGACCAGACGGCATGTCGCTATTTCCGTGGAAGGTGGGTAGGACTTTAGTGTGGGACGCGACATGCGTCGACACTCTTGCGCCATCTCACCTTCCCGGAACTGCATGTTGTGCTGGCTCCGCCGCTGCACAAGCAGAGAACCTCAAGCGGCGCAAATATAGTAACCTTATAGGCAATTACATGTTTGAGCCGTTTGGGGTTGAAACTCTAGGGCCGTGGGGTCCGAGGGCGCACCTTCTTGCCAGGGATATTTCCCAGCGCCTGGTTGACACTTCCCGGGACCCAAAGGCTGGCTTTTATTTCGTACAGAGGTTGAGCATTGCCATCCAACGTGGCAATGCTGCCAGTCTTTAGGGTACATTACCCAGTAACAGCGATGAGGAGCAATTATTTGATGCACTGTATTAGTTTTAAGTTGTATATATGTTACCGTAAGATTACAAACATCGTTAGATTACAATCTATCTCGAGAGATTGTAAACTGTCGAATTATTGTGAACCGTAACATCTGATTGCAATTTAACGCATTATTTTTCGCTATATTATAATCTATCGATGAGAAATTGTCAAATTGTCAACTGTCCGAAAGCTCTCTCTGATTGGTCAGTCTTTTTGTAAGATCGACCAATCACGACCAGCCGTTCTGTTCCCATGGAGTTCCCGTAGAGTTAGGAATGAAATAGAGGTGTCAGTTAAATAAAATAAATGCTCTTCAAAAATTCTTCAAGTATTAAATTTATATAAAAATAACTCTTATAAAAATACAGTTAGGTATTTTGTCTTCAAATACAAACTAATATTTAAAAATAAAATAAAAGGGGTGCTAATTAAACAGGCTTCTTTTTAATATCATTATTCGCCCCCAAAAATGTATGTTGCCTTCTAAATTACTAAGTCAGCCACAATTAATAAAGCGTCGAGCATCTAAATAATACTATCTTAGCCACGAGTTATCTTCCACTCTAAATACAACTCAGCATGATGGTTATTTTTTTGCATCTAAATTTGTAGCATGCATTCTAACAGTAAACTTCTTAAATACTATTAAATGACATCATAAAAATATTTATTTACCTTCTAATTTTTTAACTCGTACCTACTGAGTTTTTTGTTTAAAATATAACACATCCCATATTAATTGACCCAGCATGGAAGTAAGCATGCAACATGCAGCAAGCATAACTTCTGTCACGGCTCCGGCGCTGCGGGGCTCCGGCGGTCCCATGCGAGCTTATCGTCGCAGATGGTTTTCACGCTCACCACCGCAGCTTCAGCTTGCTGGCCGGCCGAGCCGGCCAGCCTCAGCCGCGGCGGCGAGCGCTGAAACTACCTGCGCCTCAGCTCGCAGGCCGCCTCGCCCCTCCGCGCCTACGCGGTTTTGAATTGCACTCTAGGGGTAGGGCAGACAAGACTACGTGGAGTCGGTTTTGCAGCGATTCGTTTTCGTCACTAACTTCAATTTTTAATACAAATTTTAATTGTGTGTAATTTGAGTCTTAAAAATTAAGTACAATTTTTGATTTTATAAAAAATTAAACCGTCACTTATTTTTGCACGTCAAAGAGCTGTGACACCGGGAGTTGCAAAGAACATTGTCTTTTTTGACGTTCTACCAATCAGCGCGCAAGATGCATTCCGTTCTACGCCAGTTGACAATTTGACCGCTCTACATCGCTCTCGATCTTACAAAAAGACTGACCAATCAGGGAGAGCTTTCGGACAGTTGACAATTTGACAATTTCTCATCGATAGATTATAATATAGCGAAAAATAATGCGTTAAATTGCAATCAGGTGTTACGGTTTACAATAATTCGACAGTTTACAATCTCTCGAGATAGATTGTAATCTAACGATGTTTGTAATCTTACGGTGACATATATATATATATAAGTTTATTTTATTTTATTTTCAATTAATGTAAATATATTGTGAATAAATAAAAACTTTTAAAACGCATAAACATACATAACTTAGATTTAAATGTATTCTGTTTAAATAGATAACCCTTATGAGGTCCTCTCGAGAGGTCAAGTCCGGTAAATCATGTTTACAATACTAATTATAATGCCGAATTAGTTCACTGTTGGCTAGTCCAGGAGATTACCAGTTGCGATAGATATACGCGTTTTAGTCTAAAAGAACAAATGCTTATTTTAAAAAGTCGTAAAAACTACAGACATCGTGGTTCGGGATGAATGGTTAAATAAAAGGTAAGTTTGTGCTCTTTGAAACCCTTGCAGAAAAAAGGAAATTCTCTCTTCTACTGCTCATCTGCCGTTATTATTAAATTATAGGCTCTGCTGATAGGCACGGCAGATAAGTAGTAGAACGGAGAATTTCCTACAAGTTTTATGCTTCTACCATATACTTTACTGTACCTATGTGAAATCTATGTACGATTATTTTAAATAAGTAAATGCACACAATAGGTAATGAACTTATTTTGGAAAAATCCTCAGCTCAATTTGAACAAAAACATTACAATATACATTATATAGTTTACAATATACATACAAACCCAGCAATGTACTCGCAACCCATCCTCCGTTCCCCAGCGTGCCAGTGCAGCGAGCTAGCGCCAGTGGGCCGCGCCAGTAGTTCTGTGGGCACCGTCGAGTTGACACCATAAGCCATGGGGCTGGAGAAACGTACAATCAAGATCATTGTCATTGTAGCTGTCGTTGTGCTGGTCATAGGTAAGTTTTTTTTTTGGAGAATTTATGTTTTTTGGAGAAGATATGTTTTTTTTTTGGAGAATATATGTCTTTTTTTGGGGAAAACTTTTATATAATAGAGGGATTGGTGTTTGGGACAATGTGGACCTTTCAGTGTTTTAGCACGATGATAATTATGTGCAATGTAAATTATGTGTTTTTGTTGAGATAGGACCAAAACAGGAAATAAAGAGATAAATAATTCAGTATTTTATAAATCAGTGCGAAACTATTCACTCTTAGGTATATAACTTTATTTAACTTTCAAAAAGTGCTTTAGTCATTTATTTAGTAGAAACTTTATTTAACCAAATTAGAAATCATTGCATACTTTGCGACAAATTGCACAGATTGCGACTTTCATTTGCAATCGATTTGCGACAAATTACCAATAGGTACCTATTTCTAGGTAACAGTTTCTTACAAACTATATAAGTAACTACAAAGTTATTTATATTGTATTTACTACATCGGATTACTAAATTAAAGTTAACGGTTATTATTTCGAATTAATTTACTTTAAAATTTAGTTTAAAACTGTCTAGAAAACAGTTTGCATTAGCAGTTCAAAATGGAAGCTCGCACATCGAGAATGAAATTCATAAGGCTTCCTAGACCAGGCTTCAGGATAATGCAGAAATGGTCACGCGGGAGCGTACTCACGCAATGTCTAGAGACGTGGTCTTGTACGTATAATTATCTGTAATTAAATATAATTATCTACCTATACATTTGATTTGATTTTCTTCCCAAGTAAAACGGCTCGTCCGGGATAAAGTATAATACCTACAACTAGAAAAATGCATATTCATTTTTCTTTGTACAGTCTTTCGGTACCTATGGTTGCAAAGGTTTTAGGTCAAGCCACTCCCAGTACCGGTGGTGCATTAGCTTGATATTTTCCTGTTTGTAATGTTTTGCAAATACATAAATGCACCCAGCCCCAGCCAGCCCAGTAAGTCAAGTCATTCAATACATGCTTAGGGTACCCGCACACTGTAGTGCGCATATTACAATGACCAGCCGGTATCTGACCGACTGAAAACTTTCATTGAACTCAAGATTTTCTTGAAATTTTTTTTTGCTTATGTCGGGTCAATTGTCGGCCGACTGTTTTGTCAGCAGAGTAGTATATATTTTATCTGTTTTTGAGTGTCTTTGGCAAACTCTGGAAATATCCCTTAGGCAAACTACTTACCTATTGTTAAATTGCTAATGAATTAACCACGCCTCGAAAGCAAATTTTGACCTAGCAGTTATTGAGTCGTATCTAGCGTCGTAAAAGCCAGGCTCCTACGTCGGATTGTATCTGCGCGAGACAATGTGGCGCCGACATCTCGCAGTCTCTTTGTCAATAACAAAAACTTGAAAACGATGCCAAAGTCGCTATAGGTCCGGACACGTAGTACGACACAAGTAAGTCCATATTTAGGATCTCGGTACCTACAATTAGTATGACACAAATAAATATTTTAAATATACAATCAGGTACACCCTTCCTTTCAGTTTAATTAAATAATTAACAAATTTTTAAATTAACCGACGAATTAGGTTGTAGGTTTCCTCGAAGTAGGTTTGAACATACTTATATCATGGGGATACATTTAATGTGCATTCTGACGTCAGCTTGGGGGAGTAATCACTTTAATGTTTGCATGCTTCTATACTTATCTATGACATCATAAAACAACAAAGGTCTCAACAAATATCTACGTAAGTAAACAGTACATACAGACCTAGTTAGGTTTTTCAGATATAAAAACTTGTGAACAGTCAGCAAAGCCATGTATTCAATGAGAAACAATTGTTTATAAACACTGTTTCAGAAACAATATCTACGTGTTTCTGAAACAAAATTATTTGTTTCAGAAACATATAATTTTGTTTCTGTGGATGATGTGGACGGCAGAGTTTCCGAAACATTGTTGCTGTAAACATCTACGTGATGTTTCAGAAACTGTGTATCTGCAACATTGTTTCCCAGTGAATACATGGCTTTAGAGTAACCACACACTGCAAACTTTTAGTCGGCCGCTTCACCAGTAAACAAACAAAACATACGAAATACTTTTTAAATGCGATGGAAAGGTGACGTCATATAATTTACTATGCATGCATAAAGGATAGTTTCAAAGTCCTTGTTAATTTGTCAATAATTTGATGGAGAATATTTGTTTCAGGAGGTATTATTGGACTTCTGCTTGGCCTTTTACTGCCTCAGCGCTATGTCGGTAAGCATTTATCGTCGTGTTATAACTGACAACCGATCTTTCCAAAATCTGAACGGGCTTGAGGTTAAGGAACCATGATGACTTCTGTTACTGTAATAGCCTTTTTTATCGTCCCAATGCTGGGCTCAGGCCTCCTCTCACACGGAGAAGGACACATGATGACTTCATTTTTCAGAAATGTTAAACTGTGCGCCCTTTGTCCTAATATTTTGACTGAGGGAATCATGACATTGACGTAACATCACGCCTATTTTACTCGAAGGTAAAGGGGCAGACTTTTTCAAACAATTAAGAACCTCGTGAAACCAGTTAGCAGTTGTTGATTTCAGACATTGCATTTCTGAGCTTCGAATCAAAAGCAAAAGCTTGCTATGTATTACTTATCAAACAATTCCTTAATTAGATAAAACTGGCGAAATTCAGTCTTAAATTATTTTGATCATATTTCTTATTGTTATGAATATATCCCAGTTTCAATTGGATTAAATTCAGTTTTCATTTGGGGTCGTATCACGGTTATAGTTTGTTCACAATTACTTCTAGATCGAAAAGGACCTTTTCAGTCTTTTGAACTGTGTGTTTAATTAATCAGAGCTAGAAGTATGGCCTCGTTCCGAGGAGTACACGTGGGACCAGCCGCTGATCCAGGTGAGAGGCAGCGACCCTGGCAGCTGGCATAACTGGTACCGACGGCTCAATGACTTCCTCAGGGGTAAGTGCAACAACAAAGTAACTTTTAAACTTTTTTTTCTTATCGAGTGACCTGCACGTTTTATCACCTAAAGTGTCAGAGTTGTCTCAAATCCGCCTGACGGCCTCTGACGTGGAATATTTTAAACGGTTTTATTTAGCTCACCCTGTTTGTTTTTTTTTTTATTTATTTATTATTCTTGGGTCAAATTTAGTAATTCAAATTTAAGTACCTTCCTGTTGTCCGATTGATCTGAAATTTGGTACACACCTTCAATTCCGATGACAATACAATATAGTATAGTTCGGCCATTCAGAGAATGCGTTCCTGACACGTCGCGATTGAACTGACGACGTAACTTTGCAATGGCGTTGCAGTTACGATAAAAATATTTTTGCTGGTTGTTTACCGTTTTAACAATTGAGGAGCATTAAAACAACATTATTATATCAATAATCAATGAATGTTATAATTTTGTGCCAAACTGAGTGTCAAATAACTTGGTAAACAATATTTTTCTAAATCTATACTGCGCTATTACAAGGTTATGTCAGCGGTTTATATTTTGTAGTGCTGTGCTAAAAATAACAGGCAAGTATCGTAATCTGTTCTTATACAGTTATGATATAAAATAATACGTTTTGATTTTCTTTTTAAGAATTGGAAAATAATGGACTATAAGACTTAATTATAACTTTTATGAAATATAAAAATAAAACTATGACCAAACCGCATTTTTATACTTAGATTAAAAATGGTAACCCCAAATGGCGTTATGGGCCGCCATTTTGTGACGCTAAAACAGTCGTCCGTTGTCGTTTCGTGCGCATAGACCACGTTTTTCAAGTGTTTTCGATCTGTTTTTATTTGATTACCCGGCTTTTGTTAGACCGAGATATCAGGATTGATTCTGTTATTGATAATAATATAATTATACATGTAGGCGAAGATGATGATGAAGACACCACCTCCTCAAGCAAATCGGAGTCTGATTAATATTCTGTTCGCACATTCAATTCAATGTACTTGTAACAAAGAATAAATAAAACAATTTTATTATATGAATATTACCTTTTTTTGGTTTCCACTTAAATAACTAAAATATAAAACAAATGATTCCGCCAATTTAAAACGAAAATAATCTTAAAATAATGCGGCGGTTCATTTTGAAGGAACGGTAACGAACTCAGTGTTATGTTGTGCCCATCACTAGTCGTGACTAACTGATAGGTGTCAGGAACGCATTCTCTGAACGGCCGAAGTATAATATCAATAACATTGTAAATCCAAGATGGCCGCCGGTACTAAATGGCGGATTACATATTTTTTCCACAACCCCCTCAATATGGGTATCAAATGAAAGGGCTACACAAGTAGAATACTGTCAGCAACCCCAGCGGGGCCCAGGCCTGCGGGATTGTTCGAAAGAGTTACCGTGGTCCTGGTACATAAAAGGCCTACGACGAAACACAACGGTTTTTAGTCAGTAAGAGACTGGCACTCCCTCACCGCTGCTGACCCATATATAGAATGAGGAATATTCGGTAGGCATTTTCATTAAATACTGAAAACTAGAAAATAAAAAATCGGTAAAAAAAACTTTTAAGTTAAACGGTTTTACTTTATGTGCACTGAAAACTAGAAAATAAAAAAAAAACTGTTAAGTCCTCTGAAATCCTACCTATGGCAAAGCATATCTTTATACTTTGGTAGATCATGAGCTCGGCGTGCGCTGGTGAAGCCGCTACGGCTGATTATTGATTATCAAAATCTCCAGTTACGATTATAGTAAGTCGATGCAATCCACACCTATTATACCTCTAGAAGAAAGTACTACAGCAATAGTTAGGTAATGGGCCCCACGTTTTTATTTTAGTCTAATATGACCGGGACCACCTACGTAGGTTTATAGGTAAGGACTTAACAGTTTTTTTTATTTTCTAGTTTTCAATGCACATAAAGTAAAACCGTTTAACTTAAAAGTTTTTTTTACCGATTTTTTATTTAAACTGAAATTATTGCAAACTTAATCTCCAATTTGATTGGCTGTTTTATTTAATCTTGTAAAGCACGTCTGGTTACATTACTCTTGTTGTACATAGCTAGGGGGTCCCCAAATTATTCAGATAACAGGTCCCTATTTTTTCAGAAACATATTATAAAAACACAATACCTCTTTTAAACGCCATAATAACTCTTCACAATTATTTCAAGACAGTAACTTAACTTAGGTAACCTGTCATAATTCTAACCTTGCATACCCAGTTTACGAGACCTCGATTCCTGAGGAGCCGCCCCGCGCACCATGTTCGGTCCACAACCGTCGCGACCAGCATCTGCGCTCAGACCAGTGTGATATGGCCATGAGGCTGTGGGCACCATGTACTGCTGATGAGTTCTACGGGTACGCTAGGGGCAAGCCTTGCATCTTCCTCAGGCTATCTCATGTAAGTTGAGAATCTTGTAGACTAAGGTGGGATTTTATTACACAAGTTAATTGAACTATTTCTTTTTTATGAGTTTTTGAAAGCATTGCCTTTGAATGTTCTTCTCAGACTTATTTATTTGGCGTACCTAATGGGCATGATTGTAAAATGCAAAAGAATAGTTGGATGATACAACTTTTTTGCCAAGTTTTACCCTGCATTGTTTTGAAGATTTGGGGCTAGTTGAAGTGGCTAGGAAAGCAAATTACCGCATTGAAGGCAATGATTCAATCGTTTTATTTTCTAATCCTTTAAGTTTGGCATTCAGTACGGTTTATCTATCTATCTGTATAACTCCTGTTGTATGCCCTAGATCCACTACTGGGTGCCTGAGCCGTACAACATGACGTCATCGTTGCCCATCCCCCCTGATATGCCACCTCATATCAGAGAAGCTATGGTGAGTTTACATTACAGCTTTCTTACTTATTCTTACTGAAGTTATAATATGTAGGTATTTAATGTATACCTTTCTATATAATAAAACCGACTATGAATCGTAAAGTAGACGTTTTCAAGATGGTTCTTGAATTTCGGCTACTTAATGATTAGAAATTCCTGTTTCTCACAAAGAAATGTTTCGTGTGATAGAGTTTTTTTTTTAATTTAAATACCCCTAGATTGGTTCTTATTTAAAAGAAAATTATTTACCTCCATCTACCAAATTATTATCATATGCCAGCACTATACAAAAGCATTTTTTTTCCCATCAGCGTCTTCGCCCCGCTCACCAATATGGCGACTTCATCTGGGTAACTTGCGATGGTGAATTCAGCGCTGACAAGGAGAACATCGGCCCGATCCAGTACATTCCTGCGGAGTACCCACCAGGGTTCCCCCTCAGCCGGCTGCATACCGCCGACCGCATCCCCTACTCCGCCAGGAATATGCCTGACCAGGTTCCAGGACCTTTAGTGGCCGTGTACTTTGAGAATCCACGACGTGAGTGCTAACTTTTCATAGTTAAATAAATTGTGGTGTTAATTTCTGCAGCTGTAAAGGTACTAGTAAATACCTTTTTACGACTAATCGGTATTACTTTATGTTATGTCTTTAGTTTATTGACCATTGATAATGAGGTAGGTACAGTCGACCACCATGTGGTTCAGTTCATACGAACTTAAAACAATAAACGCTCCGATAACAATGTCGGCTACTGCGATATTTAATCTAAAATAAACTTTTGTCATAACTGGCAGCACACCATTTTCTTGGCAGACTGCTTCTATTGACTGTCCTACTTTTACAAAAGATACATTATTGACATGGGTATGATGCACTGAGCTATGTAAGCTCGTAGATATTTTTTTTTTAATTTAATTAAGCCTTCGCATTTTCCAGGTGGAGTGGTGATCAACGTGGAGTGTCGCATCTGGACCCGCGACATCTTCTATGACCCCAAGAGTCGCTACGGACGCGCCCGGTTTGAGTTATTCGTTGAATAACTTCACTAGTAATGCCTATTTTTTTTTTTATTCTAACAAGAACTGGCCTACATTATTTTCTTATTTTTCTTTTAACATGGCTTCTTGCCAATGCTACTGACTGAAATTTGAATGGATACCACTATATGTAGTATACCACTTTCAGAAAATTAGTAGGATCCATAACTTACGCTGCATACGTAGGATGTCAACAAATACTAAGTACCTTTTGATTTGTAATCTAAATATAATATATAGGTATTATTTTATACTTTTAGTTTTTATAAATTACTAAGATTTTTTTAATGGTTAGTAATTAATTTATTAGCAATAACTGCTGAAGGTAATTATGATTATGATTCATTTAGAATTAATTAAACTTTTTCATACTGCTTTTGTAATAAAATGAATGGATGTTAGATGCTAGATTAGATGTTTGTTATTAAATATCTACAAATGCTGCCGTTTATGTTAGATTCTATGAATACCTAGTTGATAAGAATAGAAAAGATCAATTATTTGGAATTAATTACTTTAAATCTAAAATACAATTAGGTTTGGTACCTAATACATCCCTACTTTATAAAAATACTTTGTCAAATAAAAATTACCTAAGTAACGTGCTTAAGTATAACATTTCTTGCTTTTTAAGGGTACCTACAATTGAAATACTTATAGCATTTCAATAATATGGCATTATTAAGATATAAGTATTGTACCTACTAGGTAACATCTGCCTGTATGCTGAATCAAATCAAAGTGTACCTTATAAAATTGTTAAAAAAAATCGATTATAAAGTATTATTATTCTAGTTAGAGATCTTATTTATGAACCTTTTCAAAAAATATTAAACATTTAAGTAAATCTACCTCTTTACCTGTTCAAAAAAAAAACTACCAAACATTATTTTGTAGATATGTCTAATTAAATAATTCTTCTTCCTATTCTGCCTTCCTAAATAAACATTCCTAATGTACAGTCGGGCACATTAATATACCTTTTCATAATTTTTAATGGAGGCCTTTGATACCTATTTCAGTAGAATATACTTACCTAAATACGACTCGAGCATTAATGACCATGACTGTACCTACTTTCATCTATTAGAATAAGATCTGTCTAATATTATATTAATTCATCAAATTATATTTTAAATGTTTTATTAGTTGTTGTAAATATTTACTTGATGTGTTATGTGATGATAATTCCGGTGTTTCTAGTTAAAGTTCAGATATTTGTGTATGTGAATTGAATATTGTGAATAAAATACCTACCCGTTTGAAAATTCAGTTTCTTTTAATTTTACAACTTTTCCTGCATCCTTTTACCCATTATCAGATGTTTTCAAAATCTGTCTAGCCTTTTCCCAAATAATATGTTGGGGTCGGAGTTACTGGCTACCCGTAACGACTGCTAAAGTTCAACAACCCTGTAATTCAATATTTTGCGTAGTGTGTGTAAATAATTAAATAAATATTAAATAACTGCTCACATTACTCTAATTATTTTATTTGAAACTGCTTGAACTATCAGATAACAATTTTAAAAAGTGTTTTGCCTTGGTACTTTCTATTACTCCCGCGTTTTTTTCCATAATCTGATGTTGCCTAAACTGCATGGTACAGGCTAGCCAACCTACAGACAAATTAGTAATGTTACCAAGTAATAGTTATTTTGTGGTAGTAGAATGGTAGAAAGCTATTTAATTGGGGTACACATTTTTAATAATAAAACATGATTTGTTTTAAATTTTAAAATATGATTTTATTCGGTGATGAGTCAAAATGAGTCTCGAATGCATAACCCAAATTGTGCTTGTAAGATACTACAATTATTTTTTTATCATAAAGATTTTATCCTAATGATTCGATTCCAAGAAAAGTAAATTCCCCACAGGTATTATATGATACAGTTTTCTCTAATGGATTTAAGGGTTTAGAATTAATCACCACTAATCACCAAACTGAACAATAATGACGTCATTTGACCAAAGTGCACTAATTAGTAGTATATAAAAGTTTAAGCTGGTAACCCAGCTCAGCTGTCTGCAATTGACATTCCGTATCCGTGGACGTTTCTCCAACCGGATTATCGTCGTATCACTTACTAGCACCGCATTTATAATTGTGAGATAGTTCGTGCACAGTTATCTAAAACATTGCGTCGCAATACATCCACCATGTCTCGTCTCAGGTTTTGTTTGTTGTTAGTGGTACTATGCAGTTGTTCGCAGTACGGTAAGTGTTATTTCGTACAACTATTTGTGTTGCAATAGGTTCTTTGTTGCTTTTTATCATTATGTCGGTCCGAGAGTACGCCTTGAGCGCTTTGTTGTCGTGATTGAGCGTTATTTGCGCAATTAGCGACAAAAAAGAGTTCGAGTAGGTAAGCGTTACCGTGGTTCCCCGACATTCTAGAAAAGTGTACCCTCAACTTTATATTGTTACGACTATATAGCTATGTGTCTAGCTAGTTGTACGTAAATTACAAGTAATGCTGTACTTCATATTAACATAATGACACAGTTATTAAACATCTTGTATCTGTATAAATCTTATTGATTCAACAAAACTAAAAAAAATCCTTATAAGAAGTACCTTCGTAAGTAATGCTAAGCATTTTTATAATTGAATAAAATGACCTTTACAGGAAAAGTCTCACAAAAATTCTTTCATAACCATTTCACATTAAAACAATGGCTATTTTCACAACAAGCAAGTATATGACCCACATTTTGGTCTGAACATAAATATAAATTGGTTCATTCAAACCTAGTTTGATATGTACATATTTTTGGGGTCATTTCAAAATCATTACCTGTTACTTACTTGAAGGTTATAGACAATAACAATACTTGTTCACTATCAAGCAATCTCTATGTATTTTTATTATCTTGGTAGACATTTAAAAGATAGTGTCTGATTGTGATATAAGAAGAAATCATTTTATATTTAAAGTTCTACATATTAACAGATAAGTTGAGTTGCTAGAATAGCCATATTTTATTATCAGGTTTTTAATCTATACTAATATGTATATTGGAGAAGAAACATGTTTGCATTAGTTGGTTTCAGGATATTTTTTTTTCCTTCATATTTCCGAATGCATGTTTTATTTTGAATCCCAGTTTTCTTTAGACATCTGAGCTAATTGCTATTGGGTTATTCTGGAGGTCAGATAGGCAGTGGCTCCATGTAATACTCTCGGCTGCATCTGTTTAAACTGGAAGCCGTTGGCTGAGATTGAGAGCTGGGGTGCACTGCCAACCTGCTAGGAAAAGGCTAGGCAGATAATGAGTCATTAATTCAATATTTGACTTTGTATTAATGACTAATTCAAATCATCTAAAATGTTGTGTACAAAACAAGGATCCATTAAGTTTAATTAATTATTAAATAGTAAATACTGTGATTAACGGGTGGTAGGTTAATTTTGTGAACATGTAACATATTACTGATAGGCCTTATAACAACAATGGTCATTGAACTATGACAAATTAGGTAAAGAAACTCTGTTGGCAAAACAATTGAAAATTATTCTTACTTTTGCGAAAGTATTTTATACTAGCCATTTTCCCATGGTTTCATTTGCACACTAAGGGAGCTTCTTAATAATACCTGGATAAAATATAGCCTATGTTATTTGGGAAGAGTCCTTTCCAAAAACGGAAGAATTTTTCAAATCGGTTCAGTATTTTCGGAGCCTTAAGGTATAAACAAAAAAAAAATTTTAACAATTTTGTCAGTAAATCAACATTCACACCATTTATTGCACATAATTGTAATTCAGTTCCTAAAGGCAAGTTAGGTATATGATTTTATGTTACTCATTCTTATTGGTATACTAGCTTTCGCCCGCAGTTTCACCCGCGTCCCGTAGCCGGATGGTGACAAGAACTATCCTAAAACCTTCTCTCGGGTCTAAGTTACCTCCCCTCTAATTTTCAGCCAAATCGGTCAAGCCGTTTTCATGTTATGTCGTGACAATGGAAAGCGGGTTTCATTTTTATATATATAGATAGGCATATGAGCATAAGTACATAGGTCGGATTTCCTGTTCTCAATTTCTATAGCTTTTTTTACAACTGGTTTGTTATTACATTGGGGTGCATTACTCTATATTTATTTACCACTAAACTAGCCCCTATGTGTCAATATTGTTACAGGACTTAATGGTTCAGACAATATCAATGATTCATCATATGAGTGTGTGCACACTGATACAGAGATATTCAAATGACCTGCTGTAACCTGATGCTGACTCAGATTGTTCAATATACTTTATCATCAATTTTGTATTTAAATTTTAGATTTTAGAGGATGAGTTTAATCAGGGGAGATTTTCAATCAATGTATTTTATTTTACTACAGTCTATTTGTACGGTTTCAAGTTGTACGGTTTCAAGTTGTACGGTTACAGTGGTATGGCACATTCAATTAGTCCAATAGTGTATGTCAGGCATCATAAGCTGAAATTTGTTACTGATTCTAACAAACATTTTGGTCCACAGGTGCCGGTGAACCGATCACAACACCAAAAACAATCATCATTCCCGTGGATCCTCACAAAGACTTGACCACCCCCGAACCAGATACAACGCCCGCGCCTACTACGACTGCTGCGCCCACCACCCCACCGACGACACCCCCAACTAAGCCCCCAACTACGCCCCCAACTACGCCCCCAACTACACCCCCAACTACTAAACCCACGACGACCACAACACAAGCGCCAACTCCGGCCCCCACTCCAGCCCCAGCTCCAGCCCCAACCCCAGCCCCGGGACCCCTTCCTCCCCCAGACCAGGGAACATGGATGTACACGGACAGCAAGAATGTGACCTGCATCTTGGTGCAGTTTGCAGCTCAGCTCAATGTGACTTACACCAAGGTTGTCGACAGTGGTGAGTCAAACCTCTTTGTTATACCTATTATTATTTGAGTTTTTTTTCTTGCCCAGCATTTTATTTCAAATAGGTTTTTAATTTGTTATGATAAATTGAATCTTGCCTTGAAAATTGATGCAAGTGTTGAAGGTATTTTTAGCAGAAATCAGCACATTTTGTAATTACCAAATACAGCCCCAAAGTCTATTTTTTTTTGTACTCACTCACATCAAAAACCTAGCAATAAGGGTTCAAGTACAGTTTAAGCCTGAAAAGCATTCTTTAAACAGTAACCTTGATTGCTAAAATTACATTAAAAAAAACAATATTGAATTCCGTTTTTTTTTTATAAAACCGATGACATCATTTTGTCAGTGTTAGTTATTAAAAATGATAATGAGCTACACCTACAGAAAGCTATTTTAAATGTCTATGGCTATATTAATAATTTTTATATTTTTTCCTCTTACTGATGGTGTAAAAACAGGTAGCTAAAAAAGTTGTATTACACTTTATCAAAAGTCATGATGTATTTTTTTTTGTTGATGTACATTGTACAAGATTATTAGACAAATATTTTTTTATTTATATGCTCTAATAAATCGGGCCGTATAAAATATAGCCTTAATTTTTTTTTTGTGAACATCTATTCAACAAAAAAACTTATCTTTTCCAACTGAAAATTACTCCAAAATAGGCTTTAAAATTAATTCAACGCGGGATCAAAATTAGACCACTGGGCCATATATTGTGACAAAAATCAAAATGTTGTTCCCAAAACAAGTTCTTGGTGTAATATTTTTTGTCAGGTAGTATTTTTTGAAAGGTGCCAATCTTATTGTGATTCAAATGTTTTTGAATTCCCCAAAATTAAATATGTAAGGGTCTGATACATATACGATTATAGCATCTGCAAAGTAATTTTAATATTTTTGACAAATTCATATCTAGAAACTTGCGAATTCGGACCTTTACTTCGGGAGAAGTGTCAAATGGCTTTAAAATTGTAAAGTTATTTGATTGTGCTTTCTAAGTATATCTTAGACACCAATGACTAAAGGTGAAGGAAAACATCTCGAGGAAACCTGGACTATGTCTGGAATCACCAACCCGCATTAAGCAAGCGTGGTGATTAACGCTCAGTCCTTTTCCGTGTGAGAGGAGGCCTGTGCCCAGCAGTGGGACGATAAAACGGCTTTTGTACGGACCGTACTATAGCTACTAACAAAACGAAACTGTTTCACGCAACGAAAGTATGTTCATAACAATTTTATTAATAGGAAACTAAACATCAACATTGCTTTTTTACATACATAGTTAAAACTTCCTACAATTTTTCCAATAACCGTAAAGTTTAAAATTTAGGAAGCGCCAATGGATTTAAAAAATCCTTTGGCCTTATTTAGTTCCGGGTTTAATCACCTACAGGTTTGGCATTATACGCTGCAGGGTCATTGTAATTGATGAAACGATGCACCCGCTTGTGTGTTCAGGGTCGTGGCTTCGATGCCCACGTAGGAACTAGTAGATTTGATATTTTGAACAAAAAAAAAAAGAAACTGAGAAATATTTCTCAGTTTCTTTTTTTTGCACTTTTTGGATTTTAGATTTTGATTAAAGATTATTTTTGAAAATAAAATAACTTAGCTTATAATTTTTATAAAAGTGTTTCGTAATTTATAATATGTATTATCAGACTTTTCGCTTTGTGGGTTTTCTTAAAAACTTTCACAAAGCAGCCCGTAGTCTGGAAGTTGGTGATTGATTCACCCGTGCATCGGAGAGCACGTAAATGTCGGTCCTGCGCCTGATCTCTTTCCGGTCGTGTCGGATTGTCGTCCCATCGGGTTATGAGAGTGAAGGAATAGGAGTGCACCTGTGTCTGCGCAAATGCTCGTGCACTATAATATGTCCTGCGCAGCTGGCTGATCTCCTTAAATGAGAACAGCCGCCGTGGCCGAAATCGGCCGTGGACGCCATTATCAGACGAAAAACAATATTATATTTTTTCTCCATAACCTACGTATTTTTCTACTTCTTGGCGTCCTATCTGCTTGCATAACCATTTTCTACACTCGTTCAATATCCCGAGTTCGCTTGTAAGTATTCCTAGTAGGAATAACGTTATTCTTATTACGTATATGTTCTTGACCTTTCGTAAGACTTACCTATTGGAAACTGGAATGACGCAGTGGTACATGTTGCCAAAAACATAATTAAGCACTAATATTCTTGAAAGACATAGTATAACACATGGTTTACCTATATTCTGGAGATACTTAATTGGGTTACCCTTGCCTTGTCTCGTCTCGCTAATTTAAGTTCACTCGGAGTAGCCTATAACCTTCCTCGATAAATGGCCTACCTTCTTAGTATTAGTTTTGATTTCTATAGCGCGTTCAAGCAATATATCTATTAAGTATAGATTCGTGTCAAAAGACTTTTAGTGTAGAAACATAGTACATGGAGTGAGGATTTTCGAAAGGCGTAGAAGGTGTAGAAGACCAATGTCCAGTAGACCAGGGTGATGATGATGCGTACATACTAGACCATTACATTGCAAAAGTTACAGAATACCCATACATTGTTAATATTATACATATTTGAGTACATCGTGTCGTGATTTTATTAGTTAAACAAACGTGATTTTAAACAAAATTTAAACAGATGTACAAAATTATCAAGTCGACTTCAGAACGTGTTTTTTTTAAACATTGTATGTACCACAGATTTAATTAGTTATGTGTTGATAATATAATTTATAATTTTAAACACTAATCGATAGTGGTTTGCGATTATTTAAAATGTTTGTTTTTTCGCATAATTAATGTATGTGGCCTTTATAATAATTAGCACAGGCCGAATCGGTTGGTCTGAAGATAACGGTGGCTTTTGTAAAAAATATATGTGATTTAAATAATCGCATTAATATTTTATTAAAATCTAATATTTGGTAAAACTACTGTACTGAATGCACCGTGTTTCCACAGGAGTAGTAATTCGTAGACAGTTCCATGGAACTCAAAAAATTTTTTTCGATCTGTCCTACAACTTGCTTTATAAGATTAGTTTAGACTTTTTCAAAACAAAATGTAGAAGCTGAGTTAATCAAACGAAAATAAAGACGAAGGAGAATAATATAAATAGGAAACAATTTATTTTTTCATGACAATTTCTCTATTGTATTTGATTTGTATGGTAATGAAATTCGTGGTTTATTTTTCACGAAGACAATGAGTTCTTGTGAATATGAAAGTATAGAATACACATAGTATTGTTATCAAGTTTCATTCTAAAATCTAAACAACTGAATTCAGCTATTAAATCACAAATTGTTCATTCAAATAGATTAATCAGAATTTTTCAACGTCAACAAATGACAGCCGTTAAAACGCCCACTCTTCAATACTTTTATTTTTGCTAGGAAAAAATGGCACAACATCCAAGCTGAGTACTCCACTACCTACCAGTGTTCTACAAGGAGCGACTGCCTATCTCACCTCCTCAACCCAGTTACCCGAGCAGCCCAATACCCTTGGTGACACTGGTGTCAGACTCACTGGCTTCTGACTACCCGTAATGACTGCCAAAGATGATCAATGACGGTTTAACCTGCCGTCCGAAACATGTAGATGTCGCAGAAAATACATCTTAGGAGTTGGTAGGGAGTACACAATACTGTCGATTCAAGGGAAAACAGAGTGCAAATAAATAAAATAATCTAATTTCAAGTACAAATGGTATTGATAAGTAGTGACGCATTGCAAACGCCCCTTGCATTCAATGATAACAGTCAATGGCGCTCTGTAGTCAGTCATATTATGTGGTACTACATACTATTTACATGTATATTATTATATTGTAATTACAAGCTTCCATCCGTGGTTTCAACCGCTTCCTGAGGGAACTGCTAGGCAATGTTACACTGAAAGAACATATAGACTCAGCAAACCAAAGACAAACTCAGCAAAGGAACATGATGGGTTTTAGTCAGTACGAGTCTGACACTCCCTCACGCTGCTAACCCACAGCGGGTCGGGATTTATAATATTTGTGGGATTTTATACAGCTGGTAAAAGAGTTTTTAACTTGTTTTATTTTTGTTGAATTGAAGCGTGGACCTCTAAAGACCCGACCATAAAATATGTAGATATCCAAATATTTTCCACTTGTGTCTGTGCGTATTCCAAAAATAATAATCTACGGAGGTCAATAAACTTTGTTAAGATAAACTATAAATGAAATGAACGATATAAAATCTTTATTTAAACGTAAAATGATGTTAAGAGTAATTAAGTTTGCTACTTAATGAAACAAATTTTAATGTTATTCCATCCATTTTTCGGAAAGTACGGTAGACTGTAGGTCCCGGTTGTCATTTGAATATCTTTGGCAGGCGTTACGGGTAGTCAGAAGCCAGTAAGTCTAATAACCAGTCTTACTAAGCGGTATTGGGTTGCCCGGGTAACTGGGTGCAGGAGGTCAGATAAGCAGGTGCTCCTTGTAAGATACTGGTACTCAGCTGCATCTGTTTACACTTGAAGCCGACTCCTACATAGTTGGGAAAAGGCTTGGCAGATTAATGTTTTTCCATTATAAGTGGGATTCGATTCCTTCATTTATTTATAAAAATATGTTATTGAACAATAATATTATTCTAGTTTATTTTACATTATTCTTGTATGTAGATATAACACAAGCTGTAGTCTGTTTACTTAACTGTTGAAGTTATAATATCTATGCCGTACCAACGGTTTGTTTAAACAGTATACATTTATTTTCTAACCTAGAGTTCTAGATAGCATATTATTTATTATGCGTAACTACTATGTCTTCGAAAACTTCTATTTCTGAGAAACTCTTGCCAAGTTACAAATCTCTCAAGATTTAGTGGTTAGTTTATTCCGGCAATATTTGGCAGTAATCTAGTTATTCATATTCCTTCAATGTCTGTAACTTCAAAATGTATGGCTAAAAATACTCCTCAAAAATCAATCATAAAAAAGTGCTCGTGTATCCCTTTACACTGACAAAGTCTTCGTTCTAAAATTAACGTTTCATGATGCATAAATTAATTCGAAGGTTGGAAAGATAAGATAAAGCGTAATACACATACCTACTCATATGTATTTAGATCATAAAATATTTCAACCAAAGAAATCAACGTTTAAGCATTGCCATTCAACGAGGCAATGCCGCCAGCCTTACCGGGTGACAGCGATGAGGACCAATTTTTTGAAGTCCTGTATTAGTTTTTTTTTTGTGTAAATATAGATTTAATTTACTTTAAAATTCGTGACTTCCGTAAACCATTAATTTAGGAAATCACAGTTTCACGAGATTTCATATGAACCTTCAGAAGTAAAAATATGTAACTTATTGAAGTTATTCTAATAAGGAATGTACATAGACTAGTTACTGTTTGCTATCGCAGACGTGCCACCCACTGTGTTATCGGTCACGTCTCATCGTAGTACCAGATAGCAGCGTGTTTATTATGCCTAATCTTCTGTAAATACTACCGAAGCTAAGAATCAAACTATCATGAAGCGTGGGCTTACTGAAGTAATAACCTTTTTCTCTGAAGGGAAAAAGTAATGTGACATTGGTAGTGTGTCCTTTCTGTCCCATTTATAGATCTGTGCCAGTTTAGTAAATTATGTCATACTCCGTTTGAAATCTATGGCTTTGCATCTATTGATCTTATTCTTATTATATTTCTGATTCTGGTTTTTGTATGCAATTAAATGCTAATTTAAGTATATTTTCACAAGCGGTTTTCCTGAGGTTTTACCGGAATCCGTATGTGATTTCCAAACATTTCTTACATCATTTCACGAATTTTGGCATTTAATGCTTTAAGAACCAAGCATCGATTTAGTTGTGCATTGATCAATCATTCAGTTTCTCTTTAAAAAAGAGACATTCCAAATGTAGGTCGAAGTTCATTAAAAATCTTACTCTTACTAACATGATATCGTATCTCATTTAGTATATTCCGCGAAGAAAGGTGAGATGTAAACAGTGAGTGAGCGACATAGCTGCGCCTGCGCTGATTCAGTGCGGTGAGTCATCGCGCGACTAAGTAACTTACGAATGTGTGTCGAATGTCCCCTCGTGGGTGAAACAGAAGGCAAACTTTAAATATATCGAAGAAAACCGGTAGTTAATAATATAGTAGGAAATTGGACGTTAAAAAGGCGTTGAGGAAACTATCAGTAGATTTTGATAGGAAGCCTACTATGGTTATACGTGTACCTGTGGTCTTAAACCCAAAGCAAATTACAGTAATATTACATTTCAAAAGTTCTTATATTATAGTATTTTAGTTTTTTTCTGGACTCTAACTCCTCAATATAACTTTATATAAAAGTTAATATTCCTGAATTTAATGGGACTTCTGTCCATCACTCATTCGTAGTCGTTAAAACTGTGTCGAAGCAAACTCGGTCGCACATGCGTCGTGTTAAGTAGATGAACTGTGTTGCTTGGCTAGCTCTAGGTAGCTACTATATGCCTAGCCTAGTCATTGTACGGTAACTGTTAGCACCTGTGTACTTCTGTTGCCGGTTTGTTGACATTCATTAATGAAACTAGGTACCCTTGTCGCTATGGAATTTTGTTAACTTTACGATGTATTTTATATTGCGAATCTTAACTCCACCAGACTGATTTTGAAAATTCTTTCACCAGTAGAAAGTTACTTTATTTGAGTGCCTAGTGCCCATTTTCACCAACAAATACTTAAATTAAGGGATCCCCTAAGAGCATTTACGGAACACTTAATAAGAATTTCGTTTTCACCAAAGTTTAGGTATCCCTTATCCATAGTCATTTATGTCAAAATTGGGAGAGCCCTTATTCTAAGTGGCACTTAGATTAAAAGATTGTTGGTGAAAATGGGCATAGGAGTATAAAGAGTAGTCCCTTAGGAGGTGGGTGAAAGAACTGGGAATCTGCTAGCATAGGTAATTTAAAGCTGTACTTGAGGTACTTTAGAATTTAGATAGTATAATAAAAATGTGTTTTTAAAACTTTGTAATTTTAACTTTTTCACATATGTAATCGTAAGCCTAACTTGTTTGCCCCACACCTGCATAATAAGCGTATGTAACGTACGCGGTTACACGCCATGGGAAGTCATAACCCTATGCGCTTACATATACGAAGTCTACATAACCATTGTGCAAGTCTGCTAGTAACAGCCAAAGTGCATTATCGATCTAACAATGCCTACGTAGCTATAGAAACAACATAATATAAATTATAACATCCTGTATTCTAATCATTCCGCGGTTTCCTTTTTATAGGACTCGGTAATTCCCCGACAACAAGTAAACTATGAAATGTATGAAATGTGGTTATCGGAATGCCTGAATGAGTAGTCAATTCCTGAGATAAATGTATTGTCTATTTTGTTATTAAATCATATAACGTTCTATCATATTATATATATGTATTTAATTTCTTTATTGCCTGACTTATCCTGACTTTGCTTGACAATTTATATAACTAGCCGATTTCCCGCGGTTTCACTCGCGTCCCGTGGGAACCACTGCCCGTACCGGGATAAAATGTAGCCTATGTTACTCGGAAAGAGTGTAGCTTTCCAACAGTATATTTTTTTTTCAAATCGGTTCAGTAGTTTCTGAGCTTTTAGGGTTACAAACAAACAAATATTATTTTTAAAATATTATATTAGTATACCTTAATTCTTTCAAACTAGGAATTCATATGGGTGTAGGCATTACAAACGAGAAATTATTTTTGGAACAATATACGATTATGTCGAATACTTGAGTAAGTACGTTTGGTGTGAGTGATAAGATAATGTAAATCAATGACAAACCTACTGAATATGTAGCTCATAATAATAAGGAAATAACTTGATAAGTATAATGAAAGAACATTTAGAGACTTTATGATACAAGCACAATATGAATGACGGCTAAAAATAAGAATAAATCTCTCAAAATTTACCTAGTAAATAAAGGTTTCTCAACTGAGGCAGAAGACACAAAAGTCAAACAATCAGCGTGTATCACGTATGACTCAGTGACAGGGAAGTAATGTACTATTTACGTATTAGTGGAAGTAAAAGAAAAAATAATATAACTGCACTAGGAACTAGTTCCTAATAATAATAAATCACATTTAAAATATAAATATGGACTAAAAATTACAGTACTAATTACTTACTGAAACTAAATGAACGTGCTAACCTTGACGTGACTCGTGAATACGCGATAGAAGCACGGAGTAATGAAAGATGAGCGGAGATGCCATAATGCAGGTAAGCCAGGCGCCTTCTACTAGGTCAAATTCGTACGATGGGCATGACCAAAACGATCAGTTATGAGTGAACGAACGAGGCATTCGGGTTCTTTTAGACATCTGTCAACGTTTTTTGGTATTACAAAAAATATAGGATCCATAGAAGGGCGAAAGCAGTTACGTTGCTCGTCCCACATTTTGGTGCGCTACTTTTTTAGGCGATTTTCCGTTATGGCACCTCTCTATTCATTTTGTTCTCCATGGATAGAAGTAATGGTTTAAGAAGCCCCTCATATGCAGCTCAGTGCATTGCTGACTCACACAAAATTATTAACTTATTGGTATACGTAGCTACGTCAGATGTGTGGGATAACCAATTTGTCTCCTTTTACGTCACTGGGTACTGACGTAGATGAGTTAGGTAACTTGTTAAGGCAGTTTTTGGATACAAGACTTATTTTATGAATATTTTTTTTTTGTTTTTTTTTTTAAATATATTTAGTAGTTTGATTTAACGGGTTAGAATCGAAAAAAAAATACGATTTTTACTTTATCCTCAGGGATCCTTATACTTCTCTGAAAACAACACCCGCTAGTAAGATTGTGTTATTCTTTTAATTGTTTGTTTGTAACTTTGTACAAAAATATAAACTGATTTGTAAATGTGAACACCATGTAGCATTTTAACCTTTTTTTATTATTATTTATTCTCATATTCTTTGTCTATTGTGATTCTACATGATCTTCGCATGTTATTATAGTATGTATCAATTAGGGCATGCAATTCCGGTAAAACAAAAATTACCGGTAAAAATTCGGTAATAAAAATATTTTTACCGGTAAACCGGTAAAACGGTAATTTTTGTATTTTTTTTTAAATGTGATATTATAACAATAAGATTGGGTAGTCTTAAAGCAAAAACTAAATAAATATGCAAAGTATAAGGTGGTAAACGTTTTTTGTGTCGTGGGCCGTAACAAAAAACATGTCAGTACCATCCGTACGCGATGTCGCCGACAAAATGCAAGAAAAACGGCTGCGATGGTACGGACATATAAAAAGGAGTGACACCTGAGGACATCGGCAGTGTGAATGTGATACTCAATCTCAATATACCCGGTCAAAGGCGCAAAGGCAGGCCAAAACCGTGGTGGTTGAGTGTCGTAATGAATGACATGAAAATCTGCGAACTCGAAGAGGAAGATGTCTATTCAGGAGGATAGAGCGAAGTGGAAGAAGGAAGATACGGAAAGCCGACACCGTCACAAGACGGGATAAACGCTAAGAATTACCGTAAAAAATATATTTTTCATTGAAGGGAAAGCCCTTTTTTATGGTAAATCATCAAATGACAGACTCTTTCTGTCTAAAACCCATGTTTTTTAGTAGGTGTTTTATGGACCAGGGTAGCGGTAACTCTTTCGAACAATCCCGCGGCCCCGGCA
Organism: Helicoverpa zea x Helicoverpa armigera; assembly: GCA_033682625.1. NCBI lineage: Eukaryota > Metazoa > Arthropoda > Insecta > Lepidoptera > Noctuidae > Helicoverpa > Helicoverpa zea x Helicoverpa armigera. Next base: position 13,864,987 of record JAWIIS010000020.1, read on the forward strand.
GGCCTTGGCCCTGCTGGGCCCCACTGGGTTTGCTGACATCTCCCTGAGGAGCCTGTGGAACAACGAGCGCCGCTGACACGGGTCTGTTGTCTATGCAGACGGTGGAACGATGAGCCACCCGAACTCACCGCCCACAGACCGACGCCTACGGTGGCCGGGAGTCGTCTCTCGACCCTTGGCGGCCGTGGTGTCTTCCTGGTCCACTACAGCGGCTGGGATGAGAGGTGCTACTCGCAGTCGCTCCGCCGTCTCCTTCTCGAGCATGACTGCTTCGCAGAAGGGGCGACGGCTTCCCATTCCCTCTAGCTCCGGACTATGGCTTGAACCAGGGAAGGACGCGAAAGGTCGCCGCTGCCTATTGCCTCGACGACAACACCGCGGTACCCTTCCCAGGCAGACTGGACTGTGTGCTCCACCGTGTCCTCAGAGCTGTCCGCATGGTGGTGAAGTAAAAGCCCTTGCTCAGTAAGGTCATAGAGTAGGTAAAATAAGCAATAAGCATTTGTACCTAGTATGAGCTGACAGCTATGAGGAAAAACAGAATAACCGAATGAATACAATTTGTTTAGATTTTATAAATTAAGATGAGAAAGAAGATTTGTATCTAACCTAGAGATAGTTAAGGACACACAAGTTTATTTTCCTACAAAACAGCATTTTTAACACTCTTACAACACGTAATGTATGCAACATTACATTATATTCAGGCTACATAACAAAGATTTGACGTTAAATGAACAATTGCTATATTTTATCAGAAAAACGTAAAAACCGGTAAATTACCGGTTTCATATTATTTTTACCGGTAATTTAAAACTCGCAAAAATGTGCGATTTACCGGTAAAAACGAAACCGGTTAACCGGTATTGCATGCCCTAGTATCAATACGTACAAACTGTAATACCTATTATTTTTAAAAAGAGTAACCATGAAGTTTCTTGCCCGTTCTTCTCCATAGGAAGCTACTTTTGGAATAGGCAACTAGAATCAACTTTATTTATATTTTTTGACGTTCATAAGTGCTTGTGAAAGCCTAAGTGAAATAAATGATTTGACTTTGACTTTGACTTTGAAACACATACTTAAACTAACGAATGACAAAATAATGTAGTGTAGTATATTGTAAAATTATTTCACGCCTAGCGTGCTTCGTCAACGTATCTACTCAAAACGTCACAACGAACGTGAAAGTGATTTATTTCTGAGCAAACACAAAAGATACGGCTATGTCGTAACTGCAAGTGCATCACAAGAAACTGTAGAACGTTCCAAATATTGCAATGAAACTATTACATAATGGTTTTTACGTTAAACTCGATAACTATAGTTTCGTCATCATCATCAGACTTTATCGTCCCACTGCTGGGCACAGGCCTCCTCTCACACGTAGAATAATTGAGCGTTAATCACCACGCATTGACTTATTTGGGTTATTTCAGACTATGTAGTCCAGTTGTAACTTTAGTTTCGGCGGTAGAATTTTCGTGAACGCCAACTGTTCAGACTTTCAGAGTCTGCTTGAGTATTTTTAGTTCCTTTATTGATTTCGACGGGTCAGTTATTCATTTATCTCGAGACATAGGTAAGTATATGGATGTATGGTGACAGTAGGACATTTTGCTGCTTAAAAGTCATTTACTTACTTGATCAATGGCACTACTTACCATTATGTGTACGATATTTACACATGCACTCGTTCCTCCAATGTTACAAAGTTGCTTCACGCTACGCCTGACGGCTAGAATGAGTGGAATAAAACAAATATTGAAAACTATACTTATGTACCTAATATTACAAAAAATAACACAACTTAAAAACATTTTTCACTGTTGGAAAGCTACATTATTTCCGAGTAACATTAGCTAAATTTTATCCCGGTACTGGCAGTAGTTCCCAAGGGACGCGGGTGAAACGTGACAACTTTTAGTACTATACACAACAACTTTTAGGACATATATTTTGTCACTTCTTACTGGTAAATAACTATTCATAACCAGCTCATCATAATGATACTTAGAGATAGGAATGATAATAAACAACGACCGTAAAGCAGGTCATGTAATTTCTCCACTGCAAGATAATCGATATTGTCAATAGCTGCATTCATAGTGATCATAGAGCACAAAGGATTTTTTTCATTTGACGGTCGTGGCGGAGGTCACACGATCGACAATAGTTGTGTTTATTCGCCGAGCACACGATGCGATGCACGCTAAGTTCTGATACCGGTTTCTGTTGCATTTAGCATGTTGGTTGTTTTAATAATTATGTTGGAATTACATAGAATCTTATGATAATATATCTAAAAAAAAAATCAAGGTATAGTGCCAATGTAGATTTGGCAAATCCTTTTGAGACCTAGCAGGTTTTCCGCGGGATCATTCGTGCTCTATGGGATCTACTGCCGTACCGGGATAAGATATAGACTGTGTTACTCGAAAGAGTGTAGGCTTCCAACAGTGTAAGATTTTTTCAAATGGGTTCATTAGTTTCGGACCCTTTGGAACACAAACAAAAAAAAATCATCTTAAATTGGACTAATATGATAGTAGGGTAGTAATAGATGTTAGTAGACTGTTATTTAAGATGAAACTGGTTTTCAAATTCCCAGTCACTTACCTGCAAAATAAACAAAAACAAATGCAACAATACATAAAAGAGTTTTTATATTCTTTGTGATTAAAATTCTTGCAAAATGTGTTTGTATGTATGAATCATGCTACCGTTCGTATATTGAGTTACTTTATTACTAATTAAATATTGTTGAATTACTAAGTAGGGTTTCTTTTAAGACAAAGAAGTATTGCAATACATAGTATTATTTATCTACAAGGTTCTAGACACACTACTGTCAGAAAGTTATTTCACACGTTGTCTGCGTTAAACAATTGTATATTTAAATTTCTTCTCTATTATTTACTGAAAAGATTCTCATAACTAGAAATGTGATATGAAGTTTGTTTTGCCGTTTCTTCCTAATCAGAGAACATGCATCTTCAGTCGGCTTGACTATGTCCAGTTTTTAACGCGACGTCGGATTTGTCGACAATACTCCCCTATGATAAAATGTTTAATTGTGTACCATAATGTAACAATTTATTGATAGTTTTGGGGCTGTACATTTCTTTCATAACTTTCAAAATGTGCTGTTCGCTTCAATTCTTTTATGAATTCTACTCTGAGCTGTAAGCAGACCACAACATAGTAGTCAAATTATGACCATGAGTTGTACAAAACCGTCTAAAAAAAACTAAATTCTATGTTTTTTCTTTCCAGTAACCTCTCTATCGTACGTCAAATTAAACGTGCCAGTAAACGCGACGGTCGTGAACGGCAGCTGCGCGGACGCCGACCAGTGGCTGATAATCAGCTGGATGAGCTCCGTCAACTCGACCATGGCCAACAACATGACGTTTGTGTACCAGAGGAATGATACCACTAAGGAGTATGGACTGAAGAGTTTGAATGTGTCCCTGTCTCCTGACAACTTTGTTAATGGATGTGAGTATATTTTTATTTATTTACATGGTACATGTAGCTGGAGCAAGTTAAAATGCGCAAGCGACAAGTGAAAAGAGCACGCGTTTGGGTATTTTGCTTTGGTACATGCGCGAGTCGCTGGGTCCGCACGTTTTTAAAATTAACTGAAATTGGGCGTTAAACTGACCACAATTATTTAAATAGGTTTCCAATTGTTGAGGAAAACAACGACTTCCTTATAGAATAATTTGTGCACATTATTTGTATTCAGATTCAATTATTAACACCTTTATTTTGTAAGGTACGGACAGCACGTCAACGTACCTAAATGTGTCAAATTTCTTCAATCGATTTTTGATCTTTTATCACAATAGTGGAAGGTTCCATTCGATTTTCATTCGACTGGCAATTTAACAGATTCGGGAAGGTTAATCCGCTGGCGTCTATACTTACTACAAAATGATGCGGTATTCCTGTTTTACAAAGATTTATAGCTCGTATAAACTGTCTTCAATCATTAAATGTACAACAAGGCTGACCCCAATTCACCTCTGAACTTGAAATTATCGATGCAGAGATTTATTTATACGTATTTATTTGTGTACTCACGCAGTATTAATGTATGTGTTTTATTACGCATTTGTATAGTGAGAGTATGTTGTAACGATACTATTTTTAACGATATTTGGTCGTATATAAAATTACTAGCCGTTTTCCCGCGGTTTACTCGCGTCTCGTGGGACCCGTACTGGGATAAAATATAGCCTATGTTACTCGAGAAGAGTGTATACGCTCAGTAGTTTCGAAACCTTTAGGAGGGTGAAACAAAAACATTGTTTCTACTAATATAATACATAGTTAAACTGTTGTCAAAATTACTAGAAAGATAGCCGGTAAATACTAATTCTGATTACTCGTAATTTTCCTGTTGGCTATACCAAGAATGATTTGAAATAAATATCGTCCCGGATTCCGATTCACTTTTTACTTTCGCGTTTGGTGGGATTTTCCTCATAATTTCTGAGTCAACCGGAACTTTAACTTTTAGTCATGATAACCGTTATATTCGGACTATCCTACCGATGCGTGTGCGCACATGCTGTGTGAACTTCCGTTAGGTATGTTTTTAAACACATTTTAGTTGGTAACTTAATTACTGATAAGCTTCGGATAATGTATTATTTTTAGCATACCTACCTATAGCATTTTATTATATAGCAATCTCAATCATGGATTCGTGATCTTTAATTACTTTTTTACGACTTTCATAAAAATCTCCAATAAAGGGTTTATTATAGAAAAGGAAGAACTTCTAATATTCTAATAAATAATTATGAATCTTCTTACGATGACCTTCGCAATATAATTTATTTTCCCTGTATAAGCTATTATACATTCTATATTTTAAACTAACTCTTTATCCGCGGTTTCACTCGCATCCCGGAAAAACTTCTTCTCATACACGGACTGAATATGTTATGTTACTGGGGAATAGTCTAGTTTTCCAACAGTGAAAGAATGTTTTATATCGGTTCACTAGTTTCTGAGCTTATCAGACCAACAAACGTTTCCTTTTTATTATTATATTACTTACTTTAAAGTTTAGATTCATCCCTAATCTTCAAAAACTCTTTCCAGCATCAAAGGAGCCAATGGACCTCTACCACGGCGCGGAGTGGCTGACTCCCCTGGCGACTTCTTACCGCTGCAAGCCGGAGACCCGTCTCAACATGACCTCGGAGTCGGCCAGTGCCGTCGCCGTGCTCACGCTGTCGAGGCTGCAGGAGGAGGCCTACAGGACTGTGCCTGATACCAAGTTCAGCGCTGGTGAGTGCTGCTTTTGTTTTATAGGTTAAGAGGTTAACATGGTACAGGTGGTTTACGGGCTTCGAAAGCTACCACGGCCTTGATACACTGTCTGGATGAAACAAACTTGGGTTTAGACAGTAAAAGTATGATAATGATTTCCATAAAATTTCGCAATATTATAAAATTAAATTGCAATTATCACTTTGTTGACTCAGAAACGGGATATTTATTTTGATATCACGATAAGGTTCGTGTATCATGTCCTACATTTTTACACTAAAAATAAAAACAATACAAAACAGCGGTTGGACGTTAATGTAATGAATAACAGTATATAACGAACAGTCCTGATGCTATCGGCTCTGCTATCGAGTCGCGTTATCGCGCGTCTGGCTGCGCGTGCGCAGGTCACAATGCTGCGGTTTTTAAACACGCTTACATGTTTATTTATGTTAAAAAACTGGCTTTGGTCTCATTATACATATTTATTTATTTAAAATACTTGATATTACTGATTTTAAAAGAAAACAAGTTTGTGATACTCGTATTGCAGCTATTATTAAAATGATTATTTGTTAATAAAACGGATTTAATGGAGACAATAATAATGTCGAGCTGTGACAGACGGACATTAAACTCCGATTAGATAATTATACGCTCATAATTATTTAATCGTCGGTGATATTCAGGGTCAGCTCAGGAAATCTAAATCCTAAAGCGACATAAAACTACATTGTACCTACATATACGGTCTTAAGTTAGTAAATATGTTTGAACAGTTTTGGTAGGTAAGTACTTGGTTAGCTATCTAGAAAGTGATAATGTCCCAAATGTTCGAACTTATTGATTATTTGAATAAACACTATTGAAATTAGGCTATTTCATTATTTTCTTGAGTTATCACAAAAAAATTGTGCGTCACCAAAAACAAGAGTGTTTTAATATCAAACTTGTTTCTTCCATGGCGAAAATGACTCGGACAAAAAGCTCGGGTGATAAAAAATTATCAATTTTTTTATAACAAATCAAACTTGTTCAGATCGTAGGCTAACTTTTAGTTTAGAAATGGCAGACAGTGCCCTAACATTCTGTAGAGTAAAATTTTAGGTCATGCTGGCAACATAATACTAGCAATTTCCAGCGGTTCCTCCTGACTTGTCCTAATACTTAATGTTGATATTCCAGCTCGTGAATGCGGCGGCGGCGACGTCCCTGACGCGGTGCCCATCGCCGTGGGCTGCGCGCTAGGCGGGCTGGTGGTGGTGGTGCTGGTGGCCTACCTGGTGGGCCGGCGCCGCTCGGCTGCCCGCGGGTACCTCTCCATGTAGGCTGTGTCTGTGAGTACTCAACTATATAATACTACATAAGTTTAGAAGACACTGACACGTTTAAAGAACTAAAGAACGAAGTTTCAGCCTTTTTATCGTTCCACTGCTAGGCACAGGCCTCCTCTCACATGGAGAAGGATTGAGCGTTAATCACCACGCTTGCTCAATGCAAAGTTGTAAAGCAACATCTGTCATTCATCATCTCCCGAGCCTTTTCCCGTTGGGGTCGGCTTCCAGTCTAGCCGGATGCAGCTGAGTTCTAGAATTTTACAAGGAGCGACTGCCTGTCTGACCTCAACCCAGTTACCCGTTATAAAAGCAACATCTGTGATTATGTTATTTAAAATCTATAAAAGTATTGACAATGATTTTTATTACTCATTTCAAAAGAAGAACAGCGATAATTTTCTTTCAACTTCCAATTACTTCGTTTATTTATTGTTTACTAGCTTCCGCCAGCGGCTTCGCCCGCGTGGTGTGTTGATAAAAAGTACCCTATGTGTTAATCCAGGGTATCACCTATCTACATACTAAATTGCAATCAAATCGGTCCAGTCGTTTTTGCGTGATTGAATAACAAACATACATCCATACATTCTCACAAACTTTCACATTTATAATATAAGTAGGATATAAGTAGGATTCTAATTGTTAGTTATAGTAATTTCATCTATTTCTCACCCTGAATAGAAAAGAAAATTAAAACAACATTTACTTACAAAACCTGTCTATTTCAGAAAGCAGCCGTTCGGAGAATCGGCGATAGTAGTCAATACGTGAAATGAAAAAATATAGAAAACAGTTATACATTGTTTGCATCGCATTTACCCGCACCTGGCTAAATCACACCTGTCTATCCCTCATTATTATTATTATATAGCCATCTCATTTAGCAAACATAAAAAAAACTAAAGTATGTCCTTTGAAAGGCCTGGTTATTCTGCTTATTAATCAAAATCATCAGTATTTGGCCGAAGTTATCGGTCTATGTGCAAACATTAACGGCCATTCCCCAATACTCTAACCACCCCACTCAGAGACATTTAATGATTACTTAAGTCACTCCTTAGTGACGAATTGTCATACAAATCCTTCACTGAGGAATGGCTTAAGCCACCATTACTTAAGTAACCATTAAATGTCTCTGAGTGGGGAGGTAACTGATGTTTTGTTGAGTAGGGATAGAATGTTGACATCAGTGTTGCCTCTCTCTATTAAGCAAAACCAACAGATAGATTGAATATGGAGACGGTAGTTAGGCGAATACGTATTCCCTTTTTAATCTCTAATCCCATATTTTGTTTTACCTATTTCCTGTTTTCGAAGTTTTGCACACTGACCGGTAATTTTGGAATAAAAATTATAATAAAATAGCTCATGTATTGAGATAACATTATAATTAAAATTTTCAGTTTTAGCGGGCAGATAGTGTATAGTTGAATTTGCTCAAAATTATAAAAAAATACTGATTATTCCATATTTGATTCATTGATTTTAAAATAATTCCTTAAATTGGTTTCCTATTATATGACTGTATCCATTATCAAGTTTAATTTCTTATAAAACAGCTATGTTATGTGAAAAATAATAAATCTTTAAAAATTATAATACTTTAAGCCATTTTCGTTTCGGCCATAATAGTGTAAAAAAGCTATAAAAATCCAATTGATATAGATACAGTAACATTGTAAAAATGTGATGTAGTAGTAATTATTAACGAAGGAGGGTAGAATAGTATATTATGTTCGTCAAAATTTGCAATAATTATATTATTTAAATATTCATGATTTTTTAGACTTTTATATTTTGTATGTGCTTTGTTTAGTCCAAAGATGTTATCATTTCAGTTATATGCAAGTATAACTTAACATTGTATGTATATGGAGTCATTTTTTTTTGTCGAAAATATCCATAATATCCGTAAATATAATAATTAAATCCGTTTTAGTTATAGTTAGTCTATAATAAAATGAATGCAGTGTCTTTATTTTATTAGAATTTAGTATTCAGACTATTTTAAGTGTAACAATTTAAAGCTGGACAATATCATTGCTGTATTTATGTAGATCTGTGGTCACCAGTGTTGCCACGTAAAAAAATAAAACATCACCTAAGTACAATGGAAAGAAATTGCTTAAATATTCGAAAAGAAGCTCTCTGTGAGAATGGCAACACTGATAACTGCAGAATGGACATTTCATTAATACTGTGGTCTCAGAGTATAAATAAATAATATTTGTAAATGGCAATGAATTGCCCAGAGTTGTGGCAGTTTCCTTGCAGTCGAGGGTATCAACAGCTATATAATACACAATACTACAATTGTATCAAGTCTCGGCAATAATATCGACTGCAGGTAACTCGCCGGGTGATGGAACGCGAAGGGTATCGGGACTCAGGTTCCGCATAGACCTGCCATACGGCTTACTCATAAGACTTCTATTTTTAACACTTGATTGATTCCTCTACCTAAACAGTTGGCCGTATAGCAGGTTGGTGACAAACTTACTAAAAATGTGACTTTAATACTAAAACGAAGACATCTCAGTTTAGTATCAAATATTCATTTTTTCGTAAGCCGTGCCGATTGATGTACACGATTCGAAAAAAAAGAAATAAATGTTTTTTATTGCCACAGTCGACTTTTATTTCTCCTCTGAAAAGCAGGTATAATAAATACGTATTTTATATACATCGACCAAACTAATTATGTACAATTATATTCTACTGAACACTTGTTTCTTAAATAAATTATTTTTGTGACAATGAATCGCTCTTTTTAACTATTAAAGCTGATCCCTATTTATTTATTTACAATACTACATTATTATTTGCTTGAACATAAAGTGCTCGCAACCACATCTTATAAAAAGTGTTTGTCGAAAAGACAGCAATCAAATTATTATTTTTTTAATAAAACAATATAACAATTTGGTCTTTTGGTCAGATGAAAATAAAATCAAACAATTCTATTATTTAATGTAAAATTATTCTGGCGTCAATAATATAATTTCTATATGTCTTCTAGTGTAAAACCACATGGTTTAACATCAAATATCAATCAGAATAGGTTCCTAGAATCCTAGTTTGCAAAAAAGCTACAGCACATTAATCGCCTAGATTACACTAATGACTATTATTTAAATGCATCTTTCCTTCAACAATAATAATCATATTGATTTCAACAACTTTTGTCACCTTATTTCATAATTATTTGGTCACGGAGTTAAGACCGAATAGAGTTAAAATTACCAAAAGAGGAGATTCTAAATTCGGATAGGTATAAGTAATTTTCAAACAAGAATTTGCAATTGACTCTCTGATCCTACATCTCTATAAAATTACTCCGTGCTCTATCCTAAATTAATTATTACAAAATTAAAGAAAAATAAACTAAATTATTATGTACATTTATCATAAGAATACTGGTGGAAATATTAAGTACTCTATTTACAGGAGTATTTGCTCTAGAGTTGTGTATTCTAACATATTTACATAGCCTCGTAAAAAGCCTCACTGTCTATGAAATGTGATTATAAATCAAGGCAAAATATGAAAAATAAAATATCGATAGTTTCGAGAGTTCTGTTTTCAATTTTATCGATAGGTATTCGATTGGAACAGATCTATGGATCAGCACTAACTTGTATAAAATTATTATAGTAATGGCACTTTTTGGTACAGGCTACACAATATAAGGCACATTGCAGACTATTACATTCTGTTTAGGAATCGTACACACGGTTTCGCTTTTGTACTTTGGCCGTTAAGAGAAATAAAAGGTTTCTCTTTTATGTTATTGGCCTACATTAGTCTCTATATTGGTATAAGTACATTCGATTAAGTATAAAGAATGGTAGAGGCAAGTAAGTCACAACAATGTATGATGTTAAAAGACAAAATATTGGCTTATCACCAAATCCATCAGACATTGTCGCCAGTATTTTGGCAGAATATTAATGAATCATCAATTAATTTCATAAGTACAAGTCTCGGCCCACGCTAGGCTAAACATGGCACTGTGTGAACGAAGCAGTGTTCGTTACATTAGAATTTGAACCTTATAACTTGAGGCATAAGGTCTACTGTGGTATGGGACAGGAGTCTAGTAGGACATTGTGAAGTGACTCCATTTCTTTCCAGTCTTTCTTCTGTCCTCCTATTACAACGTCTCGGATGCAGCCGTTGAAGTTTTTGCCGCCATCCGTAGTCTCCATTACACCTTCTGGAAATAATAGTTGAAGACAAAATTTTTTATTTGAAAGGTATGTATTTAGTTTGGGATGGTGGGATATAGTTTAAGGAAGGAGTGTTTAACAGGTCAATCGCGTATCTATATTAGTCTGGTCGGTGGGTATGTAATTGGTAGACCGCACAGGCACAAGGTTTCATCAGTAAGCAGCAGATCTTTTGGGTTTTATTAGGATGGTTACCCCATCTTAAGAAAATTTGGAGTTATCCTTAGTGTGAGTTTAGGTTGCCAGGATTAGTTTAGTAAAGTATTTGGGTGTTGCTGGCATTGTAGATGTCATTTTGTTCAACTGATAGTGAAGAGTACCGTACCAGGCAGGCCGGCGATGTACAACTGTGTCGGAGGCGGCGCATCAGGTGTATCCAGCAGTGCTGTAGGTGGCGAGTCTCGCAGCAGCTCGTTGTCATCGAGCTGCAGCGCGAGTGCGGGGCGCAGGCGAGCCCGCACGGAGTGCCACGCGCCGTCGCACGCGCCGCCGCCCGCCGCGCGCCACGCGATGCGGGACCGCTCCGAGCCTCCTGATGAGCGGGATAGCACCACCTGCGGGACATAATGCAATGCCGGTTTGAAAGTCAAATCAAAGTAAAATGAAATAAAAAAATAAAACAGGCTCTAATGAAACGTGACACTAGTAGCACGGTTCCAAAAAGATGGTCTCAGGTTAGCTTTAAGGAGGTAGTGAGCCTGGGACCAACCAGCCTAGCATAGGTCGCTGGTGCGGAACTGCAGGCGCAGCTCCTCGCTAGAGCACGAGTGTACGCGGCAGAATACTCACGGCGCCATCCTTGATCTCCAGCAGCAGCCCTGCGGCCGCCAGCAGCACGCCGTCGGGCTCGCTGGTGCGGAACTGCAGGCGCAGCTCCTCGCTAGAGCACGAGTGTACGCGGCAGTATACTCACGGCGCCATCCTTGATCTCCAGCAGCAGCCCTGCGGCCGCCAGCAGCACGCCGTCGGGCTCGCTGGTGCGGAACTGCAGGCGCAGCTCCTCGCTAGAGCACGAGTGTACGCGGCCGTATACTCACGGCGCCATCCTTGATCTCCAGCAGCAGCCCTGCGGCCGCCAGCAGCACGCCGTCGGGCTCGCTGGTGCGGAACTGCAGGCGCAGCTCCTCGCTAGAGCACGAGTGTACGCGGCCGTATACTCACGGCGCCATCCTTGATCTCCAGCAGCAGCCCTGCGGCCGCCAGCAGCACGCCGTCGGGCTCGCTGGTGCGGAACTGCAGGCGCAGCTCCTCGCTAGAGCACGAGTGTACGCGGCCGTATACTCACGGCGCCATCCTTGATCTCCAGCAGCAGCCCTGCGGCCGCCAGCAGCACGCCGTCGGGCTCGCTGGTGCGGAACTGCAGGCGCAGCTCCTCCGCGCCCGCCGCCAGCTGCCACGAGCTGGACCACGTCGCGTATGCGTCGCCTACGAGAATTAATAAATTTAAGACCAAGTTCAATGATTCCTAAGGCCCCCGGCGCACCTCCAGTGGGGCTCAACAGGGCCAAGGCCCGTCGGGGCTGCGGGATTGTTCGAAAGAGTTACCACGGCCCTGGTATATAAAAGGCCTACGACGAAACATAATGGATTTTTAGTCAGTAGATTTGCGATCAGAAATCTTTGACATTAGGTTTGTACAAACAATGAATCCACATGAAGGAGATGATGATGAGTAGGTAAGATGTGTAACTGACCTCCGAAGTAAGCAGCTCTCTCGACGTTGGGGAAGCACTGCCCCACGCCGTGGTGCGCCTGCGCGTCGCGCACCAGGTCCTCCGCGCGACCGTTCACCGACACGCGGCGGATGCAGCCCAGGAAACCACGCACAAGGGTTATCTGGTATTAGTACAGATTACCTTAAAAGTTACTTCGTATATTGATATGTTACAAGTTATAATACTCTATGTCAATTAGATTACCTACATGAGAATTGGGGTAGGTTGTTACGTTTATGCTGCAAAGGATAAAGAGGAAAGCCAAGTTTGTTTTATATGAGTTTACTGTCCACTCCGTTAATTAACACTAACTCTTAGGTGTCAAAGTCAAGCCTTTATTTCAATTAGGCATTTACAAGCACTTATAAACAAAAAAAATATAAATAAGTTTAATTCTAGTTGCCCATTCCAAAAGTAAAATAAAATATTTAAAAAATTAATTCAATTAAAATGTTCTGCTCGTAAATGTTAAATCGTTTTACGGTTTTAGGTACCTATAACATAAATAATAACTACAACAGTTTCCACATACCCAGTTAGGCAGATGAGGCAGCGCCGGTGGTGCAGGTAACCCGCCCACGTACAGTCGATGCGCGCGCGCAGACGCCTGCGTGCGGGCTGTTACCGCAGCGCCCTCTGATGACAGCTGCACGCGGTTACGGGACACGCGGATCGACACCTACATATAAAAAACCTTTGGTTATTGGACTTGTATTCAAAAATAACATAGTGAAAAAATTATAAAAACAATTATACAAGCGGTGTTAACCTATAATTATTATTTGTTGTACAAGTGAAGGATTACATATGTCTTGTTAGCTGTTAATGTTAAGGTTTCAAGAGTTGTTGGTTCACCTCAATTTAATAAATAAATTGACTTTAAAATACCTAACACTTGTATCCTAACTAAGGCTTATTTTTACCAATATATGTATGTGTATAAACTTGTAAATATAGAACAAATAGGGCGTGCAGTTGGCTGATCTCCTCATCATGACTGACCTGTCTCCAGTTGCCGTCGCTGACGTTGGCGGCGAGTGCGATCTCCTTGCGCTTGCGGTTGCGCACCACCAGCCGCAGCTTGCTCTCGCGCAGCACCAGCGCCATGAACTGCTTTGGTTTTCCTTTGGAACCCTGTAGGAATGGCAACATTTTATTGATGAGTTAGGTTTATCTGGTGTGCTTGAACATACGGATATCAGAGAGTTGGGCATCAAAAAGAGGGATGAAAAGAATGCGGTTAGCAGAAATGAGAATGTTCAAATTAAAGCGAAAGATGGGGGGCAAGATGTTGTCACCTTAAGCGTAAGTAATGAGAAGGGGTGTAACACATGCCTCAACGAGTGTGTCCATATGCTTAATGGATGAATGGAGGCGAAGAGGAAGACTAAAGAAAAGGTGAATGGATTTTCTGAGAGATGACTTGAATAAAAAGGGATTGCCATGAAATGCGATTCTTTTATGAGGTATAGGTGGTGGTGTGGAGGAAAGAGAAGTTATTGATGTTCCTTTGGTAAATAAATAAATGCGGTGAGCAACTACATGTATGTGTAAGGTTACCGGCGCCAGCAGCAGCAGGCCGTCGCTGGCGAAGGTGCGTATCTGCAGCGTGAGCGTCAGGTCGCGGCGCCGCGCGGGGGAGCGCGGGAGGCGCAGGTGTGCGTGGCTGTGTGCTGTGTCGCCAAACTTTACCGCGCCGGCTTCTACTGTGTACGATGATGTCTGGTGGGAGATATAACGTGTTAAAAGAAATCTGCTGTCGAAAAAATAAAATAAGGAAATATTTTAGGGAATGCCAATGTGTGCCATAAAAAAAAAAAGAAAAATTAAGATACTAAAGGCGCTTTCGAAAGCACGGTGCGGCAACAGTGCGGCGCCGGTACGTCGAACGCTCGACAACAGGACTGTTGCCGCACCGCTTTTTGTATGAAAAAAGAGGACCGACCGTACGCTGTACGCCCAACGGAGCCGGCCGTCAAAAAACGCATAAGTTGAAAGTGCCCTAAGGGTTAACGACTTGACGAAGTAAGTCGTATCTTAATAGTAATCATTATTTCGACCATAGAACATCCACTGTCCCTTTCGGTTGTAAGCTGCCTACGTCCAACGCCTATCTATGTTCTTTGCCAGATCGTCTGACCGTATTACATTTATTCATCTTTATCCATCACAAAAATAGTGAAAATATTGTAAGAAGTCAATCAAAGCTCCTTTTTATCCTCGACTAACCACATACCACAACCACCGATGCTGGTGTTGCACTTTTGAAACACATTTGTAATGCATGGGAAAATTCTCAAAATGATATTGGGGTCTTTTGTGACCTTTCCAAAGCTTTTGATTGCGTCCATCATGCTACACTTTTACACAAATTACGATGTTACGGAGTCCAAAACGGAGCTCTAAACGTATTCGCAACATAGATTGCAATGTGTAGATGTAAATGGTGCAAAATCATCGGGCCTTCCAGTTCAGCTGCCATACTAATTTGTATACAATGTAAATTGTTAAATTGCAGTATAGGACAATATGCAATATTGACATAAAATTACTGTAAAAAAATATTTATGCAACCACCACTTCGAAGGTGAGAGATGTATCATCTGCAAATAATACAACATCGCAGATATTTTTGAGGTGGTAAAGTAGAACATTGATGTTCACTAAGAATAAGAATGGACCTAATATAGAGCCCTGTGGCACGCCTAGCTAGGCCTAGCTAGGCTAGACAATGTTTAAGGTTCTAGATGAATCTACAGACAGACATGTGTTGCCGGGGAGTTTGTTGCGCCACTTCTCCTTCCCAGCAAAAACACATAGGAAGTGGTGAAGGGCGGGCGGGTGTAAATTCCTGACGTTCAAAAAGTGCTGTCTTGCAGTCAAGTTTGAATAAATGACTTTTTATCTTTTAGCTTTAAATAAATATATATAGTTTTTAATGTTCTTGAACAATTGGGAGTTACACGCAAATATATTTTTATTTTAAGAAGGCTTACAGACTAATAACATAATATGTAACAAAAATATATTATCCAGTTGCTAATAACAAGCCTCCACAGATATGACACAATAACAGGCCTCCTCTTTTAGCACGCACTGATAATAATTGATTAATTGGATTTGTAATGACGTTTCTTAGTTAGCCATGTATTATCATCAGAACTCAGAGCGTGTGCTAAATGAGTATTGTATCGATACTAGGTCGCCCGGGTAACTGGGTTGAGGAGGTCAGATAGGGAGTCGCTCCTTGTAAAACACTGGTACTCAGCTACGTCCGGTTAGACTGGAAGCCGAAAGCCAACTCCAACATAGTTGGGAAAAGGCTCGGGAGATGATGAAGAAACATAGTATTTTTGGTGTTACATATAACATAGAAAGGAACAAGCATATTTAGCTATACAAGGTGTTGATTTGCATTTGTGCCATAGTTCAGGAGGAGGACATACAATACGTAAATAATCAATTGGAATTACAGTAGATGGGAAATAACTAATATGCACTGCTTTTTTTGTCATTGTAATGTCGTGGTATTTCAGAAGTAATCCAATTTTATGAATGAAATTTATGAGTGATCGTTGCGTATGCTTTGTGTTTGCGTTTGTGTGAGGGTGCAGCACGGTTTTAAGGCCAGTAACATACGCGCCAAGTTTAAATACGGCTAGATGACATTTACGGAATTACGAAAAAAAATTAAAGAAAAAAAATTACGTACCAATTTTTTTATTGATTTGGGTCGAGAATCATTAGCATAATTACCTCCTTGAATATGGCACGGATGCAAATCAACAGCTTGTATAATAGCATGTTTAGATAATCACAGTAGCAATTTCCTAATAACCATGAATTGTATTCACATGTCAAAGGAAATAACTACTTAGTATTACTCTAGATGTTTAATGAGCACAATACCAGAAGACGAGGAGGGTGTTTGTTACCTTAGCACATCCTGCATGGTCAGGCTCCTGGTGTAACGCTACGCCACTCCACGATACTGCTGTCTGAAGCCCTATTAGTCTGTACACTATAGAACATAAGTCATGTAGAACTGACCTTGGTACAGCCAGCATGGTCAGGCTGCTGGTGCAGCGCTCGTGGTTCGGCGCGAGGAGGCCGCGCGTGCGAGCCGTCCGCGCGGCCCAGGGCGGCCCCACTCCACGATATTGCCGTCTGTAGACCTATTAGCCTACACAACATAACATTCGTCAAGTTTTAAGTAGAAAAAGTAATGTAATGTCTGAATTGCATGCGGTTGGACGGGTCCGCTTAAATCGATGTGATGCTTTATTAAAAAGATTTTTTGAGACACAAGTTTACATCTTCAAAAGAAATTGTGACGCCTGAGTTTATTTCGATGTTTCTTCTCAAGATTGTTAGAAAGGAAATGCTGGCATTATCTTTAAATAATTAACATTTAATAGTGAAGTGGAGAGGTACACGGGAAAGCAGGTCATTTGGTCTTCGGTACCTAAATATGAAAAATCAAAAGGTATAAATTTGGGAGAACTTCTCATAGTTTATAAGTATTTTTCTTCAGATTTCAACAAAAAATTTGCACCTAGATCTGTTTTAAAGCACTAGGTACCTATGTATATTAGATAATATGCTTCATAACTCACTGCGCATCAACAATAAAATCCGCCAAGGTTCCTTTAAAAGCAATAAGCGGGACAGCCGCTTGGAGTGTCTCCCTGACTCCTCCGAGGAACATGCCGGCAGGTCTCGCGGGGAACGCGCTGCCCGGGAGCGAACCGCTGCCCAGTTGCTCCTCATCCACCCATAGTTCTAGCTGGAAGATACGAGGTAGATGAAGATTCTAGAATATTCTAAAGCTAAACAGATGTACTGTTAATGGTAACACTGTGAACTGTTCATTTTGGAGATTAAGTTTAAGTCATTGAAGAAATAAATAGGGCCTTCAATTAGGTACCAGAATTTTTGATATTGCACACTTCTTTTTAGGGGCTTCGCACGATAGATGAAGCTAGATCGAAAATAAGTGTGAGTAAAGAAACTTTCACTCAGATAATATGAATACCTGTTTATGCATCCTAATGATCCTGACAGTATGCAACCTCCCATCATCGAACCTGGTGCCGTTGGTTCGCAACCGCATCTCGCCTTTACCAGCATCTGCTACCAGTTCTAATTCTCCTGCAGAACAATAAGGTTTAGGCCAACCTCGTAAATGCTTATATGCATACACTAGGAAGTTAATTCAGAAAACTGGCTATACTGCATTATATATGATGTGAAACATTTTTATTATTTACAGTATTATATACCTAATTACCTTCACACAAAGTACATAATTCACCAGCAACGACAGCAAATGCATTGTTGCTTGTCTTGGCTTGTTTGCTTATCTTCATTATCTGAGAACTCTTTGTCAGCAGCTTTACCATACATTGTAATATAGACTCTGTTACCTTTGCACACAAAGTTCAAATTGCCCTGCATGCACTAAACCTGCCATGAATTTGTATTAGGGCAGACAGAATATACAAGGTAAACTCACCAGCTTTCATTACCAGTGCGAAGTAATGCTTATCTCCATCATCAGTAAGCTCGTTGTCAACAGCCGGTGGCCGGTAAAGCAGCAGCCCGTCAGGAGCGTGGGTCCTGAAGGAGATGCCCAGGGAGGCCTTGCGACGGATGAGGGGGGATGGTAGCTCGATGTAGCCTGTGCCTTTGAGGATGGCTGAGCGGAGCGTCTGCAAGGAGTATGATGATTAGAACAGTACATACATATGTAATATGCAAAAGTACAAAAATAAATAAATGTTAGCAACTTTGATGCCAGATAACTTAATAAAAGTACCTACTTATGACAACTTACAAAATGACTATTTGGTACTTAACTTCGAGGAGTGAGAAGTATTGCCTCCTACTATTAAATAAGCAAAATGATTTCAGAACTACTGTCTAATTATCAACTACATTTTTTTTGCGAAACACTGTATTTTATAAAGTAATAATAAAACAAAGTCTAGACACTTACCCTCTCCCCACAGCGCGGCTCAACTCCAAACCTCGTGGGTGCATCCATGAGATCATAGCCCGCCCTGTCCACAGTAACAGCCCCGACGCAGCCCAGCAGCGGGCGCGGCGCGGGCCCCGGGGCCCCGGGGGGCGCGCCGCCGAGCCAGTAGCGGGCCCGCGCGAGGTCGGGCAGCGCGGCGGGGGCCTGCACGGGCGGCGCGGGGGACCCCAGCGTCTCCTCGCCGTTCACGCGCAGGCTGCCTGCCACAGGACCTCCTCAATACACTCAGTACGCACACACATCTCATCATCAACTCATTTATTGAATGAAGAAATATAGCTTGTCTGCTTTTTTATACCAACGAGGTGGCAATGTGGAAAAATAGTTATATAATGGCAAACGTGTTCGTTAAAAATATGGTAGGTAAGGGACACGAACCCTTAGGAACCAGTAGTCATTGTTAATGCCATTTGACTGGCTGTTGCTTGACACCCAGACGATACTTTGCACAAGTTAAGGTCACAAAAAAATCCTCAAGGGGTAATCAGAGAGCATTACATACATTATAATCATTATCCATGCTTAAAAGTCCAACGATGCGATCCTGAAAAAACATTGGATCCAGAAGGCTGGTTTTCAGTTAGGAAAAGTCTGATACTTCCATTTACATCCGCAGCAAAATCATGAAAATGAACTTATTTAACGATTTCTCATCTCATCATGAAATCTTCACAATCCTATCGCACATTACCTTTCTCCAGCTTGTTGCTGGCGAACACCCTGATGGCCTGCACATGCGCGGGCCTGCCGCCGCAGTGGCGCCCCGCCGCCGTGATCTGCAGCCGCGACCCGCCGTACTCCACCGTGAACACTACCCGACACTCGCGGAGTGTCACTGACACTGAACGGTTCTGCAAATTTTATATTGATGATGTGAGGTGCAGTTAAAACCAGTTTTCATATAGAGGACAGTTTGTACAAAAAAAATAATACGAAAAGTATAATTTCTACATCTCATTTGAAAGTTCAGCTAAATACGACTTAGTTACAAGACTAAACTTACAATTTGATGCACGTAAAGACGTAGGATCGGCATTCCCTTAGAGCACTGGGGCTTATTATTAGCACCAACTTCCAAAGATTTGTGTCTGTGATAGGCTAACTCAAACTCTAAATATTTTATTCAAACTTCGCCGCAAAACCGCACTTTTTGACATGCAAATTTTAGAGTCAGCCCCCTAAAAACGCCCACCCACAACCACATCCTATGTGTTTTTTTGCTGAGCAGAAGAAGTAATACATACATTAGCAGTATCCAACGCCATGAAGAGCAGTGCATCCTCGTCCCTGGTGCGGAAGGTGAAGGCGACGCTGAACTGCCTCCGGTCGGCGGGGCGGGCGCGGGAGCGGACCAGCTCCACGTAGCCCGCGCCGTTGAACCACACCATGGAGGGCTCGTCGCCGCGACCGCTGTACCATCTGACGGTAGGAGAATGAAGATATGATGAAGGTTTTTTGGACGATGAAGTGTGAATTTGTTTGGCAAAAATGATCTCGAAAAGAAAAGGTGATAAAATGGATATTACCACACAAGTAATTTAGCCCAATGGTTAATGTAGAAATTCTATCTCTAGTTGACGAATCAACTGATAGTTAGATTATTGGGAACACCTGTTAAACGAGAACAGTTCCTACAGTGGGGAAAAGTTCAACTAATTTATTTTGATCAGGGTTTAGAATTAGAAATTCGCGTTAGTAACATTTTTCATGCAGTTGAGGGGATGCCATAATGTAAAGAAAATAATAATTATCTAATTCCGAATCCAGCTTGCGAAATATAGAGATCCTTTTCATCGATATCCTAATCTGACATACCTCGTCAGGCACAAAGGCCTTGTTTGAAAAGATTCGACACATAAAAACTTACCTCTGCGTACATCCCGTACACTGGGCCTCCTTCGGCTGCTGCACAAAGTTCCACAGCCCCACAGTCCTATCATCAGTATACAGCGCATGTACGCAAGCTGGCAGGCCGGCGCCGCCGCCGGGCCAGCCCAGCCACAGCTGTGACGGCTGCAGGCTACCGGCGGAGGCAGCGCTGGAGTTCGAAGCGGAGGTCAGGCTGTTAGCTGTAGAGGTGCTGCCGAGACGCTCGACACGAAGGTGTACTGTGTTCCATACTCTGGAGTGAAGAAGATTGTTGGTTTTAGTTTAATTTTAGAAGAGAAGAAAATGAAAATGTTCATAATTGTATTTATTTGCATTCCATAATTTACAGAGTAGGTGTTACAAAATGGCTTGGAGCTATATACAACTGAGGACCCTGTGGGGCACAGCAAAATAAAATTTATGTGAGTACAAAAGTATGATTTGAAGCCCATATCTGAAGGGGGAATAATGTGCCCCAATTCCCACCCTATGAGTACAGTTCTCATGTCGCCGGACTCCATCATTTAAGTTATAAATAGGGCTAGAAATCTCGCCGAACTATGCGTCATATCTGAACATAGTGCAATGTTATGTGCAGAAACCAATCTTAGGTTTCAGCTGGTGACAGGGTTAGGTGATATGGGCTATGTGGATATGGGCGGGATATCTTTATGTATCTCTACAGAGCAGTAGTACTGACCGTTCTATATCGACCCTGTAAGTGGTGTGGTCTGCGTCGTCGTGCGTGGCCTGCAGCAGCTCGGGGTGCAGGATGACGGCCTCGCCCGCCCCCAGCTGCCACGCCAGCCGCAGCTTGCTGTTCGCGACTGACAGCTTCATGTATCTCTCTGTTTCCTACAAGCATTTCAAGATGGTGATTACGAAAATTGTACGTTGAATACCAACCGCAAATTTAAAAATTGATGCCTTTAGAAATATGGTTCCTTTAACTAAAATAGCCTCACAATACTAAAGATACTAAACCTCACAGAACTCAAGCAATTGTTGGAATCTTTACCAAAATATTTTTCAATTTTTGGAAAACCATTTAAATAGATACTAGACAATAGATTTCTATTAACCAAAAAAACCACAAAAAGTCCGTAATATGTTATATACAAACCTGTGTATCATCACTGAGGAACAGCAGCGGTCCGTCCGACATCTTCCCGTCGAATGACAGCGCGAGTGCGAGCCGCGACACGGCGGGCGACGCCGCCCACACCGCGTATGCGCGCGCGCAGCCCGCCGCCGACAGCGGGGGGGATGTGAGGGAGACTGAGATCTGTGTTCAAAGAATGTTATGCTTTATTTATCACATTACATAGGGGAAGTACATAAGGAAGTACATAAGGAAGTCCAGAAGGGTAGAACATATGGGAGTATGAAGGGAGAGGACATGGGGGTGTTCATAAAGATTTATATAAGCCTAGTACACACTGGCATCCAAAAACTCCAAAATCGTCAAACATGAAGACACAACTGACCGTATGAGCTGCGGCGCCCCCCGGCGGCAGCATGCTGCCGTCTCAGCAGGGCAGACCGTAGGGTTAGTGATACTGATGATAACACATATAGACACTACTGACCGTATGAGCGGCATGCCTGGCTCTCTCCACCTGGTGCTGCAGCGCCAGCAGCGCGGGCGCGAGTGTGGCGCTGGCAGCAGCGTGCTGGCGGGCGCGGGCAGCCGCCGCCGCCGCCAGTGCCGCGGCCGTCTGATGATAACACATATAGACACTACTGACCGTATGAGCGGCATGCCTGGCTCTCTCCACCTGGTGCTGCAGCGCCAGCAGCGCGGGCGCGAGTGTGGCGCTGGCAGCAGCGTGCTGGCGGGCGCGGGCAGCCGCCGCCGCCGCCAGTGCCGCGGCCGTCTGATGATAACACATATAGACACTACTGACCGTATGAGCGGCATGCCTGGCTCTCTCCACCTGGTGCTGCAGCGCCAGCAGCGCGGGCGCGAGTGTGGCGCTGGCAGCAGCGTGCTGGCGGGCGCGGGCAGCCGCCGCCGCCGCCAGTGCCGCTGCCGTCTCAGCACCGCGCACTGTGTTGCCGCGGATTTGGGATACTGATGATAAGAATAGAGAGGGTGTTAATACTTTATGTTGTGTTAGCTAAAGTTATGACAATAGTCAATGATAACTCAATTGATCGGACAAGTACACGAGACAAGCCCATATCCCTGCACCACCTAAGAAAGATGACAAACAAAACGTTGCATGCTATAGACCGGTATCTTTACCACCAATGTTCTCCAAAATTATTGAAAAAAATATTTATAAAGCAATTGACACGTACTTCGAAAAACATAATCTATTTACACAAGAGCAAAAAGATTTCAGAAGGAACAAATCAATCAATATGGCTATTCATGATCTTTCAAAACCATTATATTGCAATATAGAAAATCAAACTCCTACTGCTACGCTATACATGGACATGACTGAAGCCTTCAATTATGTCCATCACCAAACCCTTCTTGACAAATTATATGACCATGGAGTTAGAGGTCCACAAATTATTGAAATACTTAACTGACAAATATCAAAGAGTAGAAATAGCATACGCCCAATAAGCAAAACAGTTAAAAACGACCCTTCAGATTACAGGAAAGTTATGGTGTGCCTCAAGGAAGCGTTTTAGGGCCGCTTCTTTTTCTAATCTACATTAATGACTTCCTAAAATCAATAGAAGATACAATGAAGATGAAACCATCCCTTTAAAACGTAACCTATAACCGTTTTGGTTTAGGAATATTACCATAACAGTGTAACAAGCAGATGATCAAACCGATACATTTTTTTACTATTTTTATTCTCGGCTGTGTTTTTATGTGTACATAAACTGTTAAATAAATAAATAAGGTTTTAATCTTAAATTACGAAATGCCAAGCGCAAAAAGTATGGCCATCTTATTCAAAGTCAAAAATCTCACCATGCTCCTGCGCAGCTCCTAACGCCGTATCCCCATGTCTTTGCAACTCCGTCAGCTGTCTCCTCAGATGGTACCGCACCCGCCTCCTCAGCTCACTGGCCTCATCATACAGGACCCTGGTGCTGGCGAACACCCGGTCGGCCTGGTCGTTGGCGGCCGTGAGGGTCGGGAGTACGGTGGCGCGGGGCCGGCCGCTGAGCTCGCGCTCCTGCCAGCCGAGGCCGCGGAGTACTACGCTCACCACGTCAGCACCGCGGCGGAGGTGTTCTAGTTGGCTGCGGAGTTCTAGGAGCGAAAAGAGGATTTGAAATGGCATTCACAAAAAGAGGACATGCTGATAATGTACATTTTTCAAAATGTGTTTTTATTAATTTAACAAATATCTGCTGTTATTATGAGTATGGGGAAGTTTAAGTAACGGGTAAGGAAAGGCACTCGTGCGCACCCTTTGATACTGGACATAGTACCTACTGATTTGAAAAAATATGGAAAACACTTTTATCAACCTTAATGGCTTCCCAATAAATAAATACAAGATCTACCGGAGAATTCAAGACACATACAAAATGGTCTATTACTCAAAGGACTTACCATCAGCCTTAGCCAGTACAGCAGCGCCTCTCTTCTTCAAATCCTCAGAGGTATTCTTGCCCTTAGCAGCACTATGCGCCATGGGCACGTTGCCCTGAGCCAGCGACGTGGCTGCGGCCGCCGCCTTGCTGGCCGCGTCGGCGGCGGCAGCCGCTTCTTTCACTTGCGTCGCCACGTGGGACCATGCTTGAGCTGCTGATACTCCTAGCGATGCTGCGGCTCGACTGCCCGCGAACAGGCTGGGAGGAAAAAGTTAGTGTTATTGTTAAAATTATTATTTGTTCACTGTACTACAAAAGGTTAAACGTACGTTCGTCACGTGTTTAACCTCCACAATCAGAGACATTTAATGATTACTAAGTCACTCCTTAGTGACAGAATGTCATACAAATCCTTCACTAAGGAATGGCTTAAGTAACCATTAAATGACTCTGAGTGGGGAGGTAAGAAAATATTATAAATTTGGAAAATTTTCGTTCTAAATTATGGTGTTTGTAGTAGTGAGCCTTTTGCTTCGGGTATCGTCCATTTACATCCACGATTGGGACTTGACAACTCATTTATATTGAACATTCAGAACGTTTCGAATGTGAAAAAAAATTGTTCCCAAACTATAGCAGGATAAGTCACTCAATTTCCTTCCACATGACTCATCCCCATTATTGCCTCTTGTCACAACTACCCTAGCTTTGCTAAAAAAGTTAAAGAACACTTTGGTCTTACACTCTCACCTTTTATATTCTTTGGCTTTAACCCCCAACTCCGTGACATGCTTCTCAACAGCTTCCAGATACTTCTGTTTATAGACCGGGGTTAGATTATACAGGATGCCCTCCTTCTCCTCGGCTGCCAGGGTCAGGACTGCCAGCTCAGCGGCCAGGGTCGGGAACTTGATGCCCAGGGTCTGCGCTTGTAGGAGCGAGGAGCGGATCTCATCGGTGATGTTGTTCGCTGATAGCGTTGTTATGTCCTGAGGGTGAAGAATGGTAAAATGATACAGGTTTAAGTTGGTTGGTGTAAGATAGTTTAGCAAAAAGGTATTTTCTAGTTTGGGCGGTGGATAGACAAGACCCTAACTTGATTGCTTTTATTAAAATAAAAAATATTGCTAAATGAGGTGAAAAAATGTAGAACCATTCTCGATTTATATTAAGCCATTCTTTATTAAAAAATTTAGGTTTGTTTGATTGAATATAAATACCTAAATGCTGTTTTTTGAAAGACCTGCAAGCCTCAACCCGATATCTCCAGCTTTTCTACCAGTTCCTATAAGTCTGCTGCTCTCATCTCCCTACCAATTCTTATTAAAAAAACTGCCTACCTCCAACACAAGCCGGCACCTCAACCCAATATCCCTGACAGCAGCCAGCCGTGGCTTCACCCGGTCCTTCAAGGCCGTCACGGTATCATCTGCCTTCCACACGGTTTCCGCCAGCTTCTGAAGGTCAGCAGCCTTGAGCTCCCAGGTGTCGAGCGCTGACCGGAGCGAGGAGAGGCGGCGGTATGTATCTTGGAGACGGTAGTTGCGTTCCTGAACTGATGTCGATTGGAGATGTGCCTGCAATTTAGGACCATTGGTTAAAGGGACTGTTGATAATAGTAGATGGGTAAAGGATCAATTATAATGTAGTGTGTATAGAAAAAATATAAGAATTAGAACATAATCTCTGCTGATCTTTGATGGTAAATGAAGAAGAATATTTTTTTGGGCCGAAAATTTTAAAAATAATGAGGTCACAGATGACAAAAATATCGAGTTTTATTTTCAGTGGGTTTACTATTGGAATAAAAAATACCATTAAAAATCATCATAATTACGCAGTCCTGTCATCATACTTTAACAACTATTGTAAATAACTCACCGCATCAAATACATCATTAGCCCCCGTCACGTAATCTATCAGCTTCAAGTCCTTAATCTGCCTCAACAAATGTTTCGCCTCCTTCAGCGCTCTGTGCGCACTCAGATGCTTCTCTCCTCTCGCGAACTCATCTAATGCTTCCACCTGCTCACTGATCTGTCTCCTGATCTTCAGAACCTCTTCCAAAGCACTCATACTCTCCAGGCTCAAGTAATCAGCCTCTTTCTCCCGTCGTTTAGCTTTGGATTTCAAGGCATTAGCCTCAGTAAAGACCCTATGTTCCATATCTTCTAACTGTCCAAGTCTATCTTCTAAGTTTTTGGAATGTTCTAGATTATTCTTTAGATGGTTGAGACTAGATTGGAGTGTGGTGGTGTTGTGGGAGAACTCTCGGAGGGCGGCGAAAGGTTTTGGTATGCGTGACAGTTCTGTTGGGTCGGCTTTGGTGCGTAACTCTGAGGTTAGAGCCTCGACTGAATCTAGGAGTGTTAGTGTGCAGTTGTCACACGCTGTAAGGAGAATTTACAAGTTAATATGGGTAGTTGTGTGCATGTAATAACGAAAAACTGTCTTGTATTGAAACTAGGCTACTTTTTAGCACTTTTTCAAAATTACAAATCTATCTACCTAAATCCAAACCAAATCCTGAAATCTTGAATGGATCCAATTCTACGATATTGTTCGTAGAAATGCCGTGACATTCGGTAAACATCCTCCTTATCCCACATTATTCCAATGCCAGGGATAGCTTCTACTATGATTTACAATAATTCAGCACAACTTTATTTTATTCACTATATCATTGTCTTTGTAACCATTTCATTAACACGCTTATATTAGCTTCACTTGTAACCATGTATGTAAGAAAATTTTGGAATATTAATTTGCTTCCCGCTCTTCGATTAGGATTAAATTTTGCAAACGCTCTGAGTTCTAATGACAATACATGACATGTTTTCTGTCTGGTTGGGTAATCGATGTGTGATATTAAATTGTAATTAGAAAGTATGTTTTTTAGTTCTATTGCATTTTTGGTAGCATAAGCAATCTTATCAGAGATTTAAATAATCGAAATACTTATTGGTGAATATTACTAGATAAGATATTCCGGGATAAGATATGAACATTAACCAGTTCACTGACCGCGATGTAGACACAACAGTTAAACAATGGGTATGTATCACATATGATATGACTCATGGGACTGGATGTTCTTAAAACACAATTTATTTTTTATCGTCAGTCGTATTTTGAGTGTTGGTCTAGTGACTAAGTACTTAATGTAATTTGTGGTGCGGACAAACAAAGTGTTTAACAAAATGAGCAGCAACGTCAGTGATAGTACGACGCAGGCAGAAGGTGATCAAACAAACCCAAACACCCAGTTGGTGAGAATGATTTGCCAAGACTTGCATTCTTATGACATAGTGAACTTCACTGGTTTTCATAACTTTGTCAACAAATGTATGTCAAATTACACTTTACCATCCAAGCGAGGCGTCTTGGAGAAACTCATTCCTGAAGAATACAACAAAGAAAAAATTAAGTTGAAAGAAAACTTGAAATCAGTGGATGACTTAGCCGTCTCAGTAGAAGTTTGGAGGTCGGTCTACGGTCAGGCAGGTCCTACTAAGATGTGGAGTCTGACCATTCATTTTATTCATCAGGACCAATATGTATCGCAAAATTTGTTCACATTTGAACAGAAAGAAAATGCAACGGAAATCGCAAAAGAAATTAAAACAGCTCTGATTGCTTGGGAGATTCTAGATAAAGTTGTATGTTTTGTTATACAGAAAGTTCACGTAGATGAACCGAACCTCCAATTGGCAGTTACAAAAGAATTGAAGATACCACACGTGTACTGTGCAGCTTCTGCGATAAACCAAGTAGTGCAAGACGGCTTGCAATACATTTATGTAACCAAAGACTTCCCAAAAAGATACACACAGTTATTAAAATTTACGAGAAACTCTGAAT
This sequence comes from Helicoverpa zea x Helicoverpa armigera, assembly GCA_033682625.1. Classification (NCBI taxonomy): domain Eukaryota; kingdom Metazoa; phylum Arthropoda; class Insecta; order Lepidoptera; family Noctuidae; genus Helicoverpa; species Helicoverpa zea x Helicoverpa armigera. The sequence continues at coordinate 13,892,840 of JAWIIS010000020.1, forward strand.
ATGTTTTTATATGGCACCAGTATTATAAAGATTTGCAAAATTTAAGGCCGAGTGCTGAAAGAGCCCGTTCTGAGATGAACGGCAATGATTACAGTGACCTTATTGAATGCCTTCAAATTCTAAAACACTTTGAAATTTGGACTAACACTTTGTCCGGTATGCATTACACAAATTTGTCTAAACTCTTAATATCACTCAATCTGCTAAAATGTGAAATAAAAAACTGTAGCGCTACTACTGATATGGTAAAAGAATTTAAACAAATAATCTTTAAAGCATTTCAGTCAAATTTTGAAAGGAATGATCACAAGTTTGCAGAGAAGGCCAGTTTTATGGATCCCACATACAAAGGGAAATTAAACATTTATACTACAAATGGCGTCATGGATTTTGGGTATATCACCATAGTCAAAGTCGTGGTGGCCTAGTGGGTAAAAGACCAACCTCTCAAGTATGAGGGCGCGGGTTCGATCCCAGGTCAGGCAAGTACCAATGCAACTTTTCTAAGTTTGTATGTACTTTCTAAGTATATCTTAGCCACCATTGACTGTGTTTCGGATGGCACGTTAAACTGTAGGTCCCGGCTGTCATTAAACATCCTTGGCAGTCGTTACGGGTAGTCAGAAGCCAGTAAGTCTGACACCAGTCTAACCAAGGGGTATCGGGTTGCCCGGGTAACTGGGTTGAGGAGGTCAGATAGGCAGTCGCTTCTTGTAAAGCACTGGTACTCAGCTGAATCCGGTTAGACTGGAAGCCGACCCCAACAGGATTGGGAAAAGGCTCGGAGGATGATGACCATAACTGATGAATTGTACCAACGTGTGATATCAATAAAACAGGATGCAGGTACACAATCTTTGCGAAACATTCCCGATCTACAGACACCACCCGGACCATCATCTACTCACAGCGTCACAGCGGACCAGGCAGTACCGCGTGGATTACCAACTGCAGAGCTATTGTTGGACTTTCTAAATGAAAAAGAAAAAACTCGTGAATTCAGAATGGTATTGTATTATAAAAATATGTTGATATATGAGCCAAGTCAAATAATCGACCCCTTTAAGTTTTGGAATGTGTTTCGTTTACGTTATTTAAATAGTAATCCTGATCCCACTGTAAGGGAGTTTTATAAAATGTCTCAGAAATATTTGTGTATTCCTGCCACCGCAGTGCCAGTTGAAACGATTCCTGGTGAATTCCTCTGGGCCAAAACACCCAATGAAAAATTATATTTTGAACGGAGGGAACGTCTGCCGCTTGAAAAAAATTCAGAAATATTATTTTTACATAGTTATTATTTTCGAAATTAAAATGCAGTAATAAATTTTATTTTATTTTATTGATAGCTCATACTGTTGTAATGCAAATTCAAATTTGGTATGAATTGGATTAAGAGCGTGTACGCTCGCCGCGCGATGTCAACTTTAGGTAATTCAACGCAAAAAATCGCGCAGACTAGCGTCGCGGCTGTGTGCGTGCCTATCATACTTCAGGTATAGTCACACAAACCATTTTGATCCTTTCGAGTGAAATTAGTAGAACAAAAAATATATTACTTAGTAAATAGTTAATAGCGAGAAAATAGTGTAAATCTATGGATGACTAAAATATAAAGGCATGAAAATAAGTCGTTAATACTTACACTCTTTTGCAAAAAAATCGGACACCTATGAAAATCTTGGTTTTGAGGACTTTCTGTATATTACATAAAATTTTCAACAGTACGAAATAGTCGACTGATGATTAATGGCAATGTAAGAGTTACTGTATTTTAACCGATTTCAAAAAAAGGAGGAGGTTTCAATTAGATTGTTTTGTGATTGTTCTCAATTTGATTGTTCTCGATTTCTCAAAGACGCCTGGACCGATTTGAAAAATTGATTGTTTATATGAATGGTCCAGTCCATCCAGACCGAAAAATTGTGGTCAAATAACAACATTTGCCAGAAAGCCAAATATTGGTGAAGAGCTTGGGTTTACCAAATAAATAAAATTAAAGTTTTAAGTTATCTATCCTATATGCTTCAAAAGTTATTCGGGATCAAAAGTCAAGGGTACATCCAAAATGAACATATAAATAGCTCTGCTCCTATCTAGCCTAAGGCGTCCGCCATATTGGATTAAGACTCGCGACACATTTTTTTGTTGAGTTATTCATATCAAGCCCTTTCATTTGATACCCATATCGTAGGAATGCATTAAAAACATTTTTGTCTCCATCTTGGGTATACCCCCACATTGGATATAAAATCATACATTGTCATTAAAACTGAACTTTCAAACAAAATTTCAACTCAATCGATAAAAAAAATATGCTTCAAAATTGAGCTTTAAATAAAATAGTAATGTATCAAGATTTGTTGGTCGCGCTTGAAATGTACTCTATTCTCGGTATCCACGGCAGAGGTTATTCACCCTACGCGATGTGACGGAGCGACACATCCTCTCTCTGTGAAGCCTTGCGGCGGTCTGGTTTGAGTTGACTCGCGTGCAGCGTTTTATAGTAGTTTTTAAATAATTTATAAAAAAATAAAAACGAGAGATTAAATTATAATGTAAAGTTTATGTTAAAAAAAAAGAGTTATATTACTATAGTAAATAATTGTTATATTAAATTAAGTAAGATAGGTAGGTAAAAAAAGCATTTGAAATTCACAATTTTTCACATTGTTAAAATATTTTTTTCTGAATGATAGAGACCTAAATCAAAAAATGTTTTCAACTAACTATAGGCATGGGGATTTCATCTATGAGTAAAAAAATAAATATGATTAGATTTGCCACTATTTTCACATAAATTTAAGCTTCGAAATAGACGCTGAACGGGAATTTTATAAATCATCTGTTACGTTATAGGGGTTTTAAGTATTTAAACTACACAAATTGAAATTTATGTTCAATTAACTATATAGACAGTGAAATTAACTTGCGTTATTATAAATTAACATAGTTATAGGATAAGTAGTTAATGAGAAACAGTGGTTTGAAAAGTACCTTTTTAGGCCAAATGGCGCGCGGTTGACGTACACGCTCTTAATACATGGTATTTTAATTTTTGTAATTTTATATTAACGAATTCTTTTTTTTTTTACTTCAATTCACTACCATTGAAATATCTCCTACCGAAATTTTATTTAAAATTAATATTACTTCGTGAAATACATACGTCTACAGCCATCTTCGTCCATGTACGTCCTATACGGCCTGCACTGGTCGCACCGCGCGCCGGTGGCGAAGTCCCGGCAGCGGCAGCGTCCGGCCGCGTCGCAGTGCGGCGAGTGACTGCCGGCCGCGTGGCAGCCGCACGACACGCAGGCGGCGCCCGCGCGCCGGTACCCGCCCGCACACGCGGCGCAGTCCGGCCCTGTGTAGCCTGCGGGGTGCCGCGTATTGTAGATAGAGGTCGGAAGTCATGGAACATGTTCATCCTTTGCGACCTTTCAGGCGTGGAATTGACTTCGACAGCTTTATCAAACAAAGTATCTTTGTTCCTTCAGTAGGTATTTTCGTTCAAGGGTTATCGAGGAATCGAAAAAGTTTCTTATTTACTTATTTGAGTTTATCTTTTGAATAACATAGATCAAATAAATAAATTGGTAGTAGAACTAGTAGATAAGTAACTCTTGGAAAAAAGTTACTTTCGAATAAATACTTAACTTATAAATAACTTGAATTAACTAACTAAACAGGTAACATTGCTCATAAAAACCTAAGACTGCTTAAAAATCTTTGAGGTACTTAATTTTAGTCACCAATCTTAGCTAAAACCTTAATGGCCTTACTACAAAAACTTTAACCACTGTTTTACACTTGTCTAAAAAAAATGTGGCTCCAAAATGAACCATATGTCAACGTCATAATTTGACATTTTTTTAGACAAGTCTTAAACTGACGTTAAAAAGTTTTTGTGGTAAGACGGTTAATCTTCACTCTTTCCACGTCACAATTTCAACACCATCTAAGACCGCCACAACTCACCAGGTTTACACAGACACTGCACCTTCCCATGATGCACGACGCACGCGTCGGCGAAGTTACGCGCTCTCTCAGGACATGGGCACGCCTGGCACCCGCCCGGGGCCCCCGGGGACCCGTAGTGCCCCGCCGCGCACGACGCACAGCGGGGCCCGCCCGTGCCCATAGTGCAGTTCTGTAGGGGGAGACATTGGGGATTATTTTTACTCAAAGGGTAAATTGACACCAAAAGTGCGAATAAAGTTTTCCCAAATTCATGAAACTTTTGAATACTAACACATTATGGGCTTTAATCAACCGCCGAAAGAGGGTTTGACTGGTTTGTGACTGTCCTGATCATGATAGCGTTACGCCACTTTCTATTTTTTGTTTCTGCAGTATCTTATATTTTATAATGTACAATAGTAAAAGGACGGTACAGCAAATATAGTTCCTAGTATTTCCATAAATAAATATCCAATGTGTGAAAAGCCTATTTCATTCAAGCCAAAAAATCTGCTCAAAAGTCCTTTATCAGCAAAAACAAAAGCAATACTAACCAAACACTCCCCAGTCTCGGGATGGCACTCCGTGGCCCTGCCATTACACATACAAGGCTGGGCGTCGCCCTCCAAGCTGATGACGATGGTGCCAGCCACCGTAGCCATGTGCACGGCGGGGGCTGGCAGCCAGTAGCCCGGGGCTGGCGTCTGGCACGAGCTGGCGGAGTAGCCACGGGGACAGTCGCACAGTTCCACGCCTAAAGCCGGTTCTGAACGGCTGAGCCCGGGGATGGCTGTGTCCAGGGATACGTTTAGAAGCCTGTAAGAAATTTTTGGATATTTACTTATTTTTGAAGATTCTTTTTATATTTGTTTTCAGATGTTGTTCTTTATATATGTTTGTTAGTAAATAAACTATCATTGCTAGGTGTAGTTTTTATCGTATTTTATAAGTATCGGCAAATAGCGTACATTTACAGGAGTTTAGGGGGAAAGTACAAATTTGCACATTTTTGAAAAAAAGAAACGATTCCTTGTGAAATGGCACAGTCCCGCACGTGCCACAGCGACTCGTGCAGGCGGACCGAGTGGCTGCCGTGTGTACCGGGGCTAGTGCTATGAACACTTACAGCGCATGCACGTGCTCGGTCCTGGTGGGCGCGCGCGTGGTGAGGCGGATGAGCAGCTTGTCCAGCGCGCGCAGCGCCAGCATCAGCGCCGAGCGCGACGCGCGCCCGCCGCCACGCACGTGCCACAGCGACTCGTGCAGGCGGACCGAGTGGCTGCCGTGTGTACCGGGGCTAGTGCTATGAACACTTACAGCGCATGCACGTGCTCGGTCCTGGTGGGCGCGCGCGTGGTGAGGCGGATGAGCAGCTTGTCCAGCGCGCGCAGCGCCAGCATCAGCGCCGAGCGCGACGCGCGCCCGCCGCCACGCACGTGCCACAGCGACTCGTGCAGGCGGACCGAGTGGCTGCCGTGTGTACCGGGGCTAGTGCTATGAACACTTACAGCGCATGCACGTGCTCGGTCCTGGTGGGCGCGCGCGTGGTGAGGCGGATGAGCAGCTTGTCCAGCGCGCGCAGCGCCAGCATCAGCGCCGAGCGCGACGCGCGCCCGCCGCCACGCACGTGCCACAGCGACTCGTGCAGGCGGACCGAGTGGCTGCCGTGTGTACCGGGGCTAGTGCTATGAACACTTACAGCGCATGCACGTGCTCGGTCCTGGTGGGCGCGCGCGTGGTGAGGCGGATGAGCAGCTTGTCCAGCGCGCGCAGCGCCAGCATCAGCGCCGAGCGCGACGCGCGCCCGCCGCCACGCACGTGCCACAGCGACTCGTGCAGGCGGACCGAGTGGCTGCCGTGTGTACCGGGGCTAGTGCTATGAACACTTACAGCGCATGCACGTGCTCGGTCCTGGTGGGCGCGCGCGTGGTGAGGCGGATGAGCAGCTTGTCCAGCGCGCGCAGCGCCAGCATCAGCGCCGAGCGCGACGCGCGCCCGCCGCCACGCACGTGCCACAGCGACTCGTGCAGGCGGACCGAGTGGCTGCCGTGTGTACCGGGGCTAGTGCTATGAACACTTACAGCGCATGCACGTGCTCGGTCCTGGTGGGCGCGCGCGTGGTGAGGCGGATGAGCAGCTTGTCCAGCGCGCGCAGCGCCAGCATCAGCGCCGAGCGCGACGCGCGCCCGCCGCCACGCACGTGCCACAGCGACTCGTGCAGGCGGACCGAGTGGCTGCCGTGTGTACCGGGGCTAGTGCTATGAACACTTACAGCGCATGCACGTGCTCGGTCCTGGTGGGCGCGCGCGTGGTGAGGCGGATGAGCAGCTTGTCCAGCGCGCGCAGCGCCAGCATCAGCGCCGAGCGCGACGCGCGCCCGCCGCCACGCACGTGCCACAGCGACTCGTGCAGGCGGACCGAGTGGCTGCCGTGTGTACCGGGGCTAGTGCTATGAACACTTACAGCGCATGCACGTGCTCGGTCCTGGTGGGCGCGCGCGTGGTGAGGCGGATGAGCAGCTTGTCCAGCGCGCGCAGCGCCAGCATCAGCGCCGAGCGCGACGCGCGCCCGCCGCCACGCACGTGCCACAGCGACTCGTGCAGGCGGACCGAGTGGCTGCCGTGTGTACCGGGGCTAGTGCTATGAACACTTACAGCGCATGCACGTGCTCGGTCCTGGTGGGCGCGCGCGTGGTGAGGCGGATGAGCAGCTTGTCCAGCGCGCGCAGCGCCAGCATCAGCGCCGAGCGCGACGCGCGCCCGCCGCCACGCACGTGCCACAGCGACTCGTGCAGGCGGACCGAGTGGCTGCCGTGTGTACCGGGGCTAGTGCTATGAACACTTACAGCGCATGCACGTGCTCGGTCCTGGTGGGCGCGCGCGTGGTGAGGCGGATGAGCAGCTTGTCCAGCGCGCGCAGCGCCAGCATCAGCGCCGAGCGCGACGTGCGCCCGCCGCCACGCACGTGCCACAGCGACTCGTGCAGGCGGACCGAGTGGCTGCCGTGTGTACCGGGGCTAGTGCTATGAACACTTACAGCGCATGCACGTGCTCGGTCCTGGTGGGCGCGCGCGTGGTGAGGCGGATGAGCAGCTTGTCCAGCGCGCGCAGCGCCAGCATCAGCGCCGAGCGCGACGCGCGCCCGCCGCCACGCACGTGCCACAGCGACTCGTGCAGGCGGACCGAGTGGCTGCCGTGTGTACCGGGGCTAGTGCTATGAACACTTACAGCGCATGCACGTGCTCGGTCCTGGTGGGCGCGCGCGTGGTGAGGCGGATGAGCAGCTTGTCCAGCGCGCGCAGCGCCAGCATCAGCGCCGAGCGCGACGCGCGCCCGCCGCCACGCACGTGCCACAGCGACTCGTGCAGGCGGACCGAGTGGCTGCCGTGTGTACCGGGGCTAGTGCTATGAACACTTACAGCGCATGCACGTGCTCGGTCCTGGTGGGCGCGCGCGTGGTGAGGCGGATGAGCAGCTTGTCCAGCGCGCGCAGCGCCAGCATCAGCGCCGAGCGCGACGCGCGCCCGCCGCCACGCACGTGCCACAGCGACTCGTGCAGGCGGACCGAGTGGCTGCCGTGTGTACCGGGGCTAGTGCTATGAACACTTACAGCGCATGCACGTGCTCGGTCCTGGTGGGCGCGCGCGTGGTGAGGCGGATGAGCAGCTTGTCCAGCGCGCGCAGCGCCAGCATCAGCGCCGAGCGCGACGCGCGCCCGCCGCCACGCACGTGCCACAGCGACTCGTGCAGGCGGACCGAGTGGCTGCCGTGTGTACCGGGGCTAGTGCTATGAACACTTACAGCGCATGCACGTGCTCGGTCCTGGTGGGCGCGCGCGTGGTGAGGCGGATGAGCAGCTTGTCCAGCGCGCGCAGCGCCAGCATCAGCGCCGAGCGCGACGCGCGCCCGCCGCCACGCACGTGCCACAGCGACTCGTGCAGGCGGACCGAGTGGCTGCCGTGTGTACCGGGGCTAGTGCTATGAACACTTACAGCGCATGCACGTGCTCGGTCCTGGTGGGCGCGCGCGTGGTGAGGCGGATGAGCAGCTTGTCCAGCGCGCGCAGCGCCAGCATCAGCGCCGAGCGCGACGCGCGCCCGCCGCCACGCACGTGCCACAGCGACTCGTGCAGGCGGACCGAGTGGCTGCCGTGTGTACCGGGGCTAGTGCTATGAACACTTACAGCGCATGCACGTGCTCGGTCCTGGTGGGCGCGCGCGTGGTGAGGCGGATGAGCAGCTTGTCCAGCGCGCGCAGCGCCAGCATCAGCGCCGAGCGCGACGCGCGCCCGCCGCCACGCACGTGCCACAGCGACTCGTGCAGGCGGACCGAGTGGCTGCCGTGTGTACCGGGGCTAGTGCTATGAACACTTACAGCGCATGCACGTGCTCGGTCCTGGTGGGCGCGCGCGTGGTGAGGCGGATGAGCAGCTTGTCCAGCGCGCGCAGCGCCAGCATCAGCGCCGAGCGCGACGCGCGCCCGCCGCCACGCACGTGCCACAGCGACTCGTGCAGGCGGACCGAGTGGCTGCCGTGTGTACCGGGGCTAGTGCTATGAACACTTACAGCGCATGCACGTGCTCGGTCCTGGTGGGCGCGCGCGTGGTGAGGCGGATGAGCAGCTTGTCCAGCGCGCGCAGCGCCAGCATCAGCGCCGAGCGCGACGCGCGCCCGCCGCCACGCACGTGCCACAGCGACTCGTGCAGGCGGACCGAGTGGCTACCGTTTACACCAGGGTTTGTCTGTAGTAAGGAATAAGGAACAAATATATAACCTTTTGCTGTAGGTCAAAAGTTGCTAGATAACTATTACTATATTTATATAAAGTTCTGGTGTCAACGGCTAGCGCCGTTTGTCTACCGCCACCGTCACCGGCATGTCACCGATAACGAAATGACGGCGCCGATTTAGCAATACGTGCATTTACTGCCGTGTGTCCACAGACATTTCGCTCACGAGGTCCCTTCACGTGAAGACTGTTACAAAGACAGGAGCTAAGGGTATGAGAGTATAGTCTTTTCCGTTATTTTTTTTTTTTTAATAGTAATTAAAGGTGGTCACGCACAACAAGCCCTGCTTAAATATATATATAGCAAAAACACCAAACAAAACAGCCAAAGTATACAATTATTAATTATCACTCACCTCAAAATACTCTAACACAATACTCTTCGTGTACAACCTGACGAGGGGGAACCTCTTGATGACGTCATGACTGAGCTCGACTCCCCCCTCCTCTTCGACGCGGAACCGCAATGACCCCCCGTATGACGTCACGCGGTCCCCCACGAACCGCTTGTCTAGTTCCACGTAAACGGGGACCGGGGGCCAAGGGAGGGTGATAGTGGGGTCAGGAGTGTGCGTGTGGATGGCGAGGAGAGAGTCTTGGTCCATCTGGGGGAGAAAATAATAGATTGCGTTTATTTCTGGTAGATATCAGTGAAGATAAATCATTGTGGTGAATAAACTTCATAAATAAAGTCCAATATAATCTGAGAACCTCAATTTTTTTAAGTCGGTTAAAAAAAGGGCGCTGCAGCGTGACATGCAGCGGCGCGGCGGCATGCAGCGCGGCGCGGGACAGCGTCGCCTGTGTACACGCGGTGCAGCCCGACGGGTTGTGACAGGCAGCTGTAGGGAACTCACCGTAGTGATGACATCCTGTGCCGGGCGCTGCAGCGTGACATGCAGCGGCGCGGCGGCATGCAGCGCGGCGCGGGACAGCGTCGCCTGTGTACACGCGGTGCAGCCCGACGGGTTGTGACAGGCAGCTGTAGGGAACTCACCGTAGTGATGACATCCTGTGCCGGGCGCTGCAGCGTGACATGCAGCGGCGCGGCGGCATGCAGCGCGGCGCGGGACAGCGTCGCCTGTGTACACGCGGTGCAGCCCGACGGGTTGTGACAGGCAGCTGTAGGGAACTCACCGTAGTGATGACATCCTGTGCCGGGCGCTGCAGCGTGACATGCAGCGGCGCGGCGGCATGCAGCGCGGCGCGGGACAGCGTCGCCTGTGTACACGCGGTGCAGCCCGACGGGTTGTGACAGGCAGCTGTAGGGAACTCACCGTAGTGATGACATCCTGTGCCGGGCGCTGCAGCGTGACATGCAGCGGCGCGGCGGCATGCAGCGCGGCGCGGGACAGCGTCGCCTGTGTACACGCGGTGCAGCCCGACGGGTTGTGACAGGCAGCTGTAGGGAACTCACCGTAGTGATGACATCCTGTGCCGGGCGCTGCAGCGTGACATGCAGCGGCGCGGCGGCATGCAGCGCGGCGCGGGACAGCGTCGCCTGTGTACACGCGGTGCAGCCCGACGGGTTGTGACAGGCAGCTGTAGGGAACTCACCGTAGTGATGACATCCTGTGCCGGGCGCTGCAGCGTGACATGCAGCGGCGCGGCGGCATGCAGCGCGGCGCGGGACAGCGTCGCCTGTGTACACGCGGCCGCGCGTCCGAAGCAGAAGCACGCGGTGCAGCCCGACGGGTTGTGAGCAGAGAGACCGAATGTACCCGAGAGACAGGCGTCACATTTCTCGCCTACTACGTTTTCCTAGAATAGAATTTTATTTTCCAAATAAGGATGTATATAGGTCTCTTTTTATCGCTAGCAAAAATCATCAAATGACCCCTTCCGCTGTGGGTTAGCAGCGGTGAGGGAGTGTCAGACGTTTACTGACTAAAAATCCATCATAAATCCATCATGTTCCTTCGTAGGCCTTTTATGTTCCAGGGCCGCGGTAACTCTTTCGAACAATCCCGCAGCCCGGTAGGTATATATAGGTAGGTATATAGGTCTAAAATCATGTATAATGAAGCTCAGCCACTACAAGTATTAATAGTAAAATCTTGGATCATATTATGTATAGCGTATGTTTTTATTATTGTCAATGTTTGTGTCTAAATTGCAACAATGAAAACGGCGGGTTTTTTTGTTAGTCTTACACATGATTCATGGTGGTGACACCTCGCACAGCCAAACGGATGGTAGATAGTAGACACCAATGTTGCTCTATGGGTTTACAAAAACTCTAAACCAAGCGACAATTGAATTACACAACAATGTGGTAAACGTTAATAAAAGGGGTCTTTGAGACTTTGAGACTCTCATGAAAAGAATAGTCTTCAATAGGAGCAAAAATTACAAATCCCAATGAACATGTGATATTTCCAATATAAGCTGCATGTTTTGCAAGCATATATGACCTTTGAATAACATACAATTCTTATTACTATAACATAAAATAAACACAATAATATAATATTCCGTTCTCACCTTACAATTACATCGTCCCCACTCATCACAAGGACATAGTCCGTCGTCACAGTCCCTCGTGCCGGGCGCGTGGCACTGACACGGGCGGCACTTCGGCCCGTAGTGCCCGGCCGCGCACTGCTCGCAAGTACCGCCCGCCCAGCCCGCGCGGCACTTGCATTCCCCTGTGTGACCGTCGCATATGTCTGGGGAGGGAGGTTTTGTTTATATAAAATTGTACAAATTAATTTGAGACTCCATGATTTTACCAAATCCTACAAAAAGGATAAGTTTCTGTTTAAAGCTACTAATTTGCACTTCTGTAGGCAGCTTTTCGAAGAACACTTCTAAATTTTGGAGACGTCTTTTTGGAAAATCTATACTAATATTATGAAGAGGTATTTGTAAATTTGTTAGTACTTATGAACGTCAAAAATATAACTAATGCTAATAAACCGCGGGTAAACGGCTACGACAGTTAAAGTCGAAGGTCGAACAATAGTGCATAGCATTTCCCTATTCCCTCTCTACTGGAAGACTCCCAGGATGTAAAGCTTGGTGATCCATTAACATCACTTACTAGACACAGCCCCAGCTCCACAGCTGCAGGGCCGGCAAGTATTGCCGACGGCCCAGTAGCCGCGCGCGCACTGCCTGCACCCTGCACCCATGGACCCGCCCGGGCACACGCAGCGCCCGCTGTGCGGCGAGCACACCTTGCCGTCGGAGCAGCTTGGACATGCTGGAATAAATATATTGGACTTAGTATACAAGTTAGCGTAGTAGTTAGTCTAATACTATTCTAATTTATTCTAAAACGCGAGAAGTTATACGCTAAAATAAGACATTCCTTGTATTTAGTCAGAAAAAAGAAAATGACTGAATGTCTGATTAGGAAATCCCTTTTGGAAACTCCTTGGAATCTTGAGTCAGGACAAGATTTTGCGTGAGAAGTTACTCAACAATAGTAAAATGATTTTAAGGTGTACAATTTTCCCGTGTCGGCGGCGCGCGTTGTTCCACGCGCTCCTCAAAAAGACGTCAGCAACCCCAGCGGGGCCCAGCAGGACCAAGGCCTCCCGGGGCTGCGGGATTGTTCGAAAGAGTTATCACAAAATATACAAATCCAAAAATCACAACTCACGTAAACAGCCAGCAGGTCCGAACCCATAATACCCAGACAAGCAGGTATCACAGTGCGCGCCGCCCACTCCGTCGGCGCACGCGCAGTCGCCGGTCTCTGGGTCGCAGGCCGACGCGCCCGGGCCGCAAGCGCAGCGCCGACAACCACCGAGCTTTAGACCCCAGTAGCCTTCCTGGAATAATGATTAGAGTTTAGAATTGTGTTTTTAAATAAACGATGAATTAGATTCAGTTCAGGTGTGTAACGCACACATAAAAGATACATTATTTCTGTCATAGTAAATATGACCTTTTCTTCTAAAATCAACATAAATAAAAGTCCCTGTGCAGCGTTACTATTAAATAGTCCCCAAGGAATATCATGATAGCCCATTAAATTCAATTTATACTCCTCTCTGTAAACCAACCTCGTAAATGTTTTCATAACACAAACCCGTTTGAATGACATTAATAGTAGCCCAGTAACCCCAATGTCTAATCTAAAATTAATCGTATCTCGAAATCTGTCTGTCTGTCTGTTTATCGAAATCCATCAATTTTACGTCCTATTGGCACGTTGCCATCGCGCAACTATTTTGCATGGCAGACGACGTTAATATGGGAATGTCTAGGCATATTGTGGAATTGAATATATTTATCTCCCTACTGTATGCTTACAAAGTGAGTTCTTGTTTGAAAAAAGGATGTACAGTGAAATTAGGTTTTTCCCATAAATACATATTTAGAATTTATTAGCCTGAGATGAGACACTTTTTCTAGGGGTATAGGAAATCCCTTTTAGAAATCCCTCTCACATCCTATCACTTTCAGGTAACAGCATGGAAACTGCAGCAGTTTTTACCGCGCCAACTATTTTCTTTTTATAATATGCAGGTAATACTTAATTAGTAAGGAATATTGATGTGATATGAGTGATGGATGTGTTGTTGTGTTTCGGATGGCACGTAAAACTGTAGGTCCCGCCTGTCATTGAACATCCTTGGCAGTGAGAAGCCAGTAAGTCTGACACCAGTCTAACCAAGGGCCCCCACATGATTGGGAAAAAGGCTCGGAGGATGATGATGATAAAACAAACAAGCAACAATTTCCTCTAAGTGGCGAGCGTTGAACTTAACACAATGGTTCACAAAAGTGCTATCGGCGCCGGCGCACCGCGAACAGGCGTCCCATTCACGCGCAAGAATGCGCGTGCACGATACCATCGCGAACGCGCGTCGAACGCAAACCGAACAGTAAAACGACGTAAGAAAAATTGAGACATCAACTGTATTTTAAAGTTGCAAAATTTACTGATTATTTAGTCACGAGAAGACCATTTATTTCAGTGGTTCTATCCGAACGAATATTATGTTTTTAGAAAAACAAAATTTCACCGTCGATATATTATAATTTCACTCGAGAATATTCCTTCCAGCAGATGGATAAACGTAGATTAAATACAAGGTGTTGATTTGCATTTGTGCCATACGTCAGGAGGAGGACATGAAATACGTAAATAATCGATTGTAATTACAGTAGACGGGAAATAGCTAATACGCACAACTTTTTTTGTCATTGTAATGTCGTAGCATTTCAGAAGTAATCCAATTTTATGAATGAAATTTATGAATGATCGTTACGTATGCTTTCTGTGTCTGGTTTGTGTGAGGGCGCAGCACGGTTTTAAGGCCAGTAACACACGCGCCAAGTTTAAATACGGCTAGATAACATTGACGGATTTCCGAAAAAAAATTAAAATCAAAAATTTTCCTGCCGATTTTTTTGTTGATTTGGGTTGAGAATCATTAGTATAATTACGTCCTTGACTATGGCACGGATGCAAATCAACAGCTTGTATATTACTTTGATAAGTATTACTGCCAAGTTTCACCAAATCCTCCTATACAGTAATTTATGAGTAAAATAGAAATAAACATCCATCTAAGTATACAATCTTTCGCATCTATAAGATTAGTAGGATTTATTTCTTTATTTAACTATGTTTAATGTTTAACTACATATTTGATTTGACGCCCCGGTATGATAATTAAACAACGTGTTAGAAATAAAATAATTTTCACGCATGATGGTGGCTCTTGATAAAATTAAAACGAAAGAAAAGCACATAGCAACAAAATTCTTATCAAATTGCAATAAATAAGCATAGATTTTTTTACTGGACACGAGAACGATTTACTAAGGAAGCCATTTCATTGATGTTTTACATATCTAATCAAACTCATTACAATTCAATAGACTTTTAAGCTTTATATAGGTAAAATAAAATCGAATCAGCTCAGGCAATAAAGTTAATTAAGAAGTTTGCTTTTGATTGCCTGGAAGCAGTTTATCTGGTGCATAGAGCAGCTACATAACTAATTCACGTTAAATAAACAAAATACATTTAAAATAGTCTTTCTTCTGTGATAATTAGCAATTTAATAAAATATAGTTCCCGCAACTAATTTTAATTTTATAGCACGCTTACTTTTTTTACTACTTAGTCCGCGGGTACGCTAAAAAAGTCCTTTCCCTCGAAAATTGACAGCTGTCACCTGCACAAGCCATTTGGTACCCCTATGTTCATTTCATTCGTCAGCCAGTTCGATTTTCTAACAGAGTTTGATCCAAACCTCTTTGGTAAAAGCTGTTCTTATTTGAATGAGTGTTGATGTTCCAATTTTAAATCGGTCTAGAGTTATGTCACTACAGAACATCATTCAGCCTTGTCGAGGACTTCTGAAAATTAAAATCTGCGTAACAATCTTCCTAGAAATATATTAAAAAAAAAACATACAAACATCTGAATTGAGAACCTCTTTCTTTTTGAAAAGTCGGTTGAAATTGTTTAAGTAAGCAGAAGCAAAACAATTTATTATTTTAAGTGGACCCACATGAACTGAACTGAAGATCAAAATGTTTGCTTATACAAAGTAGCCCCTAAGCTACTTCCAGCAGCAGAAATCGTTTCGTTTGAAGTCGTACACAAACATCTGTCTTCCACAATCCTTGGCTATTATGTGCATGAGATATTAGCCAGCTGTGGCCCACATTCACGAATACTTGGCTGTCCCATTGACATTTAATTGAGACTCCGGTACAATTCAGACACGAACGACGTCAATAATTGGTATTATGGCTGACAGGGCCGGATTAGAAGTTTGTTTACTTTGAAGTTAGAGCACTTTCTTTTACCTTTTTACTTTACAGATTTTTTTTAGGTTTGGGAAAACATTTCTTCTTTGACAGTCAAGTAAATGCAAACGGAGAAAAATACAAAATGGTAAATAAGTAATTATATTTTTACAGATTTTTTACTATTACAGTACCTAGTTCTGGTACGGGTACATAGTTCTAGATACTACATAGTAATAGAATTATTGTTTCATCTATTAATTCTATGTGCATGTATATCTATTAGATAAAATAGTTTTGTGATGTGAATGGAATCAGTAACCAATTTATCGGTTTTAAAATACTTACTATGGTTGTGCTCTATCTAGCAGGGTCATGTATATTTTATAACAGCTTGTAATAAATTGTAATAAATGAACGCAATAAATCAAAATACAAGATCATTGACCACTTTTCAAATACTCTCGGTACTGAGCTCAGGAAATATATCGCTTAAATCCGGCCCTGTAAAATACAGCCTAAGTGACAACGCTTAAAATCCAGGTTCATATAATCTGCAACAGTTTCTGTCAATTCCTAGATAAGTACAGCTGAACGGTATTAAAACAATTATATACTGAGTAGTTTGACATCAAAGGTTGGATATTAGGTGCGTTAATATTGCCAAAGCTAAAGGAATTAGGCAATGTAGACCTAGGTATGAATGTTGGGTATGCTTCCAACCGAATGAGATGAATTTTTGACTACCTATTTTTTTGGGAAATCACTTAAAGGCTTTTTTACAGTAGTTTTTCCGTCTGGTTTTTCTGCACGGCATTTCACGGTACGTAACGTACGTACACGCTACGGTTCATACGATGACACTTAGAATCGCGAGACAGGTAATTTTTCGCTCGAAATGTGATGAATCTGCTAGTTTGAAAGCACATTTCGCTACACGAATTTAAATACTAAAGAAAAATTCTACCTATGTCAAAATTTCAGCGTGAATTTAAGCCTGACTGAAAAAATGTGACATACATTTGGGTAATATCTTCCGGCAGCTAATGCAAAGACCACGAATCAAGGCTATGTAATCCCTACCCGTAGATAGATAGATAGGGTAAAGGCGGGATAGATGCCGCAGTGGGATAGATGCCCCATTTTTAAAAAACCTAACTTCCCATGCTCGCGATTAAGAAACAACCGTTTAACTAGAAGCCACAAGCACCCCGCACCTAAATTAGCCACGCGCCATCGAGGGATGAGGTCGCGTTTCGCTCGTGTGTGAATTCATCTCCGCGGCGAACTTACAGCGAGCGTAAAATTTTTAAAGGTGAGTATTTGCTGTTGTATAACTTTATAAGTAGATATTAATTCCATCAATTTTTTTATTACGTATGTATATTGTTTCATGAACATTTTGATGTAAATAGTTGCTCTATTGTATTTATTTATTTAAAAAAATACTAGGGTATCTAACCCTGTCAAAAAGGATAGTTGCCCTGATTTTTTACGGTATAGGTGCCCCTAGGGGCATCTATCCCTCCATACACCACGTGTACCCTGAATGTATTATAAGTGCTTTGAATATATATTTTTCATGTGTTTATGTATAGGTATTTACACTTTTTATTGATTACGAATGATTTACAGTTCAAACAGTGAAGATGAAGACAATTCACTTAAGAACAAAGTTAAGGAATAGAAAACTAAAGGTTTGCCGGTGAAGAAGACTAAAAGAGATGGGCAGGATGAGCCTAAAGATACAAATAAAAATAACTGCATATAATGCTTTGAAAACTATGAATAAACAAAGTCTAAATCCGACTGGATTCAATGTGTAATGTGTCAGTGCTCGTTACATGAAACCTCTATACTTTTCAGAAATTTTTGCTCGAGATGTAGAAAACTTAAAGCACTGTCCGGTTAAATATTATGATGCTAAGTATATTGTGTTATTTTAGTTTTTAAGAAAGAATGATTTTTATGATTTTGCATGTTGAAACTAAATAATTAATATTTTATAATAAGTGTTTCAAATATAAAATACATTATTTTTGTTGAAAAAATACTTTTAGAATATTATTGTGTTAATTTTAATTAATCTGATAATGAATATAAAAAGATTTTAAAAACTGCAAAATACTTTTCATTTCAAATAAATTGAAGTCAAAAAATATATAGATATTATTAATTTAATATACTTAAACAGTATGAAGGGCATCTATCCCGCACCGTAGGCATCTATCCTCGCTAGTATTTTCAAGGTGGGGCAACTATCCATAGGGGTAGGCATCTATCCCCAAAAATTGAGGTCTACAAAAAGCTAAAATCTGCAAAACGTGTAGTATATAGGTCCAAAAAGACAAATCACAAATAAACATAAAGGATTAAACTAGTTACATTCATAGGTGTTATTAATGTAGAACCAATATTTATTAAATTATAAGCATATTTCAAAAAGTGGGGCATCTATCCCGCCTTTACCCTACTATTTAAATGCCTACACCACCTGTGCCTCCCAGAGGCTCACAATACCGCCCTGATGCCGGCTCCACATAAATTCCGGTCCGTTTCCTCCGCCGTTCCGTTTATTGCTAAGAAATGTCACGAGGACATTTCCTACACGCTGCCATTTGAATATCAATGTGAATGCATGTAAATTATTTGCTCGGAATCCTAACTGTGCTCATTTGAGTACGGTCTAGTGACTGTCATTGTACGAGCCCATGTTGGACCAGTAAACGGGAAAGTCCAATAAAATGTGTCTCATTGAATTTGTGGGATAATTCAAACTAATTCGACCGACATTAAATTTTCCTAGATATACACATTTATATCTAAACATGATTCGGCCTTTTCTAGATTCCGTCATGAAGTTTGGCGGGACCTGCAGGGAGTATTTTTAAGCGACTTCTAGAAAGGAACTTCTCTATCTATGTATGTATGTGAGTGATTATCATACGATTTTGACGTTTCCAGCGTAGTGATTGTCAGGATATAGATGTATTATTAATGTCGGTTTTACAGTTGCTGTTTCTTACCTCGCACGTATCACAAGCCCTTCCCGTAACGTGTTGCTTACAACGACACTGTCCCGTCCTGATGTCGCACACGTTGCTCTCCGAACCAATCGACGAACAGTTACAGCCTGTAACAATGGAATTATACAATATTAATAAAAATGGACACATATAGCTTATGTATCAATATCTAAACAGAGTATTTTTTTTTTGTGGATGTCAATGTCTCTTCCGTCTAGGTTAAGGAAGAACAGATGCCATAAGGCATCCTCAGATAGGTCAGGTGCCTTCTTCTAAGACAAATAAGTACGATGGACGTGAACAAAACCCTCACTTACGATTGATGGTCTGATGAGGCGTTAAGGTTATTTGACATAGGTATCTGACGAACTCTTCGCTCGTCATTTTGTTCTTCATGAAGTTAACCTACTTCCCGCCTTTACTACCTCTGTATTACGTTTACTTACGTTTCTACCCTGATATAATTATAGCAAAGATTTACATAACTGTCTAAACATATCTGTTGCACAAGGGGGTTAAACGCATTAAAACGTCCACAAACCTGCGCCTACGCACACATATAAACAGATCAATTCGCTAATGCACCTGACGTGCACTTTGGTGGGGGGTATTAAAATACCACATGATATTAATTTGGCTTGTTATCAAAGGATTAAAACAAGCTTATTTAATGCTTTTATCGAGGTAACATTTCTTGTGGTTCCGCTTGCGATACTTACAATTCATATATAATCAAGTTCGTAAGACAGCAGAGTCCATACTCTTCCGTCTGTCATAAGAAGAAACCATGCTGCGCCCAATCAAAAATTGGGATAAAGGCAGGAGGATGATGATGAATATGTTAGTTTTTAAGAAGAATAGGCAAGACTAAACTAGGACTAGGTAGACGGACATGGGAGTAACTTTTGGAGATTCACTATCAATTTTAATTATACAGGGTTACTGGTAAGTAGACCGCATCCTTTCAGGAGGTGATAGTATAGGTCAATACGGACAAATTTGACCCTGGGATACACTGGGCAAAAGTTAACCCGTTTCAAGATAATCGAATTTTAAGATCTTTTCTTTACAAGTCGTCTAGGTACACGTATACATTTTTATTACTAGTTAAAAGTCTCGTTTTTGCGGATTTTTGTGTGTTTTGTGGCTTTTTGGATAGCCATATAAATGTAGATGTTTTTTAAGTATTCTGCACAAAAAAATGAAAAGTAATATTTTTGAGAAAATATCTACTAAAAAAGTAATTTCTGTTCGCTATAATTTCCTCTGAGATTTGTACAGTTTTATGGTTTGTTATTATGAAATGATTCATCTTCTATCCAAAAACAAACAAAAATCCACAAAAATGAGACTTTTAACTAATAATGAAAAGTTATACGTGTACCTAGACGACTGATCTTGAAATTCGATTATCTTGAAACGGGTTAACTTTTGCCCAGTGTATCCCAGGGTCAAATTTGTCCGTATTGACCTATACTATCACCTTCTGAAAGGATGCGGTCTACTTACCAGTAACCCTGTATACGAAGCCGCTGCTGCGAAAATACCTAAAGTAACGACCAAAATGGCTACTCAACTAGGACTTTCACCTGTCGACATAAATCTTCTTCGTCAATATAATTCAATTATACGTTATACTTACAGCACACAAATATTACCGTAAAACAAAGTCCTGCACAGATATATTTACAACTCCTTCATATATAGGGACTTAAGTACCGGGTAAGCGAGTAAGGTTAGTGATTACACAAAGCCGCCTTAAGAGCTCATATCGTAAGCTCGCTGTAAACAATATTATTAAGATAACTGCTATCAGTAATCAGCCATTACGCGATCTGCCGAGATGGAAGCTAATAGCCTCCATATTGAACGTTTTAAGGCAAATTGTTCTTGTTTTAATAATCCGTAATCGTTTTTGATGAGTATTTGTGTATGTTTTGACCAAAATGGTCTGTTCGGCAGTCAAAGTTAAATATTTTGGAAATATTTATAACAAAATATCGTGTAAAGGTAAGTTAGGCACAAACCGACAACGTAAACGATTATATTATTTTTCTTTTTTCTTCATAGCAAACAGTTATTGTTGATGACGTTGGGCCAGGTTTTAGAGAATCATTGTTTTTTTTTTTCAATCCCGAAATGGTAAATTGTCCGCCTAAAATGAAAGATATGATATAAGATAGTTGATCTAAGGTTAATACCATGAATCAGTTTAATGACTAAGTATGTATTGAGGACAAAATATTCAGAAATTCGAGCCACAGCCATTGAATGTAAGTACTTATTGTTATTGTTAGCTAAACTAAAACAATAGCTTTGACAAACTGCAGGTGTAGTGCACGTCAATACTTCCCTGACAAATACAATGCATTTTCAACTTTATAGAACCTGAGAATAGAGTTCAAAATCAAATGAGAATGCTCTAAGGTCGTGTTCCCACGGTTTTCGAAATTATTAGTACGATCCGATTTATGTATCGATAATTGAAATGCTGATAGATATTATTGTATTTCATTTCGTCGATCACGGCCAGAATTAAATTTCAATTCGAATGAAAACGAATTGATTGCAGAGTGCAGTGCTTTTAATAATTAATTTGAAGCACGCCTTTGCTATGGGTAGATATTTTCAATCTTTCATAGACAACAAACTGATACTTACTTATAATTTATACTACACTAATATGTGCAATAAAGAGGAAACATTTTACAGGCTTTGAAACTGCAGCACCGATTTGTAAAATTCTTTCACTGTTGGAAGCTACACTTTTCCCGAGTAACATACTTAAGAGGACGAATTGGAATTTTTGGCGCCAAGGATCTCAATTTTTCTCAGTAAATACGAAACGGATCAAAATACAACTTGGTTACCTGAAAGTTCATGATATAAACCTTATTTTGTTAGACGTCAAAACATGATTAGGTAACTTTTATAACAGAGAAAAATATATCAAACATACCTCTTTTTAAAAAGAGATTCACATATTATGGGCAAACGGGACCGATTTAAGCCTCTTAACTTTTTTAGTAGTTGAGTATATACATACTCTTTAAAATTGTAGAAGGAATTTTTATCAAATTATCATTTCAAAATAATAAAATTACAAAACCATTTTGTCGCTTACGACTTTTAGTTATAAGCTAGCGCGCGTATTGTTATCCTCGCCCCGCTCAGACGCTCCGACCCCTTTTGGCGCCTTAGATGCGCGTGCCGGTTATGGAATTATTGTTGACCAATTCGTCGCCTTAATATGTTTGATTTCACGGGACGCGCGTGAAACCGCGGGAAAACAGCTGTAGCTTATGGCATCGAAGTGCTTTCAACCATAAAATTAACAAGGAACTATAAATTAAGAATTGATTTAACAACAATAGCACATCCTGGTCTGTGCAGTCAATTTATAATTCTGCGCTGTAAATTATAATATCATGAGGAGTAGTTAATAGCCATGATCATTGGAAAAGGCCATAGGTATATTATATTTAATTTTAACTCCCCAGAATACAATTTATAAACCAATATTCAAGAAATTATTCGACGTGATTAAGTAATAGAAGAAAAAGATCGAAATAAGTAAGTACATATGCAAAGTACATAATTATGACAATTGCTTGTGAGATGATGTGAGACTATGGATTCTTACTTATTTATTATCAAAATAACTGAAAAGTAATTAATAAGAAATGAAAAAATATGTATTAACTGACAAATAAATAGCAACATTCAATGAGGAAACAAACTACAGACCAACACAATTTGAATCATTGCTACAAGAATCACATTTCAAATGACATAAACAAAAGCTTTCTAATACTTTAATAACAAATTAAACATGCAAACACTGTCGATTATCCGACATAACTTCCATAATACACGGAGACAGCAAAGATAAGATCGACAAACGATCGAACCGACCACTTTCCAACAATTAGTGCTAACTGAAGATTTATCCAGCCATTCTGCTGAACATCCATCGTAAATTAAGCTAATCTTGTAAGCAATTAAACAATTTGTATAAATCTAAGAGAAAATCCAGCTGAAATTCCTCGGAAACCCGGCGGTTGGTAACTGTACTTTAAAGAGAAAATGTCCTACACTAGACAATTTAGAGTACAAGCACACTGTAAACTTTTAGTCAGCCGATATCTTGTTTGGACTTATAAATCAGTTACAAAGATCAGGTATTTAGCCGGCATCAGACAGACTGAAAACTTTAAGGGCTTATTACACTTTACTAAATTCAGTAGTCTAATAAGGTTTGTCTAATTAGGTTTCTAAATGATGTAGTGAAACCTACCTTCCTAAATGCGATTGCATTTGTCTGAATTTTGTGACTGAATCATTTAGACGACTGAATTTAGTCAAAGGTAATAAGCCCTTTAATTGGAATCTAGATTGTCTGTAAAGAAATTTCGGATCGGATCAACTGTCGGCCGACTTTTTAGTCTGCAGTGTACTCTTACTCTAATAGCTTGTAGTAATAAGTGTCGGACACTTTTCGGTAGGATATTAAGTTTTACGACAGAGAGTAGACTGTAGTATTACTAGAATTTTATAGGTATGGTGTCCATTTACGGCGAACCTAATAAAATTGGTTGTTTTAGGTGATGTCTTTAATGTAGCCTATCCAGTGTTTATGAGAGAGGATGGTCAAGAAATTTCCTGTAACCTAACTAAACAATATTTAAAGATAGTTGATGAACGCTAAAAGAAATACTTAAAAGACGTTTCAGCGACCGCGACAAAGTGAAAAACTGGGGAACATTCAAAGATATATTTCACCTAGACATAGTAAAATTCCTGAACCTGTTAATATCTAACACAGAAAGTTCAGCTATGGTTTACATTATATATTTAAAAGCTCTTAACAGGCCGTACCTATGTACCTAGGTATATGCTAATAAATCAGCACCTATTTATATTATCTACTGAGAAGCACCTGATATTTTCACAACAATGCATTCTTTGGCAGAAGGTACTACTTAACATAATGAGATGTAATTAACAAATTCTATCAAATAGTGTAAAAAAGCCGCGGCCTCGGCACAGGCAGTTAGCAATTGGGCAACCGACATTGTTTTCGTAATTAGGAATAATGTTTGGTAACATTCAATTAGCTATCTACTTGGAAAAGAGAAGGATTTGACACGAAAGCTCATTCGGTAGTATGAAGCCGTTGCGGATCCCATTTCTTCTTGGTGGTCTGTCTTTTTTGCTTAAGAGACATTCTGTGGGCCCTGTCTCGCAACACTGAAACTTTTTAACAATTGCATTTGACCACTTTTCATCTAATTTAAAGGGAATAAGCGGTTATAGACAGACCGCATGTAAGTATCATCACTCGCTACTTGAAGATCTTCTATCCTAGAAATGTTCAGAAAAAAATAATAAATCAAAAAACACCTGGCACTTCTTTAGAAGCTCATAAGATAATCAGCTTTGTTAACTAGCTGACATTTATTGCAATAATGCCTAGTACAGACTAGATGTTAATACTTGTATGATTCATGCTTACTTCGTGATAGGGCGCACCTTACTATGATAATTATACCAAACTATAATTGCTTGTAAATTATACGAATTTACATATCGATATCGACTATGAGAAGTTAGTTACTGGTTACAATTGAGTAGGGGTACTGAGTTACCCGGGTTACTGGATGGAGGAGGTCAGCTGCAACCCTGTTAGACTGAAAGCCAAGCCAACATAATAGGGCAAAAAGGCTAGGCAGTTGATGATAATGATGATCTTTTAACTATGTCAAATTACAACATTGATAAGTACTAACTATAAGAGTATAATCAAATGAACCAATCACGACGTAGTAAAACAAACAATAAAAGTTTTAATAGTTAACAAAAGTTCTAACTGTCGGTACAAGTAACGTGACTCGATCGTTAGGCTAATTGGCAGACGCAATCAGTTACGTGCAATTAGACAATGCGGTGTAAAGTTATATTAATTTCATTCACGCGAGCTTTCTGCACGAAACCTGTATTCTTATATGTAGGTATTGTAGGCTTTATTTGCACTGAAATGTGCTTTTGGCATGGCTATTATTCAAGGATCAACGATTTTCCTTCAGTGGCTCCATGTAAAAACGCTGCATACGATTGAGGCTCACCCCAGTGAAGTTTGGGAAATGGCTAGACAGAGAACTACCAATATTATTTCGTAGTAAAATGAATTACGGATTAGACGCGTCTTGAGAGAACCGTAGCTTAACATACTGCCCGAAATGATTGATATCTTTCCACTTTTCAGCACGTAACAAACACTCATAGTTCGTGCCAAATAACTTTGCAATTCTGTTACTTATTTAACTACGCATTGGTTCCTACCTAAATATTATAGTATCGAGAAATCTTGCTAGTAATGAATAACATAGGTACTTCTGCGCATACGTGAAGATTATAATATTTCCAACATCTGCTATACCAAGACCTTTTCCTCCAAGTTCCGTATGTTGCAGCGTGACATTATAGACACTATGTGCTAACTTTAACGATTTACCTACGAAGGCATACGTTAGCCCATTTGACATTTTGCGCACTCGTAATGATTAATGTCCGCAACTAAAAGACTTTTGTGGGAATAGTAGGAAATCAAGGAGTGGTCATTGGGTAACCTGTGTTAAGTCCTATAATGAAGACGTGCCTACTTATTTCGTCATTTGATTTAGCGAATTAAATAAGCATCTGTGAGATGAGAATCACGCAATTCTCGTCCCCGGAAAATATACATGAAATCACCCTGCCGGGCTACGAGATTGTTCGAAAGAGTTACCGCGGCCCTGGTACATAAAGGGCTTAAGAAGGAACATAGTGGGTTTTAGTCAGTAAGAGTCTGACACTCCCTCACGCTGCACTCAGGGCAGGAGGGGTCATTTAATAATTTTCTATTAAAAAAAAAACAGTGAAATCACAGTATTTTCCTTCATAATCTAGACAGAAGAAAAGCTATAGCATTCTAATCCATTGCTAGCTAAAATCCTCCATTATTGAAGTCTGTTACCAACTGCACTGGAATTCGCGGAATGTCTCTACAAAGCGGCTAGAAGCTCGAAAAACTCTCGGCATAGCAAGTAAAGTATCTTTCCTAGCCTTGTACACCTGGTCTGCTTACTAAAAAGACCATTTATTACGATAGATTGACACTGAATAGTCGATTTGTTACAAACTCAAAGATTAGCCGCACACTGCAAACTTAATAATCGGTTGACGGTTGGCCCGATGTTTGAAAAAAAAAAGAAACTTTTTAAAGAAAACCGTGAATTCAATCAAACTTTTTAGTCGGTCTGTTATCGGCCAAATACCGATTATGTGTGTTCTAACATTCATTTAAATACAGATTTATGACCCCAAACTAACTGTCGGCCGACTTAAAGTTTGCAATGTGTGGATACTCAAAATCTACAAATATTCGATCGACACGGAAATGGCTTTAAACAATTTATATTCTAATATACAGCAATAACAAATGTAATATGGAACAAAACGATAGTCATAAAAACAAAATCTTGCCTCTCCCAAAAGCACTTACGGCTTTTATCATTTATATGTGGTTTAATAATTTTTACAAGTTGTAAAATAATCGTAAAATTCCTTTATAGTTGTTTGATTCATATAATCCGTGAAATGTGCAGCGCTATATGTATGTTTTCTCAAATGCGGGAAAGGTACAGCTTTATACACAAACTAGCCGATTTCCTGCGGTTTCACCCGCGTCCCGTGGTAACTACTGCCCGTACCGGGATAAAATATAGCCTATGTTACTCGTGGATAATGTAGCTTTCGAATGGTGAAAGAATTTTTAAAAACTGTCCAGTAGTTTTTGAGCCTATTCATTACAACCAAACAAACAAACAAAGTTTTCCTCTTTATAATATTAGTATAGACTAGCTGATTTCCCGCGGTTTCACCCGCGTCCCCTGGAAACTACTCTCCATACTGGGATCAAATATAGCCTACTAGCTTTTGCCCGCAACTTCGTTCGCGTGGAATAGTGACTACCAGCAGATTTTTGATTTGACCAATAGATGGCGCTATATGTCCGGAATAATTTTATTTTTATTTATTTTTGTAATAAAAACTATCCTATGTCCTTTCTCAAGTTTCAAACTATGTCTGTACCAAATTTCACACAAATCGGTTCAGTAGATTAGGCGTGAAGAAAAGACAGACAGACAGACAGACAGACAGACAGAAAGACAGACAGACAGACAGACAGAGTTACTTTCGCATTTATAATATTAGTTTGGATGATACTCGGGAAAAGTGTAGCTTTCCAACAGTGAAAGGATTTTTCAAATCGGTTCAGTAGTTTCGGAGCCTTTAGGTAACAAACAAAAATTTGTACAGACAGGTGCCACTTTTTATAGCAAAACAATGATTCATTTTTTTATAGCGCGGTTCAGAAGTTAAAGTTATAGGATTTTATGTGTATTTTATCGATTTTTGATGTTCGGAACTTATCGATTTAGTTTTTGAATTCAGTGATGCGCGTTTTCATGTTCCGTTTGAGCTTTTATATAGTTAGATTGTAAGAATGTTATGTAATCAAATTATTTTTACAGTAGGCAGCTACCTAAATCTTTATAGATGATTTCTATAACTTGGGGAAGTCAATAAGCATAAACTCTACAAGTCCACAGTTGTAGCTTATTTTTGCCGTTTTACTTCAGTTCTGAAGAAGGAAAGAGATTGATCGAAAGAGTTACCGCGGCCCTGGTACATAAAGGGCTTAAGAAGAAACATAGTGGGTTTTAGTCAGTAAGAGTCTGACACTCCCTCACGCTGCACGCTCCCTCTTTTACACGGATTGTTATATAAACCTTTCAGAACCCTCCAAACAAACTGAAACAATTAAGTAAACAATCACCATTATTAAGTTACTCAAGGCAAAGATTTATCACACTTCATAACCCTAAGTGGTTTCACGACGGTGCCCGCGCAGCCTAAGTCTCCATTTTACAAGACCGCACACAATATTTAACTATAACATTTACTTAAACCTAGGGTCACTAGATCTAGGCCCAACGGTACAGCTTTTAGTTCAGAGCTGTTAATTAGAACGAAATAGGTTAACTCGTCACTTGAGATGGCTTGTTGCCATTTACTCCAAACCCATTGTTTGCTGTTAGCAAAGTTTTCATACGTTTCTTACACTTGGATGAAAATGTTGTTGATCAAAATAAATTAATTAATTTCCTTCAAATTCCTTCCAAAAATTGTAATTGTAAAATATCAGAAGTACGTCTCTGGACTTAAAATTATTGTTGAATTGTTTTCGCTTTGGACCCGTTGAGAAGGAATTTGTAGAGCACGTGGGAACTAGCCCTTGAGATGGTTTAGTGAAGGTAAAGTCAGGGCTTGTAAGTACTTACGTACTAGAAGAGAGTGGTGATGGGGAGTAAATACTCCGTGTAGATACTTTGAGGAAAACCCGACATTCAGACAATTTTCTCTAATAATAATAGCCATGTAAGAATGTCTTTATCGTCATTATCACAAGTAAATAAAATTAATCGTGTTAGCATCATTTTTAAGCGAATTTTGCAAAAACTGTAATTCCCAAAATTCTAAACCTACGTCAGTCCTATTCAGTATTTAAGCCAAGATCTAGTTGAGACGAATCCCTAATCTATTCCGCCATCGTATGTTTACATGGCGGGTAGCTAATGCCTGCTATCGTGCGCGTGCGCCGCAGTGATACCAGTAAGTGGCGCGGCCGGTCCCACCAGCCCCACTATCTGTCAGATAGCTGTGATGCCTGATAGTAAGGTTTCGCTTTTGTAGCTGAGGATCTTTTGCTGGGAGGATTCTTTCCACATTCTTTGTAGTTTGATTGTGCCTGCTTTGATTAGCAACTGAAAAGTTTTAAGTACCTAGTGAATTTTTTTGGACAACACTTTTGCTGTAATGACATCCCATTTTTAACGAACCGCTATAAGTAAAATACCTTAATATTAAAGTAATCTCTACATATCCTAGCCCGTTTCCAAACACATAAAATATTGCCTATATTCTACTCCTATTTTCTCACGCACGTCCTAGGTATACTTAGCAGCTCAAAAACGTTATTTCTGATCATGTTTAAGTAAGAAACAAGAATCGCAAAATAAGCCATAAAATTACTTTCAACACAACAATATTCAGTTTCTCAGTAATAACCCTTTAAGCGCGGCATAGTTCAAAATCGTAAATCACAAGTTATTTATTCTGTGTTTGCTCTACAAAATCTTTCGTAAAGTAAATAGCAGAAAATCCACTCAGAGACGGTCGTTTGTGCAAATATGCTTGCCCACATTTGCAAATTATGTCAGAGGTGCTCGATGGTGGGATTTTCAACAACCACTTAAATTCATTTTTGAACTCATGAAAATCTCAATCTAGTGGACTAAAAACCTTTTGAAAGATGGATCAAAATGTCTCTCAGTACTAAACTACAAGCAATATTTATTCTAGTTTGTAGGTAAGTTGTAGGGAATAATTTAGTTTGTATAAAATACATAGTAATACAAAGTTTAAATTTTTAGTGTCTTATAAAATGTGTGTGAAATGTGTCATATAGTTTCTTGTATAATATATGTATATGTATTAATCTGCGATTTATATTAATAAGCCAGCATAGAAATACCTACGATTGAAACTATCAAGACTAGAAAATCATTTCCACAAATGCATTTACATGCGTGGAACTTCTGAACTTATCTGCAGAGTGACAAAATGGTTCGAACGAAAGCCGTTGTCCGGGGGAATATTATGCATATCGATCATTTAACTGTTGCATATTTATTCAGTTTACCACAGTTATGGAGATTTTATGGTGGGCGCGAAGCTGAATACTGAGATATATCTCCCGGCTAAGCTGCGCAGACGTCCAACCTTCTGAGGGAATTCACTTAGTCACCTGACTTGGTATTATTACATAGACATCGCGTTTATGCGTGTTTAACGATAGAAAATTATGTTAATTGCCACTAACTTCCACCTCGTCAAATGTGAACAGTACTTAGCTCCAGCAATTCAGTGGCTTTTTGTGTCTTTGATTTAATTGCTAAGGGTCACACAGACAACAAATTGTCTTTTAGACGCATAGCACTTCGGTGGTGTGTGTTGTCTTCGCTGACTTTCTTTTGCCGAAGCCGCTGATTAAGTCCAGTACAGGAGACATCTCGGTTCCATTTCCTAGACTGCACTTCCTGAAAAAGCTTTCGTTTCAAAGACCATATATCTTATTCTAACAATAAGATGGTAGGCGACTAAATTCAATTCGTAAATCTTATTTAAAATCCCATCTTTCATGCGTCCAAATTCTTTCAGTAATTAAATTAGACGGGCCTGTCCAAACGCTAGCCGCGGGCTGCAGCTTAAGTAAATATTAGAGTACTACCAGATTGATGGATGACGTTCAGCGCCGAAGGTATATTTATCATATCTCTTTAACAAAAGTTTGAAGTAAGTCAGTCTTTGGAGCCTGAAGGCGTGTTCTCGCCATGTATTGGCGTGTATTGTGTTATAGTTCGGCCATTCAGAGAATGCGTTCCTGACACGTCGCGATTGAACTGACGACGTAACTTTGCAATGGCGTTGCAGTTACGATAAAAATATTTTTGCTGGTTGTTTACCGTTTTAACAATTGAGGAGCATTAAAACAACATTATTATATCAATAATCAATGAATGTTATTACGTCGTCAGTTCAATCGCGACGTGTCAGGAACGCATTCTCTGAATGGCCGAACTATAGAGCTGTGCAAGTGTATTGAGTTCACACTGTTTGTCTTGTAGCTAGGGGTGGGAATAAAGTTATCGATAAACAGAGGCGATTTGTTGCTGAAATTCAGAATAATTGATATTTACCTATGTGATTATTGACTTACTTATGACTTTTTTATTGTGATTAGTGGTTCAGATCTCCGTGTAGGTGTAAAAAAAACCTAGCTACGTATTTCTGTAACACAATCATGTAAAGTGCAAAAAATGACAGTGCATATTTATCTAAAAAAAAGAAACTATTCATCCCGATTAGGCAACATTCCTATTCACTGTATGGTATAGAAGTATCACAAACAGACCTCATTCTAAGACCCTACTTTTGATATACAAAATTAAATCCATCTAACCAATATCTATGTAGAGTTTACATATAAGTCTGTTTACACATTAAACAGCTTTCGATAACATTGTTTTAGTTAGTTCTATTTGTGCATAAATTCGGTGTGAATATCCTCATCACGGGTACTAGCCGGGAATGCAGTAACTTGAATCGTGACTGGCGGTCGGAAGCGATTTGTAGCACTGCACAGGAAAATACTGCAAAGTACCACTATTTTACTTAAAAAGGCGAAATAAATATATTTGAACTAATTATTGGTAGATTAGTAAAACAAACTTTAATTAATATTATCTAATTTACCAAAAGCAGAGGGACGTAGCAGAATTTGCAAAAGTAGAGGATCTTACCCTTGTAAACGTTTAATTATGAATCTTAATTAAACGAAAGGACTACGCCATAAAGATCATTGTCAGTTAAAAGAATTCATGAGAAAAACAAAAACGCATCAGCATACTGATCTTCTGCAGCTCCCTATGTAATGCTTCACACCGGCGCAGGCGCAGCATTGTTTAGCTTCACATTGTTTGAATTAAGAGCTAACTGTTATTAGTACTTGTAATTTAAGATGTTAGTATTTCCAGATCGGTCAGTGAACTGAAACCGACTCAATTATAGCCTGCTGATTGAAGGGGTCGTGGGTTCAAATCTTGTTCGTTGCACTGTGTGAATTCACTGTCCGTCATACACTTCAATTTATTAATGGAACTGAACTGGTGACCTCTGATTTGGGACATAATTAGAACGCATTAAAGCGCTTAATTGGTATTCATTAAATTCAACAATAACTTCTTAAAATATATTTTGGCCTTACTTGTATCAACTTATATGTGTTCAAAATATAAGTCACAGTACCTACCAATTCTAGCTATATATACTTTACAATGAAATACAAACCAATTTCTGTAACAATTTATTTTACTTAACAATCATAAAATTGTTTGGTAGACAGCTATTAAATAAAGGTAAGCAGAGTTTACCGTATGCAGCGAGTCAATATCTATTATGCTTGGAACACTTTGTAACCAGTGCAAATAACTTAGATCTATAGTACCGGGCTAACTTCAGTACATAGGTACTTCTGTAGGGTTGTAAAAGAAAATGTATAAATTACTTTTTCAACTATCGAAGTTGATTTCCTACTTCTAGTGAGGTTATCGGGAATACTGTATAGGTATTACTGGTCATTAGTACCAGCAAACATATGTAGCACATTTTTATGGTATGCCAGTAAATGACTGTCAGCGTTTTAAGTGTGAAGGTATAAAAGTAGTAATAAGCCCTAGTGTTTGATATTTTGTAAATCCGGCTGGGTGCCTTTGTCATGGAATTTCACAACGAATGATTGCTACTGGGTAACAGTTCAGGACCAGGACAACGACTTTACCTACCCTCCTTAGCAGAGTTTAACACTACCAACTTTCAGACTTCGGGTTACTAAAACTAATTTGAAAGACGGTTTTTTCGAGGGAGGGTAGCCCTAACCGAACACCAGTATTTGTAATACCGCAGTCCAATACTCCAATACAATAGTTTACGAGAGCTATCGTTCACTCAAGCGTTCCATTCACTCACAAGAATGCATCGACAGCGCACGCGCGTTGCCATGGCAACTGCGCTTGTGTTTTTGCAATATTATAAGCCCTTGCAGTAATTTTGATGTAAATAACTAACCTACTAATATTTTTATAAACAGGTTTTTTTTTGTTTGTACCCAAAAAACTCCTAAACCACAGAACCGATTTGAAAAATTGTTTCAATTTTGGAAAGCTATACTCTTGCCCAGTAACGTAGGCCATATTTCTATTTTATCCCTGTACGGGCAGTAGTTCCCAGTGGGTGGGTAAAACCGCGTGAAAAGGGCTATGTTTAATATGTACATGGAAGTCTTATTTTCCATGAATTCTTTTTACTAATTAATGATCTTAATTATGTAATCTTTTTGCTTTAAAAATGAAAGAGGTATGTAAGTTTTTTACGGTGATAGTAATAAATTCTTCTCTCTTATCTAAGTCTAAACACGGTTATCTTAAGACCACTGTCCTGCATAACTGTGATCGTATTTTGTAATTTCACTGGGATCTTAATTAGGCACAAACCTTACATTTGTGACATAATACCTAAATAAAGCGAATATAGTTATTACATCGAATGTAATTCCAAAGTGTACCTAGAGATATAATATGAATAACCAAGAGTTTATACATCTCTATTCATTAGCCAGTAAGTCTGACAACTAGTCATACTTAGGGGTTGCCCGGGTATTTGAGTTGAGATAGCTCCTTGTAAAATACTACTCAGCTGCATGCGGTCAGACTGGAAGCCACATAGTTGGGACACCAACATAGTTGGGAAAAGGCTCGGGAGATGATGGAGATTCGATGTGTGGACAAAATGTGATAGGCAGATGATGATGATACATCTTTATTCATTCAAATTTCGTCACCACAGACTATCTAACTAAACCACCTTAAATCCCCATACAATACCATAGAACCAGTTATTCATAGATTAGTATTCGTTATAATTACTGGCCAGTCATTCTGACAGATCAAGGTTCTATGCTCAAATCGCGACTCGCGCGCCGATCCTTATAAGGCAGTCTACATTGCCATATAAGGACTGCCTAGTTCAGGGATGGGCAACTTTTTATAAAGCTTAGATTTTGGATTTTTTTTTTGTTGAAAACGGCATTCCAAATCGTGTTTTTTGAGGTGATAATGGTAATGTATGAGACTGGTTCTGTGGTGATGAGATGATTGATGTATACTTGCAAATAAATGTAAAAGGAAGAGTCAGTATTAAGTATTCAAAATACAGAAAGACATATAGGTTCATTACTATTTTATCGGAGTGAAGTCATATCCTATTTTTCTTTATGACAAAGAGGAAATTCTAAATATCTACCTATGAAACTTTTGTTTCTACGAATTAGGATGAATACATTTTAAGTTCAAATAGTGAAGCTATTTCCATTTTTGAATTTGGCTTGAAACAAGTGGCACGTGAACAAAGTTCAACAGCCCTGCTCTAATCTCGGTATAGCCATAAAAAGTGCTAATCCAACGATTACACGTGCAATAAAAACTACTTACAACAAAAACTAAAGTTAATTATGGTGCATGATGTCAATACAAACACGCTGTATGGCCTTTGGAGTAGCACACTGCAAACTTTTAGTCGGCCAACAGTTTGTTCCGGTTCATAAATAAGTATGGAAATTAACGGTTGTAGGTAAGCATATAACAATGATCAAGTATTATATTATTTGAACCCAAACAAAATACCGGCCGACTAAAAATTTGCAGTCTGCGCGTACTATTAGAGTAGTGCTCACTAATAGAGGTGAACTCACGTTTGTAATTGATCGATAAAAAAATATTATCGAACTGTCTTTGTGTTTTTTGAGCGTTATGACTAGTCTAGTTTTTTGTTTATTTAACTACGTGTAATTAATTAAATTTCGCTTTGTATGAAGTGCTCTGCGTTATTGCAAAGGGTGAGTAGATTGTATAATATTTTGTATGAGGAAAAGCATTTAATTAACTTTAATTTTGAAAGCCCCGATTATCCCTCAGTTGATGTAATGATAAATATTCATTATTTAATTTTTCAGAGACATGAAAGTTACAAATAATATCGAATTAACCACAGACACACAAACACATCGATTTTTTTTATGACCTGAAGAGTTCATTAACCCATAATCCCATAATAAAGTGAGCATCATATTTAAAGGATTGTCTATCGGTGTACAGTTGCACATACGCATTATGAAACACGAGCTCGGGACGAGAGCCGGAATGTACCTACGGGAGATAAGGAGACTCGAATTACTTACATCTTTGTATAAAGGAAACTTTCAGATGTAATGACTTCATTATTAGCTCAAAAAGTTGAATTAATAGACTCATAATCTTAAAGTTAAGCATTTTTTTTGCGGTCAGTTTTCGGATGGATGATCGCAATTGTACCTACTGAAAATTCGATAAGGTCCACAAAATATATTTTAGGTAGTCGTTACAAATGATAGTGTCCTTATCCCTACTGGCTTATATACTTATCCTTTCATGAAAAAATATGTATTGAGACTTGCACCCCGCTTGCACTGTTCGATATAAGTATGTGGTATTATATGTGGCTTCTATAAAGCCACCTACATTACCCACTAGACCACCAAAAAAACTTTTAATCCATTTGACTGATACCACAGCACCAATGTATTAGAAATGAGCGCACCACTTGAGGCGCACGCGCCAGATATCTTTCAGCTATAAATACAATCGCTAGTTATGAACTTATGAATGAACACTCTCAATGGGAATCGTTCACGGAGAAAGGAAAGTTAAGCGGAGATCCCATAATGCAGGCAGGTCAGGCCTTCTTCTAGGTCAAATTCGTACGGTTGGCATGACAAAAACGATCAGTTACGAGTGAACTAACGAGGCGTTTTGGTTGTCTGATACTTCTGTCGATAGTTTTTGGTTTTATAAAAATGGTCGGATTCATAGAAGGCGTGTAAGGGCGAAAACAGTAACGTTCATCGTACACACATTTTGGCGCGCTACTTTCTTAGGCGATTTTCCGTTACGGAACCTCCACTAGTCATTTTGTTCTTCATGGTTACAATTCGTGTGGGTGTCGTAATATCCCGCTAAAGGATTATAATTTCAGGTGGATAGACAGCCGGACAGACAGACAACTCGTATATGTATAGAGTTGATAGTCTGAAAGAGGTTATGGGCGGGGTACGTGGTTTAGTGGCCTCAAGGGTTTCGGATGTTTGGAACTTTGGATTCTGTGCTAATATTCTGCGATATACAAGATTTTTTATACATTTTTTGTAGAACTTACTAAAAGTTCTGGCTAGGATCGAATTAGTACTAACCACGGAGGAGAAAAGACTAGATACTAACCTAATCTCGAATAGGTATAAAAATTCATCAAGTTTTACAAAATGAAAGGCAGATACATACTTATTTACATTTGTAGAATCGGCACCGAATAATTAGCTTTCTGCTTAGAAAAATAGGCATCACTGACTAAAATCGTCGAATCAATTGCAGATGCTAGTTTCAACAGCTTATGTACTGAGGGAACTAATTTCTGCACATGGATAAAAAACAAAATAAAACAATTTTCGCTATAATTCCATCAAGTGTTTGCAAGAAAGAGGATCAAACATCAAAACTTTCCCGTTCATTATATTAGCAGGATAATAACACTAATAACGCAGAAAATCATTGTCATGTTGTCACCGCTGTTAGAATCAGCGTCGATAAGATAAGGGCGACTGTTGAATGAGCGCGCAGAACATTCATCATAGTTATTTTATTATTAAGACAGCACTCACTGGCCTAGACCGCTAGGCTGCGTGGGCGTGGGTTATAGGGCTGGCTAATACAAGTTATTACAATGAACAAATATTTAATAAAGCATACTCACATAAAATTATTGTCATGACCGTGAGTGAAAATAATGTATATTTTGTGAACCTGTATCTCAAAACTATAGTATGACCAGGGGTGAAATTAACTCAGGTATACCTTTTTTTTTCCGACGTCAAAAATCATCAAATGACCCCTCCCGCTGTGGGTTAGCAGCGGTGAGGGAGTGTCAGACTCTTACTGACTAAAAACCGTCGTGTTCCGTCATAGGCCTTTTATGTACCAGGGCCGCGGTATCTCTTTCGAACAACCCGCAGCAACTCAGGTATACCTTGGACAGACAAGGTTTTAATAGGAGTTTAAATTATAATAAGTTTAGTCACGACCTCAGATATATACCTATGCATCCTTAGAAATGCGGGTGGAATCTTGGGGAAAGGCCAATGTTAGTTAAATACCTATATTTATCACTTCACACTTTTGAGACACTACATTAATAAACGATAAAGATAGATAGGAAGCCTATAGGGGAGACCTTTACTCAGCAGTAGGACAGTACAGGCTGAGTAAAATAAAAGTTAATAAACTATGGCCACACCACCAGATTTTCCACCATCAGCCGACCATAGAACAGAGAGAGGTAGATGCATTAAGTCATAGATATTTTATATTGAGGCCGCGCAGTCTGAGTAGCCTAGACCCTGCAGGTATGCGTGGGCGCATGTATCATAGGGCTGCCAAAACACAGTATTTGTTTAGTTTACCTAATTAATTGAAGTTAATGGAAGTTTTGACATTATAGCCCACTGTTTACGAAAAATAATAATGTAAGTACGTTGTCAAGGTAAGTAGAGGTTTATTTATACTACGGTAGCAAAAGCATATTCATCAACGAAAACTATTTATCATTTTTTATATTTTCGACGTGAAGAACTGGTAGTCTTAATAACTTAGCCTAATTTCAATAAACGATTTTGAATTTGTCAATAAACCAAAACAACAAAAAACATCTAAAACTAAAATCCTATAAGGTCCTTTCTCACGGGCAGCCCTACACATAAAGCCCACGCACACTATCCGAGCCGCCTGGTCATCAGCGCGGGCGCAGGTGGGAGATAGTCTGTGCCTAGCCTAACAGCTAACACATTATGCCACAGGGAACGCGTAAACTATAATAATAATACTTGTTACCTTAATTAGGAGCTGTCAAAATTTTATTACGAGATCTTAGTTAAAGTTAATAAGTTCTCTAAAGTCAAAGATAGATCTATTTATTTAACTGCCGGAGCTGCGGGATTGTTCGAAAGAGTTAATGCGGGCCTGGTACTAGAGGGTTAAAGAAGTAACATGGTGGGTTTTAGTGAGTAAGAGTCTGAAACTCCCTCACGCTGCACCCACAGTCGTTTGATGATTTGTCATAAAAAAGTTATATTTATTTTTGTCTGGATTAGCTATCCATTTATTAAATCTTGGCAAACAGACAAGATCAGGCTGACTTTAAAACTTGAAGCACATAATATATGTACTACTAGCTGTTGTCCGCAACTTCGTCTGCGTGGGCAATATAGAATAGTCAAAATACTACTTATCCCGTAGGTGCATTCTTTCACGTGACAGTATAATTATGATTAGCACTTAGCAGTCGCATAGATTCATTGATCAAGGTTGTGTTGTGGATGTGACCATTTATCTAAACAAAAGAAGTAAAGTTTGTGACGTTGTGAATATCTCTGGATCTAGTCAGCCAATTTGGAAAATTATTACGTATGGTGCGTAAGTAATTTTCACAGGAAACAGCTATAATCTATGTCTATAGGCTTTGAGTCTGACAAAGCTGTCATTTGTACATTTTCTGCAGCTGCTGCGACTAATCAGAAGCCAGAAAGTCTGTCAGTCTTACCATGGATATCGTCTTGTGTAGTTGACTGGATTGAAGATAGGTAGATAGGTAGTCGCTCCAAGCAAAATATTGGTACTCAAACAGATTCGGTGACTGGAAGCCAACACCAACATAGTTGGGGAATAGCTGGATGGATGATAAAATGAGTCATCATCATCAGCAGGCGCATAGGGTAGGATAGTTTCACTACTGGGGAGAAACACTTGTATGACGGGGATTTTCTGTGCACTTACTCACTATGGTAAGGCTGACCCCACATTAGGCGTGCGTGATCCTCGGGCGTGTGAGTAGCGCGGGCGTCGCGAGCGCGCTGCGTGAACGTCGCGTTTTGCTGCCCTGCGGCATGTGTGAAGAGTGCAAGCGACGCGCTCGCGGCGAGCACGCGGCGCTCGAGTTGCGTTCTTACCGCTTCGCCCGCTATCCCCGCCGCGCCGCCCGCGCCCGCTAAACGCCTTAGCAGTTAAACGTTAAGGAGAGCGGCGCGTGCGCGCCGCGAGCGCGCTGCAAGTGCCGCAGGGCAGCAAAACGCGACGCTCACGCAACGCGCTCGCGACGCACGCGCGGCGCCCGCGCTACTCACACGTGTGGTGGCCTAAGCCGGGACTCCGCCGAAATGTTTGCATTAGTTCACGAATAGGCAAAATGTACGTATCTGTGCGAGTCCACTTCATGTGTTCGTACTTGAGACCTGCAGTTTTGCCAAGATTTTCAAAATGTACGCTCGCAATTTGCCATTTCTTGGTGGAGCCAGCAAATCAAAAGAAACATAAGTGTTGTATACTGTGCGTCACTACCGCACAC
Organism: Helicoverpa zea x Helicoverpa armigera; assembly: GCA_033682625.1. Taxonomy (NCBI): domain Eukaryota; kingdom Metazoa; phylum Arthropoda; class Insecta; order Lepidoptera; family Noctuidae; genus Helicoverpa; species Helicoverpa zea x Helicoverpa armigera. The sequence goes on from JAWIIS010000020.1 coordinate 13,931,541, forward strand.
CGGGAAAATTTCGCTCTTGCGGAGGACGTTTATATACCATATTTTGTGTCACACGTAAACAGGACGACAGTAAGTATCCACCGAAACACTTTCAAAGATCTGATGAACAAACAAATCAGACCTGACTTGGTCACCTGGGGCCAATCAGAGCTCTATGAAGCGATCATACGCTTTGGCTCCTACTGTTATTGTGGTTTCTGAAAATTTAATCACCTCATTCAACGATGAATGTAATTCTGATGGTACTATTAAGAACACTTGCTTAGCGCAGAAGCTGACGTTAGCAGGTCAAGTCTTTTGACTTCTCGAATAGGATACCATTGGTTTTTGTGCAATGCACACCTGCAATGCATTCTGGATTAGGATAGGATATAGGTGGATAGGATTTGCAACAGAGAACAATTCTGTCTTTGTGATTAAATGACATCAAACGTAGTTTTATATAAAAGGTGTTTTTTTAGACTTGGCTCGGGTCTTACTGAGACTGTTCGTAATCGTGAACAGTGTATTTGCGATCAGAAGTTGAAAGTAAACATGTCTTTGGTATGCGGCGCGTAATTTGTACGTTTTCAGACGCATAAAGCATTTTACGTGTGTATGGTATTAAATCGAGAAAGCTCCCATTTCTTATCTGCACTTTGTATCTGGGCTTGTTTTTAAAGCTACAGAATCCTACACTACCTACCTCACGCTTAGCAGCGCTTGCGAGAGATAGATCCTCATTTCTTCTAGGATTAAGTTTACATATTTTGCATCAGAAAAAATAATTAAGGTCTACTTAATACAACCCCAGCGGGGCCCAGCAGGGCCAAGGCCTGCCGGGGCTGCGGGTTGTTCGAAAGAGATACCGCGGCCCTGGTACACAAAAGGCCTATGACGGAACACGACGGTTTTTAGTCAGTAAGAGTCTGACACTCCCTCACCGCTGCTAACCCACAGCCGGAGGGGTCATTTGATGATTTTTGACGTCGGAAAAAAAAAGGTCTACTTAATACTACTCACTCAAAGTAATTTGTTTTAAGGCCACCACATTAGTGGAAGATAAGCTAAACTATGTTTATGAAAAAATCCTGATATGAACTCCATCTGTAACTTTAAATGATAATTAATTGTTCCACTAAAGTCATCATTTTTGACATTATGTTCAAAAAATAATTTAGATGGCACCGTTTTAAATTTGGCCGAGAACTATTAATTTTCCTTTCATCAAGGTAATAATATAGTTGGATTTTGATGTGGCACGGCAAACTGACAAACACTATTGAAATGTCTATCGAAAAATTACACTTCGTGTTAAAATATGGTGAATTACGGAAAATACACAACTCCATCTGTTGAAATAATAATCCTCTATAAAGAATGTATTGTCATTTACCACCTCGCTCCTTTGACAAATTGATGGTGTATTTTATTTACCACAGATGGAGCTACTTTAACCTTGGCTAAACAAAATTTTCATTTTTTTTTTCTTCCGAAGTTACTCATAAAGGTGTGATTTTCTGTGTAAAGATTAATAATAGGCCGATCAACTAATATAAGTACAACATTCAAATGTACAGTTTTGACAAATAGATTGCGTGTCGTAATATTTTACATCTTGAATTCACAAAATTAATCATATCTTTTGATAGAGTGAATCGATTTCGATGAAACAAAAACTAAGTAATACCCCAAGTTACGTAGAATTTTTTTATATAAGCATTGTCTGCATTTAATTCGTAGATTTTACGTGAATCCCGAACAAACAAACAGATAAACAGACAAACAGACAAAAATGACAAAAATGATGGAAATGGGTTCTGTTAGTTATCCTTTAACATGCTGGCTATTTTTTTTGTCAATTTCTTCAATGTACAAAAATTACTTTTCTACAGATTTATTATATGTATAGATAAATAATGTTATCTACAACAATGTTGTCATTTGTGGATTAGTATAATTCAAAGAAATCAAGAGAACTTTTACCGATGCGATGATAATCATGTATGCCATGGAATGATTTAATCAAGACATGTTTTGAACCTTATTTAGGAACTAAAGTAGTTAACAGATTATAAAATCTCCCATTCACTGAAGAACTTGTTCATTAAAATTAACAATCAAAATACTTGACTCTACCATCATAGCCAGTAAATTGTACAATACTTTCTCTCCTTATCTTATTATGTTCTTAAATATTTGATTAATAGATGTTTTTGAAGTAACTTTTCTACGGATCTTGGGCAGAAAAGAAGAGAAAAGGCCGCAACCCTGTAGTGGGATACTAAAAAAGGCTAATATTTAACGAAAATTACTAAGAAGAAGTACTTCTTAAGATGCAATATTTGATTTCACCAGTGAATATAAAAGGCTGTACGTTTAATGATGGTGTCACGCCCACCATTGTGGCACCATGGCCTTATTGCGGCAATTATTAAGCTTTGTAAGCCGTCATGGGATGGACGCCATATCTGTAGAAATCAGCCGTTAGACAAAATTGCGTCACACGACACACTTATTAAAAGAATGTACTAATTTCTAACACAAAGAAAGTCTGCATTCCAAAACATTGTTCCTTATCGTAGAGTTATTCATATTATATTTCAAAGCAGTACCTACCTAGATATAAAAAAAGTTCTTGCCTCTCACTCTTCTTTTAGGGAAAGTATTAGAAATAGGAATTTGACATAAGGTACTTGTATGGGGCTAATATACCCTACCATCTTTAATTAGAAAAACAAACGATAGATTCGTTATTGAAATCCACAGTTAATGTGACTATCGCCTACTCTCCGACAACTCCTATCGCAGAAAAAAAAACCTTCATAAAAATACGTAAATACTTAGTTAGCCTCACTAAATTACTAGTTCATTCTCAACAAAACCAACCCAAGCCTCGATTATTATAACATTGACATAAGCTACTTTGATTGATCGCGCATACACCTCAGATGCGCGCGCGCAGGGCCATCAGCTTCGATCGTTGATGACTCGCGTGATATATTGCTCAGATCTGTCATTCCCATGCTAATGATTATTTGGATCGTTAGGAAAAATTGGGTGTTGGTCATTAGTAGGTGTTAGTAGGAATAGGCGTGGCATAGTGTAGGTATTAGGAACGTAATAAGAGATTTATTCTTAAAAATACAATGTTCTGAATTATTCGATGTATTTATTGAAAATTAAAATTAATCAATCTATTTTACAGCAACCGCATAATATCGAAAAAAGAACTTCTAAAGCTATACACAAATGTGTTGAAGAATAAATAAATATAGATACTACAACTTTCAAAGTTTTATATGCAGATAGAGTGGAGCAAAACTTCTCTGCATCACTATGTACATACAAAGTTAGGAAAATTGCGATAACAAGTACCTAATTCGATGATATTTTTAAACCCATTAAAATATGAATTCTAATTTAATATTAGAAAGGACGTTTTTCTGGTCAAACATAATCTGACCACCAAAAAATTCCAAAATCAATTCAACTACCAACTTACAATATAGATCTATCATCAACCACAAATAAACACAGATTAGCGAAAAAGACACAAACCTAAGTGGTACGGACACAGGGTGTGTCAAAATCGTTTGGCTCAAGTAGCCCGCGATAATACTGACTTTAACATCGCCATATTGGATAAATCATTGACAGGTTAAAAGCTCCAACCCGTTCACAGCGATGCCGTCTCGTTAACCCGACCAATGATAAGCGTGTTATATCATTGAGATTTTTACAGCCTATTTGAAATAATCTAGAGTTATATTTTAACGAGCTGTTTTATTCGATTTTAGTTGGTTTCTGGAGAAACTATTATAACGTACTAAAATTGTGCTATGCTATGTTCTATATTATCAAGTTTTATATAAATATACCTATCAGCGATTTCGTAAAGAATAATCTTTGATATAATGTAGTGCTCTCTGGGAGTATTGGATTATTAACAGTTTGATGTGCACACGAGTGAAACCGGGGACAGAAGTTAGTGTTTAAAAACTACGCAACCCGTTACCATTCACTATTAACTTGTCTCAAACATTCTTCACGAAGCCAAAAGCACTAAATCAATTCGACACAACCAGCTCGGAATTAACACAGCTTTTTGTAGCAAACCCATTTTATTTATACTTCAAGACAAATTGTACATGCCACAAAACAATCTCAGTCGATTACTTCATCGTCCTACTTCGATTGAATCGATAAAGACTTAATCGATTCGGCACGCTCGTATCGATTATATTTACCGAGTGAGATCGTGTCAATGTAAGTAACTGTAAAGAGGGATCTACATTAACGTTGGCGGTATGACGTTCATTATTATTTTCATTAATATTAAAAGTTAATCGTGGTTAAGTGAATCTATAGAACTTGTAGATTGCAAGTTGTGAAGCCAACTGTTTGGTTTATTGAATAAAATCAATAACCAAAAGCTATTGAAATCTTTTCGAATCGTAACTGAAAGTTGATATGAAATGCAAACAAGAACGTAATTTGCTTAGTCTGCTCCTATGTCTTACTATATGCAGCTAAGTTTTACATAAACCCAGTGCCTCCCCAATAAAAGTTTCGATCAAGGAGTGTTAGGCAACTGAACTGACCAAACGACAGTTGAGACGGCCCATTTTCAATGATAACATAAACCGCAATTATTCTCAAAACAGACGATTATGTTGTCGGTGAATTTGGGCGCAAAGTATGACAAACTGTCACGCAGTTATGGATCAGCCGCTAGTAAATAATTTAACTTTCTGCCTATGTCCCAACCACTAAAAGCTACCAAGCCAGCAAAAGGTCTATTTACCCTTTAATCTATTAACATGTCTAACAAACTATGATAAGAACTAGGCTAAGCCGGGTTCAGCCTAAAAGCCAAACGTAAGCCGATCGGTTCCGATGCCTGCCGACTTTAGCCGAGAGTTACGTCGCTAATGCCCTAAAGCACAAGTATTAACATTAAGATACTTTGTATGTTTTGATGTTTGCTAATTTGTTGGAGGATTAACACAGTGACATTTTATTTTATAGGCAACTAGCTACCGCGCTGCGTGCGGTTTCACCCGCGTCTTGAGGGAGCTACTTCTAGGATGGAGATAAAAGTAGCTTATGTGTTATTCTCATGTGTAAGTTTTTGTTTACTTTCTTTACACAATACCCTGTAGTTTAGCATGAAAAAGTGACAAACATCCATAAACACTAACTTTGCGTTTATAGTAGGTACTAGTAAAATTCGTAGGACTATGTGGATGTGCGCACTTGGATCCTGTATTTTTTTCCTTTTCGACAACAATTTATCGTTTGTCCTACAAAGTTAAATGAAAACTGCGAGACAATTTAATTTATTTATAACGAAATAACTATATTCTGAATACTACTTATCCTTATAAATTCCTGTCATGCGCCACCCATTAAAATATACTTCACAAATTATACTACCCTCAAAGCCGACCTTTATTATTTCGACTAAAAGCCCTCAAAATCCTATCATTACCATAATAACAGAAATTAGCGATTGCTTTAAAAATTGAAAATGATTGAAGTGGCGGCCTGTAACTACAGGGCAGTTGACCTTAGGGTCACGGAATTAGTACCTTCGACACTGGAGCACTGCCCACGACCTAAGAGGTATACCGTGGTAATATTATGACGTAATGAGTAGGTATAATTGCAGATATATTGCTATAAAACTAGGTATGCCAATTAAATTGCAATAGAATTTATACTATTAAAGTGTTTCAGGTAAATTGTTCTGCATGTAAAGGTGCATCCATGTAATCCTTAATTAAATCAAAAAAATTCTGTAGTTTATCGACTTTCCACGTGAAATTATTGAAATGTGTTAACATGAAACGGAAAACCAACCAATAATAGAACATCTCACCTTCCATCTTGGAAGAAGAAAAACTGGGACGCATTTGGGCAAAAAAGCTAAATTTTTTGACAAAAGAGGAATCAAAATACTTATTGTCAATGTTTTACTGTCAAAAAAGTAAGAAACATACAAGATCCATTCTTAAATTCACTCAAATAGCCCAATTAAGTACTAACTCCCTTCTCAATGAAATGACGCTAAAGCGCTAGCGCAGTGCTGCAAAGATTGCCGGCTGCGCTCGTGCACCTACCACGCCATAAATCAGACGGAGCACGCCAGCAAGCGACGTAATTCCTGCTGCAGGAAGTCTAAGTGTAAATATGAATGTGTAATTGAAGGGAATTATCTATCACGTTTTGTGGTTATAGATGTTTGAATTTGCTTTTAAGGTTTCTTATTTTGAGTAGAGTAATTTATAAAATAGTTATAAAGTTCTCGCAAAGCTCAACGGCAGTTCGCATTCTTCATTACCCACAAATACATCAAAATGATTTCTTTGCAGCAAATCGCGCCAAACAGTTGGTCGAGAACTATATAAAGTGACCCTATTAAATGACACTAACCCGGTGACTAGCAAAATAATAATTACATTCTGCTTCTTGCAATTTTACTTGCATCGAGAAAAGAAGAAGGGTATTTAAACCACGCGTGCATGAGGAAGTGGTTTCGAATTACATAAAAAAGTATTTATCAGTTTCTTTTTTTTGTGTTAATATGTACAAACAAATATCATGAAAAGCGCTAACAACCCTCTTAGTACATCATCTATACAGTGACAGTTTAAAAGCAAAAATAACGGGTCACACTATGCCTGCCCCGTGGCGCGGCCTGTGTGGTCACTTCGCGGAACCAACGGTGCCTCGCGAACAAACTTGATCTGATTTTAGCATATTATCAACGGCGTGGGGCACTGGACATGTTATTTTATTACTAAGAGAATTAAATGGCAATTAAATTGTTAATGCTCCCTTAAAAATATAGTTTGTTTTGTATGGGTTCTGGAGGTCAGATAGGCAGTCGCGCCATGTAAAACACTGAGTCTCAGTTGCATCCAAATGTACTGAAAGCCAACATAGTTAGGAAAAGGCTAGTCATATGATGATGATGATTTTTACATAGAGACTTCTTCTGAAGAGTTATTTACAAATCTTACTGCAGTGGATATAGGTTAAAAATGCTGACGTAGGTGTCAGACGTAGGTCAGATCTGCAAGCGCTAATTTGCAAAATAAAACTCTTATTAATTAATGAGTATGGTGTAATAGACGGCTGGCAGGAGCTGGATGCGAGAAGCCGAAAATAGATCTCAGTGGCGTGCACTTGGAGAGGCCTATGTCCAGCAGTGGACTGCGATAGGCTGATGATGATGATGATGATGGTGTAATAATTGCCAAAACAAAGTTGTACGCGTCGTTCCGTTAGATCGATTCGGCGGATCCAGTTAACTGTGAAACGAGGACGAAGTTCCCACCTGTGTCCGGGCACAGGGTTGCCAAGTTTCATAATAACGACATTTTATAATACGGTAATTTTTCAACTAGCTCCTGTCTCAATAAATAGGGTATCTAAAACTGTTTTTTTTTTTCAAACAGTAGCAGAAGCTCTTGAGATAAGCACGTTCAAGCAAACACACAAATAATGTCTTCAGCTTTATACAATACATATCATCCTGAGCTGAATCGTTTGTACGATACAAAAAACCTAAGCTGTCTGTATTTCAATATTGGTGGACAAAAACTTATTTTTTTTTCTTTTAGTATATGTTTCAGTACCTATGCAACCCTGTGCACATGGTCGCCATACTTAAGATTGCGTATTTTAACACGCATGACGCGCGGACCATCGACAAATTCTCAACAAATTGCCACAGAGAATTAATTTCGCGTAATTTGTTTGTGCCAATTTTACTTTAATAACCTTTTAAATGTTCAGCATTTTTTTTATTCTTGTCGAGTTAAGACTGTAGTTAAAGTAATAAGATGTGTAGAATTAAGGAAGCGATGAAGGTCTGACAACAAAAGTTTGTATTGTCTGGTGATTGTTGATGTATTTTTTCACGATAGGAAAATCATCTCATTGGTTTTTAACAAGCTCGACCACTATGCATGAGTCTGTTATTTAATTGTTTATTTATTTTGGTTGAAATATCACAAACATACGCTAAATAAAACCAAATATATACGTTAATATAAATAAAAAACCGGCCAAGTGCGAGTCGGGCTCGCGCACCGAGGGTTCCGTACAAATCCTGTATAGATAAAAAGTGACTCTCGCCAAACCGTTCAGTTTAGAACAATCACAGTATTCACAGTTATGGTAATTTCGTGAGAGTCAAAATAATTAACATTTTTTTATTTTATTATATAACTAAAATAGTAGGCCAGTACCTTGTAAAAGTTGTTTTACTAAAGTTATTTATTTACATGTTGTAGTCATCATTAAGAAATCTGATTGAAAATAACTAATTATGTCTTGGTCATTGGGCATTTCTGACCCGCTTTGCAAAAAGTGGCGGACACGAATGAAAGTAGTTTTAAATTATGGGGAATAGTAAGGCGTTTCATTCAATATCAATATTTTATTAAAATTCCATGGAGAAGAATGTACAGGATCGTTTGAAGATCATAAAAAAACAAGCAGTTTTTTGGATTGTACAGGTCACAATGACAGTTTTTATTGTTAAAATACTTTTCAAAAAGAAGGAAGATCTCAATTCGGATGACCAGGACCTCATGAGGATCTGGAAACCTCGAGAAATCGAGGGCAACTCTCGAATATTCTAGGCACGCATCAAGTCAAAAACGCGGGTGTATTTTTGAGGGAATTGCGAAACGGTGAAGTTTTGGAGCTGATTTGATTATGGAGACCAAAGAGTATCGAGGGAACTCCTGAACAGTATGCTGCAACTACCACGTGTTTCCTTATAAGGAAATAATTACTCGTATCCATCCCATTTGATCGTTTAAATTCACCATTGAAGTGGGGAAAATATTTGATGTTTAAACATGATTTTCTCTAGATTCCCATGGCTCACGTTGATGCGACCAACGCCATAGTACATCAGAGCCTTATATCATTATACTATGCTATATTTCGTTCGTGTCCGCCGTGGGTATGGTTTCCATACTAAGGTGCCCAATGACCTTTGAATGATTTAGAATTTTTCACAGTTTAGAGGCAATTAGATTTAAGAAGTGTTTGATATGAATTTCAACTTTAATATCTCTACGCGTTCATGTGCAAAAAATTTTTTTTTATTATTTGTAAACTTACTAACAAGTTTACAAATAATAAAAAAAATATTTTATGTCATGTACTTAAGCAAAAATAATATTTTAATATTTAATGTAACTTCAAATTTCAAATTTATCATTTTCGCAATTTTTCCTTTATCTGTACTATATAACGTTGCTTCGTGCCGAATTTCAAGATTCTGAGTTCACGGGAAGTACCTTGTAGGTTTTGATTCCCTAGCGTGTGACGGAAATTCGTCTAAGGTGTCGGTATAACTGCTGTATCTTTTGATCGCGTTAACTTAGAAGTTTGATTTTTTCACTACTTAAAGGGACAATAGACCTTGGTATTTGGTATAAATTTCAATTTGATACTTTTATTCGTTCGTGAGAAATAAGGTAGTAAGTTTCATTTTATTAAAATATTTTTATTATATTATATAACTAAAAAAATGTGATTTTCGCAATTTTTCCTATATTTGCATTATATGACAATGCTTCATGCCAAATTTCAAGATTGTGAGTTTACGGGAAGTATCCTGTAGGTTTTGATTCCTTTGCGAGTGTCGAAAGTTTGTTGAAAATATCGACATAATTGGCTGTATCTTTTGATTGGCTTTACTTAGAAGTTTGATATTTTCACAGCATAAAGGGACAACAGACCTGAGTATTTCATGTGAATTTCAGCTTGATACGTCCACGCGTTCTTGAGATAAAGGGTCTTGACAGACAGACAGACAGACAGACAGACAGACAGACAGACAGACAGACAGACAGACGGACAACAAAGTGATCCTATAAGGGTTCCGTTTTTTCCTTTTGAGGTACGGAACCCTAAAAAGACGGAACTATATAATTGGCGTCGAAAAAATGGTCCTCATAGCTGGCTGGTAACGGCAATGAAACCAGCCATTTAATATAGTTTATAGGTGAACATCTAACAGGACTTTACATAATCAATGTCCACAATAATATCCTTCACTTCCCCTTAACCAGCATTTAATATAACCATCAAATAAATAAGAGCAATATGATTTATTTATCTGCATCATCAAGCTCCGATGCTATCTAGCCAGGAAGCTGGTGACGTAATGTGTGCCAAACCGGTCGGGCCAGTGTCCTAGTTAATACATTCAAATTAAATCATAGTTATTACATATTGCGGGGAACACTTAGGTGGGTCTCGAAGGACACCTATCTTGCGGATGACAGCAATCGAGAGGTGATGATGGGCGTAGGGTCAGCATCAATGTTATCAACCGTTACGGCCCAAGTTTGACAACATAAACGTAATTTTGTTATTACAAGAACTGTCTACGACTACTGAAGAACGAAATACTGAAGTGTGTATATGCAATGGGTATCTTTTGAAAAACTGAAACCAATTCTAAAATCTCTATCCATAGAATAGGACGTGTTGAGTTGAACAGTTGACTTATAAGAAATACCCATTGCATTAGTTAGACATTCGTACTTTGTATAGCCACTACAAACCCTAGATAACCCACAGATTAAAATAATTTAGCCAGAAGATCAGAGGAAACATATTGATTATAATCAATGAATCATAAATTGATGCAGTCACGCATATGCAAATATAGAGCGATAATTGAAGGCATTGGGGGGCAGTTTGTCATAGCGATAACATCAGCTGTTGATTGGGTGCGCGCGCGCAACCCACTGGCGGATGTTATGGATCGATGTTCTAAGATAAGTGATATTTATTTGTTTTGCACATGTTATAAGGTACTTTTTATTGAGAGATGTTTAATTGATGTAAACCGTAAAGCACAGCTTTTTTTTGGAATTTAAATATGTAAAGCATTGTTCAGAAGTCCTGCTAAAGATTTGCAGATTTGGTGTCCACCGCATTACATCAAAAACAACAACACCTTGAAGCTTTTCGAGATACGTAAGTATCATTATGAGATCGATAGTCACGAATTGCCTAGCTTAGCAAAAAATAAATCATTAGGTAGATATTGCTCAAGAAGGAACCTAGAGGGTTTTAGTCAGTAAGAGTCTGACACTCCCTCACACTGCACCCACAGCAGGATAGTGGTCTTTTGATGATTTCCCACAAAAAAGGTAGAATCAATTATTACAATTGGCCGATATTCGTAATCATTTACGTCAAGTAAAAGTGCCATAAAAATATATTAACCGCATAAAGATTACTTGATCAATGCAAATGTATGCAAATCGTTTGTTAGTCTAGCCGCAGTAGTCGGGCGGAAATGAAGGGATATAACATGGATTGTTACTGTTTTTATAGTTTGTTTATACAAGTCAATAATAGGAGATCAGTATTCGATGGTAATTGGCTCGTTAGAGGCAGGTGGTTTGTGTAAAATTTAGATATTGTGAATATTTTCAGTTTGATTGGTGTTTGGGAATAGTATACTTCCTAAATAGTTACATATCTACATATGTCAATATTATGAAGCTGAGGAGTTTCTTTGGTTTAATGTGCTAATCTCGGGAACAATTGGTCGGATTCGAAAACATCTCTGAGTGTTAGGTATTCCATTTGTCGAGTCTAAAGGCTGCTTTTTATCCTGCTGCTGAAGGTGCCATAGCATAGATAGTATAAAATAAAATTACTAACGTACCTAAGTATACCAACCGAGAAAAAATCCCAACCAATTTTTTAACACTGCTAACATTCCAAAACTCACATTTTGACACGCTCCTGCCTACCATATCTTCGATAGAAGGCGTGATATCAAACATACCTGTCAGTGAGGTCATCGCCCCGTCAGGCCGTCAATGAGCCAGGGTCCTGTCAAATCTCTCATTTTTTCTTACTTATCTCCCGATCGCGCCTTTGTACTATAATTACTTATGCCACAGAGTAAAAACTTCAGTTACTTAATGCCCTTGGTAATTATTTTGTAGCTCCCTTATTGGTTAATGATGGTATTCGTTTGAATGATAAATTGTTTTAGGTTGGTAAGTATGATTTCAATTATGGGTTTTAATGGAACGTTTGTTTTATTTTTATTCATTTTTTAAAGATGGCTGCTAAGCTTCTGATGGTGTAGCTCAACGTGATGGCCAATTATACATCGAACGAATGTGATTAATTATGAAAAGAAAAGATAGCTTAGTCTAAATTCTACTGGACCGTAAAACACATTGAACCCTTTTCTAAATATAATTTACTTCACCAAACAAAAGCTGTCAATTTACCCTTGACAGTTCTGCCAGCAGTCAAGAGTCGACAGATAGTTTGAATACCTATACATATTTGACAGGCACCCATTTTCAACATTCATTTGTTTAAAACCTTGTTGTAAAAATCGAAGAATAGACACAGGTGTGGTGAAATTAACCTGACATGAAAGAGATCAATGAGAGGTGCGTCAATACTCTAGTGTCAGTAATTGATTAGTTTTTCAACGCACTACCGCATATTCGAGCCAAAATTCTTCGAATAGTGATGGTTGCTCAACTCCATTTGTATCGTCTAGTGAAATGGCACGTGACTAATTTATATCGAATTTGTTTGGGGCACATCAATCAGTGTTGTCGGTAAAATGGAGTGGAGAGACAATGTAAATGTCTATTCGGGTGTTAAAAGGTAGATCGGTGCTCTTTCATGCTGTTGGAGTTATAAGGCTCTCCAAGCGTTATAGTTCGGCCATTCAGAGAATGCGTTCCTGACACGTCGCGATTGAACTGACGACGTAATAACATTCATTGATTATTGATATAATAATGTTGTTTTAATGCTCCTCAATTGTTAAAACGGTAAACAACCAGCAAAAATATTTTTATCGTAACTGCAACGCCATTGCAAAGTTACGTCGTCAGTTCAATCGCGACGTGTCAGGAACGCATTCTCTGAATGGCCGAACTATAGTCAAAGTGCTACAAGAGCTATAACTAGATGTTTACAGCGCTTAAATTTGGGTTGTCATAATGCTACACTGACTTCATTATCGACATCGATAATTTGTCACGCAATATAAATGGCAAATGAGCACAGGAATCGCCAGATGAAAAGCCATTACCAAAAGAAAAATGAACGTTAATTTAAATATCTATGATAGTCCCACTGCATTTCTCTAGCATATGGCGATTCGATTCCTTGAACTGACCTCAGGTCACGGGTCAGTTGGTCCGCTGAATGGCTCAGTACAGCCTGTTTTGATTTACCATCGCGGCACGATTGAGCCGTCAGGACAACGCGCTTTGTTTGGGAGAAACCGACGGGTGTTCCGGTTCGGGGTAAGTAGGAGTCTGTTTGAGTAGTTAGATTAGAGTTAGCTTTTTGATCAGTGGGCATAAAGAAATGCTAGTGGTAATGTTCGTAAAAGTAATTATTTCCAACAGAATCTTGTCCTACATAAAGAGTAGATATAGTCTTCATTAATAAATGAGCCATATACTAAAATAAATCAAATTAAAGTTAAAGTTTCCGAATCCTTCACCGTATCAAAAACTCTCAGTTTGTTGAACTGTGAAACCTATGTAATCCAATACCACCCAGTACGCAGTTCTAGCTTTACAGCGCAAAAAACTCTCTAATTCACAATCGCGTAGTTAAACAAAATAAATGAACCCTAAAACTAACTGCGAGTTTAAACAATAAACATGACTGAGTTACGACAACTGGCCTCGTGATGGATAGCCAGTGTCGTCGTATTGACCATCGATCGTATCAATGTATCACCCGGCTATTGTGATTTATCGATATGACAAGCGGTTACAACACTAGTGCGATAGAAAAATTGGGGATATAAATATTATAATATAAGTATTTAACTGTTGTAACTTAAAATGAAAATTAAAAAGTAATACACATAGATCAAACACACAAACTCTTGAAAAAATATTTAATACAGTAAAGAAACTCTACATAACAGAACTGTATTTTTGACCATTGAAGACAATCTATCTAAAAGTTTGCAAGTGAATTTACATAGATAAATGCCTTTCCTTTATTAATTCATAAACTATTCCATGTACACAAGTAATATCGATAACTAAACTCGATTATTACCATAAGCACAACACTATTCCTGTGAGTGATTTAATGACTTTATTGGTTCATAAATAAATATTTAATTCATTGATTGGCATGCGCACACATTATGTTATCTTCTGGCCCATGAATGGAATTTAAACCATGTGTGTTCAGAATATATTAAATAATAACATGCATCGTTGTATAAACAATTAATTAATTATCTTCGAGTTCTTTATAACGGATGTTCAAATACTATACACACTAGTTACTTTGTGGTCCAGTGGCTGTGTCTGTCGTTATTAGATTAAGTTCAATCTTCATAGAAAATACCTCTACTTCAACGAAAGGCCTCTTGTGTCAACAGTTGGGATAGGTAAAAAGTACCTTAATTTTGAATGCGTTTATTTTTACTAGGTATAGGAAAAAATACTTTTTTTATCAGCATCCAAATATAGTTTAATAAGCATTTTTAAGTAAAATGTGTCCAACAATTTTGCAACTTTAACACAAGATGAACAAACGAGTCAAAAACATAAATAAACCGTTTTGGAAGTCAAATAACGTGACCTCTTTCTTAGTCTAACTTAAAAGACAACCCTTTAGTAACACCCATAAAAAAACATCATACGCAGTAGTAAACTTGCGTATAACCGACCTCGATATTCACAGATCGCATACCAAAACCTTCACCGATTGAGACAATAGAATAGTGATGGGACGCGTCGATAAATCGGTCCCGTTGAGTGATTCGGCCGTCCGGTCCGGTCTCACCGGTTCGGCCGGACCGCCCCCGTTCCGTAATCGTACGATAACCAGCTTGGCAATGGTCGCGGGAATTGATACCACTTTGTATGGTTATAGGCCTTTGTGGTGATAAAAGATGATCTATTGTGTTGTTAACGCGGCTTTGATAGCGAAGACAAATACTTTTGATGAATGTAACGGCTAGTGTTGTGCTTGTTTTGTGTCGGGAATTTTGGGATTACCATTATGAGTTGATACTGGAGTGAGAGGCTTAATAAGTAAGCATTCTACCAGAATCCTATCTACACGTATTATAAAACTGAAGAGTTTGTTTCAACACGATTTTCTCAGGAACCACTTGGCCGAGTTCAAAAGTGATTTCATTGGTATATAGTCTATTTCCCGAGCAGGGCTAAAAAATGCTGCTTTGTATCACAGTGCGAAGAGTAGGTAGCACGGCTCACGGGTAAAACCGCTGCCAGACGCTAGTGGGAAGCTTGGTGCTTTGGAGACAGTTATCCAGGTGTGGGAGGATGCTAGAAATGCAAGTAAAAACAAGTAAAGTTGGCAGCAAATCTATTATTTTAATCGACGGAACAGATAGCTTGTAGATAAATAATATTATAGCCTAAAGGCTCACCAAATACGGGTGTGATGCGTGTGCGATGCGTTTAGTGTTGCGCATAAACATCGATAACTTACAAAGCCTATATTTACACGCAAGCCATCTCTATCGTTTATATCGACATCAAAATTTAATGTTGCACAGTATTTGCACTACCGCTATCACGGCCGGTGGTATCATAATGTGTCGTAAATTATATAAGTGGGGTCAATCTGGCCACCTCGTAAGTATTTTTGTGGTGTTATAACACACCTTTCTATCCTACTAATATTATAAACGCGAAAGTTTGTATGTATGGATGTATGGATGTATGGATGTTTGTTACTCTTTCACGCAAAAACTACTGAATGGATTTTAATGAAACTTTACAATAATATAGCTTATACATCAGAATAACACATAGGCTACAATTTGTAAACATATTGTTCGAAATACTAAACCTGCGCAGACGAAGTCGCGGGCACCAGCTAGTAATGTTATAAAGCTGAAGATTTTTTTGACTGACCGCACAAATCTAAAGAACTTCTGGCCGTTAGAAAGACCATTTATCAAGGAAGGCTGTAGGCGGAGTAGTAATTTACCTTTAAACTGTCTGATTTTTAGAATTTTAAATTTGTTAAGACTATTTAGGTACTAATATTAACATTATATTCAAGTATTTCTGTATTCAACCCCATCAACATGCGAACTATTTTATAAACAATCATTTTAATCTAATTTTAAATAATTAATTTAGGAAGTCCCAACAAATTCCCAACTCCTGGCAGCCCTACGTCATGATAAATGCGTCCACCTGATTGAGACTTATTCCTTATTACAGTGTTATCGGATTGCGGGTACATGATGACAATATTATGCAGGATCACGGAGTAAGGAATGATGAGCGGAGACGCCATAATGCAGGTAGGTCAGACGAATTCTTCTAACTCAAATAGGTATGGTGGGCATGACTAAAACGACAGTAACTCTGTCAACAGTCTTACCAAGGGGTACTGGGTTGCCTGGGTATCTGGGTTGAGGAGGTCAGATAGGCAGTCGCTCCTTGTATAACACTGGCACTCAGCCGCATCCGGTAAGAGTGGAAGCCGCTCCAACATAGTTGGGAAAAGGAAATGAAATTATGACACCTCCGCTAGTTATTTTATTCTCCATGAGCGGGATGCCTTCAGCCAGTTTTATCTGATGTGGAAATAATATAGAGCTCGGCTATGATTGCGGGTTGCCTAATGTAAGTAACTGACTGATTTATTGACGTGCTCTGAAGTGACGGGGGTATATTTAATTGCAAGTATGTGTAAGTGTTACTGCTGTTTTTGCAACAGTTTTAGTTATGTAATAAAAGTTATAGGTACATGATATGTCGGGTATAGAGATTTTATGGCGAGTGTATGAGTACTTTTTTATTCTTAAATACCTATTGTAAGTAATTTATATCAATTACCTAAATGCTTTCCGTGTCCGAGCATTATTTTTATTTATCGCAATATTACAATAATTTATCGCAAACACAAAGACATCCCAATGGACTCCTTAGTCTTAAAGTTAACAAATATTAATTTGCACATAGACTAAATGAATCTCTCTAAAGCTCTAAAAACATAAGCAGTTAACCAGGCTTCCAATCCTATCAGAACTTTTATCCGAGACTTAAACTTCAAAGGTGCATTGTGAGTGCATATTTGCATGTAGCGCCTCGATTGATTGGCTCATTCGGATGATTGATCGACCAAGAGGTACGACACTATACTCGTATTATAAAGAGGGTGGCTGGAGCGATTGTCGGTAAGGAAGATGTTTGAGATATGGTGTTTAAAAGTAAACAATAAATATTGTGGAGTATTAAAATATTGTGAAAAAAGTCTTATTTTATTAACCTTGACAACAGAGACAGTATGCTTGCTTGCTCTTAAGACTCGCTCGATTTTTAGGCCCTAAGCGTTTCCACGTTATTTTTTTTAATGAGCTTTTACTACATGAAGTTTACAGCTTTTGTAAACGGCGCAGTAACACACCAATTAAAACTATTGAAACTTTTAAACAATTACGTCAATATATAAACATTTTTATTATTTAATTACTTTAAAGACATCTGTTGACGTATGTTTATCATTAATCAAGAGACTTGGTGTAATACTGTTCGTCTCTGGAGATGCAGCCTCCGATTTTTAATTAAAAGAGGCAGTAAAGCTATGCTTGATTACATTAATTGGGTAAAAAATTGGTTTCCATTTTTATTTTACATGGGAACATAGTGATTTACTGTACGAAGTGGCCACTGTGGGAATCGGAGTGAATCTGTGTTTTATAGTTTTTTTTTAATGATACGAATAGTCTGTGAGCCTATGCCCTCGTGAAAAAATATTTCAAAAAAATTATATCCTTCGAAACATTTTAATTTATTCTTGTGCAAAAATAAATAATAATATAGATACAAGAAATATTTTCGGACAAAACATTTTAAACCTTTGGCTGGTTACAGGCGAATTCACCCTACCCCCGTTAACAGTATCCCGTAACGGCTGTTATTATTCAATTGTTGAACAAAATATGCAGATCATAACCTGATGCATGTTGCAGCCATCATCCAGATTTCATTGATTATACAACATCAATAAGCCGATATTTTTGACAGGAAATAATCGGTTGTGGCAATGATCTTACGAATATTTTATTCCTCTACATAAAGCTACCAGTTTTAACTTTGTACTCTGTTTAAATCCTCGTCTCCTATACAAGGGTTTTAAATCTATAATATAATAGTTTTCTTGTATTTTTGTACCCTAAAGGCTTCGAAATTACTGTCGCATTTTTGAAAAATTCTTCCACTGTTTATAGGTACTCTATTTCTGCATAACATCTATAGAATGTGTTTTATCCGGGTACGGGCAGAAGTTCTAACGACACGCGGGTGAAACCGCGAGAAATCGCGTGCTAGAATGTATGATTTGCGTAGAGCCTAATGCTTTGTTTGTTCTTATCTAATATGTGTCTAAGTAGTTCAATCAAATGGCACAATTAACCAGATCTAAATAACTAACATCTCTCACACTCATTAAGCTGTTATCAGCAATGTCATGAATGGATTTGGCAACGGTACAGCGGCGGGTCATTGACCCCGCGTCGCGCGATAACCTGCGCGTGCGACTTGAATGAAACTTCCTTAGATTGTGTCTGGATTGTTTCATGTAGGTGCACTTTGTTCTACGATCCTTATATTAATATTAGACCCGTTCTCGGTATGGGGGTTCATTTATTTTGGAATGTCTGGATCATATTCGTGAATCGGGCTAATGTTATCTAGTTCTATTGAGATCACATTTCGTTATTTCTACTCCTGTTAGATAGATATTTAAAGCTGAACGTGTATCCGCTTTATATTGAACTTTTCGTTTGAACCAAAGAGTACGATTTTATGAGAAAAAATTACTCATCATATCATTATGTATTTCCCGACGTGAAATTGAAAAGTACTCTTCATTGTTCATGTACAGGTTCCATTTTATCCCCTCAATTTCTTAATCAGTTCAGCTGTTTAGCAGAATTAATTTCAAACTATTAGCAGGCATACAGTCTGAGTCTTCTTTCGGAAATAATACCAGGATGCTTATTTGATTTTATAATATCTGAAGGTGCTAGTTTTTGCCATTGCAATGCTTTGAAACAGGTTTGCTATTTTTTATGAACTTCAACCTTTTTTGTTAGTTTTATTGACCTCAAGCTTGTATATCACAGATGAGTTCATGGACTCAAGGATTAGCAAAAAGAACCATGACTGGTATTGAGATTATGGCGTTTTTGCACGCCATACCGAAGTTTATCTGTTACAATGTTGTATGTAAACTTATTTCTGAAATTCTTCACTGCTTCAATAAAATTGTCATAGGATAGCATCAAAATAATTAGCTTAAAAAACCGGGGTTGTAACATGATATGGCAGTAAAAATAAGTCTGTCAAATGTTACACTTTAACGACCTAAAATTACAACTACGAAGTAATCCTAATCACTCATTGCACAATAGTAGTACTAAAAAGTTTGAAACAATCAAAACATTAAGGTTAACGATACATTGACGACCACAGTAAAAACAAGACCACTATGCCATCATATCCTAAAATAAAGACCACACAGCGATGAACAAAACACTGAATTTATTATTAAAATGGAAGATAAGGGTTCCCAAGATACAAAGACACCTAACTTTTTAGCAAAAAAAAATTGAGTTCACGGAACCTGATAAGAGCTGGCCGGAACTGGCGACCTGCTTGGCAAAGGTCGATCGTAAGTGGTCCAATTGTGGTCCAACGAGATGCCAATGTGAGGCCAAAGTGATCCAATTACAAAGATTTACATGGAATTGGAGCGATCAATATGACGGCGAAAGGCGGAGAAATTTTTGAAGATTTCTTGTACTGGTAAAGTGGAATGATGGGACAATGTTAGCGAGTGTAATGACAAAGATGAGAGGGTAAACGACAGGCATTATGTCATAGTTCATCGTCGTCAAAGGTATCTTAATTGCATGCAATCTTATTTGGGAAAAGGCTAGGGAGAAGATGATGATGCAATGTTATTTCTGACATTCAAAAGGGAAATATTACCTACATTTCTCAATTTTCAATCTTCGACTTATATCACTTATATCAAAAAGTTCAGCCGGTTGTTCATAAAAGCTTTAAAAAACGCTTTATAGTGTTAGTTTTTTTTTTCATTTTCATTCGGGCAAGCGTCACAATGGCTACCTAAATAGTCCACACCACTAAAATAGTCCACGTATTGTTTCAGTGACAATGTCGGGGACGCATTAGAAAGTCGTTAGCGTTCGTACAATAATGCACACATCCTGCAGAAAGGTCAGTGCGCGTGCGCAGGCCTGTGAAAACTTAGTCGCCATACTGTTTATGAACCCAAGAGACTTGATGGAAGTAGAGGAAGCTAATAATATGTCTGTAGTTAGAATCAGTTGAGTAATAATTTAAGACAAGGTGACTTCAATTATGGCAACTGAAGAATGTATAATTGATAAACTATTGAAGAAGAATGCTAATCCAACTTTGCATAAAATGAGAATCGAAGCAACACTATGTTCAGAACTTGAGAGTAAAAGTTCTGTTGTCTATTCTATGTTATCATTAGCAAAAATATGTTTCCGAATATTATCTCAACAAATGAATGTTTGTATGAATCTGATCTATCTACATCCGCTGGCCTGAATTAAAGCCGAAAGCTGATAAACTTAATTAATAAATAGTCCAATCTAGTCGAAATTTCGTAAGGAAGTGAGGTTATCAATAAATAGAACCAGAATAATAAATATAACGTTAGATGTATCTGGTGTATAAGACATCTTAATTTTATCGAAGTTAGTTTAAGATTAATCTTGGTTATGGGATTATTCTATGATTTACAGGCCTTTGGATCGCATAGAGCTATACATAAGGTTCAAGATAGGTTTTAGTTTCAGTAATATTTTTAAATCTTTGTTCCAGTCCTGAAGTAGGCTCAAAGCAGGTGGTATCTGCTTCAAGATTTCCAGAAAGCTCGAAAGAATTTAAATATTGTTATACCGAGGAATATCCGAACAACGATGATCCGTTACGATAATTAACGATTGTCTATCCAAAAACGTAAAGCTTGAAAGCCAGGAGTTGACGAGCTTTTTCTCTTAACTTTTAAGGAAGGAGCAACTCAAACCAACAGTATACCAGCAGTCATAAATTGGTCCTACAAACTTCACGTCCTTACTTGAAAACGGCAAATAAGTCTTTAATTGCCATGGCATCATAAAGTCAATATCGTCAGATCTATTCGAAGGACAATAGATGCTGAAGCATCTCAACATTAAATTCAACAACATACCATATTTAAGTCCAAGCCACGTCCTATGAAATGGTTGATACCGCCTCGCTGGTGGAGGCCTGGGTTTCCTATACCCGGAGCCACACGCCGGCGTGCAGCACAGGTACGAGAAGTATCTCTTGTCCCGGATCTTCTCAGCTGCCTTCAGTCTCTCCCGGGCCAGTCTGCCCGCGCAGCGCCGAGGGCTTGATACAGCTACTGCCGAAGCAGCTACGGCCATAGCCGCGAACACAACCCACCAATGCATCACTGCAGCATCCTTTAACTACCCATAATGCTTGTGGAGCATATCAGGGACCACTCGCACAAACGTGACTTATCACCATAGAACACCGTTCAACACTGTAAAGTTTAACAAACTTAACTCCAAACAAAACTGCGATAACTATTCATTAGAAATAGCACGGTAACTTTAAACTATTTATGAGTAGCTGATTAAGTTCAATTGAACTTTTTTGCTGGCATTCCTGTAGACTTTGAACCTCCGGAATCTGCTTGATCTACGATTCTTGATAACAGTACGTTTTTAAGTAACAATATATGATCGTAACCGCGTGTTATTGTGGGGAGATGTTTCGGTAAGGTATGAAGCGCGTGCGTCCACGCCGGCGGTGACACGGCGACTGGCAGACCGAGTTGTTACCGAGGACTACGCACCACGCTATCCTGGGCTGCTAAGATACCGCTTTTGGGCAAAGCTTGCAAAGCTTTGCGAAACTTTGAAGTTTGATGCGAAATCATAGCCTCTGTGTTGTCGAAGACGAGAATAGATAAGGAGCTTTTCAAAACAATTATTTACTTGACTTTATTTTATTATTATATAGTAAAATAAAGTCGCCAAAAATGAATTCCTCAAATCAGGATTGGAAACATCTGTTAATGTCGATTTTAAACTATGTTTTTGGTTTGAATAAAGCTTTTGATTACAAATAATTCTTATGTATTCGCAAATCCAAACCAACTTTGTAACATTCATGGACTTTTAACAAATCTACTTCGGTCCAGCGTACTTAAACTGGTTTTCAACACACCACTACACTGAATCTAACTTTGAGGCCTCAACATGACCACGTTGTTCAAGTTCAAAAAGCGTCATCTTATCGTCCTGTCAGCCGGCACGCGAGTCCACTAATTAGGGCGCGTTCAGATCTACAGATTGCCGCTGTGATAAGCGATGATAAAAACGCGCGGGTGGTCGGCTCTGTCCGTCCATCACGCCTGATAGCCTCTAGTGGGTGGACTGGTCTCTAGTTGTCTGTTGTCCCATAACGAAACTGTTGTTCTGGTACCATCGATTTAGTTTTGACCAAGAAGGTGTCATTGTTCTCTTTGAAATTGGAGATAGTGGTCTAATCTTGTATCGAAGATTGGGATCGCTTTAAAACTTTATGGTTCGACTTACAAAATCCAAAGGTTTTCTATGGAATATAATCCAGTGAGAATAACCACGGAATAATTCTTCAGGTACAAATATAATTCAGCTTAATTGATATCCCACGTATCATTTAGAATAGGAAGAAAATGTACTATACTTAATACATTTTACATTAAGCGATTTCCAATTGATATGCAAAATGGCTATAAAGTCAACAAACATGTCGACAGGGGACACGAGAACATAATAAATAGTTAAGATATGCAAGTTAGTGAAAGGAACGAGAGCTAACCTATCACGATTGCTCAGGACATGTAGAAAGTGCTGCTTTTAAACACATTGCTGGGCTAAAAACTATATCCAAAGGGGCAATTTCCCGCAGTAGATGAGAACATTTTCAGAAGTTGGGTAAAGGTTTGTGGAAGGGACGGATTGATTAAAATATTGCGTCTTTAGATTGGTCATGATATGATACAGAGTTCTTACATAATAAAGTGGTAAAAGCATTTGCCTCTCAAGAACGAATGTGCGGATTCGATTCCAGGTCAGGCAAGAGAAACTTCAAGGAAGACATCTAAAAGAAACCTGGATTTCAAAGTCCAATCAGCCTTGAGCAATTGTGATGATTAACAGTCATTCATAAACTTTATGAGAAGGGCTCTGCAGTAGTTGATGATGAAGATGAAAAAAATAAAGCTTTTGCAAAAAGAAACGAAATTGGACCGAAAGCTTGTTCTTCAGAAACAACTAACTTTGCTGTTTTATTATATGTACTGTTTAAATGGGTGACATATTCACGATAAGATCCTATTCTATGTAATGTGCTGATGTATTCTGTCAGATAAGCAAATTAACAGAACTGACTGTGTGCCCATTATTTCGCTTTTAGGAATTAAATGATGATTCACATCGGTCCACATAGATCGTAGGATGTCGCGATAATTTGTTACTCGAATTATTAATGGCTGTCTCTAGGTTTCTTAATTTATACTATTTTTTTTTGTGTAATAGAGAATTTTCTTATAATTTACAGTAGTTTATTGAACCATACAATCAACTAAAGATCTAAACTTTAACCAACCTTTAAAGCACTAGCCTCTTAAGCATTAGTGCGGGTTCGATTTCTACTCAGGCATGTACCAATGTAACTTTAAAAATCGTATGTATATCTTGGATACTAATCTATATGTATATATAAAAATGAACCCCGCTTTCCATTGTCACGACATAACATGAAAACGGCTTGACAGATTTGGCTGAAAATTAGAGGGGAGGTAACTTAGACCCGGGAGAAGGTTTTAGGATAATTAGTCTTTGTCACCATCCGGCTACGGGACGCGGGTGAAACCGCGGGCGAAAGCTAGTGACAAATAAGATTATATAGCTTCTCACAATGAAAGGTTTGCTACACTCTTTCCGAATCGAGGTAACAGGGTTTTCTCCTTACACTACTACAAATAACTGTACCATTGAATTGAATAAACCAGATTTTGATGAATAGCGAATAAAACACTGGGCTACACAATGAGCAGTATATCAAGTAGACAAAGTGGCGCAGGACTCGTGAGGCCCCCGATTAGATTACATGCGCGTGCCGCTCCCAATCTGCGCCATTGTGGCTTGATAGCTCGTAATGAATGGCTGTAGGACAGCTCCTTGATTATTGCTGCTAATAACTTGATAACTTTCTAAAGAACATTTTTGGCTTTTGAATCTCGTGCCTACTTTCTTGTTACCTGCCAGTCAAAGCTACGCTTCATGTATCCGAAATGGGACGACCAAGAATATAACAACGCTCTGTAAGCTCTACAGTAAAGACGGTAATGAATTTATGGATAGACACTTGAGAACTACAGAAAATTATATTTCATCGGCCCATTTTATATTGAACCAGTCTAGGTCTAATGCTACACACAGGATGGCCCCTAACATATTATATCTGTCGATATCCTTAACGTGATAGGTACATCAAAAGTTTGCCTTTCGCAAATCATCACTGCAGTTTGCAGAAGAGCGTACTACATTCGTTACTGCGTATAGTCTACCTAAAATGCTAAATTAATCTCCAAATACTTTTTGCTGGACAAGTGTCCAAGTAATAAATCTTCCCGTTCATCGAACGCGGTCTTCTCCGAACGATGTCTATTTGGGAAGCGCACGCGCCGCTCGGTCAGACGGATTGACGCCCGTTGAGTGCCCTTCTGGCTACTACGCACAATATGTTATGAGTCAGCCGTGAGTTATATGCAGTTGCATCTTTTTGCTTTAATTGTAGTCTGGGTATTGCTCATTTGGGTTGTTGCACTATGATGCATCATAGACTCTTTCTTTTATATTTTGCTATCAATGTATACATATTCTCATTTGGCTATACTTGCGGTAGTGTATAGTGTACCTAAAAGCTGACAGCAGCTACAACTTTAAACATCCTTATACCTGATGATACCATCGAAAACCATTTTGAAGAACCACAAGGTAACACGATTATTCGTAAACTTTCGTACTTTCTTGTGTTACAAAATAAATAAGTAGGCCTGCGTGTTTGCTTACTACGTATACGTAGGTTTTTCAATACAGGAAGATTTCTAAAAGGCAACACACAGTCATAAACTATACCTACACCAAGCCCGTCACCTCAGGTATCCGATCTATTCAGGTGCGCGGGCGCAGCAAAAAGGCGACGCAGGCTATTAATTGCGCGGGCGACAACAGCGACGAACCGACAGACAGGGCGACGCGACGTTCACATATTTCACTGTATTTATACTTTAGTTATGCCGTGATGACATGCTGAGGAGATGTTTAGGTGTCAGAAATAGACCTGTCTAGACCAATGGGCTTTAGTATACTAATGCTTTATTTTTCCTACAGATAGATCTAGATACTCAATAACAGAGAGGAAACTAGAAATGATGGGATGAAGATCGTGACGGCTATCACCGAAATTGGTGAGATGATAGAAAGATGAAATTGGAAGGTCTTTTTCCAGCAGTGAGGCAAAATAGACTAAGAAGAAATTATCAAGCTTTTCAACCGTTTTCAGTGAGTACTACTTTATGTACCCGGAAGAAAAGTAACCAATAGTCTTCCTTAATACACCGATTTTTTGTTTGCAAATTAGACTAGTAGTTCCTGCACAAACAAACAAGCTCTTCAGCTTTACAATATAACTACAGACAGCATGTTTATCGACCCCGCAATTTGTCAGATCTACCAAATCTTTCGGCAACAGGAGTTACTTATAATGTGGTTGCACAAATGCACGTGCAGCCAATGTTTACTCGACACGTCATCAAAGGCGATATGCGTGTGCGCATGTGGTGTGAACATCAATGGATGCTCTGATCAGTTATGAAATGGGCGCAAGTGTTTATATCATGGCTTTGAGACTGCTACTGTTGGGTTAGCGATCATAATCTATGGTTTAGATTTCTCATCAAAATTTAAATAACAAAAATATAGAACCCTTTTTCTGATGCAGTGGGGATATGCGTACTTATAGTTTCTGCTAAGTAATCTGTGCTTATACTACTTTAAGGGGTAAGGTAAGGTTCAAGTGCAAAATAAATACCTACATAAGTAATTTACCTCTAAAATCCCATTTACGTTTATAGGTGGGTAAAGCAAGTGGGTTCCTAGTAACGTATGCGGTTATTATTTAATAACTATCGTTTATATTTACCCGACCACGGCGAAACTAAAAGGAATGGTTCATGTTTCTTAACAGGCGCTTGCGGTTTGGTGTTACAAAGAACAAGTTACTCAGACTGGATAGAAGGTAAGTTTTCAGACTAGGTTAGCACAGTCGGAGTCAGTAAAACCGACATGAAAAACATATAGAAATATTAGTTTTGGTTTTTGCTCGAAAGTCACTCTACCCTACCGATTTCTATAGCGATATTTCAGGAGACTTGAATGAAGAAATACGCAATTTACTTTTAAATAGGAAGCTGATTAAACAAGCTCTTTCAAACATTTCAACCTCTGTGGTAAATACCATGCCAATTTTTATCTAAAACTATTTACAGGCAGCCTATATCTGGCATACAGCTTTAACTATCAGTTAACTAACTGAAACTCTATCAGTAACCTTCTTTTGTTTGCGCTTTCCTTTAACATAGTGTCGCATCTTTTAATTTTAGTGCTTGCTGCTCTTTAGCTGCTCGACTGCTCGGGATCTTTTGAAGTTCTTACCAAAGCAACTCGGTGAACTTACTCCGCGTGAAAATAAACTGCAATAACTACACTCGCGGACATTTATACCTACCAAACATTGGACAGTTTAATATGGAACTAGAAGCATTTCTGAAACCTAAAAGCAACCTTCTTCGTAAAGATTAAATATTATCTTTGTCATTAATTCACTTGTTAAATTAATAGCATATTTGAATAAAATGTGTTGAAAATACTGACTTATTTCCCCAATATACAAAAAAAGTAAGGTCTCAGTTTGTAGTTGAAGTTTTAAACTCCGGCTTGTGTTACCAAATCAAGGACTAGGCACCACTATTTCAGTTTCACAGTGTAAAGTATATTTATATCGTACATGTATGCCAAACATAGTTACAATTCGTGGTCTGTTTATTGGCACAGCACCGGCTGGTTAGTTGTAGCTACATTTTATTGCAAGCGAGTGTAATGATTCATGTGGTGTAAACTGCGCCTAGTTTTGGTGGTTTTATGTCAACAGTGATTAATCGGTGTTAGTTAACAGTTTAACGGGTAGGTAATAAATAAAAGATAGTTTATTGGAACACTAGTTTTGAGCTGTGAATTCGTCTGAATGGACTCTAGTTTGGTCAAAAGACCTCGCACACAGGACTTTTTTTAACTGGGAGAGCTCGGTCATATAAATCAGTACCTATGGAGATTAATGGTAGAAATTACAACGATTAGGTATCTGGCCGGTAAACCTACTGAAAAGTTTGGTTGAACAACCAATTTTTGATGAAGATTTATTATTTAACTTTCTAAGCATATCCGCGATATTTAAACAGTATTAATCATTTTACCACGTTTTACTCCCATGATAAAGATATAATTACCCAGCTGCTATAATCTATAAACATAATAAAAGTCGTAAAAAGCATTGCAATAACTTAGCGTACAAAACACACTGAAACCGACAATTTTAAGTAATCAAAACGAATGGCCGTACGTCGTGACGACACTGTTTACGCGCCGTAACATTGCTTATGTTAGGGTTGCCATCATATATTTAAGTTAGTCTTAATAAATAATCTTCAAGTCTATACTTACATAAAATTCTATTGTTTCTTTGTTCGTTTGAAAACGATTAGAAAAATTATTTCACTGTTAAAAACCTTTCAGGTTTTCAGGTTATGTTTTATGCCGGTACGGGCAATAGTTCCCAAGGAACGTGAGTGAAATCGCGGGGAAAACGACCAGTAAGTAATAAATCGCTGAATAAAGTAGTGTTCCTTAATAACCACTTATTTTTCGAAATGACGGCGGATAGAAAAGTATAGAGAAAGGTCAACATGCTGCGCCGATCCTAAATAAAATTGGGATGAGGGTATGAAGATGATGATGATTTTCCAGTCATATTTTAGCATCACAGGTATTTTTTCAGCAAGATAATTGACTGTGTTACCAATAGTGACAACTTGTTTCAGAGAAAAACTTGCTCTTTCCATACCAAAGGAAAAACTTAGTAGGAAGTGAACAATAATAATGAAATGAAAACTATAACTTATCGAGACTTGCCAGCCCTAACCTCAACTGTAATGTCTGCTACACTACATGATGTTGTAAACCATACATCGCTAGTTCACCGTACATTATAAAATAACATGGCGATAGTGAACGCGCAATGTATGCTGTGCAATTCAGGACTATCTGCAAATAGCTGGAGGTGGCGGGAGCAATGCGGTGGGTCTTTGGTGAGGTTCTCAAAGTTTTATAGGTAAATGGAGTAGTTATTTAAATATAAAATATTAATAGTATTTAGAAAGACTTCCTATTCATTATAACATAACTAGCCTTCCGCTCGCGGTTTCAACCGCGTCCCGAGATAACTGCTTCCCGTAGCCGGATGGTGAAACTATCCTATGTTCTAACTGGCTCTAAACTACCTCCCTGCCAATTTTCAGCGAAATCGGTTCAGCCGTTCTTGAGTTATAGGTGGAGTAACTAACACGACTTTCTTTTATATATATAGATGGTATTCAATAATATTATATAAATAATATTTAAGACAGCATACCTTCTATTTCCCAGCTAAAGTTATTATTCCTTAGGTACCTAAATTCTTAAGCAATACATTTTAATATATTCTGATCTTCATTACTTCCATCATCAAGTTTCAGACTCACATAAAGTGTTTAAAAAAAAGAGTTTTTATCGTATAAAACTGACACCAAAAAACGAAACCCTTCTTCATCAGTCGAGTAAAAAATATTCTTCAATTTGAAATCAAAGTACCTCTAAGATGTTTACCTTTTTATAATAATTTATTATATATCTTAACCACATCTTAGCCTATAAATGTTGAGACCCACAAGGGCATGTTCGGAGCAGTTTTCAAATTACGCAAATTGTAGTGCGCGTGGTACTAGCCCTGCAAGTTTGTACAGACTGAGCCTAGCCCTAGGTTACGTGCGCTAAGTGCGTGCCTTAACCCTGTGCTGGGTTATGTAAATATGGATTCTAGGGCTTTATAAAACTGAAGAATAGAACTTTTTGTTTTTTTTTATCATTTCGTGTTTCCACTTTTGTTGTGTGTTTTCGCAATATGCTACGGTTGTTCCATAGTTAGAACCTTAAACTATTTGTCTATTGCAAAGTAAACTTTGAACACTGTAAATGTAAAAAAAAAAATATCCTATCAAATAACTCATTTTTATCGTATAAATCCAGTGAAAACGTCGTCGCTGACAATATACACATCACCTAAAAAGTAAACATTGAAAACAACGCCATCTATGATTCAAAGCTCGAACTACAAAGTCACTCACCCAAGCAGCCAGTCGCGTTCAGCCCGTAATGTTCATCGAGACAGATATCGCAAGATGGCGGCGCGGCGCCCGGCGCGCATGCGCACTCCCCCGTTACTGCGTCGCACGTTGTGTTTAGTGCTGCGGTGCCGCAGCGGCAGGCTGGACAACCCGCTGATATGCCTGTACAAAATGCGTATTATCGTCATGATTTTTATAATATTCATATATACCACCCACCCACAAGGCGATTTCCACTCGACTCGGGGAATCAAACCTGAGAATTGGTGCATAGCAGTCACGTTCGCGATTACTAGACCACCGAGGCTCCTTCACTTAGGAAGCGTGGGAAACCGCTGGTGTAAGCTACTTAATATATTCGTGTAGGTACACATAGGTACAGAATATGAAAGTCAATACATTATCCAATTTAGATCAATATTTGCTATGGATGTAGGTACGTATCTACCTATTTTCCGCGATCGTCATGGTGAATGACAATTTTGTAAAATTATCTTTGAATCCAGTAATATACCTTAGCAATAGACACCGCAGTATCTATAAAACTGTACCTAAACCAAATGTTCTGATAATTCAACTTCAAGATGCACGTGTTGGAGCATGAGCACCCAATAAATATAAGTTCTACTTTCTATCAAATCCATGAAGAAAAAATTACTGAGAGATATGCAGTAACGGAAAATCTCCTTATTCTGCGGGTGTTCGCGGGACGAGGTGTCTCCCCTACACGCCTCCTTTGGAACCTGTCTAGTTCGAGTAAAAATCGTCCACAGATATCTTAATGAATCCGAACCCCTCGTTGCTTCACTGGTAGTCAGCTGCATCTGGTAAGACTGGTTAGGCTTGGAAAATGATGATGAAGTGTTAAGTGTACCTCCATATCCTTGCAGACAGGTATCACAGGCCCGGCCGGCCCAGCCGGCGCGGCAGGCGCACTGGCCGGTCCGCGCGTCGCACGCGGCCGACAGCGCGCCCGCGCCGCACGCGCACGACACGCACGACACAGCCACGCTCGAGTTACTTGTGCTCGTGTTGCTTGTACTGCCGCCGAACCAGTAGCCTTCCTGTGTAAAAGGAATGTTATAGGGAGTGAGGTTCTGATTTCGACGACATAACGCCACTTTTTGGTGGGAAATCATCAAATGATGGATCATCCCACTGTGGGTGAGCGTGAGGGAATGTCATATTCATGATTTCCCACAAAATAAGCACGCACAATTTTGTTTTGTTATAATTGGATTTATAATGACGTCTCCTAGTCAGGTATTGTCATCAGAACTCGGAGCGTGCGCAAAATTTCTACCTGATCGAACACCGGGAAGTGGGTCAAAATAAGATTCCAAGATTTTCCTACGTCCATAGTAAGTTACAAGTGAAGCTAACAATAAGCGCATTAAATAATAAAAATATTTTTTAGACGATCGATAAGTGCTGTTTTGCAGAATCCGAGATCCGAGATTGAAGATGATTTTTGTTTTGTAGTAACTGTAAAGTAATACTAATAAAGAATTGAGTATTGAGTAATTGTACCTTGCACAAGTCACAGCGGGCTCCCTCGCTGTGCGGCGGGCACGTAAGGCAGCGGCCCGTGCTGGCGTGGCACGGGGACCCGCCGCACTCGCACGCCACGCACTGGCCCCCGGGGGTCGTGGGGGAACCCCAGTACCCGAAGTCACAGCTGTGGGGACAGAACACAGATAAGAACAGCTGGACAACGCAGAACTTGCATATAAAGCGCTTCGTAGGATATATAGGTTGGTGTTTACTCCTTTTGTGTTCTTCTTTACTGTTATCATACACATACAAAGTATGTAGTGATAACACAAAGTACGTATAAAACAAAGCCGCTTTCTCTGTCCCTATATCTCTCTCTATCTATCTCTATATCTCTAGATTTAATAGATAGAGTGATTGAAGAGGAAGGTTTATATGTATTTAGTATCAGCATTGCACCCGTGCGAAACCTGTAAGTGTCATAGGAATTTGAAGATTGTTATGCAAAGCTAGTGTTGATACCATGTCGTTACCAGTTATTACCACGTTGTTACCATGTCGTTACCACGTTATTACTCACTTCTCGCAATGGTCGCCGGTGTAGCCGTCGGGACACTGCGTGCAGACGTACTCGTCGCCGTGAGCGCTGGCGAGCGCGCAGTTCGGGCTGAAGTTGTTGCTCGCCTCGAACAGCGGACACGCGCATGGCTTGCACGCACCCTACAGTCAAAGTGGTTCATTGAGGATGCAGCTCTTGTCGAGTTTATAGATCACGTAAGTCCGATAAACGGTGGCCGATTTTTTGTAGGAGAAAAATAGAATCTACTGAACCTTCTATGCAATACTTCAACGCAAACGTCCTACAAAAAAGTCGGTCGGAAAATCATACAGAAAATATAGGTAGTCCTAAAAAAAATCGGCCCAATGATCTGTCCTACAAAAAGTCTGACAGGGGCGGATAATCTTACACTTGTTAAATATCTTGCTTCAAGCTACATTTGGCTCCCTCCATTTTGGTTATTTTAAGGAAAATATTGGTCTCGGCTACAATGGTATTCATGATTGTTCAAGTGTTGATGATGCTTCAGGAATAAATTTTATCAAATAGGTACTTACTCAACATCAAAAGAGAACCTTGATATAAGGTATAAGTGTCATACCTAAATGGATTTAGTAGGTACATATGTTTTTTTTTTTCTAAAACTTATCCAATGATGACCTCATTTAATCCATCGAGCAGATGGGGAAAAACTTTTGCCGTTCTACTTTAAAATTAAGTCGTGGGTAATGGTGATTTATCTAAAACGATATCTTAATATATTAATAATTAAATTAACGACAGGCTTATGGCTGGCTAGGATTTCCAATAAACAGATTAATTCGATATAGAGAAGCGAGCTCGATAAGATTTCGTAGATAGTTTATTTTATTTATAGTATACCTATTCTTGTGCACCAAGTTTCTATCTTTATTACATTACTTTGTTATGTTTATAAAACACAATGGTCTTCATGCACTGAGTTAATGACCACATTTTACAAATAGAAATATTTCCTTGTCAAGTAGGAACCTAAGTTCTTAGGCTTAATATATTTTACTACTTGCTACTAGAGGTAGTATCCATCGGAACTTGTAAAGGACTGCCTATCTGACCTCCTCAACCCAATTATCTGAGATAACCAGATACCCCTTGGTATATGGTTGTCAAACTTTCTTGTTTCTGACTACTGCAATTTTAAAATTGTAATTTCCCCGGCAAAGCTATGTTCATGATATTTATAAGTTAGTGTTGTACCTGTACAGGATTCCCGTAGTGTCCCGGGAGACAGCGCTCGCAGCGCGGACCCGTAGTGTTGTGCTGACATGGGCCACATGGCCCATCCACTGTTAAAAACAAACAAGAACGGGCTTTAGCACTCATACATACTTAAGATATACGCTCTAAAATAAAACATAACTTTTAGTGGCAGTCGGCTTATAAAAATAACATATGTCTTTATGTTCAGAGGAAATTGTTGATCGTCATTAGCCTACTTATTTAAGGTTCTTCCACTAGTAAGACATAAATCTCTGAACAGGAAAATTATAGGTAAATTATATTGTGACGTCACAACTTTGCGATTATTAATCCATTTAATCGTTCATTATCAAATACTTTATCAAAAAACATTGACACGCAGATGTCGTTGACGCGAACCTATTACAATATTATGTAATTTGTCAATAATTAGATAATACAATATAATTTGTATATTGAGAAGGAATATAATGAAGATGTATCCGTTTGATTCATATTAATATATTTGGTATTTATTCTAAGAATGATTTTTTAATTATTTACGCGATGGAATGTTCTAATATGCTTTCACATAGTGACTGGGAACCTATAGTGAGGTTTAAATATCGGTAGAGTGATAAACCGTGTCTTTTGTAGATTAGACTAGCAGATAGCTTATCAGAATTACAATGTAGTCTAAAATATTATTTTGTTTATAATAATATTTATCAACCGCAATTTCGATTTTAATGCGCATTTTGGCGGCAATTACCTTTTGAGTCTATTGTCAGCTGTTCTTAGATACTTAAAAAAAAATAAAACCGACTCCCAAAAACACTGAAAAGCAAAAAAAAAACTATTCTTAGGTGCATCGGCTTAGAAGTCAGTGTCTAATGGATGTTCCTGAGTTTATACGCCACCAACTTCTAGTACGATGCACCCGAGAATAGTTTTTTTTTTTGCTTTTCAGTGTTTTTGGGAGTCGGTTTTATTTTTTTGTAAAAAGTTTTTTATTTTTGGCTTTTCAGTGACAAGCATAGTTGTCACTTTCCGCATTTGTGGAAAGTTCTCATCAATACGAATAATATAAGCTCAAACACGAGGTAGTTTACCCGACGAATTGAGAACCTCTTCCTTTTTGCGAAGTCTGTTAAAAATGGTTGACACAATACATATGCTGTTCAGACTGATTATAAAATTTTTCGTGAATTAATTATATTATCATTAAGCTAAAGTGTTATTGTACTTCTGTGCCGACAGTTTAGTTTGTAGTTTACGAGCGCTTATAAAGAGACAGTTATTACTTATGTGATAATGTTCTCCCAGTTGATTATCGTCCATGACGGCTGTTCTCGTGTAATAATAGATTATAATAGATTAGCCAACTGTGTAGGACATATTATAGCGCAGGCGCATTTGCGCACTCATTATTCCTTCATTCTCATACACGACTGAAGAGACATGGGCGTAGCCAGCTTTGGGCTCAGGGTGGGGCAGCAGTCAACCTATCCCTCGGGGGAGGGCGGGGGCCCTCCGATTTTTTGTATCTTGAGCCGTTAATCTCAAACTTGTTAATCTCTTAATTTGAGAGGTTTATATTTTCAAGTACAGAAAATAAACAATCACACATAGGACAAAAGCCAAAAGTAAGGGCACATACTTTCTGAATACGCGAGCGAAGCGAGCGCGAAATTTTTATCGGACTTAAACCAAATATTACGTAAAAGTTAGCCCAAACGTACTTAACTTTTTGTTTGTTGACAAATGCAAAAATAAGGGCCATATAGTTTCTGAATACGCGAGCGAAGCGAGCGTGAAATTTTTATCGGACTTAAACCAAATATTACGTACAATTTAGCCCAAACGTACTTAACTTTTTGTTTCTTGACAAATACAAAAATAATTTTAATTATTTTTCAAGACTCAAAACCAAAAACTACGTAAAATGTCGCCCAAATATACATTTTCATGAATGGGGGGACTAGGTACGACACACCCGATATACGTCCATACGAAAACCCCCTCGCTCGCATAGATAAGTCGATAAAAATAAAGTCAGATAACGTATAGCAACGTTGCGCAGCTAAGCTTCGCGGACCACTTGGAATGCCTCCAGGGACCACCAGTGGTCCGCGGACCACCGGTTAAGAACCACTGTGCTAAACGATCCACATACGTAGATTTGACCAATTTAGGCGGCCAAAAATATTTTACAATGTATTTCGTTTTTTCTATCTTTATTTTATCATTATTTTATTATTTATTTTATTTAAGCATTGTATTTTGATAATAAGCATGTTTTATTGAAAAAAAACCGTATTTTTTTTTTTTTAATGTAGAGTATCATATATTTTCATTTTAAAAGTAGTTATGATATTTTTTATTATATCTATTTCAAAATAATATGTAATGTAGTAAAAAAAAAATTAATATTTTTTTATTCCTCACTTTCTGCCTCTGATATATCAGACTCTGTGTTTGATTCAGCTGGTAGTAGCATATTTTATTGTTTCAGGGCAAAATAATCTTGTTTTGATGTTTTTTTTTTGTTGGTCACATTTCTTCAGTTTCGTATTTCTTTAGTTTTCCTTCGTTTAGTCCTCTCACTACAATCTTTAAGTGATTTAGATGGCCGCCCCGGTCGATTTCCAACACTTGTCGGGCGTTCAAATGTTCTGCTTAACCAATTCTCATTAGTTTTAAGGATTTTTTTTACAGTTTCAGTTTCTTACTTTCGTAGCTATTTTAAAATATGCAAATCTTTGTTTAAAACTGCTTATATTATCAGGTGTGTCACCCTAATAGGTCAAAAGTTAGTTTCCTAGGTAATTTAGTTTTTCTTCCAAATTAGTCAGATCTTGCTATTGTATTTTATTGTAAATATAACGTTGGGTCACTATTTTTACGCCAGAGGTACTCAAAACAAAAAAAAATGCACTTTGTGACATTTTAAAGAAAAAAGTATTTTATTTTTGTATGAGCTTCAAATCTTAAAAAGCCTGTAAGTCGGACATCCGCAGCTATCCGCAGCCAAAAAATATGTCGTAAGCTAGTTTAATATGTCAAATATCTAAAACTAAAAAAAATGTTACGCGGTCGAACGCGATAATATAACAAAATTGTGTTTAAACAAGAAAATTACTAAAAAAATATTTTGCTTACACACCCTCTTTTAAAATTGAAATAATACTATAAAAAATTAAGTGATCACACTTAAAATATATTAAAATATAATAACTGTTACCTACACAACTCGAATCCATCATAAAAGTTGCTTAATATCAATTAGATAGCACAAAAATAATTTTTCTTTAATACCGTCTACCGAGATCTCTAAAAACGTATAACGTAAAATTTGCACTAAGGTCAAGTTCCAACTCCTGGTGCAAGCGCATATCGCATGTTTGGTAGGTAGATGTGGTAAATTCTTATTGCTGGGGTATTCCTCTTTCCATTTTACCCACAATTTGATGATAACCTTTATTTAAAAAAAAAAAGACTTTTGGCCAGCTAAATTGCTCAAATCTACGTTAGTGCGATCGTTCTATTGTACAGGTCGTACATGGCTGGGCAAGCAAGCAAAATAGCGAGCGCGGTTTTTACACTAGGATAAAATTGCATTTCCGAAATTTTGATCACATCTACCAGTTCCGTCTTCTTCAATGCATTATTTTTTGGATTAGATGGACGGCTCGGCTCGCTACGCCACATAGCACCTATTCTTTTATGGAATACGGCTCGCTTTCAAATGACGCGAGCACCGCGCACGTTCAGGAACTCGAGCGTGCATTTTGTTTTGATCGCGCTCTTTTCATTTTTTTTTGTGCAATAACTTACGGATAGTACGTATGATTGTTGATGTTGTTAGTTAGAGTTAGTAAAAAAACATTGTTTAATCAGACACTTTATAGGTCAGAGCCAGGGCCCAGGGTGGGGCAAGTGCCCCAGCTTGCCCCAGTGTGGCTACGCCCATGTGAAGAGAGGTCCTTATGTGGTGTCCGATGTACGAGTGTATCAATTACTAATTCCAGGTTCCGGACTGCTTTGTGAAAGTTTCTAAAACCACATAGCGATTTAAGTCCGACCTTACTATGCATGCTGTAAAGAACTGACCAGTATCACAGGCAGTGTGGTCGTTGTGAGCACAGGGCAAGCAGTCGAAGTTGGGCGTAGTTTCCGCCGGAGTCTAGTACTCTCGTGCCTCAACTTTGGCCAGCAGTCTGAGGGGCTTACAAAGTGACATTATAACTGACCAGTATCACATCCAGCATGGTCGTTACAGGCGCAGGGCAGGCAGTCGAAGTTGGGCGTGGCTCCCGCAGGTCTCGGCAGGCGCGCGTGCGTCCAGGCGCAGCGCTGGCAGTGCGCGCCCGCGTGCGCGCGCCCGCACGCGCAGCGCTCGCGCGGGGCCCAGCCGCCGCGGACTCCTGCCGACTCCAGGCGGACCTGGGGATGTACGAATTGTGAGGCGAGGCTTTCAAAATTCTGAAACATCTCATTTCTTCAAAAGTTTTCCGACCTTATCACAATAGGAGAAGGTTAATTATCGATTAGTAATTGACAAAATCGGGTAGGTTGACCTGCTGATATCTGTACATAGATAATGTAAAAAGGCTCTGGACTCTTATAAAGAGCTACAAATGGTAACAATTATCACAATCTACAATTGTTATTTAAATAAAACTTAAATCCCACCAAAAACATTAAATGTAAAAAAAAGCCAAGCCTCTACGCAATTCTTCCACCGTAAAAAGTTTTGAGATCGCATAGAAGCCAAGTCCTGTTCAACTTTATTTGTAATAATAAATCAATATTTTGTGATTATTTCAATAGTTTTGTTCACATTACAATAATATTGACTTGGCCATGAGCACAAGTTAAAAGTCGCTCCTTGTAATCATGTGTAATAAAACAAATAGTAACATTTTATACATAAATAAATAACAAAGTTATCAATGCAGTCAAAATTCATACACAATGTTCTTGAAAAACCGCAAATATAAATTTGTTTCCAATTTTTTTTTAATTTTTAAGGTTTTTATAATTTTCCCTTTATATGTAGCTAATAACCTACTTTGGTGCCAAATTTGAAGGTTCTAAGTTTGCTAGAAGTACCTTAGATTTTTGATGATCGGTCAGTGAGTCAGTGAGTGACAAAATCGTGTTACTTTGATCGCTCATAACTCGTAAACTATTTATTCAAATGTCTTGTAATTTTGAGACTGAGCTTGTTCTAATACTTACTCTTGGTCATCGAAAACCTAAACTCCTAGCTTTGTCCACATGGAAGATACAGGGGGGTGAAATAGCCGCGAAACGCTTCGAGAAAAGATGGTACGGCCGTGCCCGCTTTGCTCGAGTCTTGGCGAGGGCACTGCCGTGCCCTCAGATAGAAACCATTTATTTGCCTAAAATGTATATTACAAATATGATGGTATATAAATTTATGGGGTTCCTAAAATAATTACAATATTGATACAAATCATACCTCATCCTGATCAAAATGGTAATGCGCCTTCAGCATAATTCCCTTCAAGTCTCGCAGCACATCCATGAGCTGTGTCCTGGTAGCCAGCTGGTCTTCGCCCAGGAGTCGCCAGCCCCCCTCCAGAAGAGGCACTGATATCTGCAGCTGTCCAGGAGTTTCGTGGCTGGTGTTCGTGTATGCTAACATGCTGCCATCTAGTGGACAAAGAGGTAAGAAACTTGATTAGGATTAAAATTACAACATATACCAGTAATTTCTCCTCCTGGTGACCTTCTTAAAAGAAATAAGAAAACGCTTAATTTCAACGAAGTTAATATAGAAAAGATAAGTAATTGATCAAGCATTTACATGCAGAGAACATAAAATGTTAGGTAAAATATGTAGCGTTAATTCCGCGAGACAATAAATCGAGGCTCGGACATTGTACTACTCTTATGCGTATGTACACTCTGCAAAATAAATAGCTGGGCAGGCAAGTGGCTCCACCCAGCGCGGCGCGGTGGTATTAAGAGAAACATACATGTTAGTGTGCGTAAAGTTCACGCGTGTATTACTTCGCCTGTTTATTAATGTGCGTACACAACGGGTTATTGGATACAAACCTCAATAACCCGTTGTGCACGCACACACTTGCAATTTCTTTTCACTATTATGCTGATGAGAATATGAAGTTAAAATTTAATGACAAGACTATGAAGGCTCGTAGCCGAGGCGTAGAAGCGTTCGTCTAGCGATTCGGAAGTTTTATGTTCGAGTCTCACATCTGCATAGACTTTTTTCATAACTAAAACCATTTTTTATTTTCATTATGTATTTTTTTATTATTGTAAATAAAATACGAATATTAATCTAGATTTTAATAAGGAAGTATAAATTAAACAACAACATTTGTATTAAGAAAGCAACAATATTTATTGACTAGGTTTATTTATATTATAATCACAAATTAATAAGTTTTATGTATGACAAAACTATTCTAAGTCGGACAAGAATTAGCGTTATTTTTCATATTCAGTGGGTAATTATTAATTTATTAGTGATATGAATAAACATGTTAGTAAGTTAGATAATTATTAAGATGCAAGTATCTTAAATTGTAATCTTACTAACAATAACATCACTCACATAAAACAAATTTCATTACCCCCTGATATTTTTATTAATAGCCAATTGGTGCGCCACTAGACCTGTATGGAAGAAAATTTTTTGAGTTATAGCGGTCACCATCCTTTCGCCAAAGTATTTTGCGACCATCCTTGTCCGACTTATAACATTTTTCATCGCTAAATATATTATTGCACCAATCAAAATCCAAATATTCTTTTGCGAAGCATACCCGGTTTTGTTTGTGAATGTCGGATAGTAAAATTTTCTTAGCTGGCCTACGACATTTCACACCAGCTGCATGCAAGTGGTTCCTTATAGTTTGTAGTGTCACATCATGTTTAGTCGCCATGGAACGAGTGCTGAGGAAAGGCTCAGCCATATGCGCAGAAACTATATCACGGTGCCGCGCATTGGCTTCTGTGTATGCAAATCCAGCCTTCGGTCCCGGTCGGCGAGGATCAATGTTTCCCGTATCGGCATATCGATGAACCCACAATTGCACAGTACTTCTCTGTGAACAATAATTAAATATTGATATAAATAACAGCAATCGATTACATTACATACAAATCTAAATCAAAGTAACATAATATTATATATATATATAATAATATATATATTATATGTATATGTATAATATATATAATGGTCATTGTATATATATATTACATATATATAATATGTAAGTTAATAATATTAAACTTCATATTATAATCACATAACAATAATCACAGTATATATAAATATATTATGTTAATATGACATTTAATATTATTAAATTACATATTAGTATAATAATAAAATAAAATTACTCACCGATAACTTTAAACGTCTCGCAATTTCACTAATTGAAACGTTTTGCTCATGCAAAACAATGATTTCTGCTCTTAAAAGTGTAGTCAAATGATTCATGTTGATTTGACAAACAAAAGCACTCCTCTCTCAATAAACGCAAAGTATAATCACAGATTATTATAATAGTTGGTATAATGTCTAAAAACGTATCGAAAGCCCGCTAGTCAATAGCATTATGAATTTATGACGGTGAACTTAAACTAATAATTAGCTTAGATATGGTTTGTTATTTTTAGAGGGTAGACGGTAAATATATTCCATCCAAAATACAACGCAGACTTACTATTACTTAAAGCAATGAATTCAACAAACAAATGTAAAATATTTATTTTTAAAACATACAAAAATCGCTGTGCCGTAAGCGAGATACGATCCTACGGCCCCAGCGGCGTAGAATTTTAATTTCTGTCCGCTCGACCAACGCGCTATAGAAACGATAGTTATGAACGCCAAATTTATGCGTCATATTCCCTGCATCATTAGAGGCATAAGATATTGCAAATGTTTGAGTGGGGACACCGTGTTATTGTGAAGCAAAACTATTGAGTCACATACTCAATATCACCACGCCGCGCCGCGCCGGGTGGAGCCGCTGGCGCGGCGACTTATGAATAGGCGAAGTTAAACACGTTTTGCTTTACGCACACTAACATGTATGTTTTTCTCAATATCATCGCGCCGCGCCGGGTGGAGCCACTTGCCTGCCCAGCTAATTATTTTGCCGTGTGTACATACAGCAAGGTTTCCACCCTCCTGTCCTCATGCATAAAGGAGACAGTTGCCAAGCAACCAATTCGTAACATTTTACATCAATAAACATTGTTCCTTACCAGTCCCAACAAGTACGACATCAGGGCCGTAGGTGGGGTTGCCCCCAGTGTCGCCTCTGACGATGCCCCAGTAGACGGAGGCCCGGACTTCGCCCCCGTAGGCCGCCAGCTGCTCGCCGCTGAACGAGCGAGTGAACCAGTAGAAGTTCTCCCACCTTTCTACCTGGAACATCATTAGCGTTACGGTGTGTTCTATGTGAGCTAGTGATGGATCCGAACGCGAAGCGACGCGGAAAACAACAAACAGTCGACTTCGTTTGGGGCATACGTGATGTTGCGCTGTGCATTTTTGTATTCGCTCCGGATCGCTTAGCTTTCGCGTTCGCATTGATTCGCTCACACAGGACGCAGCCTGAGGCCCAATAATAAGATGAATTCTAACAAAATAAAGAGTTGTTTTAAGAAAAACGAACGATTACGCTATCGGTGAACTTGGGCCTTAGATTAATATCAGCCAATCTAATGCTGATATTAAACACTATCTATGTCTCCTATAGACGTGTGATTGAATGGCGTAGTTCAGTCAAAGGGTCAGTTTTCCCTTATAATTCATTCCTCAATGTCCTCACCTCATAGCTGATGACGAATGGTTTCCCTTGCTCGTCGATAGAGGGCTCTATCGTCGCGTTGCCTTCGGAGTCAGAGATGAGCCAAGCCTCTCCGAGGGGTAGAATAACCTGAAAATATGTGCCGCATTATAGTTTTATAATAAACATGGCTCTATAATTCAAATGATAATATAAAAACTTTGTTAAAGCATCAGCAACATATAAATTGGTCTGCCCTAAGTCCTCTTAACAGCACTTTTGCTCTAGCGGATTTTCCGCTCGATTTTACTAAGCGAATCGTAAGGGCGATGTTGCGAGTTGATACACGGACAAAACAACTGACGATAACTGGTTCAAGCGATGACACGTGGAACCGTAAAAATGGAGTGGATAATCTACTTTGTGAAAGCGCTCTTCCTTATTATTTCTAGTAGAATTAATTATAAAACAGGACTTACATCTCTCGGCGGCTCCAGCTCGTCAGGGTCAGCCAGCCTGCAGGAGTCAGTGATGTGCGAGCAGTAGCAGGGTCGGCAGCCTGCAGCCAGCTCCGCACTCAGACCGAAGTGTCCCGGGGCACATGTGTCACAGCGCTCGCCTACCACGTTGCTCTGGAAATGCAAAATAGATTGGAATTGAGAACCTCCTCCTTTATATGTCAGGTAAATACAATATGATGCATAGATAAGAAGTTGTGGTGGCCTAGGGCTTAGTGAGTAGAGGTCAAGCACCAGCCTCATGAGCGAGAACGCGAGTGCGATTCCATGTCATGTGTCTTGTAAGTACGAATTGTAGCTTTTCTAACGGCTGAATACTGAAATGCTATTTAATTTTAAGGACTACTTAATTATCTTTCTATTTGTCAGAGTGTCACATTGAATTTTTTGCGACCCATATACTTTTAAATAGAACTTAAAGTTAAGCAACGTTCGAGTATTTCGAGGTTAGTTTAGGTATCTAAGATACAGGTGAAGGTAAACATTTTGGGGAAACCTGGACTAAAAAGTTTGAAATCGCCAACCCACATTAACCTAGCCAAGTGATCCTCTACATAACAAGAAGCCTCTACCCAGCAGTGGAACGATATAAAAGCTTATTAAAATGACCCAAACTAACCTTACACTCGCAGACATCATCGCACACTCTCCCCGGATCAACCACTCCGCGCGGGTCGCACTTGCAAGTCGGCGCGGTCGGCGCGGGCGCCCGGCACGCGGGGAACTCCGCCGGCGTGTCGCACGCGTCGCACCGCGCGCCGGTATAGCCGGGCAGGCACTCGCATGTCGCCTGCCGGTGCTTCTTGTCCCATGCGCACGAGCCTGGAAGGAATTATTTACTTATTTTGTGCAGTTCATGAATAGTAGGACAATCAATGTATGTAGACACTGCGATTTTTTTAATGGGTGGGTAAATAATGCAACTGTATATTGCAACAATAGATACTATCCTCATAAATATGTACACATTGTATTGACATAAGTTTATCACAATCCTTATCATGTTAATAAAGAGGATAGTTGATTGTTATTATTTGAAATGAACACTTTCAACTTACACAAACCAAAATGTAATTAAACTCCTACGAGAAATGAAAACTATTACAAATCCTCAATCTATTAATATCCTTATTATTGAAAAAGTATCTCTATCTGTCTCTCTGGTGTTCACGCTAAAAAAAATATTAAATGCTGAAAAAGGATATTTATCCTGGTACGAGAAGTAAGTCCCAAAACCACAGGAATAAACAACTAATCCAACAGTAAACCTAGTGAACTACCAATGATTGTATCTGCAATAGATATCCAATCTTGTCTATAAACATGATAGACACAGCGTGACTCACGCTCGGTGAATCATCCATGTAGATTGCAAACTCGGTAATAAAGTCAATACTCGATATGTTTATTTGCTAATATGATAAAGGACTACAAATGTTTGGTGGACAGATTATGGAATGGATCATCAGATGACTCATCATAGACAATCAGATTGATAGACTTACTTGCCCAAGTTTACTGACAATATACTGTGCAACTAGCTTGACGTTTCTTACGCACCTGTGATAGATCTAAATGAAATACTAGCCACTTTCCCGCAGTTTTATCGGCGTCCCGTGGAAACTACTTTCCGTAAAGGGATAAAATATAGCCTATGGCACTCAAGTACATTGTAGCTATCTATCAGCGGTTCCAAAGATTACACCCAACATACAAACTTACAAAGACTTCTATATAATATTAGTATAGAAAAACTTTTGACTTTGACATAAACGTCAGTTTTCTTAAAACAACTGCATTATAACGTTCAAGTTTCAAAGTAAACAGTTAAGAAAAGCCTTAAGAAATGTTTGGTATTAGCTTACCATCGGATCCCTGAGGATCACAGTCGCAGGGCAGGCATGGACCATCAGGTAAAGCGTTGTAAAACCCAAACAGGCATTTGTCGCAGAGGGGTCCAGCTCGATTCTCCTAAAAACATAAAAGGAAAAAATGGAATTATGAATCTCCTCCTTTTTTAAGAAGTTATAATGTATAAAACAGTTTTTTTGACTTAAGAAATAGATTGTAAGTTTTTCCTGATAAAATATGCTTCCGATATCTATATTGCAATATTTTCGGCAATTAATAGTAATGAGTCATATTCCGACAATGTTCTGTCTTTAGCTTCTTTACACCAGATAGCGAACAGTCCTCTTGAACGACGTTTATTCTACGATCACGAAAATGTTATGAAAAATATGTTGTCTCGCGGAAAAAACACTACATATATTTCCTAACATTTTATATCATGGATTTCCGCATAGTTACTCCTGATTCCATAATTTATTCGTCTTTAGTTAATACTAACCGTGCAATTAACACACAAGATGGCCCCTGTATCGTCATAGGAGCAGGC
Organism: Helicoverpa zea x Helicoverpa armigera; assembly: GCA_033682625.1. Lineage (NCBI taxonomy): Eukaryota > Metazoa > Arthropoda > Insecta > Lepidoptera > Noctuidae > Helicoverpa > Helicoverpa zea x Helicoverpa armigera. Next base: position 13,976,175 of record JAWIIS010000020.1, read on the forward strand.
CCCTCGCTCTCCACACTCGCATTCGCCTGTACCCTCAGAGCACGGCTCCTGAGGGGCCCAGGCCCCGCCGCTGCAGCACCGCTGGCAGTGGGCCCCGCATGTGCCGTGGACACACTCGCATTTTGCACCCTGGAACATCAGATACCAATACATCAAAGAATATCAGTGTTCAGAAGAAAAAGAAAATGTAGGAGATAAATAATTCTTTGAACTGCTAAATGCTTTTGGTGATATGTATTTTAATAAGTTTTATCATTATTTACTCCTCTTGAGTTATGATCTACATAACGCAACGTGGAAACCCTTCAATTAGAGCCACAATAGTCACCAAGATGTAACTGTCCACAAAGAACTTTATTTATTTATTTATTGCAAAATGTAAACTAATACAGAAATGCATCCTTACCCTAGGTAAACATTATCCTGTTAGGGCGCAACAAATTACTTTTACAATGCAATGCACTCTTACAATAATAAAGGTTCTAGGCTCAACAGTTTAGTAGAATCGGTCAGTTTCTTACTTAATACTTATAAATACTTTCGATTGGTAACAAACCTTAGCATTAACATGGCACTTAGTAGCGTGTCCGTGGCACAGACACCGCGCGGCTATCGTAAGAGCCCGCACGGTGTAGTACTGCTGGCGTGCGGGGCCCGCATGCGCGGCGCGGAACGATAGTCGCACGCGCCGCGCTAGCACTCCCTCACCTATACCCACGTGCATCTGAAATGAGGTTTCAGACTTATTAGTACCTTTGTAAAAATAATTGAGTTATTTTGTAGTAACAAGAACAAAACGTTCTGATTAAAATTCCTTAATAAAAATGCACGACATTAGAGGCGAATTCAGGACGCAAAAACGTTGTCGAAATAGCCATTCGTTACGGTAAAAAAATTACATACGTTCTAATTCAGGTAAATCAAGGCGTACATCTTAAGGGAGTACCTACATATGTATGAAGAATACATAAGGGAGTGTAGAGTATAAAGAATATGAAGTATATAAGCTGTTAATACCTCCCCATTCTCCAATGGTCTCGGGCTAGCAAACTGAGTGGAACAGGCAGGTTTATCAGCTCTGTTGATTCTCTTCGCTGCCCTCGCCTTGCGGCGGCGTCTCTCGGGCCTAAGGTCCCATAGCTTGCGGCAGTGGTCCCTGTCTCCGAAGGCCCGCACCATTCTCCAGTCGTCGCCCTCCTCGGTGGGAGAGACCTCCAGGGACCAGGCCAAGGGTCGGGGCGACGGCCCTGACTTGATGATTACATGAAGCAGCTCCATTTTCTGAAAAAGAAATTGAAGCCTGTTAAGCAATCGATGAAATAAATGATATTCATTGTTACTCAACTTTTTGAAAAGATAAGTTAAAGTTTTAAAGTGAGATTATTGTTTAGTGACGACATGACTTCCGAATTCCTTTAGTCTATGTACTTTGGTCATTTTTTCCTGTAGATATATGTAGATAATACAGTGCTTATTTACTTCGACGACATCAACATATTAACAAGCTTATCGCTTAATACTAAATTAAAATCTCATTACATATCTATAGGCAATAACATGAAGTCGAACTATAAAGAAACTTAATTTTGAGATGATTGGAATAAGGACAGGATGATGATAGGTAAATAATAAGACACAAATATTTTTCCAGTTATCGGTGTTTTTAAAAGATTACAGATTATCACGAAAATGACCACCAGTATAATAATATACTTAAAAGTATAGCATAGCTAATTACTAATTTGAAAATAAAACATCAATACTTTTATTTGTTTTCCTGTTAGCTAGGACAATAAATGATCAATAAGCCTCATATTTTGCTATTATTTAATCAAATGTGTGTAAAATCCCTCGCGATACGGTCGATGATAAGATAGGCGACATATTGTAATCTAATCTAGTAGATAACTCGGATGTTTGACGTCCAAACTATACTTTTGCTTTCAATAATGTGCCACAGGTGGCTTCAAGTTAAGTAGCACGTAGACCATAAGGAAACATGATAAAAATCTTAGGTATTGTATGGAAATAACTCAAATTATATGGCCAAAAACGTAACAATTTTAAGAGCACTTGGGTTATCGAGACGAATCCAATGATATCCGTATGATTACGATACGGTTAGACAGTTTCGAAAGAATATTACATACACACAACTCTCCTTAGCAGTCGGGTAAAATACCATAGTGGTAGTTAGTAATACGCATTATTTGAAACTTTGCTGTTTATCTAGAGATAGTAACTATGATGCAATGTGGGTATATCACTGACCTATGAATATTATCAATGCCATTGGAATTGCAAGATAGTAGTACTTTTAGAGTATTGGTCACTTCACTAGGGGGTCCTTAAAACTAGAATATAATCAGGAGTACGATTGATCATTCTGATAGAACCAAGTGCCAAGTGACAAAACTTCTGACAAATCCACCATCAGATCAGTACAGTAAACAAAGCAGTAAACAAAGTAAGAAATTCAGAAAAAAACATCATTGACAAGACCACATACGAAGGAAAGATAGCGGACATGACATAAGGATGGCAGGTCTAGGTCAGCTGCTAGAAGTATAGTAAGCATTCGGGTTCCTTGACAACGAAAGATTCGTTTTGATTGATTGGTTATTTTATTTTGGAAATAATGAAGAAGAAGTGGAACGGCGGAGGTAGTAACGCTCCTCGTCCCCCGAATTCCCGCTTTTTGAGGTGCTACTTTCTTAGGAGATTTTACGTTATCACATCTCCGCTAACTGTTTTGTTCCCCGTGGAAGACTGACTCAGGGTCAACGACCAGCGATTAATCCTGGAAATAATTACGGTAAACGGCTTCTGAAACCTCAGCACCACTTTCCATAGCTTTAAGGAAAAATACTGCGGATCATTAGCGACATTTTTGACGACATCCACGGCAACAAACATTTCAGAGAACAAAAAGTGCAACGTTGGGTGCGCCTGCGCCTCATTAGCGAACCCTTACATGGCGACACCGACCGCTGCCGGTAGCGTCATTGCACAATTAACGAGACGTTTTTCTAATTAGTCTTTATTACATCCAGGTATAATAACACTGATATCTTTCTTTAATGGACCCGTTTGCCTTAATAAGCAGCAGTTTAGAAATGTCTTGCTTTCTTGCTGTTTGCAAAAAAAGCGTTCATTTTCGCGTAGTGTTTGTAAGCGAGTTTAGAGGAGTCTGTGTAACATAAGCTTCGTGCCTCTTTCTCCGAATGGGACAAGCTATCGCCTGCGGCTTCACTGCTGTCCTGAGGGAAATCCTGCACACGACTGAAAATCTGTTTTAAGTTTTTTGTTCAGCCGGCAAAGCGTTATCGAGAAGCTAACATCCAACTTTAATATTCACTCAGAAATACATTAATAAATATTTCTGAATAAATGTGATAAGATTTATTATTAGTAATTTTACCACAAATACACTTTTTATATAGGGTGCCATACCCCAAAGGGGAGAAAAACAAGATATCTAACTACAAATCCGGCGTCTTCAATGTAAATGTTGCGTTTACCCTTAATTGACATATGTATTAGGATAGAACCTTAGTTCTTATGTATTGTGTAGCATATGTGTACCAGCATATATGTGACATTGATCTTGAGTTGTATGTAACCAAGGTCACTCTAATAAGCTTTTAGCGTGTCACCGAATTCTGGTCAACACTTTTTTTTATTACTTATTTATTAACTGTTCAGCAGTTATCAGGCTTAAGCAGTATTTAATAACTTAACTAGCAAAGACAATGGGTGCTTCAAAACTAATCATAAGACTACAGCAGTGACCCAGTTCAGTTTGTTTGCTCAAACGATTTGCGACGAGATAACACACGATAAAATGTTCCTTTATATTAATATCCAAATATTTTTTTGTTTATCTTAGCTTCAGATACTAGCCGCAGTTGTTTCAAGATCTTTTAGATTTTATCATTTAAGAAGATGGTTTTATTTTGTACTGAAATATTTCTCCGTGACATTTCGTTAAAGTTGTCTCAAACGGGCTTGGAGTGTTGGCTTATTGGCTCTCCATTCGCTTATTATTTTTCAGGAGAAATTACAGATATTTCTTATTTAGGAGCAGTCAGCGAAATTCAGATTTCAGACCAGGGCTGAATCTTCTTCCAAGTCATTTAAAGATCCTAACGACTTTGGTAAAATATTTAAAGGTGGTATTTTCCTTATCAAAATCATATTCGCGGTATAATTCATAATCTATTTTTGTAAAACCATTATCTCCTAATATAGCAACAAAAGATAAGAAGATAATGTAAGGCTTTTGCTATCAAAACTATTTCTCTTTCGTCAGTATCCGTGAGGACATCCGAAAGGCATGCCACAACACATCCTGTAACAAGCGGATCTCTAATAATCAACTTAATTACTAAACAGATAACAACTATAAAAAAGACGCTGTATTCAATAAATCGCAAAACAGTGTCAAAATTATCCAATAAAAAATATATCAGATACCTTTTGTGTGATAACGTAATCTGTGACGATAAGAGCTTGGGCTCAGTGACTCGCTATACGCGCGCAAAAGCGGTACACTCAACCATGTCGGAGAAGGAGCTTGCCAGGAGAGAGGCAGAACTAAGTGACATTAGAGTGGAAGCTGTGAGGAACCAACAGAGAAGGAACACACACGCAGCAGTGCCGACAGTAGACAGTGCCTATGAAGGACGCACGAAGGGTTTGCCGAAGGTCTCGAGCCGGTCCAATGAGTTCGTCTACGTCAACAGGGCGTATGTCGGAAGCCTGAACAGTGTTAACGAGCCGAGGGGGGCACATGAGCCGATTACTGGGTATGTTTGTGTAGGATTTTTATTATGCTAATGATACGGGTGCAGGTATTTGGTTTCGCTCATAGAGAACTTCATTTATCGGGATAAAAGGGACATTGTAGAGTTCAGGTTTTCTACTCACCTTCATAACGGTTTACATCGACAACGATCTAAATCTATTCAGCAGTGTGTGCGTAAAAACTTAACCGACATACAGACAGACCAAGTTGCATAGGCATTAATTAACGTAAGGAGTGAATTGAACCTGTCTCCCCGATGTTTGTCATCCACCGTTTTAACTATGTATAGTAAAAATACTCTTTAAACTTTATTGAAATAAAATTGTTATCAAGGAAAATTCTAGTGTTAAAACGCATATTTTGAACACTCTTATCTGCGTGATATATATTTTTGATCGGCTTAGCTACGTCGTCAGTCTGAGTGGGATTTTCTTTATTATATAAATTTTCGTTAACTTCTGACGTATGTTTGCTACAAATATTGTTAAAAAACCATTATCTCAGGCACTCTTATGCAGTATGAATGAGTAAACTATGCTATATACGCTATATATGCTACGATACTTCATGTATGTACCGGTATATTTATTAGTAAACCCTTGATTGAAGAACCTATAGAGGCCCAAGTGTGTAACATAGGCGGTTGGTGTACCTAGATAAACTTCTGGGATTGAACTAAATGAGAATGACTGAACGATTGAAAATGAGCGGAAAATGAAAGAATGATACTGAGAGTACATTGCGCAAACGCCAATCAAATTGCACAGAGAAACTTTTATATTATCCTCCCAAAAACAATAATACCAAAAAACGTCCGAGATAAAAATTTATAGTGCTTTATTAAATTTTAGTCAAAGTTTTTTAGTTGGTCTGATACCAGCCAAATATCGGATCGTAGTTATGTGCGTGCTACCATTGATTTGCATACTGATTTATGAGCCCCGACAAACAGTCGGCTGGCTAAAAGTTTGCAGGGTGCTCTTACTTAGATCAAGTATTCAATACATAATTTATATATTAATATCTTAAGATTATTCTATCAAGATTATTTACGTCGTACACATATTTATCTACTGACACGTAACATAATTGGTTGTGACTCAAATTAATTAAATTACATTGTCTGTTATCAAAGACAAAATAAGCGGATTAGGGAAATTGTTGCTATAACAAATTAAACTCTAATGATAGGGATTTCTTGAACTTGGGAAATATGCTAAAGTTTTATCCGCGGATGTTTTAGAAAATGTAAATGAAGATTAGAAAAAGAAGGGAGTTTTGAGCATGAACTTAGATATCTGTGGAGAGGGAAGCTAGAAACGATGGATGGATTGTGTACGAGATGATATTACGGTTAGAAAGAAGGTTGCTTGTGAGATAAAGAAGTGCGGAAGAAGAAAACAAATGATTTGGAATAAGAGAAGCTTTCCTACTCTAAATATTGAATTTCATGCAGTTACACAATTGAAACGTAATAGACAAATAAAAGCGATTTCTTCTCACAAATTCGATAATTTTCTCGAAAGCAAACTATAATTTATTATTATTGGTGAATTCGTATATCCCAAAATTAGGTGGTACAGTTAATGAAATCCAATCATTTGAAAAATATGAAACGGGTCAATATCTATGATACCAAAATTACGTATGACTAATACGATGTACATAGCATATGCTTATCGATTAGTTAGGAGATAAAGTAACCGCAAAACAACCAATTCGCAATATGCTGTAACTGGAAATATATCAACTTTTGCAGTAGTCAAAAGTCATTCGCATATATTTAATGATTTAAGTTGAACGGGAATAAATGAAATCAACCTTTTTCATAAACAAGTGCTCAAAAGTCGGCTAACGAGGTTGATACCTAATAATTGTACGCGTTCAAGTAAGAAAGAGTCACATAAGACCATTAGTATTTGCGATTACTTAAAAATTGTTTAGAGCCCCCGCGACTGCAAACTTTTAGCCCCAAATTCACCGACAACATTTCATTGAACAAGTAATTACTTTGAAATTTAACGTTGTTTTAAGACAATAGTTTGATGGTGCTACCAGACCGACTAAAAAGTAAAGATATTGAAGGTTCTCGATTACCTCCAAATCTTAACAGCTGAAGGGCATTTAAACCATCTGATTAGAACATACGATACATGTAATCTTGAAGATGCAAAAGGTGCGAATGTTTATTGCTTAGAAAATAACAGAAATATTGCGCTAGACTTTTTTGTTATTGAGAAATTGTTCCCGTTAGATTTGCAAATGTGGCCTATGTATGTTATCTATCGGTTTAAAGACAATGCATTACAGGTGGACGCCCTGTCTGATATCAGGCTTACCATATGTCTGATAAGATTGCCCCTTTATTTGTTTTGTGCGCCAAATTCCAGTAGTAGGTACTTCCCCTAAAACTAAATTAAAAAAAAATACTGTTCTAATGCATTATTTAGGATGATAATGGAGACTTGGAAATCACTGTTGTACCCAGCATCAAGGGTCCAAGATGTTACCTTGATTTTTAAATATAACAACTAGCTAGCTCACATGCTGAGGGAGTTAATTGACGCTCGCTCTTTTCTGTTTCCATCTACGTTTCAAGTACAAATCAGACCCCAAATACCCGTTCTATATTCAATAAGACTTGTTGCTATTGCTTTGCCTAACCCCAAATATTTTCATTTCCAGGGTCTACCGCGAGCAGTACTGGGCCTGTTCTAAATGGTCTTTCGCGAAGAAAGGTCTAGCCATCGCTGTGGGAGTTCTCCTAGGCGGTGTGATCGGGCTAGCCGTTACCCTGATCATCAAGGAGAAGTCTGCAGAAGAGATTATTGGAGGCATCTTCATGGCGTCAGCACCTGACTAGTGAATCGATGAACAGTTTGATGGAGCCCTGTGGCCTATTGGTGGAAGATAGTGATCTAGTACTATATGTATATGGACTTGAATGACGTCACGGCGAACGCCATCGTCTCCATTTTGAACGTGAACTTTTCATTTGTGATAATGACTTAATTTATAATTATAACATTAAGATTAGCTTGATTTTTTTAAACGAGATGTTACTTAGACTTGTTGTAGCGTTCAGATCATCTAATGCTTAGATTTTTTCAAGAAAATCAAAGATATTGGAATGGCTTGATTTTGGACTGACATTTAATTTTAAGCCTGTCGTGCATTTTAAATAATCTTCGGATTATTTGATCGACTATAATAATATGAAAATACTAAGATAAGTATTTACAGGTCATTTGATATCGGCGACTTCTAGAAAGTGATCGAAATGTGAAGACAGTCTTAAAATATAATTTTGACCAGTATTGTTAATTCTTGGTAAATCATATTCCAACAAAATATGAAGAGGGATTTATGTAAAATTAGCTTACAAATAAGGCAACCGATTATTTTTTACAAAACTGGCAGTCCCAGTTTTGTAAAAAACCTTCAGAACTCATCATCATTTAAATTTTGCCACTAGCTCCACCTGTATTATGTCACGATCTAAGCAAAACATAGATAGTTTATAGAAATCCGCAGTAAAGCAGTCTCTAGCTAGACGATAAATTAAATTCCGCAATATTGCAAATTATGCACCCTACCAAGTCAATTAAACTGCCAAATTAGAATTATTACGCGTTTCTGTAGGATTAAATGGAAGATTCTGCAAGACTTTTGAGCTGTAAGGCCGGACTATAATACAAATATGTATGTAAGTAAGTAAACATAGATAGGTACATGGTATTTTTTAATTTACCAATAAGGTAAAGGTACATACAAATGTATCGTATTCAATTAGGTATTAAGTTGGGTAAGGTGTGTTTGTATATCGACACCTCCTACGTATATTATCGTAACCAACAAAATGACGATTTTGCTTTTTTATTTCCATTTATTTATTTTTAAATAAGTATATATTTTACATTTTATAAATTTATAAATGTAAAATATATATTTAAAAATAAATAAATGGAAATAAAAATAAGTCGTTTTATGTAAAAAAAGCAAAATCGTCATTTTGTTGGTTACGATAATATACGTAGGAGGTGTCGATATACTTATTGGTTGATTTTAGATTTACATAGATGGACTGATTGAAATTCGTATATATTGATAGTCACATCTAAAAGATAACAATTATGTAAAAGCTTTATGAATATTTGAAATGAGTTTGTACGTTATTATAAGTAAGGCTGTATGTATGTACATTTTGTAAATAAACTATCAGATTCAACCTATTTCTGTTGCCTTTCATTGATATCAATTTCTTTATCAAACAATCCACGAAATATCATTTTTGCTTTCACACTAAAACAGGATTATGTTGATAGTTTATATGGACAGATACTTTGTATGGAAATAGATTCCAGCCGTGGTTATTGGTTAAGCAAGAAAAATATGGAACCAGCTAAATAAAAAAAGCGTCTGTTGATATCGAATCCATATTAGCCGTGATAACGATTGATAAACAGGAGGCTTAGCGAACACTTCACATGAGAATATATACGTATTTGGTTGTTTTGCAAGCGTAAATAATGTCAAGATTATTTATAGTAAGTTATGCGATGAAATCCAATAAATAAGTAAAAAGTTAGATTTATAAGTTTGTAGGTATTATGTCCTTTGGGCTCTTCAATACTTTTATCTACAGACAAAAGAGGGAACCTACTGCCAAAATTTATTATTAAAGATACTTTAATATCCCGATGGCGCAATGGTCACCATGCCGGACTGCCGAACCTGAGGTTCCGGGTTCGATTCCCGGTTCGGTCGACATGATAATACGGTATAAATATGTATTTATAAATATGTATAAATGTAGCTATATGGATAGTCTATCAGTTGTGTTAGCACCCATAACACAAGTTACTCAATAACTTACCATGGGGCTAACCGACCGAATGTGTAAAAAGGTGTCCCAACTATATCCCGACTATAGGTATCCCTCTTTAAACAGTCTGTTGTGTTTTGAAAATAGAAAAATATTTATCTAAAGGTCGCGAAACGGAAACTATGATACTAATAATGTAACTAGATGGATAATGTGTTATCATTGTTTTCATGTATGAAGCATTTTTTAAGGCTTACATAACAAAACATGTAGGCAAATCCATACAGTAATATGTAGGCAAACTAGCGGTCGACTAAAAATTTGCAGTGTGCTCCAAAGCTTAAAATATTACAGGTGAAATTAAAGCGCCTTTTTTGTTTGAACGGCCGCATTTATTTATGGAGGTGGCTAGCTATGACTTATACCGTGGCGCTGCCTGCTTCCATTACGTTGTCGGCGCCGCGATAACCAGGAGATAGTGATCGCAACCATTATGTGGGCATTCGCGTCTTTTGTTAGACCACTTAAGTGTTGTCTGATGAAAACTCTACTGGTTAGATAGTTCGTTTCGTCGATAATTAATAGTACGACCAAGTTGGTTTAGGATGGACCTGACTCATACTTTCCTCGTTCCTATATTTATGTACCTAGCTGACGATTTTTCCTACATTTTACCAATTAGGTTCACTACATTCTATAGGAACAGAATGTTAAGTTTGGAATTGAAAAACTCCTTTTTGGAAATCTGTTAATTAGTTTGATACAACGAAATCGTATAATTACATATGAAGACTTCAACAATCAGGTGTTTCGTCCCAGCCCCAAAACCAAACCCGAACCCACCTTAGGGTAGGTACTACCACTACCTAGTTAATTAATTACATAACTGGTTAATCACACTCTTAAGAAAAATGAAATACCTTCATTTTCAGGCAACATTGTCCCATATACCTATTATAAAAAGAAGCATAAAAATATAGAGAGAAAGAAAGTCTATGTATAAGTTGCCAATGAAACGCACCCACATGTCATATCCACATAGCTACCTACCGGCGCAGCGTGGCCTACGGTCGGCGCCCGCGCATCGCCCTCGTAATAAGCTAACTGCCAGATAAGCTCCGGCCGATACCCGCCACGGGTTATTGATGACACCTGATAAACCAGATCACTGTGCTGTTTAACACTGACTAATTCTTCTAAGTGTTTCTGATGATAAAAGGAACCTCAAAGATCAGAGATAAAAGGAGGAAATAAAGGACCTTCAAAGTCAAAGTATTTTTTTTTTATATCATATAGGCCTATAAAAGCTCTTTCGAAACGTCAAACTAGTTGCACGTTTCGAATTGAGGAAGTCGACTGAAAAAACAAAAAAAAAAGGGTGTGGGTCAAACAGGCTTGCCGGGGCTGTGGGATTGTTCGAAAGAGAGATCTTCTTTAGCGTTTCTATATACCCAATATTCGTATATTTCCCTACAGGAGTCAAAAATTAATTATGTTGAGATATCAGCGCGTTACCAATTAATTAAAGCAACACATCGTTTGACGTGTGCTATCACATTCACTGCAGGCGCTCTATACAAGGAAATAGATACGAAACGGTCCACTGATAAACTACCTACACTTTAAATAAATATACTTAATAGCCGTTTTTCAATTAATTTAATTAAGCCGTGTAGCGACGGCTTAAGAATACATATGTCGCTACCGCTTCTTCCAGTGGGTGTCGTAGAAGTCGACTAATGGAGAAAATTGCACCGAACACCAGTGCGAGAGAAGGAAAACTCGAAAAAAAAACCCTCTATCAACCCGTCTGGCCAGCGTGATAGCAGTAGGCTATATTCCTCTAATGTGCAGAACAAAAAAGCCACGGCCCCTAGTTCCCGGCAGTCCCGCTATTCCCGGTCACGGTGGCGACCGTGGTTACGGTGGGACAGGGGGTGCGAAGAATCTCCGGGTTACGGGAGGCCACCAAACACAACTGACTCTTGCGACGTACAACGGCCGCACGCTACGGCTTGACTCGCATCTGGCGCAACTCGAGGTGGAACTTGGGAAGATTAGGTGGCACATATTAGGGTTATGTGAAGTTCGAAGAGAGGGGGAGGACACCATAACCCTCGAATCAGGTCACCTAATGTACTTCCGAGAGGGAGACCAACAATCCCAAGGTGGCGTTGGGTTTCTGGTTAATAAGTCCCTAGCTGATAACGTTGTGGAGGTGTCTAGTGTGTCGAACAGGGTAGCGTACCTTATCATAAAGCTCACCGACAGGTATAGCCTCAAGGTAGTGCAAGTGTACGCACCGACCTCGACACATTCAGACGATGAAGTGGAGGATATGTTTGATGATATATCAAGGGCCCTCCACTTCACTACAAAGACCCATTACACCGTTGTCATGGGGGACTTTAACGCTAAAGTGAGAGTACAGATTTGCGGCGAATCGGCAGTAGGATCCCATGGATTTGGAAGCAGGAATCATAGGGGGCAAATGCTCGTCAACTTCCTCGAACGCGAGGGGCTCTTTTTGATGAACTCCTTTTTCAAAAAGCAGCCCCAAAGGAAGTGGACGTGGCAAAGCCCCGACACTATGACTAAAAATGAGATTGACTTCATCATGACGAACAAGAAGCACATATTCAGAGACGTCTCCGTGATCAATAGGTTTAATACCGGTAGCGATCACCGACTTGTCCGAGGCTCTCTGAATATCAACTTCAAGGCCGAACGTTTCCGTCTGATGAAGGCCAGGCTCCGACCAACACTGCTCCAAACCATGACAGGATCCGAAACGTTCCAGTCAAATTTGGAGAACCGATTTGCCGCCGTGGAAACCACAACAGACGTTAACCAGAACCACGAATATGTGGTTCGGATCCTCAGGGAGGAAGGTTCGAGATTCTGTAACATGCAGCGTAAGGGCAAGAAATCAAAGCTTTCGGAAGAGACATTAGGGCTTATGAAGAAACGACGTGAAAACCCCGCCTGTCACTTCGTCAGCTAAGCGGGATCTAAACCAAGAGATCAACAAGCACGTACGACGCGACCTCCGGTGCTCCAATACTCTTGCCATTGAAAGAGCAATTGAGCTGAATCGGGGGTCAAAGGTGTTCGTACAATCTCTTGGAAGAAGCCACTTGACGAAGCTGACCACAACAAGTGGAGAAGTCGTTTCTTCGGTGCCGGCAGTCCTTTCGGAAGTGGAAAATTTCTATGGCCGGTTATACGCATCGCATGCATCTCGACCTGATCCCGGAAATGAGGATTCTAGAGCCACATTAACACGCCATTTCACCGAAGACCTGCCAGAAGTCAGCAGTGGCGAAATCGAGATCGCTCTGAGACAGCTCAAAAATGGAAAAGCCCCTGGCGAGGATGGCATTACAACAGAGCTTTTAAAAGCAGGAGGTAAGCCCGTACTGGGGGAGCTCCAGAAGCTTTTTAATGCCGTCCTGTTTGAAGGGAGAACTCCAGAGCCGTGGAGTAGGAGTGTTGTCGTCCTGTTCTTCAAAAAGGGAGACAAAACCCAGTTGAAGAACTATCGACCCATTTCCCTCCTAAGCCACGTCTATAAGCTGTTCTCAAGAGTGATCACGAACCGACTAGCGCGGAGACTCGACGAATTCCAACCACCGGAGCAGGCTGGGTTTCGAAGCGGATACGGCACCATAGACCACATCCACACAGTGCGGCAGATTATACAAAAGACCGAAGAGTATAATCAGCCCCTGTGTCTAGCATTTGTGGACTATGAGAAGGCCTTTGACTCGGTTGAAATCTGGTCTGTTCTGGAGTCCCTGCAGCGTTGTCAAGTAGGTTGGCGATACATCCAAGTGATGAGATGTCTCTACGAAGCCGCTACAATGTCCGTCCAAGTACAGAATCAGCAAACAAGGCCCATACCGTTGCATCGAGGAGTGAGACAAGGGGATGTTATTTCCCCGAAACTGTTCACTAATGCAATGGAGGATATGTTCAAGACGCTGAACTGGAAAGGACGCGGTATCAACATCAATGGCGAACACATCTCTCACTTGAGATTTGCTGACGATATCGTCATCATGGCGGAAACACTGCAGGACCTACAACAGATGCTTAACGACCTGGCTGAATCTTCTCTACGCATCGGCCTACGGATGAACTTGGACAAAACCAAGGTCATGTTCAATGAACATGTTTTACCGGAACCGATTGCGATACACGGCGCCGTTCTCGAAGTTGTTCGGAAATATGTATACCTCGGGCAGACATTGCAGTTAGGTAGAAACAACTTTGAGGACGAGGTGAATAGGAGAATTCAGTTGGGTTGGGCTGCATTTGGGAAGCTACGTCGAGTCCTAACATCGTCGATTCCACAGTGCCTAAAGACGAAAGTCTTCAATCAGTGCGTCCTACCTGTCATGACTTACGGAGCCGAAACGTGGACACTGACGGTACGGCTGGTCCACAAGTTTAAAGTCGCTCAGCGGGCTATGGAAAGAGCTATGCTCGGCGTTTCTCTGAGGGATCGCATCAGAAATGAGGTAATCCGTCAGAGAACCAAGGTCATCGACATAGCCCACCGAATCAGCAAGCTGAAGTGGCAGTGGGCTGGCCATATTAGCCGAAGAACCGATAACCGTTGGGGTAAACGAGTTCTAGAGTGGAGACCGCGCCTCGGCAAACGTAGTGTAGGACGTCCTCAGGCACGGTGGAGTGATGACTTGCGCAAGACGGCTGGCAGGAGCTGGATGCGAGAAGCCGAAAATCGATCTCAGTGGCGTGCACTTGGAGAGGCCTATGTCCAGCAGTGGACTGCTGATGATGATGATGAATAGCCGTTTTTCCGCGTCCCGTGGGAATTACTTACGTATCAGGATAAAATATAGCGTATCAGGGATATTGTAGCTATCTATCAGGGATAGAATTTTGGAAATCCGAACAGCGGTTCCAAACATAAAAACTCCTACATACATACTTACAAATACCTCTTTATAATATACTAGCCGTTTTCCCCGCGGTTTCACCCGCGTCCCGTGGGAGCTACTGCCCGCACCGGGATAAAATATAGCTTATGTTACTCGCAGATAATATAGCTTTCTAATGGTGAAAGAATATTTAAAATCGGTCCAGTAGTTTTTGAGTTTATCCATAACAACCAAACAAACAAAGTTTTCATCCCACCATCTCGGAAAGAGTAGTTTTACCCTTTGATATCTGAGCGCAAAAGTCGTTTTTATCCTCTAGAGCGGCAAAGTGATTTGAATTTAGAACATCGTGTGCAATACTCCATTTGTGACAATCTTGATAAGACTTTTCAAACAAATACATATTATATAAACGAATAAAATACTGCTTAAAATAAATATTTAATTAATTAAGTAATTTTTATTATTGTTTTTACATATATTTTTAACCTCGTTTCATTTTTAAACTGAGTTTTCAAATAAAATGATCCTTAATAGGTACTTCTTTTTAATTTGATACTCATATGTGCGCGCCATTTTGTTTTTTAGCATCTAGTGTAATTTCCTCGATGAGGTGGGATGAAAAATCACGTGTTGCACTCGAGTGCAAACATTTTTCACCTTGTGCTCTTTTGATTCCCTCGCTATCGCTCAGGATTCTAATTATTAAAACACTCGCTACGCTAGTGTTTCAATTTTAGAATCCTTCGCTTGCTCGGTCATCAAAATTGAGCCCGCGGTTAAAAAGCAACTTTGCACTCTTGTATAACAAATAACTAATTCCTCTTTATAATATTAGTATAGATATTAGTATAGATAAATATATGTATAATACCCAGACCAAGGCCATCATGCATGCTTATCACACAGTCAACCGTACCGTAGTTCGGTAGTCCGGCATGGTAACCATTGCGACAACGAGGTCATGAAACGCAAAAACTAATGCACAGATCTTGATAAAACTTGGCAGTTATTAATTTATTTATTATTTGGAGGACCAACAGCAGTAATATTATTTTTTTTTATCATTCATGTGGATATAAAATGGTCTAGCTGCCTCTACCAGTACATATCACTCATATCAGAGTTGAAAATACAAAACAAGAGTCTAAAAATTAATTTTTTTAATACAAAAATAAAGTTACAAAAGTTCGATCGATAAGCACCTGACATTGTTATGTATTCATCCAATTCATGTCAAATATGAATTTGCATTACAACAGTTTGAGATAATTAAGTATAGCTATAACTCTATATAAAATACTTACAATAAAATAAAATGAAACTTATTACTATATTTTAATTTCTTAAATATTTATGATGTAAAAATAATATTTCTGAAATCTTTTCATGCGGCAGACGTTCCCTGCGTTCATTATACAATTTTTCATTGGGTGTTTTGGCCCAGAGGAATTCACCAGGAATCGTTTCAACTGGCACTGCGGTGGCAGGAATACACAAATATTTCTGAGACATTTTATAAAACTCCCTTACAGTGGGATCAGGATTACTATTTAAATAACGTAAACGATACATTTTCCAAAACATAAAGGGGGTCAACCGTCTCATGTATCAACAGATTTTTATAATATAACACCATTCTGAATTCACGTGTTCTTTCTTTTTCATTTAGAAAGTCCAACAATAGTTCTGTTGTTGGTAATCCACGCTCCTGGTCCGCTGTGACGCTGTGAGTAGATGATGGTCCGGGTGTCTGTAGGTCAGGAATGTTTGGCAAAGATTGTGTACCTGCCTTCTGTTTCATTGACATCACACGTTGGTACAATTCATCAGTTATAGTATTAATATACCCATAGTCCTTGATACCATTTGTAGTATAAATGATTGATTTGTCTTTATATCTGGGATCCATAAAACTGGCCTTCCCTGCCAAACTGTGATCATTGCTTTCAAAATTTGACTGATATGCTGTCAAAATTATTTGTTTAAATTCTTTAACCATATCAGTAGATGCACTAGAGCTTTTTATTTGAAATTTTAGCAGACGGAGTAATGTTAGGAGTTTAGACAAATTTGTGTAATGCATACTAGACAAAGTATTAGTCCAAGTTTCAAAGTGTTTTAAAATTTGAAGGCATTCATTAAGGTCACTGTAATCTTTGCCGTTCATCACAGGACGGCCTATTTGAGAGCTCTGTTTTAAATTTTGCAAATCTGTATAATACTGATGCCAATAAAAATCATACTCAGTGGGTTTCTTAAATTTTAATAAGTGTTTATATCTTTTTGGGAACTCTTGGGTTACATAAATGTATTGCAAGCCGTCTTGCACTACTTGGTTTAATGCATAAGCAGCACAGTACACGTGTGGTATCTTCAATTCTTTTGTAACTGCCAATTGGAGGTTCTGTTTATTTGAATGAACTTTCTGTATAACAAAAACCACGAAGGAGAAAAGACTAGCGGAGATGCCCTAACGCAGGTAGGTCACGCGCCTTCAGGTAGGTCAAATACGTCACGACTACGTCACGGCAGGCGTGGCTGGACACCGCCCATATACCGTCCTTTACATCAAACTGACATCTTGTCATGGTTGTATTTTTACCACAATTTCAACAGATTTTATTTGTTACTCGATTAAAACGATGAAATGCGCTATCATTAATTGTAGAAATTGCTCAGGATCCAAACTCAAACATACCATAGGATAACATTTCACGTGTAAGTAATATTTTAGCTTTAAAACATATTTTTTGCTAGAGACATCTGTCGTCGAATAGCTGCATTTCTAGAATCTCTAAGTGAATTTGTATTATTTTCGTATCAATCTTGTATCAATGTATATTATTGGTACCAATTTTTGCCTTAAAAAGCAGCTTCATTTTTCCTTGCATCCTACAAGTTTTTTATAGATTATTTACAAACCAAAACATATGATATATTATCATGAAAATTTAATATTATAAAAACACCATCTTTCGGTAAGTAGTCGACTTACGTATATTTGAAGTAAAATTGTGTTCATCAAGACAGAGAGACCCGTTACAAAATTAAGTGCTACCAGACATCGAAAATGCAATCACCCATTCTTAAAAAAGATCTTATTTAAAAAAGCTGCAATTATCTTAAAATTAATCATAACTCTAACTATGTAGATTTATTTATATTCATCACTAGCCGTTTTCCCGCGGTTTCACCCGCGTACCGTGGGAGCTACTGCCCGCACCGGGATAAAATATAGCCTATGTTACTTGCATATAATATAGCTTTCTAATGGTGAAAGAATATTTAAAATCGGTCCAGTAGTTTTTGAGTTTATCCATTACAACCAAACAAACAAACAAAGTTTTCCTCTTTATAATATTAGAATAGATCAGCAATGTTTTACATAGGTATATCTGTCTTGCCGTACATACTTTTTGAATGTACCTTTACTCAGAGCAACATCCGACTCACATAAAGTCTGCTACTTATTTAGTGGATGCGCCGTTATGATACAGTTGTGAAAACTCTAATTTGATAAACACTGTCCCTATAATTTTAATTCCCATTTTTCTTGGTGAATTTCGTAATGTGGCAACATCGAAAATAACTACAGTCATCGCAGCACGGTTCTAGAACAAATAGAACGAATTTTCGTGCTTGTGATGCCATAGTGGCTAGTAGACGAACTAACACAATGCCATAAGTTGATACTTAAATTACACCATGGGGGTATTTTAGACCCGTGGTGAATAAAAATGATTTTTCATCGAGTCTCCGTTTAATGGTTCCTAGATACCTATTTCATTTCTGGAGGAGTAAATAAATTGTTGTGGGGCAAGTTCTCTGCACAAAATAATACTTATATAACAATTAATTTTCTAACTTTTTTATCTCTCTCTTTTTCTACGTTTATTTCAAATGAATGCTTCTTTAAACTTTCTAATTGAATTACTATTTTAAAAGAATTATTAATTTTGAATATTTACTTTACTTTTGAGTATGTCACTAGTGGTCGATGTTAGTTTAGGGTTAGATATTAATCATCCTATTTCACGCTAGATGGATTTACAAAAAATGGGTGGCTTCCCATAAAAGGCGTATAAGGGTGGAGCACGGGTGGAGACAGTAACGTTCCTCGTCCCCCGCTCACCCGAATTTTGGCGCGCTGCTTTGTTAGGAGATTTTTCGTTAGGGCATCTCTCCTCCGTGGTCAGGTCTTTTCTCCTCCGTGAACAAAACACACAACTTTATCTAGAATATCCCAATCAATCAGAGCTGCTTTGATTTCTTTTGCGATTTGTGTTGCGTTGTTGGCTTTCTGCTGGTCCAATGTAAACAAATTTTGCGATAAATATTGGTCCTTATGAATAAAATGAATGGTCAGAGTCCACATCTTAGTAGGACCTGCCTGACCGTTGACCGACCTCCAAACTTCTATTGAGACGGCTAAGTCATCCACTGATTTCAAGTTTTCTTTCAACTTAGTTTTTTCTTTATTGTATTCTTCAGGAATGAGTTTCTCCAAGACATCTTGCCTGGATGGTAAAGTGTAATTTGGCACACAACTGATGAAAAAGTTACGAAAACCAGTGAAGTTCACTATGTCATAAGAATGCAAATCTTGGCAAATCATTCTCACCAACTGTGTGTTTGGGTTTGTGTTTGTTTGTAATGTTGTTAAATCACCGTTTGTCATCGGCCGCTTAGCTGGAGGAGCGCCATCGGCGTCACCTGCTTGCGTCGTACTGTCACTGACGTTACTGTTGCTGCTCATTTTGTTACAACTTTGTATGTCCCGCACCACAAATTACATTACTTAGCCACTTGACCACACATTTATACAAACAGACTTACAAAATACGACTGATGAAAAAAAATAATAATTGTAATTTAGTTTAATCTGGGTGGCCCATGAGTCACATATGATACACACCCTTTATTTAACTGTTGTGTCCGCATCGCGGACAATGAACTGACAGAACTTCTAGGCCGATGCACCTAAAATTAGTTCTTTTTGCGTTTCAGTTTTTTGGAAGTCAGTTTTATTTATTTGTAAAAGTTTTATATTTTCAGCTTTTCAGTGATACGAACAGCTGTCACTTTCCGCATAACTGCAAAGTTCTCATCAATACGAATAACATAAGCCCAAACACGAGGTAGTTTACATATTCAGTTGTCGAGTTCCCTCAACCTTCTCTGGTCTCCATCGTCAGCTCTAAACCTTCACTGTTGAAAAGTGCTATCAAGCATACATCTGAGTGTCAAGTTTTTACCCTATGTATGACTACAACTTTCGAAAGTTGCCCTCGATTTCTCAGGGTTTCCATCATCAGATCCTAACCTGACAATGGGACCACGTTGAAAGTATACCCTATCAAACAAAAGAAGAATCATCAAAATCGATTAATAAATGGCAAAGTAATCCCGTTAAAATCATGCAAAAAAAAAAACGGTGGAATTGAGAACCTCCCCGCTTTTTGGGAAGTCGGGTAACAAACAAGTAGACTTAAATGCTGGTACCTATGTACTAAAACTTGTTGTCACCACGAAAATGTTCAGAAATTCATTAACTGTGTACAGCGGGGTAATAGCCCTACGCTAAGATCCTACTGTACAGGACAAAATTGCCTAATCTTAAGAACTACTTGCTAACGTTATCCTACACTATCCTAGATATTCTAAGACTTATAATATCCTATCTTAGGTGTCCTAAGCCTAATTACTTATGCAGTCTAAATCCTATTATACCTTTGCCTACCGTATAATGCGTATTATTATAGGCTTGGTGCTTTGTGGTATGCTGTGATACAGACCAGCACCGTGAAAACCGTGAGCATCCTAAAGTAGCTTCTATAGGTAAGTAAGAAAATTAAATCACTAAAGAATAATTTAATATAACATAAATATTTTTATTAAATCGTATAATACTTACTTACTTATAGCAGCTATTTGAAACATGATATACCTAATGTTGGTATATTGCCACAGGAGTCACAAATCAATTATGTTTAGATATCAGCGCGTTTACCAATTAATTAAAGCAACACATCATTTTACGTGTGCTATCACATTCACTGCAGGCGCTCTATACAAGGAAATAGATATGAAACAGTGTACACGACTGATAAACTACATACACTTTAGATATATATACTTAATAGCCGTTTTCCCCGCGGTTTCACCCGCGTCCCGTGAGAACTACTGCCCGTACCGGGATAAAATATAGCGTATGGATGGAACTCAGGAACATTGCAGCTATCTATCAGTGAAAGAATTTTGAAAATCCGAACAGTGGTTCCAAAATTTCTAACTCCTACATACAAACTTAAAAAAATTACATCTAGGTACATATATATGATGTCCTCCTAGGCCGATTATCGGCTACGGCGGCTGTTCTCGTCTAAGGAGATTAGCCAACTGCGTTGGACATATTAAAGTGCACAAGCATTTGCGCAGACACAGGTGCACTCACTATTCCTTCACTCTCATAACCATCTATAATCTATATAATACCAGTATAGATAAAATCCTCAGTGGCGTGCACTTGGAGAGGCCTATGTCCAGCAGTGGACTGCTATAGGCTGATGATGATGATGATGATAGATAAAATTATTATAGCACCCAGACCACGGCCAACATGCATGCTTATTACACAAATATCAACTCAATCAAATTGCGACAATAAGGTCATCAAACGCAAAAACTACTGAACAGATATTGATTAAAATATTATATAGCTTATATAGCTTGTATATCAGAACAACATGAAACTAAGCATCTATACTTGTTTTGTAAATGATGTTGGTTTGCCTGAATTAATGAATAAATAAACAACACTATTTTTATCATTGATATGAATACAAAATGGTCTAGCTGTCTCTATGAGTTCAAAATAAAAAATCAGAGTCCAAAAAGTACATTCTTTAATATAAAAAAGTAACAAAAGTTCTATCGATAAGCACCTGACATTATTATGTATTAATCCAATTCAATTTGCATTACAACAGTATGAGATTATTATGTATAGCTTAAATATACTTACAATAAAATAAAATGAAACTTATTACTATATTTTAATTTCTAAAATAATAACTATGTAAAAATAATATTTCTGAAATCTTTTCATGAGGCAGACGTTCCCTGCGTTCATTATACAATTTTTCATTGGGTGTTTTGGCCCAGAGGAATTCACCAGGAATCGTTTCAACTGGGACTGCGGTGGCAGGAATACACAAATATTTCTGAGACATTTTATAAAACTCCCTTACAGTGGGATCAGGATTACTATTTAAATAAAGTAAACGAAACACATTCCAAAACTTAAAGGGGTCAACATTTTGACCTGGCTCGTGTATCAACATATTCTTATAATACAATACCAATCTGAATTCACGAGTTCTTTCTTTTTCGTTTAGAAAGTCCAACAATAGTTCTGCAGTTGGTAATCCACGCGGTACTGCCTGGTTCGCTGTGACGCTGTGAGAAGATGATGGTCCGGGGTGTCTGTAGGTCAGGAATGTTTTGCAAAGATTGTGTACCTGCCTCCTGTTTCATTGACAACACACGTTGGTACAATTCATCAGTTATAGTAATATACCCATAGTCCTTGACACCATTTGTAGTATAAATGATTGATTTGTCTTTGTATCTGGGATCCATGAAACTGGCCTTCTCTGCAAAATTGTGATCACTGCTTTCAAAATTTGACTGAAATGCTGTCAAGATAATTTGTTTAAATTCTTTTACCATATCAGTAGAAGCACTAGAGCTTTTTATTTGAAATTTTAGTAGATCGAGTAATGTTAAGAGTTTAGACAAATTTGTGTAATGCATACCGGACAAAGTATTAGTCCAAGTTTCAAAGTGTTTTAGAATTTGAAGGCATTCATTAAGGTCACTGTAATCTTTGCCGTTGATCACAATACAGCCTCTTTGAGGACCTGTTTTGAAATTTTGCAAATCTGCATAATACTGGTGCCATGAAAAAACATATTCAGAGTTTCTCGTAAATTTTAATAACTGTGCATATCTTTTTCGGAAGTCTTTGGTTACATAAATGTATTGCAAGCCGTCTTCCACTACTTGGTTTATCGCAGAAGCCACACAGTACACGTGTGGTATCTTCAATTCTTTTGTAACTGCCAATTGGAGGTTTGGTTTATTTGAGTGAACTTTCTGTATAACAAAACACACAACTTTATCTAGAATCTCCCAATCAATCAGAGCTGTTTTGATTTCTTTTGCGATTTCTGCCACATTGGCTTTCTGTTCCAATGTTAACAAATTCTTCTTCTTTTTGTTTATGGCTCCTTCATTTGTATCGAAGATTTTGCCAACGTCAAGGTAGGAAATGACACTGATCGGTTTTTAATTAAAAATAAAATAATACTTATTATTTTCTAGTGACTACAGCGATTGTAGAGCTGAAAAAGGGGGACAAAACATTTGTTAGTATTTGTGACAAACACGAGACGGCACAGCTGTTAGAACATAAATGATTAATTGTCAGTATTGTCAATGTCATACATATTTGAAGTAAGAGCGAAAAAGTAACATCGAAACATCGAAACAATAATAACTATTGTGAGTATAGGCGGTGAATTATGTTATATATATATCTGATTAATACTAATAAACTTATATAACGTTTTAATAATGGGAGAATGGACTAGGGTTAGTAAAAAAGGAATGTTAATAGGACGTGGGATGTCATTAGGAAGGAGGTCATAAAGGGGCGTAATAAGACGGGGGCAGGAAAAGAATAAGTGTTCCAGAGTACCCTCCTCCAGGCCACATTCACAGATAGAATGATCTCTGACTCTGATCTTAGCCAAAAAAACTGGAGTACAGACAAAACCAAGCCGCAATCGAATGATGACCGATGTAGCCAATTTCTTAAAATTCTTGTGTTTACTAAACCAAGCTTTGTGAGGAATAGAAGGTTGAATGGATCCGAAGAATTTACCTTTGACTTTACGGGTTTTCTGCCAAAGGGAATCCCAGCTCTTCATCATAGAAGGTTTGGCGGTGCAGCACAGATCTCGAGGGAAACAAGTCCTGAGGTAAGAATCATCTCCATTTCGAATTGCTACCTTGGCAAGTGAATCTGCATTATCGTTACCCACGATGCCCGAGTGACTGGGGATCCAGGCCAAAGTAACTTGAATACCTGAAGAGTGACATTTAAACAGAAGTTGCTTGATCTGAAGAATAATGGGGAAGTTATGACGAGCACGAAAAGGAAATTTTATCAAATCTTGAAGGCAGCTTAGAGAGTCAGAAAGAATTAAAGTTTTGTTTAGACTATGAGAATCGACGTATTTAACAGCTTCTAAAAGGGCTATTGATTCCCCTGTATAGATAGAGGAGTGTGGAGAAACTTTATTGCTCAGAATAATTTTATATTTAGGGGATCCACACCGCAGTTCCCACAATGCCATCTTCTGAAATTTTGGAAGCATCAGTGTACATAGTGAGCCAGTCCTTGCCAGTCTTCGGTTAAAATCTTATTTAATTTATTATTAGCACCAGGGTCATGTTTGGAAATACCGAGGCTGAGAATGACTTTCGGTTGAAAGAGTAACGTTTCGAAACTAACTTCAAAAAGAGGGTTAGTATTGGACTGGACTAGGGATATGTGGGGATCATTGACTTTACTGTAGCTGTTAATAAGGGGAGGAGGAAGTTTGTGTGACCAGTAACGGGGAAGAGGCAATAAGCTCATGCAGTGTTTTTAAAAGAGGAAGAAGGGGGTGGGATTTAATTTGGAGAGCTTTGAAAAAGAATCTATCCGAGAGGTATTGTCTGCGTAAGTTAAGAGGAGGATCCAAACATTCCACCTGCAGAGCATTTATAGGGGAACATTTCATAGCTCCTGTAATAATTCGCAAACATTTGGCTTGGATCTTATCCAATTTGGCTAAGGCAATTTTGTTACATGGCTCCAACAGAAAGCTGCCGTAGTCAAAGTGGCTCCGGATTATGGCATTATAAAGGATTCTTTGGGTTGATGGGTGAGCACCCCACCGAACCCCAGAAAGGGCACGTAGGGCGTTCACACCTTTTTCACATTTTTTGCTAATGTATTCTAGATGGTGAAGGCCAGATAATTTAGAGTCAAGAATTATACCGAGAAATTTAATTTTGTCAAGAGTAGAAATGGGAACATTATCAATAGATAGGTTAATAGGGGGGATATTACGTTTGCGAGAAAAGACAACCGCATTGCATTTAGGCACTGATAGGCTAAGGCCATGGTCGCATAGCCACTGATTGAGGTAGTATAGAGCAGAGTTTAAGCGAGAAGAGGCATCTTGAGGGGAGGAGAAACTATAATAGAGGGCAATATCATCCGCGTACTGTAGAATTTTGCAGGAAGCAGTTAACCGAAGACTCTAAATCGTGAGTATATAAGTTATACAGGATAGGGCTTAAGACCGAGCCCTGGGGCAGGCCTTTCCAGACTAAACGGGATGGGGAAACGGAATGTTGATGACGGATAGTGATCGTTCGAGACATTAGCATGTTGCAGATTATGTTAACCAACCTCACAGGAACACTCAGCTGATGCATCTTCTGCCTGAGTAGTGGAAGTTGGACGTTATCGTAAGCTGATGCAACATCAAGAAAGACACCAACTACGCTTTCATTTTTTGAAAAAGCGATTCGAACATCCGAAACGAAAATGCTAAGGCTGTCCAGAGTACCCATTCCTCTTCGGAAGCCAAACTGAGAAGGAGATAAGATGCCTTTACTTTCCAAAAACCATTCAAGCCGGTTCTTGATAAGGTTCTCCATGATTTTAGCCAGAACAGAGGACAGAGCAATGGGTCTGTATGAGGATGAATCTTTTGGATTTTTACCAGGCTTTAATATTGGAATGATAATTTGGCATTTCCAAGACTCGGGGACTACCCCAGAGAGGAAGAAAGAGTTGAAAAGGTTGAGGAGTATTTGTTTACAAAGAGAAGAGGATTTACAGATGAAAGAATATGGGATACCATCTACACCCGGGGCGGAATCCCGCAGATGGTCCAAAGCACAAGATAATTCAGAAAGAGAAAAAGGTTCATCGAATTTATCAGAAGAGGGGGGAGGAGAGTCTGACAAGGAAAGGCATTCAAAACTAGGGACAGAGGGAGGGGCTAGCTTACTTATGAAGTCTTCTAGCCAGCAACTGGAGTCATTGGAAGAAATGTCTGAGGAATGGGCGTCTAAGACTCTGCGATATGCCTTAATTCTTTTCCAGACTATCGATACTGGTGAACGGGGAGACAACGATTCGCAGAAGTTATGCCAACCAGATTTTTTCTTTTTCGCCAATAATCTGCAGGTGCGTGCCGAAGTTTTCTTAAGATCGAGATAATTGGTCATATTAATAGAGGATGCGTATCGGATTTCTGCTTCTCTCCGTTTTCGAACGCTATCGGTGCACTCGGCGTCCCACCATGGAGGGGAGGAAATAAATTTCCGGGCAGAGTTTTTTAGGGGGATAGACGCGTCAGCCGCACGTTTTAAAGAGGAGACAAAATTTTCATAGACGTCATGGGAATTAGAGGAGTTTACCTGGGGAAGGGTGTGAAGTTCTGAATCTACCAAGGAAGAAAATTTACCCCAGTCAGCTTGAAGGAGGCGATATTTCTGGAGAGGTTGAATGGGAGGGTTAGGGGAGAAGGAATTATGAAAAGTAATTAAGATGGGGAAATGGTCACTGCCATATGAATTAGGCAGGACAGACCAAGAGAGAATTGAGACTAGAGTGGGAGAGGCAAAAGAAAGGTCAGGGACACTAGCATTTTGTGTAGGGGAGACCCTACGGGTAGCAGATCCATCATTCAGGACACAGAGGTTCATATCATCTAGTAGGTCTAGTAGAAAGCTAGATGAGGGATCATTAGTATGAGAACCCCAGAGCGTGTGACGGCAATTAAAATCGCCTAGCACCACCAAAGGGCTGGGAATGGTGGAGAGAATATGGTTAAATTCAGACAGGATGTTGGCATTAGGGTGAGGAATGTAGGCGGAAACAAAGGAGACGTCCATGGCTCTAATGGCAACAACATGGAGACCAGGATTATGTAGAGGGATGGGAATCTGGGAAAAGGGGACTGATCTGCTAACCAGCAGGGCGCATCCCGCTCGACCGTCGTCTCTGTCATCCCGGAGACACGAGAAACCAGGAACCCTAAAAGGGGACCCCGGCCTCAACCATGTCTCCGACAAGGCAAAAACAACGGGATTGTGGCGATTCAATAGGAACAGTAAATCGTGCTTTTTTTGAGTGATACTTCTGCTATTCCATTGAAGGATCTTTGGCATTTCTACGGATCCAAGATTGAAGCAGCTGCTCAACAAGTATGAGGACGTTGTTCGGTATGGCATCACTAAATTTGGAGAGGATGTTGATAAGGGAGCAAGTGAGAAGTTCAATAAGGTTATCATTAGGAGTACAAAGGGGAGTGGATTCTGTGTTAGGAGGCTGCTGTAAAGCACAGCCATTTGGCTGAGAGGGATTGGGGGACGATACAATCGACCTATGGGCCTGAACATCGTATGACTTGCTCAGCTCGGGTCTAGGTCTGGGGGAACGGAAAACTGTTTTGGTGTACGATGTTTTGGAGGGGGAGGCAGATGGAGAAGAAGGAGACAAGAGAGGGGAAGCAAAAAGCTGAGAGAAGTCGGGAGCGAGAGCCTGTGTGGAATGGTATTGTGGGGAGTTCGCCGTGACGTTAGAGTAGAAGCGTTTAACTCGCGGGAATCTTGCAGACGCCCTCACTATAGCTGAGGTTCTCCTGAGACATAACCATTTTGATATTTTTTTGGCGTGAATGTTCAGGGCATTGATCGTCTGTAGCCTTGTGGTTGCCACCATCGCATAAAATGCAAGTTACCTGTGAGTCAGGGACGTTGCAGCTGTCACCAGGATGCGGCTGAGCGCATTTAAAGCATCGAGCTTTCGACCTACACTGAGAGCGGATGTGGCCAAAACGGAGGCAGTTGCGGCATTGGATTGTTGGGAGATGATAGACTGAGACAGGGAGGGAGGCATTGTAACAGAAAACTCTCTCTGGGAGAGTTTGACCAGCGAAAGTCAGAACCACCGTAGAAGAAGGGGGACCACGTTACTGTATCCCCTTTCTTATTTTTAAAGTTGAGGCGTCTAGCCCGAATGACCTCCCCACAATTGCGAGGAGTTTCTACCCCTGAGACTAAGTCCTCCAAGGTCCAGTCGGTAGGGATATCCCTGACAATGCCCCATACGAGTAATTTGGAAGCGGGGGATTTTAGCACTATAGTTATTTGAGGTAAGAAAGTCACTCTCCACAAAACTATTGGCCTCCGAAGCAGTCTTGAATTCAATGGCGAGTTTATTGCGTCCTAGGGACTTAATTCCACCTTCAGAAATGCCTTTGACGTTATTTTTGTGCAAGAACTGAGCGAACTTCAGGACTTTTAAAGTTGTACCAGTGGCAGGATCAGGCTCAATTTTGGATACAAAAACAGTGAAGGGTGCTCTGTCACACTCATTGTAGAAAAGTTTGGAGTTGGTTTCGAATCCAGGCTTCGAAAAAACCGACTGAATTGAATCAGACGGAGGTCTGTTTTTCTTGGATTCAATGGAGGAATCTGAATCCGCAGGTCGTTTAAGGGCAGATCTCTGCTGAAGACTTACATTTATGTCTTGGGAACAATCTAAGATGTCTATATCTGGAGGAACCCCTCCACCCCCATCAGGGGGTTCTTTGTCACTCATTTCCTTGGGAAATGAGTGTTAAATACTTAGACTATATAAATTTAGACTTACAAAAATCCTTCACCAAACAAAAAAACAAAAACACACCACAGAAACAGCACTAAAACCTCTTCCGAAAGCAAAATTTAAGGTTAAGTAAGCACACCGTGTCAAGACCAAACCTCGAATCGTTAACAAATTTTGCGATACATATTGGTCTTGATGAATAAAATGAATGGTCAGACTCCACATCTTAATATGACCTGCCTGACCATTGTCCCACCGCCAAACTTCTATTGAGATGGCCAAATCATCCACTGATTTCAAGTTTTCTTTCAACTTAATTTTTTCTTTATTGTATTCTTCAGGAATGAGTTTCTCCAAGACATCTTGCCTGGATGGTAAAGTGTAATTTGGCACACAACTGATGAAAAAGTTCCGAAAACCAGTGAAGTTCACTATGTCAGACTGCAAATCCTGGCAAATCATTCTCACCAACTGTGTGTTTGGGTTTGTGTTTGTTTGTAATGTTGTTAAATCACCGTTTGTCATCGGCCGCTTAGCTGGAGGAGCGCCATCGGCGTCACCTGCTTGCGTCGCACTGTCACTGACGTTGCTGTTGCTGCTCATTTTGTTACAACTTTGTGCCTATGTCCGCACCACAAATCACATTAGGAACTTATTCACCAGACATACACCACAACACATGTATGCAAGCAGACTCACAAAATACGACTAACGATAAAAAATAAATTGTATTTTAGGAACATCCTGCCCCATGAGTCATATCATATGTGATACACACCCATTGTTTAACTGTTGCGTCTACATCAAGTAAGTATAGTGAACTGGTAAGTTTTCATGTCTTATCCTGCCTGGGATATCTTATCAAACAGTTTTTTGTTGGTTTAAACGCGATTAAATAATATTCGCCAATAAAGTTATTTCAGTTATTTCAATATCCTGATAAGATTGCTTATGTCAACCGTTACCAACGACCCAGAGGTATCTAGTGAAGTATGGAGTCCGTAGCCAGGAAGCGTATTCAAAAAATAATAACAGCTGTAAACAACTAAGTAATTGATCATTGATATAGTTTTAAGAGCCTGTCCAGAAAGTGCAATTTACGCGCGTGTCCACTCGCGCGGGGTACTAGAGCTACATACATCGCGTCCAGACGAGTTGCGCGAATCCTCTCACGCGCGTAAAACGCTTGCAATGAGTGGCACTCCAGGGACTCTCGACTCGCTCGTTGTACGCGCGTGCGCTGCTTGATACTATGGATGAGTCAAAATTTAACTAACTGACTAAACTGACCAAATCCGTCTAATAGACGTCGTATACGCGCGCATAATATAAGACGGCGTCTAATAATATGCGCGTCAGAACGTGGGAACGTGATATAGCCGCAACAAATCAAAAACGCGTGTAATTTCTTACACAAAAATAAATATAAAAATAAATAATCATTCTGATTTATTTTACCTATGTATTTTTTTATTTAAAGGTAAAATCATTTTTTATTTGGAGTTTCGTTTACGGCACCAACTAAGTATGGCTACCCTAAAATTCACAAGGGCAGAGAGGTTATCATTATTTTTTGAGTACGCTTTGATATTTACTATACTTACTTCTAGTCAAAGACTAACTTATGAATTTTACTCGTAGGAAACTACCGTATTATACCAATTTATCACTTACCTACGCGTGAAACTTTCTGGAACAACCATCGAACTACTTGTTCTCACAACACATTCGAATCATTTTAAGTTATAATAAAACATAATACCATATGGCTCTTGACTGCCAAAATCAGAAGCCTCCATTGTAAACGTAATCCACAGTTAATTAGTTTGTTATTAAGAATAATACCAGCACTGTCTTTAGTTCACTTTATAATCTCACAACAGCAATAGCAACAGAAAACAAACAGAAGTTAAATTATCACGACGAATTTAGACGATTCGCGTTACTGATTTGAGCGCACGCGGGCATCCTTTTTCTTTCTTGTTGTCCTCTCAAAAGTTCCCGCGCTGCCTACAACTTGACACTCCGCCAGAGTGACACTGTCTCAGCTGTCAGCTGTCACTCTAATCCGACGTATATTCTCGTATACTCGACGGCGACGCCGACATATTTTCGTAAAAGTTTTTCATTATAAACAAAAAAGTGCAAAAAAGCGCTATTTGACAGCATCAAAATTAACATTACGTAAAAAATATTGCCAGATAAAAAGTATTCTGACTATAATTCAAAAATGGGAAAATTTCCTTTGTAAGAAACGTAGACATTATAAAAATATTATAATCCAGAAAGTCATAGTTTTTTGCGAGGCAGTTTTACAAGCACTTTTTTTATATCAGTTGTAATCGTTAGATTTTTATAAAGATTTGTTATTATTGTGATATACAACATACATGACAACAATCTCCGGTACGAGATACCTCATTTGCGGGGTAAAATTTGACATTGCTTTTGATGTTCAGAGTTTGGAATCCAATGGAACCCCCAATTCAAAAATTCTTGAGCTAGACCAGGTATGGCGAACCAATGGCACGCACATCTAAATAATGTGTTACGCCTAAATAAGCCTGGAGTACTCACGTCAGGTAATGTGGTGAGCAGTTCCACATGCTGGTAGTCTCCAGCCGCGAGCGTGGGGCTCTGCCACCAGGGTGGCGGGGTCGCCGTCATGCGCGTGCGCTGCCGGGTGCCGCCGCCGCGCCGGCCCGCCCTCCCCCTCGCACACGTCGCACACCACACCACGCCTATAGCAAAAACAAATGTATTGACATCTAAGTAAGATCTAGTATATATTATATTTATTTTGGGTATATATTACCTGTACAATATCTAGACACACGGCAGTGTGTCCGCCAAGTTCGAGCAAAAAAAGCGACACACCGGCCGTGGGTTATATTACACGAACCATTTCGGGCCAAATTCGACCCCCCTATAACTCAAAATCTATTTTATTTACGCATATCAAATTTCTAGTATCTGTTGAGACCCCCCTCACTTATCTAAAATACAAAATTTCATTAATATACCTATTGTAGGTCTTGAGATATTGACGTCAGAAAATCGCTATTTTTACTATACACTCACTGACTGACTGACTGACTCACTCATCAAAAACCTAGACCACTTCCAATGGTCGTATTGACTTGAAATTTGGCATGGAGGTAGGTCTTTATGTCAAGGTAAAGGGAAAAATCTGAAAATGGCCAAGTGTGAGTCGGTTTCAAATAATGAAGGTGTAAATTTATACCGCTAAGGAACTAAAACGAACTAAATTTATCTATATTTATATAATATATCATCGAATGGTCCTACCGATCTGAAATTCGTTACAAAGGTTTGTATTTAGTCAAAGTAAAGTAAAAATCTGAAAACGGCCAAGTGTGAGTCACTTTCGAAAATAACGAATGTGTAACTTTTATCCACGAACATAATATATGACAACATGTCATGTCAGTCAGTTGGTAAATCTAGTCCATTTAGTTAATCTAGTTCATTTCTTTGTAAGAAGCATAGTGCATATTCAAAAATCTGAAAGATAGTATAAATGAGACATTTCCTTAACTATATAACTTAATCAAAAGAAAAAAATGAAATAAACAACCTTACAAAAATAAATGAAATCCCACCCAAAACAAAAATGTGAAAGACTGCCAAGTTCGATAATATGGGAATGCTTCGCCTATAAAAGAAGTGAGATCTGAATAAGTACCAAGTTCCATACACATACCTCAGTTAAAAATAGTTACTTTTTAATGATGTTACTTGGAAAGTTTTAATAGAAAATTAAATACTTGATTCATTGCGTTTAGTAGGTTTATAACAAGGTCTCACTTCTTTTATAGGCGAAGCATTCCCATATTATCGAACTTGGCAGTCTTTCACATTTTTGTTTTGGGTGTTAATTATACACGTATTATTTATGTAAGTTTTTTAAACAGTATACAGCTGTTTACTTTCATTTCATTCTTTTTTCACACTGTCTACATCTCTTTTATTCTCATTTTTATTTCGCAGCTATGCTGTAAGAGATTTCTTCAGACTTGACTTCTCTCGGGACGCGTGCGAAACCACAAGAAACAAGTTATCTTCTTTTAGAAAGGAATATACCTGAACAGCCACTTCTTCTACACAAGAGAACATGACTTACTTTCCTGGTGTGTCTCGGCAGTACTCCTCAGCACCGGCATCGCCGCAGGTGGCGTTGGCTGTCACGGTGGAGTAGGGTGCCACATCCAGCGGAGCGGGGACCAGCCCGCTAGCCGCTCCGCTCGTGAGCACCTCGCCCACAGTCGTACTAGACAGCCGATCTAGGAGAGCGCGACCTGGTGACAAACCATAGAACTATTAACACAAACGTTGAAGAGCCCGTGGTTAAATAACAGTCGATTTATTATAGTAAGGTTAAACAACGCATGGTAGGTACGATCGGTCTGTAGATGGATCGAGCACGTTTAATTGGTGCATCCCGGCTTTTATTTCTTTTTTTCTTTTAAGTCTGACAATTAGCATTTTGTATTCACTAAGAACATTGGCAAAAGACAGACCGAATCTATGTTCATCTAGCTGAAACCGTGTGAAAAGTAAGTTTCTTTTCTAAAATAGGTACATAATATTAAGTATAAATAGATAGAGTAACTTCGTAACTAAAAACAAAATAGTTTATGTTAAGAGCTAACAGGTCTACCAGTCCCCTTTGTTTACAGAGCCCGTGACGATTGAGATTTCACTAAGCTTATAAAACCCGGTGCAGACAGGTACTTGTCATCAACGTACTTTAAAACACAATAAGCACGCGACGGACTTACTAAGTTACTAAAAATAAAGATTCTCATACTTCTAGTGCAGGTAGATACACTGTAGATATACTGTATTATATGTATGTGACATTATGTTTGTTAATAGTGATTTGTTTCTCAGCTGTACTTAAGGGCAGAGCCGAGTGAATAGACGAGTAGTAGTATGGGAAAAAATGCCCTCGGAAAATGGGCGAAACTGTAGGAAACCGCTAGTTAAGATCGTTTAGATAAGGTATTACAAGACCTTTTTGAATTTCCAGTAAGTGATGGAGCAAAGCTGTTGTAGCTTTGTGGGTATTCATTTATTTAAGGTGCTATTGCCGTGAAACAAGAGTTGTAGACTTAAAACCAATGTCTCCCTCTTTGTGGTCTGCGGTCAAACCTGGGACCACACAGCATGCGACGAAGACAAAACACACATACAGTACGCAATAATCTTCCATTCTTTCGGGAAAATTACATTTTATTGGCTCATAAAACTTAAAACTATACAATGAGGTGAAAATCATGGTTCTTTTCAAGACATCAGGATTTCAGTTTTTGAATTTAGCGCGATTTTCAGTTATAAACATGTGTATCTAAGGTTGGTTTTCCTCTGTCCTTGCTCACTAAGTGACGCCACGATTTTGTGCTAGGCATAGAGTTGTAAATATTTTAACACAAGAGAAACAACGTTTCATAAACCTTAAGTTTATGCGAAAGCTGCGTTTCTCGATGAACATAGAATGTGTTGGTCGTAATCATGCTCTGTCACACTTACTAATATTGTGAAGGAATCTGTCTATCTGTGTATGTTTGTCTGTAAAATGCTATTTGTAGTGTATGCAGGTACATGTGCATCATTGTATAGGTTATGTCATTATTATGACGCCTCGTGCGCATACGTCACTCGGTTATAAATACCGGATCGAGCGGTGGGGAGTCAGTCGTTGTCAGACTGTCGACCTGTGTGGTGGTGCGTTGGCGAGTCGATTAACATAATAAAATGAGCGTACAATACATTGGCGACGAGGATAAAACCGTGAGTGTTTGGACCAACAGTTACCTATTATCTAATTTTTATAATTTTGAACTACCTATTAGTTCTGTGATCCAGAAAAATATTTGATATACAAGGTTATACTAAATAATTTGTCCTATTCATGCCTATACCAAATTAATGTATGCTAAATAAGCTTTGACAACAAGTAACCTCTGACCGATGTTAATATTCAATCATATTAAAAAGAGCAAAAGGAAAGAAGGAAGGGAAGAGAGTAGAATGACAAAGTATACATAACTTTTATGTTCATGTATGTATCACCCGAATTGCAAACAAATTTTAACCTTTTTACGTAATTCTTTGTTTAATTTTACCTTGTTACAATTCTAATGGAAGTAGCAATATTTATTGCAGGTGTTAATATTTATCAAATGAGTAATTTATAATACAAAATCATTACTTGGTGATCAGTTTACTCATTCTTAAGGCGAGGAAGTGGTCAACAATAATTCCATAACCGGCACGCGCATCTAAGGCGCCAAAAGGGGTCGGAGCGTCTGAGCGGGGCGAGGATAACAATACGCGCGCTAGCTTATAACTAAAAGTCGTAAGCGACAAAATGGTTTTGTAATTTTAATATTTAGAAATGATAATTTAATAAAAATTCCTACTACCATTTTAAAGAGTATGTATATACTCAACTACTAAAAAAGTTAAGAGGCTTAAATCGGTCCCGTTTGCCCATAATATGTGAATCTCTTTTTAAAAAGAGGTATGTTTGATATATTTTTCTCTGTTATAAAAGTTACCTAATCATGTTTCTACAACTAACAAAATAAGGCTTATATCATGAACTTTCAGGTAACCAAGTTGTATTTTGATCCGTTTTGTATTTACTGAGAAAAATTGACATCCTTGGCGCCAAAAATTCCAATTCGTCCTCTTAAACCTGCATCAAAGCTTATTCAATAATAGGCATTTATTGGAAGCAATATAAAGTTGCTGGTTGTTGAATTGTCGTCAAGACGACTTTAGCAGTGGTGGGATTTCCTAGAGGATATAATACAATAACCTATTTGCCTTATAATCAATTGTGTTTAATAATTGTTGTGCTTGCATGCCAACAAGGCGGAATGTACACGGATCTTATTATGTTGTTTACAATCCTATTTTGTAAGTGCCTGCATTCTAAGCAAATAAAGACCTATTCTATTCCAAAAATCTGCTGGTCATTAAATTGACAGCTTGACGGTTAGCAGTAGTGTATATCTACTGGTCATTAGATTGACAGCTTGGCAGTTGGCAGTAGCGTGTATCTACTGGTCATTAGATTGACAGCTTGGCAGTTGGCAGTAGTGTGTATCTACTGGTCATTAAATTGACAGCCTGATTGTTGGCAGTAGTCTATATCTACTGGTCATTGAATTGACAGCTTGATGGTTGGCAGTAGTGTGTATCTACTGGTCATTAAATTGACAGCCTGATTGTTGGCAGTAGTCTATATCTACTGGGCATTGAATTGACAGCTTGATGGTTGGCAGTAGTGTATATCTACTGGTCATTAAATTGACAGCTTGGCAGTTGGCAGTAGTCTATATCTACTGGTCATTAAATTGACAGCTTGACAGTTGGCAGTAGTGTGTATCTACTGGTCATTAAATTGACAGCCTGATTGTTGGCAGTAGTCTATATCTACTGGTCATTGAATTGACAGCTTGATGGTTGGCAGTAGTGTGTATCTACTGGTCATTAAATTGACAGCCTGATTGTTGGCAGTAGTCTATATCTACTGGGCATTGAATTGACAGCTTGATGGTTGGCAGTAGTGTATATCTACTGGTCATTAAATTGACAGCTTGGCAGTTGGCAGTAGTCTATATCTACTGGTCATTAAATTGACAGCTTGACAGTTGGCAGTAGTCTATATCTACTGGTCATTAAATTGACAGCTTGACAGTTAACGGTAGTGAACGTCTACTGGTCATTCAATTGACTGTACACGCATAAATTATCTGGCGATAGTTGTCAACTACTGCAACAACTAAATAGTAAATCTTGATAATTTTTATATTTTCTGTGCCCGGTGATTTGGATCATAAAAAGCTTCCAAACTTAACTTCTCAGAGTCTAGTCAACAACTTATACCTGCTATATTGTTCTGGTACTTAACTAACTTAATTCAAGTGCTTGCAATATAGAGCAGTTGGCTAATCCTCTTACGTGAGTACAGCCGCCGTAGCCGATAATCGGCTAGGAGGACATCATCATCATTTACCCAACTGGGCCTTCTCATCTGTGACAAAAAAATCTTTTAAGGATGATACCTGGAAGGAGTTCCAATGTAGATACTTACTCTGGGAACTGTCTAATGATGATTAGCTCATGGATGATTGTTGCAATCAAGTTCTCAAAAGTTGATGATTGCGTGTGCTTTTAAAACCTTCAAGACTCAGGCTTGAATGAATTTTAATTGGTATCTTAGCCTCTTTTTTATTGATTTACATTGGTGTTTACAAATAGTTTAACAAAGTGGCCCTCATTATAATATTGTTATTTGCAAATTATGTTTTACAGTATTGCAGTACCAATAAGCAGTATAAGTACATTGAGAGTTGTGGAAGAATATGCTTCCATAGGAGCGAATAACGTAACCATATATGAACATATATGAAATAGAATCCATTTATTGATCTCAAGTTAATAAATCATCACATTAATATATTCTTGAAGTGCACACCTACTTGTAATATAAAGTTGTGTAATTTCCTCAAGCCATCCCATAAGATAAGATCCATATGGGTGATGGGATGGATATCTATTAACAAAATAATGTCTTGTGTCCATAGCGTTAGGGTTAATAATAATTGATCTTAGAACACCAATCTTAGGTTACCGTAAGACAATTGGACTCGCATGAGAGGTAAAGAACTTTATCACTATTTACATTTATCGACATTTATTACTCTTTTGTGCTAATTAAACTACACAGTTGCGTCGACATTTGGTTAATAATAACTAAAATATTATTAAGTTCCTAAGTCCTACTGCAAAATATAATCTGAGTAAGTGTTCCTTAAAGTATAGGAAGTAAAATTGCCCTTAGTCACCAAATCGTTTAAAAATTTACTGGGGTGCTGTCCCTATAAAAGATAATAATATTTTTATATTCTGGTTGTCTAACTAAAACAACGTAGATAAAGTCAGCTGCAATAAAGGGTAAGCGCTTTTGAACGAAAACTATAAACATACTTATGCAGCCAACTATACTTACATAAAAAAAAAAATATATATTACGTTACCTATACGCGGTCATGAAATTGGAAAAGCGTAAAATATTAAAAATGGAAGCAGCACAAAGCTGATCATCAAATTGATGAGGTCAAGTATGACATGAGAGCAGCATAGCTGCTCATGAAATTGAGATATAGAATTAGAATCCCACATTTATCTATGTGTAGACAAATGTTTTAGAAAGTTTAGCGGTTGTTTTGCAAAAGGAAAATTGCATCGACTAGAAAACTGTTTGTGAGCTGCTGTCACCTTGTTGAAAGGAAGAAGAGCATGAGTTGAGGGTCAGGGACTCTTCTATTTTATGGTGATGCAGAATGTCACAGCTTCAAAATATATAGTGCAAAGTTAGTGACACCTGTTAAAGTGCGTTCGTTACATAATATGGTTCTAATTAGTTAAAATCTAATAATATAATTAGTTAAATATGTAACCATGACACTAAAAAGCTTACCATCAAAGCATAATAATTCTTTGACTACTTTAATTTTTGAAAACCACATTAATAAAAGCAAACAAACATTACAGAACGCAATGTCCGGTGATAATAGTGTTCTTGGATGCCTAACCGAAATATAAGTATTCCTATCGCACTATTATATCATCATCATCATCATCATCATCTCAGCCATAGGACGTCCACTGCTGAACATAGGCCTCCCCCTTTGATACCTTATAAAGACGACCTTATAAAGGTCACCGGAAGACGCTGGATGCAGGTCGCTTCCAACTATTATATGCAGTAAGGTATTCATATGTTGGGTGTTGAATGCTAAGAAGCTTACAGTTTCTTGACTAGATATTGGACATACATTGATGTAGGGTATTTAAAGCCTATATCAGAATTTCAGCGAGTGTACTAGCAGAAACGTGCAAAGTACTAGCGCTGATCAATAGGGTTGAAGACCAGATTGTTTGTTACATTGCTGAGATAATGATAGGCTTTGATATTCCACTCTCAAATTAAAAACTACATATTACCAAAATTAGTTGAGTTAGCATTCTCTTGCTTACAAGGCACACAAAGTACTTAACTCGTACATAGAACTACAATTTAAACCATTAAATTGGTGACAAAATATGTGGTCGCCATTAAATTGGAGACAAAGTATGTGGTCACCATTAAATGGGTGACAAAGTATGGAGTCACCATTAAATTGGAGACAAAGTATGTGGTCACCATTAAATGGGTGACAAAGTATAGAGTCACCATTAAATTGGAGACAAAGTATGTGGTCGCCATTAAATGGGTGACAAAGTATATGGTCATCATCAAATTGGAAACAGTCCATCTAGGTCACCATTCAATTGGGACGATCTTATGTGATTACTTTCCTCGTACGGCTCGTACGGTTTTGAATGAGTGAAAAGCATTGATGAGGTACCCTAATGCCGATCTTTTACCTTGGAACAATGCATTCTGTATCAGTTTTAAGTGAAGTCGAACCAAGCAAGATGAGTGCTCATTATCTGAAGGCACAGCAATATTTCAGACTTGCTTGATTTCACATGGACTGATTGGCGGGATGTCTGCCAAATGGACGGATCATCTCTAGTGTAGATATAATACAGGGCCGGAACAGCGGCTACAAAACCTGAAGTTAAACTTGCCGGCCTGATATCACTGCTACGAATTTGTCTTGTTGAGCCTGAAGCAGATGCTGGTATGTTACCGTCTGCAAAGGGACGGATTTTTATTTATGTTTATTTCACAAGGGAAGGGATGTAGTGTCCTGCAGTATCACCGATATCTGTCGTCTCCTTAAATGGAAAGGGAAATGAAATGGAAACGGAACAAAGTAAATCAGTTTGATGGCAGTGTGATCGGTGGACTGATCTGATAGCGTGGTTTTGTTGTGCTGCAGGTGTTTGATAGATCTTTAAGAAATTACCAAAATATTTATGAGTTTGATTGTTGGACTTTTTGAAACAAGGTTAAAATCAAAACAACAAGGGAGAGATGTAGTGTATGCAGGTACATGTGCATCATTGTATAGGTTATGTCATTATTATGACGCCTCGTGCGCATACGTCACTCGGTTATAAATACCGGATCGAGCGGTGGGGAGTCAGTCGTTGTCAGACTGTCGACCTGTGTGGTGGTGCGTTGGCGAGTCGATTAACATAATAAAATGAGCGTACAATACACTATTTTATTTGAGTTAAAGTTATTTTTCATCCCACCATCTCGGAAAGAGTACTTTTACCCTTTGATATCTGAGCGCAAAAGCCGTTTTTATCCTCTAGAGCGGCAAAGTGATTTGAATTTAGAACATCGTGTGCAATGCTCCATTTGTGACAATCTTGATAAGACTTTTCAAACAAATACATATTCAACAAATGAAATACTGCTTAAAATAATTATTCAATTAATTAAGTAATTTTTATTATTGTTTTTACATAGATTTTTGACCTCGTTTAATTTAAAACTGAGTTTTCAAATAAATGAACTTTAATACGTACTTCTTTTTAATTTGATACTCATATATGTGCGCGCCATTTTGTTTTTAAATTTCCTCGATGAGGTGGGATGAAAAGTTACGTGTTGCACTCGAGTGCAAAGATTTTTCACCTTGTGCTCTTTTGATTCCCTCGCTATCGCTCAGGATTCTAATTATTGAAACACTCGCTACGCTCGTGTTTCAATTTTAGAATCCTTCGCTTGCTCGGTCATCAAAATTGAGCCCGCGGTTAAAAAGCAACTTTGCACTCTTGTATAACAAATAACTATTAGTAGGTAGGTAGGTATTAGCCGTATTAGAATCGAAGTCAAGGGACAAGCATGGTCTTTCTCGAGATCTAGCTCAGGTCAGCAATAAAACTTCGTAAAACCATTAAAAATTATATTAAAAACTCATACTGTACTTTTGTGATAGCAAAATTGTAAGACATAGAAAAATTATTATCCTTACAAGTACTTAGTTTATTCTAAAGGCGGGTGAAACTGGGTAGAGCAGCTAGTTTCTTAAATTCCTTTGAAAAGGACAATTATCCTTTAATGTTATGAAATTCCCATGTGGCAACACCAGCCTGTCATTGCATATGACAGCTTGAAGATACTGTTTAGTTCAAAATGTTGCCATGCCGCGGTTATGGTTAAAACATTTCTTGTTCTACTAAAATAGACTTCACGTAAATACACATAACTATTCGCGAAGAATGAGAACTAGCATTAATTTTTTATTTATGTGATATTTTTCGTTTGTTTAAAAACAATTTTTAATGCTTTTTTCCTTCCATTTTTTCACGTAACCGAATAAAAAAAGCTTATGTCAGCAATAAGGACAGTGTGCTTCCCAAGAGTGAAGTTTTTTTCATTCGATTCAGTTTAAAAGTATTTCGGAACCTTTAGAGTACAAATAAAGAATACTGAATATGGCATCCCTATACCTATGCTACTTTTAGCGACACGAAACATTTGTCGAGTGTGAACCATTTTATTTATTTTTGTTGACGCGATAAAGGCCTGCAAGGTGCTTTTATTCAAATGAGTGCAGTTATCAGCCAGCGAGTGCATTTGCATTCGTGGAGCGTTGCAGCGGACACCCGGTCGACTAATTGGCATGGCAAGTGGACTGATACTGATAGGCGCAAGCGCAGACGCCTGTGACGTCAGCGTCAGCTAGTTGATGTTCTTTTTTTCGAATCTGCTAGGGTTTTTATACCACCTTCTTTGTTTTAGATCGCGCCTTATAACTTTGCAATTCTCAAGTTAGCCATTATATAAGAAAATAGGAAAATACTTTTGTTGTCACTGAGTATAAACCTAATTTTTTTTAAAATCGGCCAAGTGCGAGTCGGACTGGCGCACGAAGGGTTGCGTTATTTATTAAACGGACAAAAAAAACACGTTTGTTGTATGGGAGTCCCCCAAAATATTTATTTAAATCTAGTTTACAGTATTTTTTGATATAGTGGCAACAAAATTACATAATCTGTGAAAATTTCAGCTCTCTAACGGAGCGAAAGAGGAGCAAAAACAATAATATATAAAAAATCCTTATAGTGTTTTCGGTCAGAAAATTATCAGTAGGAATTAACACATTTTTCGGTTAATTTCTGTACCTGGCACCTTCACACATCTCGATGACACGGATGTATGCGCCGGAGTCGCTTTGAGCGCGCCGCGACGCCTGCGCGCATACACTAGCTTTACTGCCTATCCCATTGTTCAGCAAATTTATAGCTCGTTATTAATAATTCTCATATTCATGGATAAGCACGAACGGTTATTAAATGTTAGAGAGTATATTGTTTTGATGAGGAAATAACAACATTAATAGCTTTGTTAGAATCACAATACATTTCGCGGCTTGTTGTCTTTCTATACTTATATTGCTTGTTGTCTGCGTTCTATAGAAAAAAAACCGGCTAAGTGCGAATCGAAGTCGGCATCAGAAAAACTTCATCTATGAAAAATTCAACTGTCAATCACCGTTCAGCCTAGTGACACACAGCCTAGTGAAGAGATCGACGAACCGACTGACAGACAGCAAAATTAGTGATTAGGGTCCTGTTTTACCCTATGAGTACGGAACCCTAAAAATAAATCCTAGAACGAAATAAGCATGACTAGATACTAGCATCATAATAATGTTACAAGCGAAAAAAAAAACATGAAATCAACGGCATAAGTTTGTCCGCAAAAGGTATAGTTATCCACGAAAAAGGGAGTTCGATGTAAAAAGGCAGTTCCGTGGGAGCGAGATGTCCTCGGGCCCTCTGAGGTCCATTAAGCTCATTAGACCTCACCAAATATGGTCAGGAGACGCGTTTTTGTGAGGACACTCCAGACGGACTGATGCGGACTGCCGATGTTGAAACGTTACGATCAAATACCGATATAGAAGCGAGTTTATCTGACTCGATCTGTCATGTTTATGATTGGGCAGTGTTATGTGTGTTTACAGGAAAAATGATTGATTCGTGAGGACTGACATCATCGATTTTAAGTGTACTTTTTGCAAGCTACTATCATCAAGTCACTTGATGATATCGCAATATTTAAAGTAGGTACATAATTAGTTCAGAAACTTGATTAGATATTGCACAATGTTCTAGAAACACATTCTTCAAATCGAAGGGTATGGAAAATTTTATGATGTGTTTAACCCACTTATAGAAAAACTTTAAGTTTATGTATGTACCTATGTAAATTATGTTATTTGTTCAACATGACACTGCATTTTCTCTCAAGGTCCTTATTATCACATAATAATGCAAGCCCTATTTTGAATTGAACAGATGATATAGCACTTTTAGAGAAACGAAACGTATGAACATTGGTACAGACACCAGCCGGTCAACCTACCGGAATCTGTCAAATAACAATCGAACATGAACCTTCCACTATTGTGATAAGGTTGAAAATCTAATTGACAGATATCGGTAGGTTGATGTGCTGTCGTCTGTAGCTATGACTTGAAGAGTGAAGAAGTAACAAACATACCTTTCATAATATTAATGGGTCTTCATTAAATGCTAAGCATTGACATCAGGGCACGATAGTATCAACATGAGTTCAGCATACATTGCCTCGCCGCCCCTCGTATAGAATGCAATGAACGAAGGCGCGCGGAATACTTCAAGGGTTCTGTCAAGGGATGGCGGGCTTAATATCGAACGTCTGCATACAATCTCACATGTTTTCAAGAGAAAAAAGTTATTTTCAGGATTGCAGTTTTTATTTTCAATTGATTTCAATTCTTTGAAGGATCAGTCAATTATAAATAATTGAACTCCTTGAGACTCTCAAGGTGTAACATACGTGTCTCACCATGGAAAGAACTAGAGGTATAATAAACAGTACGATATTTGAGACAATTTCCTAAGGTCCTTACCAAAAATAAAACTCGATCCTTAAAATATTTAAACAAAGACCTATCCCAAGTTTTTACTCATAACGTAATAATATTACGTTGTTGAGGTACACCCCTACACACGAAGGATCAACGGCTTCCCGTTATCCTGTTTTAGATCTAATTCCTTACAAGCAGTCGACTCTTGCGCATCTATTCACTCGCTTAAGGCGAGCTCCTCAGGTGATAAATCACGACCAATCGAGGTTGTTCGTGTCCGGGTTCTAATTGAATTATTTGCAGGGTAAGGCAGTGAATGAAGTTACTTTTTCAAAAATGGAATACCAGTGAATCTACAACTGAACTTGGTATATTAATTCTTAG
Organism: Helicoverpa zea x Helicoverpa armigera; assembly: GCA_033682625.1. NCBI lineage: Eukaryota > Metazoa > Arthropoda > Insecta > Lepidoptera > Noctuidae > Helicoverpa > Helicoverpa zea x Helicoverpa armigera. Next base: position 14,019,703 of record JAWIIS010000020.1, read on the forward strand.
GTAGAGCATTTTGCTAATTTTCCATCACCTTAACTTCTGAGGATATCAAAGTAAGACATGGAAGATATAGGTATACAAAAACCCCTGGCTTCCAGCATCAAAACTCGTCCAAATCATTGTAATATTAACCTACAGAACAAAGAAGGTCTCGAAGCCACCTTATTATGAGCTAAACAATAAAATGGTGAATCAGCCGAGATAATTGGCGTGGAACGTTGGCGAACAGGCTGCGTATGCGCGGCCCAGACGGTGTGTGACCACAGGCTCGATGGAGCGGAACAAATTACTGGTGCTAAGGTCTCTGCCACACGCAACTGTCCTGGGCCACTCTAATAGTAAGCAAAATATTTTAAGACAAGAGTTCTGCTGAGTTTCATCTCAGGGTAAAAAAAATCTTGTAATTTTATCAAGACTCTCCCTAATATTATACAAAATTGTTTTATTAATAAAAACCACTTTAAGTTACAAAAAGTCCAGAATTCCTTAAAAAATATTTTGAAAAGATTGGCCGGCGGCTCGCGCAGTGTGTGTCCGGCCTTACCTGCGCGCACGCATGCAGCGCCGCGAGCGCCGGCGCCGGCGGCCTCCACTGACAAGGGTGAAATTGAACAAAGGGATGGTACTATTAGTGCATGGATGGTTGCAACTTTCAAGGTGGAATTGTCTTTAAAAACAAGTGTTTTGCTACGATTGTATAAAAAAAGGCCCGATTCTTGGGTACCGTTTTAATAAAAATATTGAAGCTATTAAGATGACATACATACATTATCCTCCTAATATTATAAATGCGCAAGTTTGCAAGGATATGTACGTTACTCACACGCTCATTAAGTACCTATTAATCAATTCAGATTCTGATGGGACCTTGGCAGTAAAATAGCTTATTTGAAAATCGCAAAAAAGCTTATTTTATCCGTCTGCTGGAAGTAATTTCCTCGGTAAATCGTGGGTATATAATACATAAAGATTTGTTTCAGATACCCTTAACACTTGTTAGGTAGACTATTATTAGAAGGGAGGCAAATAAAATCAGGATAACCGTCACCGACCCTCAACTTCTCAGGATTAAATAAATATTAAAAATAACTCTAAAACACTATCCAGCTCCTGAATTGACATTACTCCTCTAGTTAGTCTAGACACCTTTTGCCATCATGTTTAGACCATCATAGCAATCCAAAATCTTGAACATTATGAGGATCTATCTGCCTTCACGGTGAATATACAAACGTCATTCATTATAACCGCAGTGCCTTCATGTCAGGCACTAAGGGGCACTACCCCCGCTGTGCCCGGGCAATAAAATGTGCCTTTAAACGGCACTTCATTAAAATTATACAAGTTGCTTTGTACCCCAGTGACAAACGTGGGTACTTAAATTATTTCTGATTTCTATGGGGTCTGAACATGGGTTTTTGGAGTTCGAGTCTTTGTGCAAAGCTCCTGTTATGGGTGTAAGTGTCTGACGAGATAATATATGGATTTAAAAGCTTTTGAATGGAATATTTTATATTACCGAATTCTTTGCATCCTGATAAATATTCATTTATTTTTTCTGGTTGTATCCAGTAGAAATTAGTTTCTCCGCCATTCTTTTTAAGAATGTTCGTCACACTACTCTCACGATATCGACATTTTAAACAGCTGCCGCCATCAAACCAGTTACGAACTATGAACAATTAACACATGTTAATTGCTACAATAAATAAAAAGTATCTACACAACGCCCCTTCTAACTGTTCCATATCAACATGAAGATTTTGAATTAAAATTCTACGTCGACGTAGAACGTAATTAAGGACGGGTCACTGCTACGCCGAATGCTATTTTTACTAAATTCTACCACATAGATTTAGAAAATTATACTAGAGTTGGTGGTCTGATTTTGAAAGCCAGAAATACTGAAAATAAAGAGGTACCTAACAAAATGAGGTAGAAAAACGAATGAAAAGGCTGATGTTATATTGAGACTATTAGAGTGCCTTGTTTATAAGTAGTATTGACCTGACTAATATTATAAAGAGGTTTTGCGAGGTTGTCGAAAGTAATGTCTAGATCCACTAAACCTATTCTGAAAATATCACCAATCGATATCTACGCTATACTTACAAATATTTCATCCTTATCATAGACTATATTCTATCCTGGTAGGCTCTGCAGTTCCATCAGTGAGTAGTAGTTAACAAGTTCAAAAGGCACCTTTTACGAGCTTTTAACTGCGCACACAATCCCATCTTTCAGTTCAAGTATTACATACCCTTCAGTTGTCCGTTGTTCCATACATTGATAGAAAGCTCGTGAGTGGCGGCGCGACAGACAAACGAACCATTTATTGATAGTAGCCAATCAGCTGAGCCATGAGATGGGAAACTGGCGAGCGTGAGAATTTCACACCACTTGTAGTTTGATGAAGTATTGAGTTTAATAGCTTCACTATTTTTGTTTTTCTCTTTCCTGTGGACTCTTTTATGTTCTGAAGGGATTGCATCTCATTTAACACATTGTTTGTTGAAGCGGAATCACGTGAGTGAGGAACTATTTCTCTTGATATTGATTTCAATTACCCGTTTAGCATCCCGCAAACAGGATTAGGACGGATAATTATGAGGTAGAATGAGTACTTTTAAGCAAATACTATTATATTTCAAGTTGGCGTCCCAGATGCACTTAAAAAGTACATGTAGGTAAGTACTTGCTTTTCTGACGTGGAATTGAACCCGCCCTTTAACCAGCTTTAACCGACACGACTAGAAAACGTTGCTCCATCTAAAATAGGTCTTAAAAGAACATAACTAAGTCTAGAACATATCTGTCGCGTTCCTAAGTAAAACCTTTTCTTGTGTTAGAGCAAACAATAACTGTATTCTTACATCTGTATATGGTGCTACACGTAAGGGTCTCCTTTTGTGAACTCCTCTCATTATAAGTTCCAAACTGGTGCTGATCAATGCGTCGTAATGCGCAGCCCTTTCATGTGCGGCGACCCTTAAACATGGTTTACACTGTACGATTTTTTGAAACTATAAAAATATTGATTGATAAATTATTAATTTTTTATTTGTATACCTACATATGTAGTTATTACAGATACCGATACAGATAACGTCATTGAGAATCTAATTCTGACCTAACGCCCTTTGGTACACCCATCCAGTGAAAAAAAAAACAAAAGCAACACCCCAACTTGTAACCCGTCAACGATAATTACTGTTTATTTCACTTCACACTACCACAAAAAAACTAACCACTTAATTCTTTAATTTCGAACAAAAACATCGTGCGGTGTAAATGGGCCTGCGCTTGCGCCGGCTCCAAATATGGCGGCGGTAACGAGCGGCCCATACACGGCGAGGACCTGCCGTCTCACTTATACGCTCCACGTTGAATCATTCTAGTTAAAATAGAAATTTCGTAACTATTATGGCAAAAAAACTAATCAATTTGAGTTTATATACTATGGAGACCAGAACAAGGTAGTCTTTAGTCAGAATGGCCATAAAATAGCGAGAGAGAGAGAGAGATAAAAGAATCAAAACAAATGACCATGTGAACTATTTTTGGATAGTTTAAAAATATGCTCCATGACATGTATCAGTAAAATTAAACTACAATGTTTTGTATCACTATTACATCTTTTTACTCCACCTGCACCTTGTCCTTTCAAAATACCCAATATCAGATTGACCCACACATAAAAGATTCCTACACAAAATCTAAACCGACTACAGGAAGCACAGCACAGACGTTTACACATCGAAAATTAACGAGGAAATAAAACACACTTGAGAGATCGTAGGTCATTACCCACTCGATCCCACGGGATATACAGAGAGAAAACAACGAGGCGCGGATGAGATAGGTTTTCATAAAGAAACGCGTTGACGGACGGCCCCCCTTAATGGTAGCTCCTGCTGCCATTCATTTCCCACACAATTACTATAAAACATCATAATTATATGTATAAGGTACGCCCTCCATTTCTGTTAATTGAAGGATGTGCTAAAGGATTTATACTTGACGATACGTTGACGACAGGAATGATTTTCTCTGAGGCAATTTATGCTGCAGATCGCAGTAAGGTGACTCGTAAGTGAATCGTTTTGGGTGCAAGAAATAACTTACAAAATGCGTATATAGGCAATCTGAACTACGTTTTGATAACTGAAATAACTAAGTACTCTCATTAAATTACTTAAGTGCCTCGATGATTTTAATTTGATATTTATTCCCAGCTAAAATGCGATTTCTTATTGGAACCAATTGCGGGACCCGACCAAAGTCGTATCCGTATCGTCGCGTATAAATAAACGTCAAACTAAAAAGTCGGGGCTCATTTAAAAGCAGGAATATTTAACGTCTTCATAGCGATTGAACTACCAGTAAAAAAAAAAACAAGTTGTAATGGCGTTGATTGAAATAACCAAACTTTTTCTCATTATGTTAGATTATAGGGGATACGCCCAAGAGTTGTACCGGGATACAGACACCTTAATTTGTTCCAGACATTTTAGACCCCCCAAGCATTGATTTAACTGCCTCGTTGTAGTAGCATATAGCGCGACTGCTGTACACGGGATCTCGGGTTCGATTCCCGGATGAGTCCTAAAACACTTTGTTGGATTAAATAAACTTTTAGTAAACTTCCCGGATTCTATAGAAATTGGTGATTGAAACACCCGTGCATCGTTGGGCACGTACATGTCGGTCCTGCTCCTGATCTCTTTCCGAACTCCGATTGACTTCCCTTCGGGCTGTGAGAGTGAAGGAATAAGGAGTGCATCTGTGTAATCTGTGGCAGCGGAAATGCTTGTGCATAGTGCGAGCGACGGCTGATCTTCTTTGAGTGTACAGCCACCATGGGGAACAGTCGGTCCGGGTCCATTTTGTTTTTAGTAAGGTACCCCCTTTTCAAAACGTGCTATAAGCATAATTATCCAATTTTGAACAAAAAATTAAACCTACAATTACAAGATCGTTAAAAGAAGAACCTTTTTGATTCTACTTGAGTCTCTGCCTCGAAGACCCCTCTTCAAATAAATTGATACTGAGAATAAAACAGTTTGTCGAGCGGCTAACAAACATTTTGGGGTGGCAACAGACACTGTTGAACAACCTCTTTGTCAGAACTTAACGATTCGTTTACGATCAGTCGTGTTTTTGAAAACACCGACCTTAACTGTGTGGGGCATAATAAATCAATAAGCTTGGGGGTCGTAAATAAAAATGTAAGGTTGTTGAAAGCTCTTTTGGGCGCTTTGGAAAATGTGGTCACAGTTCTTGAGGTCTCTAAAGGAGTACTTCATACCTTAAATAGAAATTCACACAGCTTTGTTTTCTGTTCCATTTTAGAATGTTTTGATGAGCATGAAAGTGACCCTTATTGCTTGTATTTCTCTAATTCTTTAGCCTGAAATAGGTTAGTCCCGAAGCACCATAAACTGAACGAAATACTCTCGGGAGTTTCATACAATGCATTTCTAAGAATAAAACTTTTGCAGCGTTTGTGAATAACCCTATCGAATATCTCTGGTATACAAGTTAAAAACTAATGAGTAGAAAGTAGGAATTCGTGTTAGTCATTCAAATGTTTCGGAGACATTATTGTCAGCCCCATAGCAATCCTTGTCTCATTCCATAAGAATAATGGGATTCACGGATCTTCAGAGAATGGGTAACGATAATCAACCTTATTTCGTGGGTATTAAGGTACATCAAATGACCAAATTGTTAGTGATGTTTTCTTGTGATATCTAATAGGAGAAATTTATGACATCGCTTTGTGGTAACTGTCGTTAAATAAGAATTGGTTAAGGTGTGGTATTCGTTGAAGCGTATATTAAAACAGAAATAAAAAATATCTAAGATATTTTCATATTCTTTGAAATACGAACACAAGCATATTTACTATTCCGGAAATAAAATACTACTGAAGAAAAACAATTGGAGTGCTGTCTTACAACTTATCATTAGCCTATTAGTATTCATTAAAACATGAGAATATTTCAAGCTCGATTGGAAAGCATTGTTACTACTCAATAGTTCGTAAATGCATCTACATAATTGTCTTGTGTCTGAAGTTATTTATGACAGTTTGAAGGTACGAGATTGGCTCCTATTTACGTGACAGATAAGATGAACTCTCTTCTACTGTGGGTGCAGCAGAAGGGAGTGTCAGACGTTTACTGAATACCCTTGGTTCCTTGTGTACCAGGGCCGCAATAACTCTTACAAACAATTCCGCAGCCAGCGTTGAATTAAACCTGTACATCTTTACAAAATATTATTAAGAGACTATTCCTGTTGGTAAGAAAGTTTCTTCATGTTTTTATCTTCAACATATAAAACAAAATTGTCATTAGTATCATTATTTGTATAGCATTCCCGTGGCCCGTGGCAGCCGTGAACACGGAGACCCATCTATTGAGAGGTCGTTAATCACGAGCCGGCGACATTTTACCAAATGGCGGCCCTTTAATCTACCAGTTGTTATGTTCCCGCTAATTGTGGACAAACTTCCAACTACCTCGTAGTCGTATATTATGGAGTCAAAGGTATATTTTTGTTTCTTTGTTCCTTCCTTTGGTGATATTGAATTTGTAAGGCGTCGCTAGAAACCGCAGACCACCTTACGGTAATCGGCTTATTGAGTACGTTAATGTACTAGTACAGACACATGAGACTTTCATAAAATAATATTTCTATGCTTATTGAGATGTTCTTAAAATTAAACTGATGAATGTAGATTTGAGAAAACTGATGCCCTTGTCAATGTTCACAATTGAAGTGCACCTTCATCACAATCAGTTGAGCATAATTTTGAAGCAGAAGGCACATCAGATTGCAACATCTTTTTAAAACCTATTAAATTAACCAGAACACGTACAAATTAAAAGAAAAACATCTCCATGGGTCGTGCAACATGTGCCTAAGTAAATAAATTCGTAGACAAAGTTCTCACGTCGCATCCCATATTGGGCAATATGGGGGAAACACACAACTTCGCTTTTGACAAGCGCAGTCGGTTCACTCGCTGCATACCGTAGCTGATGATTGGTGTACGGCGTAAGCGTAAGCGATTTGGGATCCGTGTTTTCTGACTATCCGAATGGACAATGTCCACTAATGCATATTTAAAATCGATTCCCACTATTTCTCTGTATACCATATAAAAGTTAAACCAGAAACAAGCCCTACGTTGCTTTAAATCTTGCTAAAAATCTGAATGTTCCTGACTAATTTCAAAACGCTTATATTATATCAGTCACTCGATGGCAAATAGAAATTAGTATATTAGAGTTAGACTATTATCGGTGGTGTCAAACATGGATGGATGGACTAAAAGAAAGTAACTTGTGTGATGACGGCAGATAGAGGAGTATAAAAGAAGAACACATACAGCGCCGACCACAAATAATTGGGATAAAGGCAGGAGGAAAGCCGACCCTAACATAGTTGGGAAAAGGCTCGGTAAATGATTATGATGATGAAGGGCAGAAGGATAATGATAATGGTCAGTTACGTCAACAGCAACTGCTTATAACTCAAGCCATACTCTAGGAACCGGCTAGTGTTTGTGAAGCAAACAGGGCTCCGATGCGTTCGTGACGGCATCGACGCTCGCACTTACCTAATTAACTATGCGTGTGGCCTGACACTAGGATCTGATAATACCATTATGTAGGAAGTATACCTATGTACTTCCTAGTTTAAGTTAATGTGAAAGTGCACTTGGCTTGTCTAGCTTTCAGCGGCGATAGAGCAATGAGGCCTTGAATTCTGGAAGCTATGTAAGTGACTGCTTCCCCCGTGAGAATAAGATATCGATAAGCACAATATCATCTAAGTATCTTAGGGTACTTACAGGATTTCCAACTGTTCAATTTTTTTTTTTTTGATAATCCGAGTTCACATTGTTCAATTCAAAGCTTCTTCACTCTTCGCATAGTCCAGGCCTCCTCTACCTCCTCTAGGCCTCATTCTACCTCATTCCGACAAAATCTTAGAAGTAAGGAATTTTTAAACCCAAAACATAAAAAATTCTTCCATTACTGCGAGCCATATTTCACAAACAAAATTGTCAGCATATTTGCAGCAGGCAAGGTGACCACAGTGACAATTCACCATACAGGACGCAAAACACTGTGTTCAAGTTCCGCACGAAAATTACTCAATAACGTTGACAGTTGCAGCAAATGGAAAACCAAGAGCTCTCAGTAGCTGTTCATCACCCCTTCTAAAACACCAGCACAGTGCACTCCTTCCTAACAAAGTTTGTTCTTAAAAGTGACACGGTGTTCATAGATGGAATACGCAGTGTTCAAAAGCCAGTCCAATTAGTAGGAGGGAGGGGAGTAATTGGGGTAGAACCGGTTCCAAGATCGTTTTACTGGACCGGGTTCATAGCTTGTGTTGGTACTTGGTACTTGTCAATGGAATTCGAATGCATAATTGCGTGTTAATAGGAAAGGTTTGTAATGTGAGATAGGTGAGCTCACGAGAACCACTCCTGTCAAGAGTTTGGTCGTCGTGTGTATCATAATATATTTGTGTATGGTGATGCTGAAGTACTTGATTATGTGAGCGACGTCGTATGTGTTAAATGAATGCGGAAACTGATTGCTGAAGTGGTACTTCATGGCTAGTTCCTCGGTTAGATTACTGAACAAATGTTCCATCTACATATAAGTACCTACTTATGTGGTTAATTTTATTTTTTCACATTCTATGGCTGTTGTTACCACATCATCGTGTCCTTAACTATAAACTGTACTTGTGAATTAGTAATTACGTGCATGTCTATACTGAAATGTTGAGTTTACCTATAAGTAATTGTTGTACTATTGCTATTCTACTGTGCTAGCTCGTAAGTTCTTGTTTCTTGTATAAACAATTGTTGGTGAACCTAATACATTAAATAAAATAAAATAAAACTCAAGCACTTTTCTCGGACTTTTCTTGTCTACAGGAGCTGCAATCAATTGACGATTGTCGTAGTTTACGTGGACAGTGGGTTAGTCACATTTGCGTGGTGACAGTGACTCATATTGCCCCGGTCTGGTATATATAGATTGGCACACGGGAGACAAACTGTCGCGCTTAGTACCGAAATATAATGAAGGTAGGTACACGAGCCCGCACGTTGAGCTAACGTATGATGATTTTAGCAGTTTGTTTATAAAAATCTGTCTTTGCATAGTACGTAATGTAATGAAGCCGAATTTGAGAACAGCAAGATGATTCAACAGAAATGATAAATGTAATACAGTCGCATATTACACCTGTGCAGGTTTTTTATTTATTTCGTGCACAAAGTACTTACTACTTCGGCCATTATGTCTTCAGCGTTCTTTTCCAGTCATTGAGTTAAAAATAAACAGGCTAGATAGGAATTAATTCATTGAAAAGTTTATAACCTGAGTGTACGTTTGTGTTATTAGCCCCACAGTCATTTTATTATAGAGTTGAAAAATCAATACCCATAAATTCATTCATACCTATTTCCAATACTTTTAGACACAAACCTAACATTAGATTCTACAATTAAGTTATCTATCATGCATGCCATTTAACAAGGAAATTAACCAAGAAGACCCGAGTATTCCTGTACTTTGTAGCTTCATATCAATCAGACCGTTTATTGTTTCACGGCTGATTGATTGATCAATGATTGAAACACAAACAGTTCATCAATTCACTGACTGAGTGATATTTCATTCAACTGAACTTCCTTCGTGAAGACAAATATTATGATGGAGTCCTGACTTCCAATCCGGCGGAATATTCAAACATGGTTGCTAATTTAGTTGTTTTCTCTGCCTTCCTTGATAAGTCCATTGTTACTCTTGTAATCAAATGAACAGAACAAAACATTTTAATTAAGTATGACACGCAATCAATCATTTGTGCAAGGCTAGAATAAATCAATCACTCGTGAAGTGGGTGTGCCTATTCTGTAGGCAGTTACGGCTCCTATGTCTGGTTAAGCTGGAATAATTTTGTATGATGATACGCCTGCCTGACTGAATTAACCTACCCCTATACGAACGCAGTTATACCTGAGTTATGATTTCCAGTCAGTTTTGCTCAATGGGCTCGCTAAAACTAGGGGCGCAGAATATAGTACGCGCCGACGGAGAGGGGACACACTACCGATATAGACTGCCTGACAAAACACCGAAACATCTCACTCCTCTCGCCACCTCACCGATTGTCAACTTTAGACAAATTGCAATAAGATCGAAATTGATTTGCCAGGATATTTGGACATACGATGGGATTTTGAGCGCCGGGAACTGAATCATCGGTCACTTACCCCCGCGTAGTTAGAAAATAAATTTTCTAGATAAAATTGTTGTAGTGACATTGTTTATGTTTCCGATTTGTGTTATATGTTATTGGTTGATAAATTAGTAATTGAGAGAGACATTTTTTGCAGCGTCTAATGAGTACGAGAACAGATTTTGCTACTGCTGACCTGTTTTTGCCACGAGTTGGGGACACGTCATGCTTTTTTGGGGTTCTCTAAGAGAAATGGGTGATTCGTCATGCGCATATTATTTAAGACGGAGTCAGGTGCAATCGCAAAATAATTAACAATAACATAGCATAGTTTCACACTGAGAAATAACATGGAACCAGTACCTATTTGCTAAAATAAATTTTAATAACGCTTAATTCTTTAGGAAACTATTGAGTCACGCAGTAAAGTGGCGCTTCTTAAACTAATAACATTATAAAGCAATTTCGATATTTACGATGGTTTACGTTTTAATCTCGCTAACGGAAAAGATCTTCCATTGAAACAGCTTTAGCATACATAGGTATGTAAATACTTCATAGAACACGCAAGTTTTGGGGGGCAGTTCTTTCCAACCTTTTTACCGATACCTGTTCGTAGATAAATATCCATTTTTCTTACAAGTGGTGATCGTGACAGTTCTTGTTTATTGATTCTTATATCCAAGTGGGGCATTGTAGGCGAGCGAGTCGACAGCTCCGCGCGGTGGTTCCGCACAAGATTTAGTATATCAATAAACAACATGATCGGTTTAAGAAACGTGATATGGGCGATTCTCTGTAAGCTCGTTCAGCTCCATACAATTTCTGTCCTGGCAATTTTTTTTTAAATTTGACAAAAAACCTAGTCCTATGCCAAAGAAAATTAACTATTCATTTAGTTAGACAAGGAGGCCCACTGAATTTGTACCTATTTTCCGAGTTATTAGCGATTTTCCAAAAAATCATGACAGGGGACTGTTTGAGGCATCAGGGGACTGTTTGGAATGTGAACAGAAACCCACATTTTATGACTTTTCTATGATCAAAAGCCATATATTTTGGGGTTTTATTACCGCAAGCATGACACGACATAGATCTAGATACGTCGCAACATAGATATTCCAGCAACTCCTGGTGATTGTTGTAAGTTAATATGTTAGCAGTATGAAGAGCGCTGAGCTTCATGTCTATGTGGCTGTGAACTATACAAAGACGTGTTTCGCCATTTTGAGCGTTTGGTTTGATAACCCATTTCTTTCAACTGCTTACCAATGACGTCGCCGGCCAAAAAGTCGTGGTAGACCTCGTGGGTAAAGAACCAACTTGTCAATTATGAGGGCGCGGCTTCGATTCCAGGTCAGGCAAGTACCAATGCAACTTTTCAGTATGTACTTTCACCAGAGACTGTGTTTCGGATGGCACGTTAGACTGTAGGTCTCGGCTGTTATTTAACATCCTTGACAGTCGTTACGGGTAGTCAGACGCCAGTAAGTCTAACACCAGTCGAACTAAGGGGTACAGGGTTAGGGCACGCCACCATAGCGGGGACCTCTTTGAGGAGTGGCTCGGGAGGAGTCACGGCGCCCTCATTTACCGCATGACGCAGGTCCTCACCGGACACGGTTGTTTTGGGAAGTATCGAATCGGTCGTGAGGTGGCGCCCGGGTGTCACCACTGTGCGGACAGTTTCGAGGACACGGTGGACCTCACAGTCCAGGAGTGCCCTGCATGGGAAGGACACCGCCGGATCCTCGTCGAGGGCGTCCGGCCCTGGTTCAGGCCATGGTCCGGGGCGAGAGGAATGGGATGCCGTCGCCTCCTTCTGCGAAGCAGTCATGCTCGAGAAGTAGGCGGCGGAACGACAGAGTTCGCATCTCTCATCCCGGCTGGACCAGGTAGTCACCACGGGCGCCGGGTTGCGCGAGACGACTCCCGGCCACCGTAGGCGTGGGTCTGTGGGCGATGAGTTCGGATGGTTCATCGTTCCTGCGTCTTTTTAGACAACAGACCCGTGTTGGTGGCGTGCGTAGTTCCACGCGCTCCTCAAGTTGATGTCAGCAACCCTAGCTAGGCCCAGCAGGGCATAGGGCCGCTGGGGCTGCGGGGCTGTACGAAAGAGTTACCACGGCCCTGGTACATTAAAGGCCTACGACGGAACACGACGGATTTTTAGTCAGTAAAAGTCTGACACTCCCTCACCGCTTCTGACCCGCAGCGGGAGGGGTCATTTGATGATTTTTAGCGTCGTTAAAAAAAGTCGGTTGCACGGGTAACTGAGTTGTGGAGGTCAGATAGGGCAGTCGCTCCTGCCGCGCTGCTTCTCTCTTTTTTTGTAGTAATTCCTCTCGGGATAGCTTCTTCTTTTTAGGGGCCATATCACGTGCGTTCGATCAGCCTGTGTAATATATTTCAAGTTCATAAAGGAAAAAAATAATGCGATGCAATGATAGTTTGATTCTTAAATTATTAAAAGAGACTAGCGAATACATTTACACAAACAATTCATGAAAACTATTAAACCAATACGCAGAATACACAGTCCCCTGTTTTGTTAAACAGTCCCCTGTTGCGTTTTTTTGGCAAAGGACTGTTGCCAGAGGACTGTGTATTTCAGTTAGATTTCACAATATTTATGAAACCGATGTCTTATAGTTTTTTAAGAACCTACCGATCAATTAAGGCACAAATAATGTAACAATTAACTATAAATAGAGATAATTTAAGTAATTAAATTACATACAATTATTTACCAGAGGCCTGTGTGAGGTAGCGGCCCAAACGCTTGTTCACCTCACAAATGACGCTCTAACATTAAACAGAATGGCGTATCGTTACCGCATTTGATTAGTTTGCCAACTTCACAACAATTGCATTTCGTTGCACTAATAAAACGATTGTAAAATATTATAGTTTTTTTTAAATATTGATTTAAATTTTTGGCAGGGGACTGTATTAAAATTCTCAGGACAAAGTTTACAGGAGTTTATTAAAATGAATAAAGTTGTAATGAGTGCTTGTTTTACGAAAATAATATAATTTCATTATTTTTGTTTGTGATATTAACAGCCAAGTGAATGTAGTTTCATCAAGTTTTTCGGAAATCGCATTTCTAGGTGTAAATGCAGTGAAAGGGACAGCCAGGGGACTGTATTTTTCGAGCTTTTAAAACGTATAGAAAAAAAATTAAAGTAATTATGTTTATAAAAACAAAGGGCCCGTGAAGCTTCAGGGTTAAAGTTTCATAAAATGTGATTTTTTAAATAAGAATTAAACTATTTATTGAAAAAATCGGTCCGGACAGCCGATTACGAGCTTACAGAGAATCGCCCATATGTAAAGCTTTTAAGCCGACGGGTATTTAAATGATTTTAGTGGGATCAATATTTATTGAGATGTGTATACTTTGTTGATAGTTACAGACAGCGTTTGAAAGTGCAAAGTTCTAAGAATATTTCTGTCTGTTTTTTATTTTTTATTCTGTCTGCCTTTAAGTTGATTTATATCAGTAGTCTAGCTATTACTAGTTAGTATATGAACCAAGAAACTAGTTTTATTACGTTATTTCGTCCTATTCTAGCAAGTAAACATAACCTTTAAGTCAGTACTTTTAACAGCCAGCCATTCATCAAACCTAAGTTTCCTACCTACTACAAAAAAACGAAAAAACCAAGTTGTATAAACAAAACTAATTAAGAACCACTTCTCTCCCGATACTGGTACAGTAGGTAAATAATTACCAGGCGGGGTAGTTGGAGCATAATAGGAGCTAATCACTCGAGACAATAGCCCTTCCGAGAAGAGTCTACCTGAGCCCGAACAATGAGTTTGGATAGTCACCACTACGAGCAAGTGTGAAATGCCGTTACAAGTTTTAGGTTTTTGAAGTGTTCAAATTGTGCGAAGCTGTAATATAGGTACTGTTTGTTTTAAGAGTATTCTAAATATTTTCGTGCATGCTTTTAAATAAAGTAAAAAAAACTTAAGTGTTTCGAGGTGTAAAGCATGATTAAAGCCCAGCTAGAAAATATTCAAATACCTCGAGGGTGTACTAAATCGCAATTAACAGCTTATAAAAAATGTGCAAAATCAAAACAGTTTTACATTTAAAAAATAACAGAAAATGAACGGAACTATAAAAAAGTACCTGACCTAAAAATCCATCGCGGAAGTCAAAAGAGATTACTCATATTTTTTCCAATACTGCACACACAGTGTGACAGTAAAATAAATTAATTAGGTCATAAAGTGAAGACGGTCCAGGGCCGTCAGTGGGCGAGTCTGGGGCTGCGCTTACGCATATTAATAGCGCCGGGAGATAAAGTGATGCGCCGATGTGACCATAAAATCATAATTATGTTCGGACAGTAATGAGAGAGATGGTCTGCGCTCTCGCATAAGTTATTACAAGATAAGGTGTGTGTAAGTATGAGTGCTCACGCGCATGTTCCGTTCATAGATTTGCTTGATGATTCATTAACAAATTATTGTGGGACAAAAACATGCTTTTGGATTCTTCTGCAGTCGTGACAATTTTCAGCAGTAGAAGTTGAAATATATAAAAAAACACGTATTGCTAAGCTAGGCAGGCTTCTTAAAAAGTGATTTAATCACCTGACAAATGCTAGTATCAGGGTTTTCTAATATCCAGACGTTCCCTGACGTCTTGGCAAGGTAAATGACGATGACTGGTGAGATCTGCTACCCAATTATCGACAATGCAGCCACCACCTATGATGGTGATCCCTTAAAAAAACAACTGTAGCCATGTTATGGTGTAAAGATTTAATCGATGATATCCCGATAACCAGTAAGCAGCTTAGCGAGATACCCTGTACAGTCCACACATGAAGAAAATATTCGTTTAAATATAGTGTGAAACTGCTAAATCATGGATAACTTATAGGCCCTGCGTAATATTGTCGATGAATTTTTGGTCATATAGTAAAAATTACAATAGTTACCAATACCATTTGCCAATTGATATCCTAAGTCAGGAATTGTTCAATTTGTGCGGTTTTCTAGTAATGGCGTATTTTTTTTATAATTGTAGATTTATCGATCTCTAGTATTCCAAACAGTAACTATCCCGGATTCACTTCCCATATCGAGCAATATAAAAAGACTGTCATCGATACCTTTACAACCACATTTTGCATCCAAGTGCATCGAAGCGACGCATAGACAACACACCAACATTCCCGCATTTACGATGTCAGATAGCATCTAAAGTGTTTCAAAGTAATCAAAGCCTTTGGTCCGCTACTTTCTTTGGGTTCTTGTGGTACAAAGGCTGATAACTGAGAACGTTATTACCGACGGAAAGAACGACTTCTTTGTATTAAGGACAGTTGATAGATAGTTATATGGTAGTTTAATGAGCTAGCTATTAAGATGCTATGAAGATTGTGACTGTGCTCGGGGTCTCCAGTTCGATTCACTACTCTAAAATGAAGATATAGACAGTTTGGACAGGTCTATGTTTACTAATTAATATATTTAATGTTAAAAGATACGCATAAGTCTGGAGTTCAGGCATTTTTAGTCAGCAAACAGTTGAAGTTATTTATGTTATTTGCTACAACTGCAATTAATTCCTACTACGCATAAGAAAACGCTTCCTTTTCTATCAATCTTCCAGGACAAGCCGTGTTTAGAGAACTTATTTAGAAAATCATATAGCGGGTAAGGAGCAACCGGTTTGCTCAACATGTTTTCAATACACCCCGCGTGTTAGAGTCTGCACACTGGAGACTAAACAGTCGGCCGAGAGTTGCCCTATGGCTGACAAATATTAAAAAAAAAGAAAACCTTGATTCCAATCAAAGTTTTCAGTCGGTCTGATACCGGCTAAATATTTGTACCTTTGTAAGTAATGTGCGTGCTACCATTCATCTTCGAAGTGATTTATGAGCCTAAATAAAATATCGGCCGACTAAAAGTTTGCAGTGTGTGTCTTGTTATTACTCTAAGCTCACGAACGAAGGCATGGTGCACCAAGCTTAGGACTTAGGAAGTGGCTGCGTCAATGCCATTATTGGTTTGCTAATGATTCTTGGTAGTATGTTTTGTTATAAGAAGGTATAGAACTTATAGAAGTAATGACATAATAATAACCGTCTTCTCCACATTGTGTTTTGTCACAGAACTCTTACTTAACGAGTTTATTTTTGTGAAACTTGCGTCTTCAGGTAAGGTATCCACTTTTTACATAGGTAGGTAAGTTAAAGTAAGGTGAATAGGTAGTGCCATTTTGTAGGGGAGTTCATGGGTTAAAGCTTTGCCTATTGATGGAATAAGCCCAGCTCAGCTTCCGGGATTCAGAGAGCTCTTCTAATGGTACTGAAATTGTTCAAAGCGTGTAAAAGAATAAAGCCCGACCGACAACAAAACTATCTTCTTCTGCCTGGCCTTTATCCCATTTACTTGGGGTCAGCCCTTCTGGTCAATCTTCGCCAGGACGGTCTGTCCTGGGTCGTCTGGGATGATAATTGTGTCTTCTTCAGATCCTTTTCAATAACGGACATCCATGTAAGGCGGGGTCTACCGCGTCTTCTGGGCTGGGTACCAATATCGAGCACTTTCCTCGACATGTGGTCCGATGGTCGCCTCATGACATGACCGTACCATCTTAAGCGGCTCTCCATGATCTTTTCCGGTATAGGCGTTACTTTAAAACTGCCCCGAATATGGATGTTTTGGACATGGTCCTGCATCGTTACCCCACCAGCCCATCTTAGCATTTTCATTTCTGCGACATGTAGTGTTTGCTCCTGCTGCTTTTTCAGTGGCCAGCATTTGGCACCATATGTCATGGATGGACGAACTGCTGCTTTGTAGACTCTGCCTTTAGTGCGAACGGGCATCCTTTTATCACATAGAACCCCAGATAGCTCCCTCCATTTCATCCACCCGGTGTTTACACGGTGGGTTACATCGGCATCTATTGTTCCATCATTGCAGATGATTGAGCCAAGGTATTTAAAGTGGTCGACTACCTTAAGTGGGGTGCCCCGCAGATGGATAGTGCTGCTACTGTTTGTGCCACTGAAATTGCAGTGCAGATACTCGGTCTTCTCTCTGCTAACTCGCAAGCCGGCTCTCTCAAGAGCTCCTCGCCATTCTTCCACGATTTGCTGAAGATTGTTGGGGTCTTCGCTTACCAGTAAAATGTCGTCCGCATAAAGTATATCCCATGGTGGGGGGCGCTGTAGTTCCGCCGTGAGGTATTGCATTACCAGGATAAACAGCAAGGGGCTCAACGCTGAACCTTGATGGACTCCGACCATCACATCGAACTCATCGCTTGTTCCAGCTGGGCTTCGCACTTTAGTTTTAACAGCGCGATACATGTCTTTCGCCAGAAATATGTAGTGCTCTGGGACTTTTTGTGCTCTTAGGGCTTGCCAGATAAGTTCTCTTGGAACACGGTCGAATGCTTTTTCCAAGTCAATGAATACCATGTGTAGGTCGGTTTGGGCCTCTCTATGTTTCTCCATCAGAATTCTGATTGAATGTATAGCATCAGTTGTCGACCTTCCTGGGACGAACCCGCATTGGTTTTCGGACACCTGGGTGAGTTGCCGTAGTCTGCGGTTGATGACTCTTTCCCATATTTTGAAGGTGTGTGATATTAGCTTTATGGCTCTGTAGTTTCCACATAGTCTGATGTCACCCTTGTTCTTATAAAATGGTAGCAGGAAACTCCTTCTCCAATCATCGGGCATTCCGTCAATCAGAATTCTGTTGAAAAGTTTCGTCAGGAACATTACACCAGTGTCACCCAGTTTCTTCCACAGTTCAGCAGGTATATCATCAGGTCCACGGGCTTTATTGTTTGCCATAGCCTTAATTGCTACGTGAACCTCTTCAGGTGATATGCTTAGTATCGGGCCTTCAGTAGCAGGAATTTCGCAGAGCTTTTCACATGGAAAGGTTTCATTGAGAAGTGCAGTGTAATACTCTGCCCATCGTTCCTTTATGTCGTCGTTTGCTGTGAGCAGTTGGCCTTGTTCATTTTTGATGTACTTGATGGTCTTTGTATCCTTACTGTTCATGTGACGCTGTTTTGCTATTTTGAAGATTTCTTTGTCGTTCGTGGCAGTTTCCAGTTTGGCGTAAAAATCATCGTCTGACATAGCTTTCGCTTGCGCTACGGTTCGTTTTGCAACTTTCTTTGCGTCCTTATAAGCTGTGTGATCGGCCTCATCTGTTGTCGTTTGCCATTGCTTAAAGAGGGTTTTCTTGGTTTTCAATATTTCTCTGACATCTTCTTGCCACCATTTTGTGTCTTTGACGCCGCTAACGGCCCCTTTTGATACGCCAAGATACTGTTTGGCTTTTTGATGGCAGAAGGATTGGAAATCTCTCCACATATTGTTGGCAGTGTCTTGTTGTTGCGAGTCAAGGTACTCTGCGATGTCTTCACACATCTTTTGCCCCTCTTCCTGTTCCAGTTTGTGCCAGCGTATCCGGGTGATCTTTTCTTTTTTCACCTTTATCGGTTTAGGCATTTCAAATTCAGCGACTAACACACGATGTTGTGATGTAAGTGGTTCTCCGGGGATTACTTTACAGTCCCTGAAAGTCTTCAGCCGGTGCCGATCTGTTAGGATGTAGTCTATTTGTGTGCATGCCCCGCCGCTTTTGTATGTAACCAGGTGTTCGGGACGTTTAGAGAAGAACGTGTTGACGATTGCAAGATCGTGGGTTAACGCAAATTGTAAGATGTTTTCGCCTTCCGGGTTAATATTGCCATATCCCCAGTTGCCGTGTATTCTCTGGTACGTGAATGTTCTGCTCCCAACATAGCCGTTTAGGTCACCGCCTATGTATTTCGACTCCGTTGCCGGAATGGATTGTAGTAAATCGTTTATCTCGTTCCAGAATGTTTCTTTCTCTGCATTTGAGCAGCCAGTCTGTGGTGCATAGGCGCATATGATGTTCATGCATGGTTGGTTATCAAGAGCAAACTTAATTGAAATTAGTCGCTCGCTTATTCTGTTCACTTCTACTATGCGATCTTGAAAGTCATGATCTACCACAATTCCAACTCCATTTTGTGATCGTGTCCCGTGGTATATGAGTTTGTAATTATGCCCGATGTTTCGCGACTTAGACCCCTTCCATTTCGTCTCTTGAATGCAACATATGTTGATGCGTCTGCGATGTAGTACTTCACTCAGCTCGGCGCTTCGTCCTGTCATTGAGCCCACATTCCAACTCGCGATGCGTATTTTTGGTACTTGTGTATGGGCTCTGGTGACATTGCCGTCGCTTGGGGGGTACGCCCTAGCATTTGCTGCAGTTCCTTCACTCTTATCGTCGCTTGAGGGGGACGCCCTAGTAGTTACACTTCTTTTATTATTTGTACTTTTCATGACCAGAAGTAAAAAGTTGGCTTATATATTTTACGGCCGGCTGCCACCAGACGCCAAGACAGTAACCCCTCGTGCTAACTGGGGCTTGGGATGCCACCGTTGACTGTTGACGTTCTTCCGCCGCCATCCCCTGCATGACGTCCTGCCTGACGCCATTGCCCTCCACAAGCCCTTTCTCGGTTTACCACCAAGTGGCCCTCTGAAGGGATTTGCCTGTTGGTCCGCGAGAGGTATTTTATTTCCCTCTTACCCTTTGGTATTGTTTCCAACACCAACGAGCTTTCCCCGATCCGCCACCGTGGGGACGCGTTCTCTAGGGGTTACAAACTAAGTACCGTATGGACCAAAATCACCAAAATAGCAGACTGGGGGGCATTCTGCTACTAATAAAAGACCAATCGTATTCGATTGACATTTGATTGGTGTGCGATTGGTCTGCTATTTTGGTGATTTTGGTCCATACGGTAGTTTGCTGTACAATCATTTTGCAATCGTAGTTCATTTGCAGACAAAATGATTCATTATTGAATGACAGAAAAGGATAAAAACGTTTATTTCAAAGAAAAAATAGCGGAATGCCACATACCCTTCAATCGTAATCGAGTCGGGATCGGATCTCAGTCGAATCGAGTCGAACGTGAATCGTATGACGCTTAAGTAAAATTAGGAGAATCGCGGCCCTGTTCAGCTTTATAAGATTAGTATAATAGTTATAGAGGTAAATTCTCGTCCATTGCTGAACGAAGACCTACAGGTCTATTCAAAAAATTTATTTAAATGACTTTCTTAATAGCCACCCGCATCCACTGAACCTTGGAGACATTTTAATTTAATGCTTCCTTAATGTTTTGTTTGAAAGCTACGTGTATGGGAACTGGGGACGCTCGTTAGATAGCCATCGCTTCCGAGAAGGCATCGGCAGTGATGCTGACACTGGAGATGGCGGAACTCGTTAAATTAAACATTTAATTAGTATCAGCATCATTTGTTTACATGTTTTACGCTAACTTCAGTTGCGTATTTTGTGTTTTTATTAGGGACACTACAGGTAGAGACAGAGTTCTTTTTTAATTCTACTCAGTATCAATGGGTTTCAATGCGGTAGTGTAGGTATAGCCTATAGGTAGTTCTACAAGCATAGATGGGTAATGTTTTGGTTCACAAAACATTTTTTTTTCATAAAGTACACAGTTACCTGCAGTTAGTAGCTAAAACGAGCTATATTTATAGCCTAAACAGACATCTAAATATCTCCATAAACATGTACCCACAAAACTACACAACTTGTCACTTTCCCAACACAAATAACTTCGACCTACAGGAGCAATTCAAAGTTAGGAAGCTCCGAAAGAGTCTCAAACTCCCTGTCTGTCTACCGGTTCAAATAATTTTGTTTTTACTAACCAGGCTTGTTATGGCGATGTTTCTTCCCCTTGGCAGTGACAGCCGCCACCAGCACAGCCAGCCAGAGCCAACTCCACCGCATCCTAAGTACCTAACATCACACTTCACAAAACACTAAAATACAACCTCTGACGAACAACTTTTCAATACAAAATTCACTGTTAAACACTCATTGGTAAATATTTAGTACCCACTAGTAAACAAAATATTTCTTACTATAAAACTCTTCATAGATTTTTCAGATAGGTAGTAAACAAAAGTTTTTTTTACTTTACGCACGATATAAAGTTCGAGATGAAATGAATTCTCTCTCGCGGTACACCACAGCTTCCGAAAGCTCGTGGTTGACTGACGGACGGACGGCGTCCCGCGTCTGTCGGACAACTCTCGATGTGACACGAACCGGTCACAGGCTAGGAACTACAAAACAACAATAAACCAGGTATTTGTGATGCCAGACAACTGATATTAGAACACATTTACTAAAGATTTAATGCAAACTAGTCTCATTACTAAATATTACAATAAGTTTGATTCAACAAATTGTAAAATAAAAGCTATTTCTTTAAAACTTTTCAAAGTTCAAAGCTCTATTTCGCGTGTTGTAGAACTGGTTTGGAATAGTACCGCTACTCGTTAATAGATGGCGCTAATACAGAATAAATATTTTCTAAGGTAGAGTTATTATATTTTTTTTTGCTTGGGACATTTAAATATTATACCACAAAAATAATGAGATATCGTAGTAGACAGAACGTATAAAAAAATCCCAAAATAAATATATTTGTAATTGCGCCATCTAGTTCTGAAAAATATAATCAAGACGTTGTTAGTTAATTTGTAACTATATAGATGGCGCAGTACACAGATAAAATTAGGCATACTTGTAGCAATTTTCATAAAATATGAAGTGTTTTTAGAATATCATAAATTAAAAATATTTCTATGCTGTTTATAAATCGTTATTCCGCTGCTGAGTAGCTCTTTAAAGCTATAAGTGATATTCGTTGGTGTTGTTTTCAGTCGTATATACCTATTTTCTTAGCTTATTTAGGTATAGTGTGCCTTTAAAGCTTATCTCATCATGTCTTAATGCAGCTGTTCCCAAATGGGGTTCCGCGGAACCCTGAGGTTCCGTGACAGGCCCTCAGGGGTTCCGTGGAAAATTCAAGATTCCCATATGGTAAATCGTTTCACTTTCGACAATATTAAATTATTATTAATTTTCAATTAAATTGTTTTAAATATTGCATTCCAAAATTCCATTTAGGCACCATGTAGGTGGTTACCACTCGGAAGTGTAAGTACGAGTTCGCGACAAGTGGCGGGGGAAGGCCACGGCAGCAGATAATTTAATTCCGTTTTTTACAAATTGTAGATTAACTTAATACCTCCAGGTCTTCGGCAATCGGCAAAAGTAGGTAGCGAGTCGGCCAAAAATCACCGCATTTTTGGGCTTATTTCATCGCCAGGATTATACGTTTTCATACATTTGACAGGACGTAAAATGACACGGCATACAAGTATTTCTAGTGGCTATTTTTACCATGAATCAAAGTGTGACATTATTTCCAATTTTTGCACCTCCGCGAATCCGAAAATTTTGCGCTCGCTTCGCTCGCGACTCCATGTTACGTGTGATGCTTTTATGTTCGTTTAATTGCTCAAGTATCCAACACCGAAAAAATTTCGCGCTCTTCCATCGAGGTTTCCTTTGATGTTTATTTTTTATTCCTCTGGTTCAGAAAAAGCAATAGCGCTTTCTTCGCTAGCTACTCATTCATTTGCATTTCCTTTTTTGTGTGGATATTGTACTTTTTGAGACCTTATTAATTTACAGTGGTTTTGTTTATTTTGTGTAGGTACCTAAACTAAAAAAAATTCGCGCTCGCTTCGCTCGCGATGCCGGCTACCACTGGATGTCTTTCAATGCTAGCGGGTGCTTGGAACTTCTTCTTTTAGTTAAAAAAAATCGCGCTCGCTCGCCTCGCACCTGTACAAACCCAATCTATTTCTTTTTGCGTTTACCTTGTCAGTCTTCAAACTGAAAACTATTCACATAATACACAAAGTTAAGGGCGGCTAAATTGTTTTCTGGCCCGTGTGGCAGATAGCCATGCTACGCCGCTGAACATAATGAATATGTCTCTAACCATATAACCATTTGGTGCGCTACCACGCGCCACGAGCCGTACCTAAGTGTATATACGTCTTTAGTTTACTTCTTAAGCTAAGGTTCCGCCGAAAAATGGTGAGACGAAAAGGGTTCCGAAACCAAAAGAATTCGGGAACCGCTGTCTTAATGTTCCACCGATACTTTATTGATTATTGAGTGGTATCATTTACCTATAATTCTCCCATATTTCACTAATGATATTTCAGTTAAATAAAGTACTTAAGTGTTTAAATAGGATTCAAGACTACACTGACGGTGTAATCCGTGTAATGCACAAGAAAGTGCTTTACTGAGTAGCGCATAGGAAAGTAATAATACCTAATCCATACAGGACTTCAAGCTTTTATACAAAGTGTGTCGTATAATTGTTTCTACCTAATCACATTAAATTAAATACGTTTTACCTACAGGTAATATATACGTCAATTAAAACGAAGAAAAAATACGCAAAAATAAATATTTTCGAACAAAGTACCTACCTAAATATAATTAAAATGTGGGAGAGTTTGAACACCATTTAATTAAGGTAACAAATATAATGACCACCATAAAATGCTTTGATACCCTTAGTTTTGTAACCAGAAATATCTACTGAACACCAGAAATATCTACTGAACACCAGAAAAATAAAGTCTAAAAATGTAATAGTACCAGCTATTTTAGTCACGACTTCACTTTAAATTGTATTCAACACCAAATTTAGTAAATGATCACCAACTCTTGACGACCAAATTAATGTATTATTTTGCCTAAATAAGTCACTGTGATTGCCATAAAATGTAGGCTTATTACCAAATAAAGTATTATGATGCCATATTAAGTTATGTGTCCGGCTTGCAATGCATGCGTGAGTGTCAGTATGACGAGTGACAGGGGAAAATGGAAGAAAATGACATATTGCGCCGACCCCAAGTAAAATTGGGAACAGGGCAGGAGAAAGAAGAAAAAGAATGTGTTTCTCAATACACTCCCTCGAAAACACACTCTTATCGCACTGTTTAGAGGCATGCAACAGACAATTTTCCATCCTAGTGCAGGAAAAAGGTCCCCATAATGTTATTACATTTATTGTATCAGGCTGAACTTATTTTTTTGGAGTCAGTTTACTTAAACAGGATAGCAAGATGTAAAAGTTTTGATTATCATTTTATATTACAACGCTGGTATAATTTTGATGATCATTTAGGTACTACTTTTGGGATGACAATGATTTATTTGGACTCATTTTGCTTAAATAGGATAGCAGAATTTAAAAACTTTGGTTATAATCTTACTTTAAAATGGTGGTTTAATTTTGGTGATCATTTACTATTTTTGGCTTACGCATGATTTATTTTGGAGTAATTTCACTTAAATAGGATAGCAAAGTCTTAAAACTTTGGTTATAGTTTTACATTAAAATGCGAGTTTCATTTTGGTGATCATTTACTATTTTTGTCTGCTATTTGTTACTATATCTGGTGATCAGTTAAACATAAGCCTTTTATTAATACATTGCCTAATTGACTGACCTGTGTTGTTAGAGCGGCGACAATATGTCGGCGAATCAAACGCGGCAAACTTAAAATCTCAATCTTCTTACAATCATGTCATACCTATCACTTTTATTTTGATATGATTATTTTGAATTACTAGATCAATATTCACTTTGGTTGCAATATTGCATTGCTCTTACAAAGATTCGGGAATCTGTAGAACAGGCGCGACTGGTTTCATATCGCTCAAGATATGTCCGCAAAGCTAGAGCAGCGTTATGTAACGTTTCGTTCACTAAAACACGTAAATCCTTTATAAATAAAAAACAATAATCCTGTCCCACATACACGTTTATGGCAAAAACAAACTCTTGCGCAACACAAACGCAGTACAACAAAGAAACCAGCGGCCATGCACAAAATTTCCCGAACACAGAAATTAGCAAAAAGTAAATCTTGGTCAGTTGAAAACTCAAAAACCCTTTAAAAACAAAATATGACGGCTAAAATTTTATGAACGCATTATTCCACTCTGCAATATAAAATATTTATGTTTTTTTTTTTCAGTTATTAATGAGTAGAAAACAGCTTTAAAAAATTTGAATTTGAATATCTAAAGAGTTAGGTTGGCAGCAATGACAGCCTAAACCATTTTTTTTCTTTTCGCTCATGATATTGTGTTCGTATAACTATGGATCTTATTGCTATGAAGATAAGTTTCATTTTGCTATATCAAATATTCTTTCTTCTTTTATATAATCGAAAGTTTTGCTGAGACACTTACATACTTTAGTTCTGGTTTGCGCACAATGTTCTAAATCTAAATTATTATGAAATCGAAAAATAATTCCTGTGGCTAAACCACTGGATGGATTTGGTTAAATTTTTTGGAATTTATTAGAGAATGCCTTATGTATGTATTTGTGATAAAATTTAATGTTATTACGTACGACACGCCCGATATACTCTACATTTTCTTACGTATTTATCTCATATTCTTCGGCTGGTTAGGACTGCTGAATTTAATGGTCTCTCTCCTAGACCGATGTTGTCTCATCTCATGACTGTATTATGAAAATTGGCAATCTAAATATTCAGAGAAACGCTTTTACAACATACAAGTGACAATTCCTTTTTTTTGCGAACAGTACTTGAAAAGTGTGGTTGTTATCCACGTGTACGGTACCTATGGTGTTCCTTATTCGTGAGATAAGCAAATGGTCAGACATTTTGGAGGAAGACACACATAATGTTAATGTGCCTATTTAAACATCATCGACGTCCAGTGCAATGTAAATGTATGTATTCGTAGAGAATTCTCCACTTTGTGATATCGTTCTATACAACTAAAGGATAGGAATAACAGCAATTTTCAAAACTCATACCAAAAAACTTATTTATTTGACGATTACAATTATTCTATAATATCTATGAATAGTCGCAGAATTACAACGTGTATACAAACAAAGGAAGAGGATCCGGGTCGGCGAATACAACCCAATAACATACCAACGGTAAGCCAAAAATGTTTAATGTCATATCGATAAATTTACATAGCGTAACAGTGGTGGCCGGGGGCGGGCGGGCCCCCCCCCTGCGGGCCCCGGGCCGCTAGACGAACCACTCGTCCTTGTGCGGCACGGCGCTCAGGCCGCCCGCCGCAGGCGGCCCGCCCGCGCCGCCCCGCACGGGCCCGCAGGGGGCTCCGGGTTTCCCGGCAGCCGCGTCGCGCCCGCCTCGCCGCCCGCGCACCCGCCGCCGTTACTGCTCGCCAACTCTTGTACTGCACAACAAATTGCACGCATTAGTGTCGGTACCTGATGATTGCACAAAGGTAAGTGAGGATATGTCAGATAGACAGGCATTAAGGGAAGTCAGAAACATAGTTAAAGAAAAAACGGCAATAAAAGCCTATGCCACCAACAGTTCATGCGTCTGGTACTTAAGGAAGCAGAAATAAAGAATTTGGATTCTGATTCTGTTAAATTCTCCAATAAATCGGTGTCTAATACCTATATGTTAATTAGTTTCTAGGCCTGTCACCAGTGTTTCCAACGACATCGACGTTCCAGGCAGTAAAGCGACCAGGAGCCACGTCCGAAGTCGCGACAGGCATGTACGATTGCGTCGGTGTTGGCAACGCGTTTGCGACGCCTGTCTCCATGTTTGAAGGCGGAGTCCATTTTACATCGGTCGGAACGGCTTCATTGTCATTAAAAAAATTAAAAGAAACAAAAAACATAAAATAGGACAAACAGCAACATAAGGATAAATAAAAATAACTCAAACAAAACAACAAATGAAAGGATTCATGCACAACTTACAACATTGGGATAATTTAGGGAAACACAAGCTCAATTATAAGATGTAGAAGATTCCAGGTATACTCACGATGTAACCGCGTGCGCTGGTTGGCGGCGCGGCGGCGGCAGGCGCAGCACGCGACGCCAGCGGCCACCACCGCCAGCAGCGCGGCTGCGCCCGCGATACCCGCCACCCACGCGCCGCTCGCGCCGGTCCCGCCGCTCTCTGCGGAACCAATACATAAGGTTTGAGGACAGGATTCAGAGGCAGAGAGACAAATTAGAGTAATTTGTCTCAGATATCTAGAGTAGCCAACGCATGGTAGTACATACCACGAGTAGGTTCCCACAAGCTTGTTATGTTAAATCCCGTTACTATGCATGATTCAAATTCAGCATATTCAAGTTAGCTAGACAATTGATTGATTTAGCTGTTCCCCATGGTTCTTTTGGAATTATTATCATGCCGAAGCTTCAATTAACATTCTGGTTTTGAAAAGTCATATTCATCATCTCAGTATGTATCAGTGTCTAAACATCCTTGAAATCGAGCCCGTACACCTACACTATTGGTACAGATGTCCTGACCACAAGGTAATTAGGCTAATGATGAGCCAGTTCTTCAGAATTGAACTGACCTGGGCAGAGTGCGGCGGTGTCCTCGTCTGAGCCGTCGGCGCAGTGATCCACGCCGTCGCACATGAGGTCTGCGCTCACGCAGAACTCGCGCTGCTTACAGCGGAACTCCTTGCAGCCGTGTTCTGGAACAACGGTGGTAAACGACATCAAAAATAGAGTGAACTCGTTTAATGGACGCGGTAAACGAAAATGTGGTGTGAGGTGTTGATTGGAAATGAATTTGGATGTACATGGATGGAAGATCGAACTACACCCATGGTTAATTGCTTCGATCAATTCTTTTTATATTTTTATTAGGTGTTTGTGATGGGTAAGTACCATAAAAAATTGATGAGCAAAGCGTTGATGGTGATGAAGCTCAGTTTAGAATCTGTAAAAACCTTAAGTCATCCCCATCATGCATCCCCCTACTTATATTTATTTTTTGTTACCGGGGTGGATTGTTGTACGACGTGTATGTATGTTTTTCAACACTTATAGCTTCGAAGTTTGTATGTACACAAAGATATTACAAACAGAATTACCCACTATGATCAAACACCGTTCCGTATTTGTTCAGTCATACAACGATTTCAAAAGAAAAACTCCTTTAATATATTGAGAAGAAAGAAAAAATATTTCCAGTATTTCTTTATTCTTTGTAAGCCATAAAATACAAGGATAGCGTCCGCCGTTCAGTCCAACCAAGCGAACTGACCCAAGCCCCTGGTTCTGATTGAAATAGGAAAACATATCTATATATTGCGGAACACCGTAAGAATATTGTACAGTCGGTAGATAATATCACTCGAAACCACAATGGTTTGGTCAAGAGAATTTTCAAGAAGCAATGGATTAGAAAATCCTTGCGATTAAAGTGAATGACAAAACTGCGGTGGTCGTAAATGCTGCAGCTTTGAGGCGACAGAGTGTGAACGATTGGAAGAAGGCCTTAAGAATGTGCAAAACAGCTTACATGGATAGTTCCAAAATATATTATTATAAAGTATATTAAATATCATTCGTATTACGCTCAACAATACATTTTCAAATAAACACAGTAGCGTTGAACATTGGAAGCACCAAAAAAATATTCAAACTGTTATCCGTTAAAAAATATCCCTTGTCAATTGAAAAAGCCTGTCTCCCGCAACCGGACAATCAAACTGCTGACGAAGCGCTCCGCGAAAATTGGATATTCATCGTCGAAAAAATCCGCCGAAAAGACTCGAACAATAGCCTCGACATAACGAGCCTCCAACCAGAGACGCAAACGATATGGTTAACGCTAATCACCCATCAGAAACAGCCTTTAAACGTGGCCTTCAAGTCTGACAGTTTCTTTGAGTGGGAAGCAAAACAGTCTAGGAGCGGGGATGCTCACCAAAACACTGCTTTTGACGTGCAAAGGGGGATTGTTCCTCCCCGCGTATATAGTGGGCGCACTGTGCGCACAGGTAGGCGATAAGGGTGGTTCGCAAGCGGCATGTATGAAATGCATTGTTTAAAATGTTATTCCGGCGTCTCAGGCGGTGTCGCGAGGCGCGTTTTTGTTGCATAATTCAATGGCAGGAGCGCTTAACATATCCTGCTTTGTGAGACCAGTCGGGTGCGCTCGCTGGAATTTTAAAACTGCCCGAGTAATTTCAAACGAATTGTTTGGGAGTTGGAGATGATGTTGGATGAAGAATTTCTGTAAAACAGAATTTTGTGGGCACAAAGGAAAAATCAGTAATGGTTATACCTCTATGTAAATGGAGGTTCGAAATTTTTCAATGTACTTTCCAACGATTCAATAACTGAAAATTGGATATTGAATAAGCCACAATACGGTAAACGACAATACTAAATACATAGCACAATCGATAAACAACTAAAACCAACAAACGATCCTATCACGATAATCCCCAACTCCGAATCGTACTTAAAACTTTCTCAAAGAGTCTAGCCGAGTAATCTTCGTAAGTATGCAAGTGGAGGTGCGAAGTCGCCCAGCCGTCGTCCAGTGGGGCCCGAGGGGTCGCTTACCAACTATGTCTTAATGGGCTAAACTTGGAACTTCCCACACTTCATTATCTAGCGAGATATAGACTTGCATCAGCTGACACATTTGCAACATCTTTCAGTGTAACAATATCTTATCCATCTGTGGTTGCATCGATTTCTAACTTTTGCTAAATGCAACTCTCTGCCTTGGGAAGAAGTTTAAGCTCTACCTACGTGTACGTGTAGTTAAAACCAAACAGTTTGTAGAGAACACCAGAACTCAGTTGTATCCATGAGATTGCATGACTGGAGGTTGAATTCATCAAAGAAATTCTATACAGATGCCCAGATTTTGCAACCGTCGGCAGTACCATCGATTTTACGCAGGCAGTTACCGTTTCATTTCACCCTTATATTAATGGTCCATAACGTCTTTAGTGCTTAGATTTTTTCAATGTCCGCGCAGAAGGTTCGAGGTTTTCAGATTTAATGGTTGAACGTAAAAGTGATAGGAGATCCCATCCAAAGGATCAGCTTAATGGTGGCTCTTTATAGCATTGATAAATGCCACTCGATACAGCCATATTGTTATAATGGCCTTAATGGTTAAATCGAATCAAAACTTCTTAGGAAGCAGCGCTTGAACGCTTCTAACTTGGAAAGATTTTATACCAATCGTGTTATTCAACAAGTATATAAAAGTTTCTATCTAAAAGTAAATAGTATAAAGAATAAGGTCAGTAATCAGTTGTTTAAATAAATAATGTCAGGACTCCTTTTCACACACGGTCGGTTAGCCCCATGCTAAGTTATTAATTAACTTGTGTTATGGGTGCTAACACAACTGATAAACTACATATGGCTACATATATACATATTTATAAATACATATTGTAACACCCAGACCACGGCCAACAAACATGCTCATCACACAAATGTCGACCGAACCGGGAATCGAACCCGGGACCTCAGGTTCGGCAGTCCGGCACGGTGAAAATTGCGCCATCGAGGTCATCATGTTATCATGTTTAGGTCTTGAGCCGATTTTAATACATGAGCTACTAATATGATCTAAACGCACTGGTGTTGCTATTACCGGTGTAATGTCCAAAGCTAGGATGTTATATTTCACGGGACCGCCCCTGATTCTGTTTAAAAATTTTAATTACTTGTTTTTTCCTCCTTGATATGACCAAATGTTTAATCATTTGATTCAATCGATACTCAATATTGATTTAATTCCCTGATAAATAAGTGATTATGATTGTTGCTTTGATTGATTGTTTGTTGACAAATATACTACTACCGATTTTTTATTTATTTCATCTAGATGGAGCTTTATCTTTCAAAGTTTTATAGTTCTTGATAAAACCCAAAAAAATTGAGGAGCAATAAAATTCCCATTAAAATTTAGATCTTGTCGATTTCGAATCCTGTTCGCAGTTTCTTTCTCTGATCCCGCCGAGTCTCCACCGTGTTTCTAAATCCTTTGGAGTATGTTTTTCCACGCGGCCAAGTGGAAAATCTAATTGGTGTATGTGTACGGCTCAAAGGTGAAGACGGAACAAACGTTTCTGCTCCAGTAATGTTTTTGGACAATTTAATTGCTTCCTTTGTACCTCATTGTAATTTCATATGCATACTTGAGTGAAAGAGATCTGTCCCTACGTATAATTGTAACATAGGAATGCTTTAAGACTTGCTCCAAATGGGAGTATGATGACAATGTTTGTAATTGTACCGCTTGACATCGAGGAGGAAAATTAAAACCTTTTTCAGAGACATGAACCAGATAAGATGGTCGTAATTAATTCAAAAGTATAGTGTACATTAATAAAATAGAATCTTCCTTACTTTTTAGAGAGTAAAAATAAAAGTCCTCTTAAAAATAATCTTGATAAAAATATTAAAGCTGAGGCTTTTAATTGGAAAGCTTTATTAATTAAGACAATAATTACAGCCATTAAGAAGGTTGAGAGCTGTAATGACGATGAAAAAAACGACAAAACTGAAGGTTTACTGTATGGGTGAGCATTTTAGGACCATTATGAGCCCCTTGATAACATTAATGAACGTTTATGAGCCCAAACCTGGCCATGAAGAAGAGAGTTATTAACTATTTGAAGTGTGACTGTTAATAGTCTTTATGAAAGTACATGAATATTTAGAAAAGCTGAAGCAAACGATAGTACAGAAATGACAAGTTATTGAACGGAACTATATAGACAGAGAGAAGTAACGACAAAGCAACAGGTAAACAATATGAGACAGTTCCCAAAAACTAAAGTAACGGAGGAAAATATCAATACTATATATCCATCTATATAAAACAGGAGGAATGTGTAAACGAACTGCCCTGTCTGTTTGTTCAAATAAATAAACATTTGGTGAAATTAAAGAGGGTGGCGACAGGAGGGTCGAGGCGTGCGTCGGCTTTTTATATAAAATCGCTCAGATGCTTTTGTTTATTGGTACAAATGGATGGTTATTGCTTCATTCTCGTTCTAGTACCAGTTTTATGTAACTTAGTACTTTACTTTTGTCAGTATTGTCATTATTAACAGCAGTATTGTTGTGTACTGTATCCCACAGTTACTTTCATGGGTTGATGGATAAAGTTTCAATGCACGGGTACCACTAAGCCTAAGGATAGGTAAACATTTATGTCATTCGATTGCTAGTTGCCTCTGATAGATTTTTAAGAGTTCGATTCCCATAATATTCATGTGTGTAGGCTCCCATTGCTATTTGCACAACTTCAGCAGTTGTTAATGTAGTTACTTACTGGTACTGCCTTAAAACTGGCTGTCCGAAAAATGTAGCTGAATAGTCTTACTAAGCGGATTTATGACATTGCTGTGAAGATCAATTAAGTACACTTGAACACAAAACAGCTAAACTGGAAGCTGTAACAGTAGACGACCAGACAAATGACGAATCTAAAACCTTCAAACACCTACTACTACAAAAATTGAAGGTTCCAGAAATCAGATGAGAATACTCACTGGGGTCTTTGACGGCGGTGATGACGAGCCTGAAGCCGTTGGCATCAGTGCCCCAGTTGTCCGTGACGTACTTGAGCGTCACGAAGTTGCTGCGCGTGAACAGCGCGCCGACTTGCTGCTTGGTGTTGCGGCATGAGAGGTCGGCCTGGAAGGTAAGATGACCGATTTTTAATGGCGCTATATTGATGTTGGTTTTGGAATTAGATAAGTGATAAGTAAAGTTAGTTACAGAAAAACTAGACATAATTCCACATGGTCAGTTGCACCATTTTACTAAAACGGTATCTGCATGTCGATTCTATAAAATATCACAACTCACTTCGACATCACTCTCACTTCGACTTCGATCTAAAGGTAGAATTCCGTGGACGCGACAATAGTCAACCTTTGAAAATGTATGGCACCGTTGTCGAGGCCCGTGACAGTCGCGCGCGGCCGACGAATTTCGTAAGCTGCTCGCGGCATTGTCAAAAATTTAATTCTGGTTTTACTAAAATTCTATAGATGTTATTAAGCGCTAGACCATGTTGAGAAGCGTACGGCCGCGAGCGGCTCACGAAATTCGTCGTCCGCGCGCGACTGTCGCAGCCCTCGGCAGCGGTGCCATACATTTTCATAGGTTGACTTTTGTCGCGCGCGGCTGCGACAATCGCGACCCACGGAATTCTACCTTAAAGTTTCGTGATTGACATTGTCAAACTACACTAGCGCTTCACTATCGAGCGTGTTGACAAGTTGAACTAAATCAAAGTCGAGATTTTGACAGATTTGTCAAAATCTGTCTATCTATAGGGGAGGTAGGGGAGAGATGGGCAGTTGGGAGACATGATCAAATCAGAATAAAAGGGGGGTCCTTTTATTCTGATTTCTGATCATAGTTTTGTTTTTTTTTAATTGGGTAGTTTACGTTACCGACTGGTAACGGTGTTCATCCATAGACTATCTGTCATTTCTGTGAGTTGTCAAGAACAAACACTCGTAAAAGTACTTAAATATTTTGTTGCGGTTTCGGATCGTTATAAAGAGAAAACTAATGAAAGGTATGTGTATTTTCTATTATTAATTATTGATTGTCAAAATCTCCAGTTACAATTATAGTAAGTCGATGCAATCCACACCTATTATACCTTTAGAAGAGAGTACTACAGCAATAGTTAATGGGCCCCACGTTTTTATTTTAGTCTAATATGACCGGGACCACCTACGTAGGTTGACAGGTAAGTAACTATTTTTTATTTTCTAGTTTTCAGTGCACATAAGATAAAACCGTTTAACTTAAAAGTTTTTTTACCGATTTTTTTTTCATAAACTAAGTCAAAAGTGTCCAATGCTCTCTATGGTAGGGAGGCTTTTCTTCGTCAGTGAAAATTTGTGAATATCTAAAGCTCATGCTTTAGATAATTTAGATATAAAATTACTTCATGATTTTATCACAATTACGGCGAAAACCGGCGAAAACAAACAAGCTTAAACACAATATGAAGACAGAAGATACCCGATATATTACTTTCCTCTATGACAGAAGAGAAGAAAATATTGTCCACAGATTAATAATGGTATTGGCGCTGTCAGTATTTTTTTTCGTAGGGTAAGCATAGATTATATTCACAGCACGAATTTAGAGATTTCTGTTTATTTTATACTTAAAAGCTGCCTCAAATTCCTTACAATAACAAATTATAACTAAAACATAATATTTAGCTAAAATTCTGTGTCAAAACTGATAAAATTAAAAACTGATTAATCTCGGTTGACATTTTGTCGAGTGGGGAAGTCACTAGCACAGCATTGGTCGATGTCGAGCTCACTTCACTTCGCAAGTGATTAGGTGATGTTTACAGAATGCAAAATCAAGGTCGTTCTGAATCGAATGCGAAGTGAGAGTGAATAGCGAAGTGAAATGCGAGTTGTTGTTCGAATTTTATAGAATCGACGTGCAGGCAGGCCTTGGCCCTGTTGCGCCCCGCTGGGGTTGCTGACAGTATTCTACTTGTGTAGCCCTTTCATTTGATACCCATATTGAGGGGGCTGTGCCATTTTGTGCCGGCGGCCATATTGGATTTAATTAAAGGTGTATACAAAATTTCAGACCAATCGGTTGACAGGAAGAGGGTGAAATTTGAATTACTAAATTTGATCCAAGAATAAATAATAAAACAAACGGGGTGAGCTAAATAAAACCGTTTAAATATCTCGTAATGTTGAAACTGATTGTAATTTTTAGGAAAGCTCTTTCATTATATCTAGCCGAATATAAGAAATGGCAATAAAAGTTGATAATGATCTGTAAAATCTGATTTTTTATGCAATAAATTGTGAAAAAGTGCCCATCCCTCCCCTACCTCCCCTAAAGTATGAAATGACATTACGAATCGAAGTGAAATGCGAGTTGTTGATCGAGTTTTATAGAATCCCAGTACTGATCATTATTTTGCTTTACTTTAAACAATTTACAGTTGTCGATCGCTGGTTTGACCAATGGGCTGCGATTTCATGGCTGGTTATCGTTACAGTTAAATGTTGCAATAAAGTCTTAATGCTTTGCTAAGAAGCAGTAGTGAAAATCGCCTAATTTCCACATTAAATTACATTAAAGTCTTCAGGTTAGTATGATACGCATAGATTTCTTAGATAGTCGCTCCATATATAACACTGGTATAACACTGGTAGGTACTCAGCTGCATTCGGTAAGACTGGAACCGACTCCAACATAGTTGAGAAAAGGCTAGGCAGATGATGACTTCTTAGATAGTCAATTACCTAGTTGATGTTACAGATATTCTGCTAATCTCTTTAGAGAACACATTGGCCCAATGTTACCAACATCTCAGAAGACAGAAGCCAATCTAAGACAAGCAATTACAGTACCCACGTTATTCCTAACAATCTCTCGAGTATATCTGAGATCGTCCTTGCATTTGTCAGTTAATTTGAACTATTGTTCCGTGAGGCCCCATATGTCAAGCCTGATAGTGGTATTGATACATTACAAAGGCCCACGTGATGGCGTTGACACGTGCTAGATTAAACTGCGTTGCTGAATATGGACTATGGTAGTTTACAGGAATTGGTAGTGTTAGAAACGCTGAAAGATTTTAACCCTTATAAAACAGATTATTTCTTTATTTTGTTTGATATATTTATGATCCATCTTAAAATAGAGCTGCTAAAAATCCTCTCATCATTGTTTAAGAATTTTCTAATGACAAAAAGAGACAGTATTATTTGCTTTCAGCAAAATCTAGTGCCACATAAACAGAAGTTCTGGTTACAACGTGTGTATACATTAATATCTACGATAAAAAATCAATTAATAAAAAAACTGAATTGAACTGTACTTCTAAAAGTAAATCCATTAGCTCACCAATTTTTATCTGTATCATTATAATTACGTTAGAATGAAAAATGGAAGCAAAGTCGGAAGCAATTAATAAAGCATTAACATCAATTTAGTTGAAAGGATATGTTTATTATCGATATCGATAAAACTCATGAAATCTATCGAACTGAAATAAATTATGGTGACACTATAACTTCAGAATATCGGAATGCGATTACATAATTGTTATTTTAATTCCACGATTGTTTCATTCATTATTAAACAATGCCGATTAATGAAAGCGTCGTCAATCAAAGCGAATGAATAAGTAATTGAGTAACCATTAAATGACGTAAAACATTCACACAAAACTACCAGTGCCTATGAGTTTACCGAAGTCATTTGAAAAGGAGTATACAAGTAGAACGGAATCGCACTCAATACCCATCTTTTGCATGAATCGCATAATATTCTCGTGGCACTAGTACGTCGAACAACAATTCCCACGGCGTTCAATCATAGCTTACTGGGAGTCTATATAAATGGCGGCACTCTGATCGCTCATGCGCCACCAATATTTTCTTCATCGAGGCAGGCTTACTGACGATGTCCGGGCTATATCGCTGTCATATTTCAGGGAGAACGATAGCGAAGACGTGACGACCCCCGGATTTGAGACCCCACCCCTCCCCCCATACATCACGTCTCGCCGGACCCCCCAACACCCTCCCCCTTGCATTTCAAAGGCCCTAGTGGACTTGCATTTATTCTTATATACTGCGTTTAATAAAGCTCTCGAGGTTGATATTAAAAATTCTTCCTTAGCACCAGATTATGGCGAGGAATGAATTAAGAAGGGTTTTGTTATGCTAACTATGCCCCGCGAGCTCGCATTAAAGATTTTAATAGCTATAGCTCGGCTAAAACATGGTTTTAATTAGTCAGCTTGCACAGAATCAGTTTTAACACTTGGAAGTTTCGAGAAATGAGTTAACGAGTTCTCTTTGTGCAGTAAAAGTTAGCGGGGGTTCTTGTTTGTCACTGTCTTGTTAGTTTTACAATTACTGAGCGGTCTTTTAAAGGAGTTTTTATTGATCTTGCAGTTTGCGCCATTGGAAGTGAGAAGACAATTGTGTTTCTATTTACTGCACAAAGCCCGAGCCACTTTTCTAAAGTACTGTTTTTAAACTATGTTTTATGGCTGACTATATACTACTTGACATAGTCCCATAATTTTCTCAAACTTCACACAAGACATTTAATCAAACCCATAACCATACAGCCCCAACAAAACCGATTATAACACTCCTCTATTAAATAAACCCGCACAATAATATGACAATCAGAAGCAACCTCTTTATTCCGAGCCCCCATTCTTCAACAAAGGGGTACAAAACTAGTATTCTTGGTGCACAATGCTGCAGATTGCACCTACTTGTGATTCAGAGTCGCGTGACTGAGTCCCCTATAAGCGCACCCGTAACTTGGAACGTGATGCAGCTCGCAGGACTTATAGCTCACTCATTCTTCTACTTAAAGAGCTCAAACTAGTTACGGTGACTTATGGAGAAGAATCTACGAGCTTGGGACTTTCTTTTGTTTTTTATATTGAGAGTGATCGTGATGTTAGTTGAGTTAACTTTCGTGTACGTAGATGATATGGTAGTTCGCAATTTTGGTCCTTAAAGTAATGCGAATGAAAGTAGCGAGTTTATATGATGTCTCTTACTTCGTACTAATATATCTGTTCATCGAATGTGACCTATTTTTTGTAGCTTCAAAATGAAAAAGCAATACCGACTTTAAACTGGGCCTACGTTTGAAGCCATAAATAACAATAATGTGTTAAAAGGCTGCAGTATCGTTTAAGTATTGATAGATTGTCCATCGCCCCCGAGGCCTGGCTGGTCATTTATTTCTCTAAATCGTTCCGTTTTACGTGACTCGAAATATAAGCAGACGGACTACATTTTTTAACTTTAAAATAAATTCTAAGGCACATTATTATCACAAAATATTGAAGTTTTATCTGGTAAATAAAATACAGGTTTGTGTTTCATATTTTCGATTTTAAAACCACACTTTTGCAGAGTTATTATTAAGCTATTTTAAAATGAAATACCTTAAAGCAAAATTTTGCAAACACACACAGTCGTGGTCAGGCTTGGCCCGCATAGCTTCGAAACTATTCGTGGCTCGAGTAGTCTCATCAAAGAGTAAACTGTCTCAAACAGTCCTAGTTGCCACCACACAGGTGCTCCCTTTGTGCGTAATATATCCACAAAATAGTTTCCCCAACAAACAAATTTATTCCATTGAAGTTCCATTTTGTTCGCGTGAAATTTTTACGAAATATTCTCGAAACGGAATGCTGTTTGGTTTCAAATGTTTCATGTGGTGTGCTCGATGGTTTAATGTACTTACCTACTATTATGTTGGTTGTTTTGGTATTTACGGCTGTTATTCGGTTATTAAAATAGCTATTGTGGAATTTGTTTTATTGTAGGTAATTGTTATTTTTGTGGTGCGATTGGTTCGGTTTTCGGAGTGTTGTGATTTATTCGCTACCAAGGTCTTCAGGAGCAGTCCAAATTAGTGTACAGTTGAAGTCAAATATTTTTCTTGTGGATAATGTTGTTCTTCCACAATATCTACTACAAAACTTACGTTGAAATACATGGTATGGTATTGTAAAAAGCAGTTACAAAATCCCTTTTCCGAAGAGCTTTAAAATGATCCGAAGCGAGCTTTATATTTAAATTCCATTAACCGCAGTTTACATTTCACTTAGCATTTAATTACACACGTGACAGCCTACCAGGGTTCCATATCCGTGCGGAGCAGTTTTCTCATTATAACTTCCATTTGAATTTAACCGTCAAAGTTTCTGTGACAGCCACATATAGCCAAGAATAGCCGCGGTCGCAGGTTAGTCGACGTAATCCAAGTTGGCTCGTGGCTTGCCAGCCGAAGTTACCCGGCTTTTGTCAAATGTCCGACACTTGAATACGCGATATATTTTACATGTGGAAGTTGGAATTGCAAAGTTTGAATGTCAGGAATTGCTTAGAAATATGATAGTGCTATGATCGGGGTTTGAAGTTTGGTCTCTTTGCTATTGGCGTATCTGAGCGACTGGTAGTTTGTATAGCTATAGTTAGACAACGATAAAAAATAAGGACAAAGAAACACCACTCAAGTTAATTAACAATGTCATTAACAAGGCGATAATTTTGCCAACAAAATTAAGTCAGCTTTATAAATAAAAATGACTTATTCAAATGAGTTGACTTAACATAATATTCGCCAATAATATTAATTCATAATCTGCCAAGTATAAACAGCCAAGCAGAACAAAATAAACATCTTGGCACGAAACTTGGCACATCTTACAATGGGTGCTGAAACTTGGCCGTCCTTTGTTCAAAGAGTCGTAGCAAAGACGAACTTGGCGAAATTTAAATTTAAAATTGACAAAAGTTGCATTACAATTCGTTTGTTAATTATTTGGTTTGAACACCTGGTGTCTTTGGCAGTATTTTTTTCGGATTTTAATACGATTCAATTGTTATGAAGTTTTGTGAAATTAATTCTGTCCCTCCGGAAGATAGATTTTAATGTATTCTATACAGAGGCTTATAAACTATTTGAATAATTACCATTTTGTTTTTAAAAACAATACAATTCTGGCTCTTTTATTAGCTATCAACAAGACATTCATAATATTTACATCTAAATCGGTTGACTTAAAAGGTACTTAACTGAGATGCAGTTAACAACGTTTCACTTAAAATTCTACCTTTAATCACAATTGTCATTATCCAAATATCACCAAAATATACAAAGAATTTCCAACTCTATTATCATAATCATAGGAGTGATAACACATTTCCTAACCAACTTAATTCCTAACATTTCCACAGTCCCGATTAAAAGTGATTAATATAATTCAAAGCGGTCCCCAACGTCATTATAGATTCATTCTATGTCTCGCCGGTAGGGCTCCAAATGGAGCGATATTGGGCTCCAAATGGAGCGATATTAAGCTCCCTGCATACCGGGGCTTCAGGCTTCGGTATCCCTTTTAAATATAATGCCATATCTAATTGAATATTTATAGGAAGTCGGTATTACGATATCGATGAAAAATTCCTCAAAGAATTTTTCGGAGCATTGTATTTGAGACTAGGCTGGGGCTGCGGTTTTACCCTTTTGCCAATGGCCGTCTGTAGGGTACCACCTTCTATGCAAAATTTCATGCCAATTGCTTCAGCTATTCTGCCTGGACTGAATTGTGCAGAAAACCGTTACTTTCGCATGAATGATTTTAAAAAGGAAGGTATGATTAAGTAATCAGTTCTTTCTAGATTGTTTTGATAAATTATTTTTAAACTCTTATCTGATTTAATCCTATCTTTTAAAGCAAATAATCTATAGATTATTTGATAATGTTTTTTTTATATAGTTGTAGGTCACATTAAATATACGCGGATTTATATGACACAACAGCTTAAGGCACGCTACAGGGACCAAATAGCGTAAAGACGTACTCGCAGGTCTCTTCTTGGCACCAACTTAGCTTTTTACTTACACAAATGGACCCCTGGACCCTGTATTACACAGGATTGTACAAAACAAATGACATCTAAAACCACCTTACTCACCTTAGGCGGCGCAGTCGCATGCGCGCCATCATACACGTACAGATGATCGTTGCAGTCAAGTTGCAGCAGGTCAAAGTGCAGCATGAACCGCTGCAGGATGCTGTGCGTCTGGAAGGTCACCGTGCAGTCCAGGTTGCGTTCGTTGCGCGACCACAGCACGCCGCCGTCCACCTTGCGGTACTGCCGCTGAAGGAAGTGGTCCTTGCACAGGGAGTCCATGTAATCTGGAACAATGGACACGTAGGTTAATGAGGATGTAAGCGGCTTTTGAACTGCAATGGTTTTTAAAACGATTAGTAGAAGATTAGGCAAAGGTGAAATAAAAATGTAAACAATAATGTAATCTTTGTATTATTTTATAACATTTTGAGGATTTTTTGTATAACCTAAGATAGACCTTAGGTAAAAACACCTATTGAGGTATTTAACTAAGGCAGATTGGCGATTTTAGACTTTGAAAGTCCAGGACTCCTCAAGATGTTCTCCTACACCTATACTTAGCGAATAGTGCTTAATAAGAACCAGGCTCTAAAGAACGAGTGTGTGATTTCGATTTATGTTCCAAAGTAGCTTGCCTGAGTTACATACATGGCCTGTAATCGAAACCACACACTCGTTCTTTAGAGGCACCAGCCACCTGACCCACCAGACCCCTGTGATTACATTCTCCTTGAATGCTTACACTCCGAGTGTGATTCTAAAACTCGTCAGAATAACAATCCCCTAACTAAACAAACAAAGCCAACAATACAGGAGTTTGGTATCGATCGCCAAGTGTTCTGTCGTCGACACTAACTGATCACCCGCGTGAGCGATGGCTTCAACACAAACAGTTACCTAGTTACCTGCACCCGGGGACATTCGATTAACTTCGCCTCTCCAAGGGTCGAGGGACAACACTAATATGTAAAGTCAATTTTGAATACTGTGTGCTTAGAACCTTAGAGGGTCTTACTTCTGAAGTTGTGTGATTGAAGCTGGTTTGTGAGAAGTGAATTATATGGGAGTTCTTGTGATGTTAATGCTGTCAAATATGTCAGAGAATGACGTAGTTTAATATCTATAAGATCTTTATCAAACGACGTAACTGAAACATCAATATCTCGGTTGATGGATTTTTTAGTAGAAATCCAAAGTTTTTAGGTGTTTAGAGTAAGCTATGTCTAAATATGTGTAAGTATGATGAAAAGACAATATTAATGGCAATGCCATTAATATTAAAATAATAAATAGTAAAATGCCACAATATTAATGGTTATTTGCCATATGGCATATAACCAACCAAATACCATGATCTGATTACTCAATGGAACTTCTATCAGGAGAACACATTCCTATATTTATCTTACACTACGACATACTACGTACTTTCACACGTCGAAACCAATCAATAGTGCACCTTCTACCTTTAATTTAAGGTTGAGAATCATGATGGGTTTACCGAAGATATTGATGAGATATAGATTAGATAACTGAGTCAGCTTATCTGTTGGTTCGGAGCCAGTTTTTAGGAAGCTGCCAAGCGTTCTCAACTGCTGGCTGCAGACTTTTGTCTGCTTCTTTAGATATTATGTGAGTATTATTTTTAATATAATAATTTATTATCTATATATTATATACTCCACAAATATTTAACTCTTTTTAATGACAAGTAACACAAATCCTAGACGTTTCACAATTTACAGTTTTTTTTGTTGTGAATATTGTTTAGGTACAATTGTTCTTTATTTATTTTCAATCAAATATGTACGTATGTCTCTGACAAAATAATCAATAAAAGTCCTAACTAGCCTCCTTGTAATTCCAGGTCACACTGTACAATCCTGATACTGGCGCTCCTAATAGCCAGTACATCATCAGCCCCCACCAACCGGCTCCTCATGAGCTTGGTCTCAGGAGTCACCACCGGGCTAGAGGTGCCCACTGCCGTGGTCGCAGGCACGGGCGCCGGAACCGGGTCGTTACAACTAGTGGTGAATGTTCATACGGATAGTCATGGAAATATCGAAGTTTTTACGAATTAAAGTTATGTGTTAATGTGTGTGTGTGGGTTTATATAAGCTAGTTTGTGTGTGTGAAGAAATGTCAAGTGGATAGAAATGGTGATTTGAAAATACCCTGCCAAATTGCTGAAGATTTGAAGACGGAGACTTACAGATATGGACAATAGGTGCCTATAATCATACTAAATTATATGTATGTAAGACTAGGAAGAAAGTCACCAAATAGTTACAAAAGCGAGGAAACGAAATATATCTGATAATCAACTTCAATTTGTAGATAAAAGAGATAAACTGCGCCAGATCATTACGAGAGCGTGTGAACGATACTTGATAAGAGAAACGTAAACTACATATAAGTACTGTTATATTTACCGTAAATAAAGTTTTAACTAATGTTACATTATTCTTTTTAACATTATATTATACATAGTGTTATTTACTATGTATAATTTTGAGAAAATGTATGTTAATAATTCCGCTCATACTCGAGACGCGGGTGGAAGCTAGGAATAGATAGTTTGAGATAATTATCCTTACTGTCGGACCAATCGTAAAATCTAATAGAAATAAGGAAGATTTGTAAAATATTAGATTATACACCAGCTTCGGATCGACAAAGTTGTTTGGTCAAAATTGCAAAAAATATATTAAGTTTTATCTTCTTTCGTTCTAAAATTCAAAATCTATGTATGTATGTTTATTTGCAAACATTCTTAGCGACTCTAGACGTATTCGTAAGGATTGAGACAAATACGGCGGTAGTGACATACTGCTCCTTCAAGTATTTAATAGTGACGTAATGTTGACTTCAGGAATGCGTCTCAAAGGCATACCGGCTTCAGCCTGAATTTCATGGAACAAGATAAACGTAACTCAAGAATCCGTCTTTAGGAAATATTAAAGTATTTTGTACTACAAGATTGTTGCTATCTAGCAGATAAAATAGGTTTTTATGACGTTTTTAAGCCTTCATGTTGAGGGGTGTTAAGTATTGAAGTAATAGTGACAGTATCTTGAAAAACGATGTGAAGTTTCGAGTTTGAAGCACATAATTTTGTTTGATGATAAGGATGTACAATTATGTTTTAGTAACACCATGTAAATAAGTGACTATAATGTGTATTTCAAAATTACTTCTAATGTACAATGTATATCTGCAAGTATAATAGGTATGCAAATATTGACAAAAGCCTTTGGGCCTGACAAATCGTCAACGTTTGAGTCATATTGTATCATATTGTATTGAGTGACTGATTGATACAGAGTGTGATAAGTGATTATTGCTTACACAGGGCATACTTTAAAATTATGCCAAAAGTTTCTGTTGTCAATCTGCTATTCTCCTACTAGTTAGAAGAAATAGCATGAATACCAGCCCATTTAAAAACCTCAGCATATAGCGCTTGCGAATCAAACTCAGTTCGTCAAATTGTAAGCGAATTCAGTATTGAAAACGTACGCCAATTCAATTCAGTCAGTAATTGTTACTCTGATTCAGAAGTTTGTTTGAAAAACGAAACTTTTTGTTTTACAACTATCGGGAAACTAGCTAATTGAACAATGATAAAAATAGGTTTGAAGTGCAGTGATGCTGATTGAAATTCTGTCTATGGATGCATGTTTTATGCTTTGTTCGACACATAGATTTATGTAGGAGCCCTAACGGGACTATTACTGTTAAAATATTCTGGTCTGGTTATATTTCTCATATATAAAATATCCTATCATATCATACTCTGGTACATAAAGATGGAATATGGTGGGTTTTAGTCTGACACTTCCTTACGCTGCACCCTGCACCCACAGCAGGGGATTCCCATAAAAAAAGTTATACCTATTTATAGAAATTACTGTGTAAAAGATAGACACTGTTTCTTTTTTAAAAGCTTTTATTTATCTGGAATTTGACCACTGACGTACTAAATAGGTCGTAATACTGTATGTTGTATGATTACCTTATATTAATTATAGATATCAAACGAATGAAATCTATCATAATGTATGCTTGATATAAACGCAATGTGTATGAACTTATTAATATTATTTTAAGCTGTATTTAAGTTTCTGTTGTATAAAACATTTATCTGTATGAAAAGGCTCGTTGTATCTTGTTGTCTT
The DNA here is from genome assembly GCA_033682625.1 of Helicoverpa zea x Helicoverpa armigera. Lineage (NCBI taxonomy): Eukaryota > Metazoa > Arthropoda > Insecta > Lepidoptera > Noctuidae > Helicoverpa > Helicoverpa zea x Helicoverpa armigera. The sequence goes on from JAWIIS010000020.1 coordinate 14,064,429, forward strand.
TTTATATTTTTTATTAAAAATAATCGTTAATTTAATGGTTTTATTTTTTAAGTTTACCACGGAAATCTAAGAGTTGGAATTGTAAAAAATGCGATGATTGCAGAGTTGGATATTTAATACTTTAGATTATCACATTTGACTTAGATAACAAAGATATTGTTAATACGTGCTATAACCTACACAAAAACAAAAAAATCAGTCTAATAACTGAACTATTAAAAAGACAATCATAAAGACAATAGTCTAGACTGGTTAAATGACAAAAGAACAATTGAGCACCCTTTCCTTCCCACCCAATACCCATTCGTGGGACTAATGGCTGGTTCCGAAGATTGCCGAAATTAGCCGACGACGCCCGAAGCGGTCACGTACAGGTGAAATGGAAGACTGATAAGTAACCATGCTTTATACCATGTTATAGGTAGGTACTATGAGTCTATTAAATTACCTACCAGTTAAGTTGGTTTTGGAAATGTAAGACAAACTGATGGACAAACAGAAAATTTTATAAAAAAAACCGGCCAAGTGCGAGTCGGACTCGTGCACGAAGGGTTCCGTAAATTACAGTTAAATCAACCTATCTCAAAAACTATAAGAGATACTTTGATCAAACCAAAAATCGTTGAAAGAGTTAATTAGCATGCATCACCTCTATTTTTTTTAGAATTTTATACCCCGTAGTTATAAAAATAGAGGGGGGGGGGGACATACTTTTTACGACTTTGAGAGCTGATATCTCAAAAACCGTTCATCATCATCATCAGCCTATCGCAGTCCACTGCTGGACATAGGCCTCTCCAAGTGCACGCCACTGAGATCGATTTTCGGCTTCTCGCATCCAGCTCCTGCCAGCCGTCTTGCGCAAGTCATCACTCCACCGTGCCTGAGGACGTCCTACACTACGTTTGCCGAGGCGCGGTCTCCACTCTAGAACTCGTTTACCCCAACGGTTATCGGTTCTTCGGCTAATATGGCCAGCCCACTGCCACTTCAGCTTGCTGATTCGATAGGCTATGTCGATGACCTTGGTTCTCTGACGGATTACCTCATTTCTGATGCGATCCCTCAGAGAAACGCCGAGCATAGCCCTTTCCATAGCCCGCTGAGCGACTTTAAACTTGTGGACCAGCCGTACCGTCAGTGTCCACGTTTCGGCTCCGTAAGTCATGACAGGTAGGACGCACTGATTAAAGACTTTTGTCTTTAGGCACTGTGGGATCGACGATGTTAGGACTCGACGTAGCTTCCCAAATGCAGCCCAACCCAACTGAATTCTCCTATTCACCTCGTCCTCAAAGTTGTTTCTACCTAACTGCAATGTCTGCCCGAGGTATACATATTTCCGAACAACTTCGAGAACGGCGCCGTGTATCGCAATCGGTTCCGGTAGAACATGTTCATTGAACATGACCTTGGTTTTGTCCAAGTTCATCCGTAGGCCGATGCGTAGAGAAGATTCAGCCAGGTCGTTCAGCATCTGTTGTAGGTCCTGCAGCGTTTCCGCCATGATGACGATATCGTCAGCAAATCGCAAGTGAGAGATGTGTTCGCCATTGATGTTGATGCCGCGTCCTTTCCAGTTCAGCGTTTTGAACATATCCTCCATTGCATTAGTGAACAGTTTCGGGGAAATAACATCCCCTTGTCTCACTCCTCGATGCAACGGTATGGGCCTTGTTTGCTGATTCTGTACTTGGACGGACATTGTAGCGGCTTCGTAGAGACATCTCATCACTTGGATGTATCGCCAATCTACTTGACAACGCTGCAGGGACTCCAGAACAGACCAGATTTCAACCGAGTCAAAGGCCTTCTCATAGTCCACAAATGCTAGACACAGGGGCTGATTATACTCTTCGGTCTTAAAAAAACCGTTCACTTTAAGAAAAATGTTTTTTAGAAAACTTTATATCATTTTAAAAGACCTTTCCATTGATACCCCACACGGGTATGTACATCGAAAAAAAAAATTTCATCCCTCAGTTACATGTATGGGGGGCCCCACCCCCAATTCTTTTTTTTACTATTTAGTGTCATATTTTTGTAGCGGTTCATACAACACATATTCCCATCAAATTTCATCACTGTAGTACTTATAGTTTCCGAGTAAATCGGCTGTGACAGACGGACAGACGGACAGACGGACAGACGGACATGACGAAACTATAAGGGTTCCGTTTTTGCCATTTTGGCTACGGAACCCTAAAAAGGAATTTAAATCATGTATTGATTTATCATATGACAAAAATTATAAAGGCGAAACTTAGTTGTGAATGTGTGTGTACAAAACATCTGAACGGTTTTTGATACAACTTGACAGTATTATACCTAAGCGCTTATATTATGAAGGCGAAAGTTTGTGAGTGATATATTTGTTAGTATTACTGGCGAAAACGATTTTGAGTTTCATGACACCTGGTAGTAATGTAGCTTATAATGACAGAGCTTTGGACTACTTTTTATACGAATGAAACTAAATACATATTTCTTAATGAATACATTTATAATGAACATGATAATCTAAGAAACAGCCCTATACAAAAAGTATATACCTTTACATATCCGTATTCATCCTCGGATCAAAGGGACCGTCTAACTACCCACATATGTATACCAAGCTAATCCAACTAATAAGGCCCACAATCTCACGAACACATTGCGGAGCCGACACATTGACCCACATCGGGAAGCAGACAGGCGTTGACGTACATTGCTCGTCTTCAATGTACTGTTTAGCCGGTGTGCCCTGCCGAGCCAGCGATGGAAAACGAATAATGAATATAGTTGATTGTCTGACAATCGGTTTCGTTGGGTTGTTTGTGTATTGAATCAGTTTTTAGGTAAAGCCACTAAAGGAGAAATGTATTGTAAAGCTGAAGAGTTTTTTAATTTGTTTGATTGGACTACAAGATAGATAGATAGATAGATAAATATTCTTTATGAGGTACACCAATTTTACATTTTTGATCGTAAACTAGTTAAAGTAGGTGACATAATGGGCGGTCTTATCGAGCGATCTCTTCCAGACAACCTTAACAAGACCGTTTTGAAAAATGATTTCAGTATTAAATAGGTCATTTATCGATGAATACTATGGACTTTTCATCCGGGTGTGAGGAGTAGTACCCGGTGAAATCCTGGAAGCTAATGTAAAAATATCATATGAAAATATTTACCTAAGTTAATAAGTATGATCATGTCTCAGGCAACCTTCTAAAATTAAATACATGATAACTCCACACATTTCGTGTCACCCTTTACACTAACCCATGTACAAAATGTCGTCTCCTAAATCCTTCACACACACAAACGTACATGCACATTAAGCCACGCACACACACAAAATCCTTTTAAACATAAGCGTCAATTTTCGACTTCATTATATTTTCATTTACAAGAGAGAAGTCGGCAAATAACCCTTTCGTCGTCCAACTGGTACAAAGGTGGACTTGTGTAAAAACTGGGTTATTATCATGGAGAACAAAATTACTAGCGGAGGTGACATCACGGAAAATCTCCTAAGAAAGTACCGCGCCAAAATACGGATGTGCGGGGTACGAGGGATGTTATTGTCTCCCGTACACGCCTTCTTTGGACCTGATAATTATTTGTAATAGCAAAATTGTTGATAGATAAGGACCCGAACACCTCGTTAGTTCTCTCGTAACTGATCGTTTTGGTCATGCCCAGCGTATCTATTTGACCTAGAAGAAGGCGCTTGACCTACCCGCATTATGGCATCTCCGCTTACTTTCCTTACTCCGTGATTATTACCGACGGTGAAGGGTTAGACAAAAAGCCTGAGCAAATTACAGCTCGCTAGGGTTGCTTTTTGTTATAATGTAATATTTAGTGAGGCTTTGAGCTCTGGAGCTGAGAGATTTGTTTGGGATGTGGTTTCACTGTTTTGTGGTGCATCGCACTGTAGGTAACTTTGTAATCCTTAAATATTATTTGGGCTACACTGTAACTGCTGGTAGTCATGTTAAAACCCGTGGAAAGTCTTATAATGGTTAATCATTGTGTGAATGCAGGGGAAGTTCTATTTACAAGTAAAAGGATCTCATGTGTACGTACCGTAACGTGTGTTTATTCTTCAACAGTTTATGAGGTTCCTATGTCACTTCTTTTTATAAAACCATGAAATTATTATTATCATTTGTATGAAGATCCTATGACAGTTCTAACCTTGGCTATTAACAAACGTAAAGGACGTTCCAGAAAGTTCTCAGTGTATCATCATATGCCTAGCTTTTTTCCAACTATATTGGGGTTACGGTCCACCAAATGCAGTTGAGTACCAATGTTTTACATGGCGCAACTGTCTATCTGCTCTCCTTTACCCAGTTACAGAAAATAAAACCTTCAGTATGTATATGGTATACCTACTCTTCCTCCTAAAATCGTATCCCAAGGTTAGTCGGAATTATGATTACTGGGTTTTACGGCCCGTAACCCAGTGTCCCTCGTAAATATCATTTAATTGAGAATTTTTAATTTAACAAAGTGTTGCTCCCGACTGCCGTACTATTTCCCTTTTATTATAATTTGTAATTTATTGAGGTACGCTGCGAATTGCTCGGGTTATTCTGTTATCTTTTGTTTTTATTGTATTTTTGAAGTACTTCACAAATTCACTTCTGTTCTGAGTTTAATTGCTTGTCCTGGAACAAGTGATAACAATCCTGAAATCTGGATATATCAATAGTTTCACCCACATGACGTATACTACCAATACTTGATGCACCCAGATAAAGACCCAACATCATACCTCGAAAAACCAACTCTGAAAAAATTGTTACAATAAAAAGTTTGTTTTAGGGACTCTAAAACAAACACAAAAGAAGAAGCATACCTACATATTAAAACTATCTCCCTTTTGTCTCATAACATCCTACAGATTCTAATTTCTAAATAATTAGCTCGTATTTTCCATAATAAACTGTATATTAATAGCAGCCACTTGACGCAGCGGAGTAAATTACGCGTAAAAGCTAGTGATGCGTTAACGCTGCGTCACCGCAACGGCCACGCTCGGTTCACGCACAAATGCGCGTGTGATACGCTGAGTAAACGCCAGCTTATGGACAAGATATTGCCTCTTAAATAGATTTGAAAGGCCTTTGTAATATACTAGCTGTGTCTCGAGGTTTCACCTGCGTTTCAGGGGAACTTTTTCTCGTACCCGTATTTAATATAGCCTTTATCATCCGGGAATTTTTCAATACAGTTCAGTCCATTCGTTGACGTGTAATGTAAAACTACAAAGTATGTAAAGACCGGCAGAGAAAACTCCCATCCACATTACTCGAAGTATTTTAGCATTAACAACAGCAATTATCTCATTTTTGGAATAGCTACTAAACAAACGAAATACTCAAATACAGGCATCCCAATTTCACTGAGCGTAAAAAAGGACGAGTGTAAAGAGGAGTACACACACTACACACATAACAAACGCTGCGCCACTAAATCGTTTCAAAAAAGTGTGTACACCCCTTAACACTACAGACAATACAAACTAAAACTCTCATGAAGGGGAAAGAGAGAGAGACATAAGTGTTGAAGTTAGAGCAGATAAAAAACTTTCCAACTTGCAATAATGCACTAAGTTGTTGTGGACGCTCAAACTACTATTACAGTGTTCCGCGAGTTTAAGTGCCAACTATACCAACGTTATAGCAACTATGTGTGTTTGCTCATGCAATTAATACAAGCAATCATTCGACAGTCTAAACTGACTGCTACTCTATAGCAGCATGACACTAAAGTTCCTAAGATAATATGTTTAAGATTTTATATGAAACCTTTTAGTCCATCGGATAATGGTCTGGAAAGCACTTCACTCATCCTAAACGAAGTCGGGAGTACACCCTCTTTAGAAGTAGGGGGGCGGGTGGCGGGGTGGGCCGAGGGTATCGACCCGCGCCATTATACCGCTGGGTCGTTCACCCCGCGCCCCGCTACGCCGTACCGTAGGCAGCTACGGCGTAGCCTCGTAGCGTCGTAGCTAGCAAAGGCATTTTTTCCGTTTTCCCTGTTTTGGTCCAATATTGAGCCTGTTTGTTATTTGTTTTTGGACAATGTAAGTATTAGAGTAGAACGTTTGTCGTTATGGGTTTTCGTTACAAATTCAACAGGGCTTAGTATTGCGGAACAGAATATTTTTATGGTACTTTGATGAGGACTTCTGCTTAGAAATGTGAATGGGAGGATAAAAGATAAAGATATTTGTAAGCATATTGCAATTTGTATGGAGGTATAAGAGTTTTATGAGATCTACTTGGATGTTGTAATTAATCTCTCTAATATTCTCTTCTAGAACGAAGTTGTGTCCGTAGCTTAACTAAACTTTATTACCTAAAGTAATTACAACCCAATTCTTCAGCAGGTACATATAACCTTATAATAGTGTGTGTCAGGAATCCAATCAGTACGTCCGATAGACAGGACCTTCATCAATGGAAGCTTCACGTTTAGGGGTAATTTCATATTCATCGCGCGCAGAATTGTAATCATGCTTGATACTTCATAAAGGACCAAATTATGGACTCTCTACATACAAATCAATAATATTAAACTTTTGTTTCCTGCGAAAAGAGAATTTAGAGATAGAGAGAGGGTTTCGTTATTTATTATTAAGTAGTAAGTACTTTTCAAAATATATATTTTTTCTTTATATATTTTTCAAACTTAACTTTCTACAAGTAGGGTCAGGGTAAAGGTTTAGGTTTACCTATAGGTACACTAATTAAAGTATTAAATACTTATTTCTAATACTTTAATTGGTGTAACTAATCACTTTAATAATATTTAGCGGTAATTCTGGTCACACAATGTTAAAAAATCTGTATATTATAGTACCTAGTCAGTGTTTAATGAATGAATGATGTTCAATTAAGAATTATGTACTCATACTTGATGAACGTACAAAAGCACCAAAACCAAAAGATTTTGTTCTGAACACCCACATCCCACATGGTAAGTTTCGGTTGTAAACCACACACTACACTAGAACTTAGCGCTTACTCCGACTTGGTTCCAATCCAACTTCTCTCCCACATAATAATGTAAAAGATACGATCTATGAAAACTATGGCTGTTGATAACTGATTATACGAAATCTTACATATATAGGTACATCCGTATGTTGTAAGATAATGATAAAGATTTTTTATGACTTTAGCGTTCAAACTTATAACAGCCCTCTTACGTCGGGGGTAGAAATATATAAGAAGCTGTCAACGTTGTTTAGTGAGGAAGACGATTTGTCCCCTAAAAAATGAATAAACTTAAAAAGAAAATAGCATGTTTTAAGGTATAAATGGTAATTGTATGTTTTCTCATACATCTGCCTATGAGGTCTCAACGTTTGACACTTTTAAACTGCTGAATCAGTTTAGTTGACACTTGTCAATATTATAGCAATATTAGAATAACATATAGGTCAATTTTTATCCATGTGTGGCAAGTAGTTCCCACAGAGCGAAGGCACCACGGAATATCATCAATAAAATTGTCAAAACTGTCTATACACACTTCTCAAATACAGCTACAACCTATATTCCGACCCCATAGTATACTGTTCGTAATACCTAATTCTCTGAACATAAACCCGACTGCAGTAATGTGGTGTTTACAAGCTCTGCGCGCGTCGTCGCCCATTAAATGACGCCATTGACGCCCTGCGACCGCGGACGGACATGTTCGCTAGACGACAATGTCCAGCGTCGGCCGCGTCCAGCAATGCAGGGATGAAAGCGGCTATAGGTGTGCGTAAGGGACTAAAATGTGGGCTGGTTAATTTAGGATTTTTTGTATTCACCTGCACTTTAGACAGTTATTTTAATTGAATAATTATTTTATTGCTTTTGATGAATGTGTTGCGTTATGTGGAAGATATTAACGTAAGAGTCATAAACATATAGATCTATGTAGGCATGTGGGTCTGTATGTCTCGAAGAATCGTTTAATTTGCATGTTAAGACTTATGGGTAAACTACTTATACACATCGACTATCTCATATGGGATATCTATTCAATATCTCTAGGACTGACACAGTCACAGCGTTTCGCAGACGGCGCGGCACCGAGCGACGGCAATTTGTAGTTATTTACAGACAGACAGACTATCCCCATCCCCTTGACACCTCCTCGGAGATCTACTGTCCACTCTTACATCTGTTCAGCCAATATGCATACCAATGTCATCTGTTTGAAAAAAATATAAAACAACTGAAGACCTATACTGGGTGACAAAAAATATTGGGGTGTTTTATGGAAAAGGGTAAAAATCTAGGCTACTAAAAATAATTTTAATTCGTTGATTTATTTAATCTAATTTAGTCTTTAACTCATTTAGATACTGATTTATTATCTATGACAGTTGAAAAGTAAAAGAGCTATCTAATTGATATTAATGATTAAAATTAAATCCAGAGTTATCATAGAGAATTATTCACAAAATCGAATCATAATCAAAATTCATTCTTTTTCCTTTTACCATTCTCAATTATTTAATTAATTTCATAAAGTACTACTAACCCAAAAATTGCGGACATAAACTTAATACGACGTCTTACTTACAATTCAAGATAACCCTCCCGCGCTGGAGTGCGCAATAATACGCCAATAATCTTCCAGGACGCGTATTGCGTAGTTTGAGCACGTACCTACATTACTGAACGGTATTTATAATATGTGTACGTGCGCGCTTCAAGCTTCTATCGGGACTAGTAATGAGCATTCAATTAAAATAAGGAAATAAATGAAAAAAGTCAAATTCAACCAAATAGAAAAAAAGTACATTTCATTTGAATGTTACAAGAAAAAGTTGAAAAAGATTTGAAAATCCCTGTAACACAATAGCCACGAGTTTTTTTTCTGAAATTAATATTTTTTACGCCTGCTACATTCGGTATCGCTCACGTATTTAAAAGGGAAGGGCTTTTAAAAATAACAAAGGGCTTCGGGCAAAAAAAGTTGAAAGCCACTGGTGTATATCGTATCGTCGCCACTTATAGGAAGTTGCCAGTAATAAATTTTCCCGAACGATTATTATATTGCGTATTTTGAGCACGTACACGTGTTTTATTCGTATTTACATTAAGTGTGACGTATGACTAATCTGCCTTAACACTTGTTCAAAAAGCCGTAGGTTTATTGTCGAAATGTCATTAAAATTAAATAAAAAAATATATTGATCGTTGCGCTGTCTACAATAATGTACAACAAACACACGAAATCAGCTTTCATTCCCTTGTGCAATATTTCGCAATAGTTACCCCCTAACACGTCAAAACTTCCTCAAAAGATTTACATGCATGTCACTACCATCAAATGTCATATCACGTATTTGACACGTTTGGGGCAAAAAGCGCCCCACAGCAGCAGCGTAGGGTTAAGGCCTAGTGTGGGGTACTTGTATATTCGGTGGGATATTTTTATATTCGGTGGGCAACGCCAGGGGGCGGGAGTGGTATCGACAGGTTTCTTTTGGGCCGACGAGATTAATTAAGCCGCGAACGTCCCGTCGTGATTAATGTGCTGAGCTAAAAATGTTTGGAAACTGAAATCAATTTTGTCTTGAAAACATCGTTTGTGTGTTGGACATGTTGTTAAGAGGATTTCGTTCAATTAAAATGTTAAGTATGTGTTAATGGAATCTAGATTCTGAAGTTTACTTTAAGGCTAATGATTAATACAATTTGGTAACTATATAAGTACACACATACTTGAAAGATATAAATGGCTCTAGGGCGTTTGATTTTTCCTAGCAGAAACACGGACATCATGAAAATAAGCAATCTTGAGAACTATGTAAATAAAAAAAGGGAGATTTTTGGACTTTGGCCTCGATTTCAGGAACCGCAGGGTCAATTTGGTAAATTCCACGTTAGATACCAATGAGTCGATTGAGTCTACTCTTTATCCAGGTGCGCATGGTAGGCATATACTTCCAACGGAACACGGTTGAAATAGCTGGCGGAAGCTAGTTAAATATTCTTATTAATTTGCCTTATTTTGATGTTTTTTTGTTAAACATAGGAAGAAGAGGATAAGCTACAAGTAACCTTTAGTCTCTTAATTTCCTATAAGTATTAAGGTTTATGTCCAAATCATCATGTGGTTTTGCCACCTTTCCTCAAGCAATTGTCTCATAACCCTGGACTGACCGTGACGCTGCGCATGCGACTATAGTGTAACAATACAATACTATAACATCTGTCATTATGTCTGTCCAATTTCGTATATAACACAATAATACAGATCATTCTTTAACTGTACGGCAGAGTGGAGTGTTGTCTGGTTTTAAATCTAGTTTTTTTTAGCTGGAATAGTTTTTAGTATTATCTTGGTAGTGGTCTGACTAGGTTTTTTTGTGTGTGACTTTTGGCATTTCTCAATTAACATCTTATATATTTTTTTTTTCACCATAGTGTTCAAAACTAGCTGAGTTCTAAAAAAATGGCGGTGCAAAACTGTGAGTAATTAGATTATTTTCTAAAATATTTTATCTATAATTATTATGATATCTCGCAATCATTAATCAGAGTATTAAATACCTATCAATTTCTTATTGAAGCATTTTGACATTTGGAAATTGTAGTTTGTTTTAATAAGTAGCTCGTACTTACTCATACCTATAGTTTCTACATTTTTCCTATTCGGGTACCGAACTGATGACACAGTGCAGTAGCTATGGCCAAAATCCCTGGCAAAATATGACGTTTACTTCGTGAAATTCATTAAAATGAAGGTTAAGGATATTCTTGAGGAAGCTATTAAGTTTTTCCTTTTATTTACGTTGTTGGTTTAAGTAATTCACCGTACCGTACCGGGAATCGAATTCAGTACCCAGAAGGTACTGGCACTCCGTTATTGTGACAATTTCGATATAAATATTAAGTAGTAATTACTAGTTGGAAATAAATTACGATAATAACACTCTTTAGTTAGCGAACAATAAAACAAATAACCAGGTTTTCTCTATGTGAAAAATTACAATTGAGTAAGTGTCACACATTAAATTAATCTCAGGTCCAAATCAACAAAAAGTGATGAAACGAAAACCGAAATCAGTTTTTTTCCAAGCCTACCAAAAACATATACTAACACATTACCAAGCAAATACTAAAAAAATCGGTCAAAACAACAACTAATCTAATCACAATTACCTGATAACTAGATCGCAAGATTTCCAGTTTTCGCGGGACCGAGGTTCGTTGCGGCCTAAGACCCCTTGCTTAGTTATCTGTCAGATAACGGGGTGGTTGTTAAGCGTATATTAATCCTAGATAATTCGGCAGGTGGTTGCCAGTCTTCGTGTGGTGGTCACAAGATGAAGACGTTACATATTATCGGAATAACCGTGGGAGTGGTCGCCGTTCTGGGCGTCATTGGAGGTTGGTTTTTTATGTTATTTTGAAGGATTATACTGTGTTAATAGGTGAAGAAGACAGCGCCATACTTGAATTGCAATTAGCCTATAGATTTGCAGGATTTATGGAAGTTATTACTATTTAGCAATTTAATTCATTAAACTTACATAGGCCTAACGCTAACTATATTTCACAAGACACCAAAGGCTGTTTTTGTAATAGTCTTTAAGACACATATCAAATGAATGTATACTAATTAAACAGCTATCAATGAAGCCAAATTAATGACGAAATAAAAACGTATATTACCAACGTAAACGGCATAGCTCGAGATTGAAGTGACCTATTTATTTCTACTTGCATTTCTTATGCTTCCCTCGCGAGAAACATTTTGCAAGGAGTTTATTAGGCTATACATACCTACTAGTTATTTCAAACTCGGATCCTGAAGGATATAATAAACAGTACAGTCTATAGATAATTTTCATCAAAATATCTTCAGCTTATAAAATTGTAACAAACACATACCTGTAGCTAATTTGGTATATACCTACCTCTACAACAAAGGGCAAAATATAAATCAATAGTTTGATAAACGTATTAACTAACGTCCTTAACGTAAAGTGACTGTCTTTTAAGCTATCGCGGTCTTTTAAGTAAGTGGTTTCTGACCAGAATTTCTCACAGCATTTGTCCTTACTTCCAGGTCTTATAGCATGGGGAGTGATAGCGTCCCAGGTGGACACGCCACCACCTCCAGAGCTCATACCCCTGGACTGGTGGCAGCATTGCACGCTGTACCAGATCTATCCACGGTCCTTTAAAGACACTGATGCTGATGGCATTGGAGATTTAAATGGTATGTTATTTTTTTGTTTATTGTGGAAGAAAGTGAGTTTCGTATGACGAAATTCTACTGAAATTGTGTAAAAGTTATCCAAAAATTTGTTCGCTTACTTTCGCGTTCGCTACTGTTTGCTAGAGAGAATAAACCAGAAGGAACATTTGTGTGGAATCCTTCCTTTCAATATTGCTTTATATGTTTACGTTTTCTAGTTATATTAACTCAAAGGGCTATCATACTAAGGTTGAACTTGTAGACAATACGAAAAGTCGTCTTATTAAAATTAAACTACGTTTGAATAGAGAAAATATGCATCAGGAACAACTTCATGCAATGTTTAGGTACATCAGTTCAAAAGATACCTTTCCAAATTGTTGGTTGTTAGGTACATTTTGGCTTCCTCTCATAATAACCATATCTATATTTTTTTGCCGTGATGGCCTTATAATGGCGGCTTCCGATATAATAATGCCACCAGTGAATAATGACATGTAGTTATCATTGAACTGATGTTTAGGTGAATACTTCACTTACAAAGTATTATATACGTCATCATCCTCCGAGCCTTTTTCCCAATCATGTCGGGGTCGGCTTCCAGTCTAACCGGATTCAGCTGAGTACCAGTACTTTACAAGAAGCGACTGCCTATCTGACCTCCTCAACCCAGTTACCCGGGCAACCCGATACCCCTTGGTTAGACTGGTGTCAGACTTACTGGCTTCTGACTACCCGTAACGACTGCCAAGGATGTTCAATGACAGCCGGGACCTACAGTTTAACGTGCCATCCGAAACACAGCCAATGGTGTCTAAGATATACTTAGAAAGTACATACAGACATAGAAAAGTTGCATTGGTACTTGCCTGACCTGGGATCGAACCCGCGCCCTCATACTTGAGAGATTGGTCCTTTACCCACTAGGCCACCACGACTTATTACTTAGTATTATATACGTACACGTGTTAAATCGGGTTAGGGGGAAACTCGCCCCTGGGCCGCGGCCCAGATTACACGGTATAATAACAGTCGGGAAAACTGGTCCGAACGTGCGGGCCAGATTACTATGTGAAAAAAGTAACGTAGGTAAATCGACCCATTGGGACTTAATTTCATAAAATCCTCAATGTCATTCAAACAAATGTATAAACTAGTAGCTGTATTCCCGCGGTTTCACCCGCGTCCCGTGGGAATCACTGCCCGTACGTTACTCGGATATAGTGTAGCTACCCAACAGTGAGTTTTTCATACCGGCTCAGTAGTTTCGTAACCTTTTGTGGTACAAACAAACATATTATATTAGTATAGACAGATGGCTATCATGCGTGCATGAAAACTATATATTAATAGGCTCTTTAAATAAATAAGAGTAGGTACCCAATTTATTTTACGTAAAATCCAGGAATTAAAAAGAAATATCTACTAAGGCTAAGCTTAAGAGGTTTTTCTTAATCTTAGTTTTAAGCCTGTTTAGTAATCCTGGTTTAAGGTTTTATCACTTGGAAAAATATATTTTGTTCTTTAGCCTTCTTTTATTTATATATCATAAATTAAAATTGTTTTTCGTGATTCTTTCTCGAGATAAAATCATCATCTCAACTATTTTTTTCTTAATTAGGTGACTATTGGACAATGGACATTGTCCATTGATTGAATTTGAATAAGTACATTATTTTGATTGATGACCTTTATGCATTTAACTTTCAAAGCAATTTCAATTAGAACAGTGATAATGAATTCGTCATAATTTTTATTTTTTGTTTTTTAATAGACTAGTTTTTGATTAAAAAGTAAATATGAATATAATACAGAAGAAGCCGTTAAAATAAGAAAAGAATAATGTTATCCTGAAAAAATATACTTCTAATAATTTACAGGAATATTAAGCGAAATGGAGCATTTCAAAGAATCCGGAGTTGACGCTATATGGATGTCTCCTATCTTCGAGTCTCCTATGATCGACTTCGGGTATGACATCAGCAATTTCTACGAGATTCATGATGAGTATGGCACCATAGAAGATTTTAGAGCGCTGCTGAAAAGGGCACATGAACTTGGTAAGTTATAGTTTTAACTTAAGGATTATCCGCGGTTTTCCTTGTGTCTCGTAGGGACTTCTATTGGCTTGATATTTTGAATCATTCTCTTTTTTAAAGATAAACGTAATAAAAAAATATGACAGACTTAATAGACAGCTGACAGTAGGTTCGATGGGTGTTTTTTTTTATTTAAATCGTTTTTTTTTTTTTTCGGTTCGATACCAACCAAATACCTGAACGTTGTTATTTTATCACCATTACCACGATTAATTTCCATCATGATCTATGAACCGAAACCAACTATCGGCCGACTAAACTGTTTTTTTTTTTTTTTTTGGTGTTACTTCGATCATTTTCGTTTTACGTTGAAATCTGTTGGGCTAATTAAAATACATTTGAGTAATCATAGTATATGTAAGTAAATAATTACCTTTATACATAAAAATGCCTATTACTGTACAAACAGCATATTATCATGTGACGCGCGTAGATGTAATTATAAGATTAACTTCTTTCTTGTAATCCTTCGTCATCGGCTTCCTGCGATGTTATTACGCTTGTTAATACAAGTATTAACATTTACTTATAGACTTAACACTTTTATTTAGATAAAATGGACGTAGTTATGCAGAAACGTTCCAACCCACTGTACGCGTAAATGCTTATATCTCAAATTAAACTTGAATTTGAGATATAAGCATTTACGCGTTTCAGTTGTATTCTTTTTTATTCTAACTAGTAAAGGTACTAGAGGTTTTATTGTTGAATTATATTGAGTTTAGATAACCATATGCTAAATTTTAGGCTGTTCAATCACAATAACTCGATTTCGGGTGACTTGTGGGTTGGAACGTTTCTGCATAACTACGTCCAAATGTTTGTTGGAAGAATATTTTTATATCTCACTTTTAAATACCATAATATATTAACAGCCAATAAGACATGACCTACTCTCAATTTTTTTAATTAAATTTTAAATTTTCAGCTAATATTAGCGCTCCAAAATTTTTAACGAATTTTGGAGCGCTATATTTTTTTAACGAATAAATACTTCTATTTTTCGTTAAGAAAACACCAATGCAATTAAGCCAGTAAAATGCAAAATATTATTTAGTGAGACTGAAATTCAAAAAGTCTGAATTTGACAATCCGTCTCGAGTTAATATGGTGATTGACGCTCTAGCCATTTCTGAAGAGTCCTAATGCAACAATAAATAATTAGGCCAACGTTAATATTGATATTTTATCAATAAAATAAATCAATCAAAGGAATATTTTGATAGCAATATCAAATACAAAATGAATGATGCGGCAATTAATTGGTTTTACTTCAAGGCTGACTAATGATGTGATATTGCAGATTGATGAAATCATTATGCCAGAAAGAATGATTTCATTTTGTGTCTCTCCTTAAAATATTCGGATTTTCCTATTAAATAATAATTAGTATTCATTCAAAAAGGACTGTAATACATAATCGTTTTTAAGAAGAGTTATTTAATGGGTCAGTACCTACACGTTTATAAAGCACATGAACGAAAAAAGGGCTAAAAGTAATTTTATAAAGCTAAGCAAAATTATTAACAAAGCCTGTTTAGTATATTACAGTCTTTCTTTTGAATAAAATGGGAACTGCATAGCTCTCCAATTTATATGAGTCGTTTCTATCTTATAACATGTACCTGTATAAATGACATAATGGAAATCTAATAGTACTTACTTATTTTAATAGCTTGATGTTTCGAGAGAGCTTTTACAGGCCTATTTAAAATTTAAATAATATGGTATTGACTAAATAAAGAAGTGATTGCGCCTAGGCATTTCTCTAACGCACGTGGACCTCTGGGGATTAACAGCCTTCTTGGAGATCTCTTTCTGATAACAAATCAGTTATCACATAGATCGATAAAAATAAAAAATGTTAAAATCGATTGATTAATCTGTTATCAGCTTACCACCGCTATCCGGATTGAGAACTACTAATCGTATTTAATGATAAGATTAATTATTTCAAGTTTAATATAGATACGTAGTTTAAATTATAAATGAATAGGTATGATTGAGAATGATAAACTATTTTCCTGTACTTGATGCACTTATAGTTCGGCCATTCAGAGAATGCGTTCCTGACACGTCGCGATTGAACTGACGACGTAACTTTGCAATGGCGTTGCAGTTACGATAAAAATATTTTTGCTGGTTGTTTACCGTTTTAACAATTGAGGAGCATTAAAACAACATTATTATATCAATAATCAATGAATGTTATAATTTTGTGCCAAACTGAGTGTCAAATAACTTGGTAAACAATATTTTTCTAAATCTATACTGCGCTATTACAAGGTTATGTCAGCGGTTTATATTTTGTAGTGCTGTGCTAAAAATAACAGGCAAGTATCGTAATCTGTTCTTATACAGTTATAATATAAAATAATACGTTTTGATTTTCTTTTTAAGAATTGGAAAATAATGGACTATAAGACTTAATTATAACTTTTATGAAAAATAAAAATAAAACTATGACCAAACCGCATTTTTATACTTAGATTAAAAATGGTAACCCCAAATGGCGTTATGGGCCGCCATTTTGTGACGCTAAAACAGTCGTCCGTTGTCGTTTCGTGCGCATAGACCACGTTTTTCAAGTGTTTTCGATCTGTTTTTATTTGATTACCCGGCTTTTGTTAGACCGAGATATCAGGATTGATTCTGTTATTGATAATAATATAATTATACATGTAGGCGAAGATGATGATGAAGACACCACCTCCTCAAGCAAATCGGAGTCTGATTAATATTCTGTTCGCACATTCAATTCAATGTACTTGTAACAAAGAATAAATAAAACAATTTTATTATATGAATATTACCTTTTTTTGGTTTCCACTTAAATAACTAAAATATAAAACAAATGATTCCGCCAATTTAAAACGAAAATAATCTTAAAATAATGCGGCGGTTCATTTTGAAGGAACGGTAACGAACTCAGTGTTATGTTGTGCCCATCACTAGTCGTGACTAACTGATAGGTGTCAGGAACGCATTCTCTGAACGGCCGAAGTATAATATGTCCCAGCAAAGGGCCCTTTCGGTAATTATAATCGCAGACAAGTTTAGGTTATTCTTCGAAATTAAAAATCATATCCTTATAAAAAAATATGAAAAAATGAACACAACTTATTTATAAAGATCAAATGGAACGGGTGCAAAAAAAGTTCATAAACCACCTTAACTACCGCCTCCGCAAACCTCCAATGTCCTACGAAGCTGGCTGTCGGACACATGGTTTATTAACACTTGATGAACGACGTACAGTGTTAGACATGTGCTTACTTTACGACATACTGAATGGTAGGCTAGATTGTCCAGACCTGTTGTCTCAGATTAAATTTAACGCTCCCCTACGACGCACTCGCCATACGCCATTGTTGCATGTACCTCGACATATAACCAACTATGCCAGTAATTGTGTACTCACTCGCATTGCCCGAACTTACAGTAAAAACTTCTCTCAAGTTGATATGTTCAACTGTACAAAACCTTATTTTAAAGCCCAGGTTAAAAAGATCATAATTGAAAATAACAAGAACGATAAGTAAGCAACTGGGTTCTGTACACCATTAAGTATTTAGTTAGTAAGTAAATAGTACATCCATGTAGTCCGTTCGCATTGTATACACAATTTAGTTAAAAAGGGAAACCTGTAATTAGCCTTACTATACTTCGGCCGTTCAGAGAATGCGTTCCTGACACCTATCAGTTAGTCACGACTAGTGATGGGCACAACATAACACTGAGTTCGTTACCGTTCCTTCAAAATGAACCGCCGCATTATTTTAAGATTATTTTCGTTTTAAATTGGCGGAATCATTTGTTTTATATTTTAGTTATTTAAGTGGAAACCAAAAAAAGGTAATATTCATATAATAAAATTGTTTTATTTATTCTTTGTTACAAGTACATTGAATTGAATGTGCGAACAGAATATTAATCAGACTCCGATTTGCTTGAGGAGGTGGTGTCTTCATCATCATCTTCGCCTACATGTATAATTATATTATTATCAATAACAGAATCAATCCTGATATCTCGGTCTAACAAAAGCCGGGTAATCAAATAAAAACAGATCGAAAACACTTGAAAAACGTGGTCTATGCGCACGAAACGACAACGGACGACTGTTTTAGCGTCACAAAATGGCGGCCCATAACGCCATTTGGGGTTACCATTTTTAATCTAAGTATAAAAATGCGGTTTGGTCATAGTTTTATTTTTATATTTCATAAACGTTATAATTAAGTCTTATAGTCCATTATTTTCCAATTCTTAAAAAGAAAATCAAAACGTATTATTTTATATTATAACTGTATAAGAACAGATTACGATACTTGCCTGTTATTTTTAGCACAGCACTACAAAATATAAACCGCTGACATAACCTTGTAATAGCGCAGTATAGATTTAGAAAAATATTGTTTACCAAGTTATTTGACACTCAGTTTGGCACAAAATTATAACATTCATTGATTATTGATATAATAATGTTGTTTTAATGCTCCTCAATTGTTAAAACGGTAAACAACCAGCAAAAATATTTTTATCGTAACTGCAACGCCATTGCAAAGTTACGTCGTCAGTTCAATCGCGACGTGTCAGGAACGCATTCTCTGAATGGCCGAACTATATCTGTTTATATTTATCTGTTAAGCACTGAATGTATCGCCGTTGGTTTTCTTAATAAATAAATAAAAAAATAAAATAAATAAACAACACTTTTTTCTGGCTTGAAAATCGAATCTTCCACTCAAAAATATTTCAAATAATTCTGCTCAATGTTTCAACAAGTGACCAAAAAAACAGGTTATGACCAACAAAATGACCAACGTCCATTAAAATTCCAGGTATCAAAGTGCTGCTAGACTTCGTGCCGAACCACGCAAGCACCAACTCTTCGTACTTCATCAAGTCGGAGGAGGGCGACCCTAGGTACAGGGACCACTTCATCTGGGCTGATGGCTACCCGGACCCTAACAACGCTTCCAATAGGTTCCCGCCTTCCAACTGGGTAAGAGGAGATTAATTTCATACCAGATCACTACATAGGTATCATCATATACACATACATCATCATCATCATCATAAAAAAGTCGCTTTTTCTGTCCCTGTGTCCCCGTGTCCCTTTATACGTACCTTAAATCTTCTGAACTACGCAACCCAACTATATACGCAATATAACTTATCTTCATAGAAAATGTATTTTCATATTTAAAAAATATGCAATAGCCGAAAAGTTTTAGCAAATGGGCAAAATTACACTCTAATTCAGATACAACTATTAAAAGGATTCATTAGTCCAGGTCTGCATTGGTACAGTTATTTTAAAATACGGCAAGCTACAACTTAGCTCTTACGTAACCTCGAAAGCTATGAATTAGACAGCTATCCAATTCGGTCGGGTTAAAATTAGCAAGCGCTCGATTGCACCGCAGTGTTACTACAGTTTAAACTTCAGTTACCATTATTTACCGCCTCCACTGCCAACTATTTTAGAATCGACAATCCTATTCGACTATCCACTTATTTATCCCTTAATTAAATGCTAAACAATGTATCTGTTTTAATCAGTTCAATAATAGCAAAACTAAACTCGAATTGAATGAAGGAAATTCAAACGACCCAAAAAGGTATGCAAATACTTTTGAAAACGAGCGAATTTAAACGGAGTTACAATCTTTACAAAGTATAGATGTCGATAACTTTTCCCAAGTCATTATTTAACTTAAAAAGATCGCTGTAAGTACGAAAAAAAGTACTGCGATCATAAACATGGGCGGTTTACAAACTTTTATCAAAACTTCGATTCTTTTAGAATAAGTAATGAGGATTTTCTATTAACATAACATTTCGTTCAGAACTTACTTGTTCTTAATGTTCTGAGCTATCAAATGTTTTCACAGAACGACCTCGCAGCGTTGCCTTTAAATTAAACTGTGCGTTCATTTCCTTTTGAAGACCTCATAAAATATTCCAGTCTCGCTTATTTCGCTCCGATATATCATCCAAACTGCTATTAGAAGGAATTACATCTATTAATGAAATAAACTACGAAATTCTCGTCTTGCTTGTGTAGGTTTATGTTTAAGAAGGCCATAGTAACCCTTTCGGCCTTCCTTTAATCTCTTTTATGGTTTAGATTTCACACTAGATGAAAATAAAGGATAGTTTTTATATCCATCTCCATCTATTTCATCCTCTGATTGTCCTAGGTAAGTCAATTCGGAGGTTCCGCCTGGGAATGGAGCGAAAAACGACAGCAGTTCTACCTCCACCAATTCGCGGTCCAACAAGCTGACTTCAACTTCAGAAACCCTGCCGTCAAGGAGGAGATGTTCAACATCATGAGGCACTGGCTCGATGAAGGAGTAGATGGCTTCAGGGTCGATGCTTTACCGTACTTGATGGAGGCTGATCCTGCCGACCATGGTGGAAAATACCCCGATGACCCATTGAGTGGAATGGCCGAGTTTGAATCCCATCAGCTTGGGTACACCATTCCTCTGTATACGAAGGATCTGATTGAGCTGTATGATGTCGTGTATGGATGGAGGGATTTCATTGATGATTATAATGAACGACATGGAGGAGATACCAGGTTAGTACAAGATGTTATTCACTTTGAAAATAGAGGAATTGTTATATTTATTGAAGTATCTAAACACCTTGGGCAGGACTTCTCTCTGTGCGATTTAGGAATTAACACATATTTAAATATGAGTTCATTCTTTCTGACTTTGTGAATAAGTCATTTATAGAAGTATCTTATGAATAAAAATAAAACCGGCCAAGTGCGAGTCCGACTCGCGCACCGAGGGTTCCGTACAAATCCTGTATAGATAAAAAGTGAGTCTCGCGCCAACCGTTCAGTTTAGAACAATCATAGTAGTAGTTATGGTAACTTCGTGAGAGTCAAAATAGTTAATATTTTTTATTTTATAATATAACTAAAATAGTAGGCCAGTACCTTGTAAAAGTTATTTTATTAAAGTTATTTATCTACAACATTTTTTTTAGTCATCATTCAGAAATCTGATTGAAAATAACTAATTATGTCTTAAAGGTCATATCTGCTTATCATCCCGCTTTGCAAAAAGTGGCGGACATGAATCAAAATAGTTTTAAATCGTGGAGAATGGTATGACGTTTCTTTGAATATAAATGTTTTATTAAAATTCCATGGAGACGAATGTCCAGGATCGTTTGAATAATATAAAAGACAAGAAGTTTCAGAGGATTGTACAGGTTGCAATGCTAGTTTTTCTTGTTAGAGACTTTTCATAAAGAAGGAAGATGCCAATTCGGATGACCAGGATCTGATGAGGATCTGGAAACCCTGAGAAATCGAGGGCAACTCTTGAATATTGTAGGCACGCATCGAGTCAAAACCAGACATGTGAGTGTATTTTTGAGGGTACTGGTAAACTGTGAAGGTTTGGAGCTGATTTGATTATGGAGACTACAGAGAGTCGAGGGAACTCCTGAACGGTATGTTGCAACTACCACGTGTTTGGGCTTATTTTATTCGTATTGACGAAGACTTTCCACGTAGATAGGTTTGACTGCCATTGTGGGATCGATAGCAAAGATCAGATATAGTTATGGGAACTCCTTTACAATTTATAACGTAACCTTGTGTTGGAGCTTATTTTATTTTAGGTGATGAGAATTCACTAGTAATAGGATCTTTTATTTTTGAGGGATTAATCAGCTAACGAGCCCCAGTTTCAGGTTTTTGATTTTTAACTTTTGTGAAAAGTTCTCGTCAATACGAATAATATAAGCCCAAACACGACGTAACTAAAACATACCGTTGAAGAGTTCTCTCGACTTTCTCACGTCTCCATCATCAGGTAAGCTCTAAACCTTCACTGTTTGATAGTATCACCAGACATACATCTGAGAATCAAGTTTTAATCCTATGCATGCCTACAATTTCTGAAAGTTGCCCTCGATTTCTCAGGATTTCCATCATCAGATCCTGACCTGATGACAATGGAAATAAACGGCGAGTATACTCTTTCACTACAAAGAAATGATTTCTCAAATCCGTCAAACTTTAAATTACCGTTTAAATTCCCCATTGAAATGAGGAAAATATTTGATGTTTACACCTGATTTTCTCTAGATTCCCATGGTTCACACTGATGCGAGTAATGTCATAGTAAATCAGAGCCTTTATCATTATACTGTGCTATATTTCGTTCGTATCCGCCGTGTGTATGGTTTCCATACTAAGGTGCCCATTGACTGATTTAAAATTTTTCACAGTTTAGAGGCAATTATATTTAAGAAGTGTTTGATATGAATTTCAACCTTAATATCTCTACGCGTTCATGTGAAAAAGGGTAGGTAGTAAGTTTATAATTATTAAAAAAATGTTTAATATCCTGTAAGCAAAAATAATATTTTAATATTTTATGTAACTTCAAATTTATCATTTTCGCAATTTTTCCTTTATCTGTACTATATAACGTTGCTTCGTGCCGAATTTCAAGATTCTGAGTTCACGGGAAGTACCTTGTAGGTTTTGATTCCCTAGCGTGTGACGGAAATTCCTCTAAGGTGTCGGTATAACTGCTGTATCTTTTGATAGCGTTAACTTAGAAGTTTGATTTTTTCACTGCCTAAAGGGACAATAGACCTAGGTATTTGGTATAAATTTCAATTTGATACCTTTATTCGTTCGTGAGAAATAAGGTAGTAAGTTTCATTTTATCAAAATATTTTTTTTTTATATTACATAACAAAAAAAATGAGATTTTCGTAATTTTTCCTATATTTGCATTATATGACAAAGCTTCATGCCAAATTTCAAGACTCTGAGTTTACGGGAAGTACCCTGTAGGTTTTGATTCCTTTGCGAGTGTCGAAAATTTGTTGAAAATATCGACATAATCGGCTGTATCTTTTGATTGGCTTGGCTTAGAAGTTTGATATTTTCACAGCTGAAAAGTCAAAGTCAAAGTCAAAGTCAAAGTCAAATCATTTATTTCATTTAGGCCTTTACAAGCACTTATGAACGTCAAAATTATAACTAAGTTTGATTCTAGTTGCCCATTCCAAAAGTAGCTTCCTATGGAGAAGAACGGGCAAGAAACTCCATGGTTACTCTTTTTAAAAATAATATAGTATTACAATTTGTATGTATTGATACATACAGTAAAAGCATGCGAAGATCATGTAGAATCGCAAAGACAAATGAGGATAAAGTGACAATTAAAATGCTACATGGTGTTCACATTTACAAATTGGTTTATATTCTGGTACAAAGTTACAAACAAATAATCAAAAGATGAATACAATTTTATTTGCTGGTGTAATTTTAATTTGTTAATTAATTAGATATTGTCAGTATGTCCTATGGAGCAGGACCAGCATGTTTCCAAGCATTTTTATCTTGAATGTAAAGGGACAATAGACCTGGGTATTTCATGTGAATTTCAGCTTGATACGTCCACGCGTTCTTGAGATAAAGGGTCTTGACAGACAGACAGACAGACAGACAGACAGACAGACAGACAGACAGACAGACGGACAACAAAGTGATCCTATAAGGGTTCCGTTTTTTCCTTTTGAGGTACGGAACCCTAAAAATATTAATGAAGCAAGCGCGCTTGATTAATGTCAGCTGTTTCAATAATAAGTTATTTTCGTCCCGTCCTCATTCAAACAGAAAAGAGTATTCACGGTGATCGGACGAATATTTCCAATTATCCTTTAAGTAACGAAACTCTTTAATAATTCCGATCCTGCATAAGTATTCAATCTCCTAAGAAGCCCCAAATTATTTTACTTCAGTTAACAACAAATTGAAGATTAAAACTTTAGAAATTTCAATATTGAACACTTTTGTGATTTTCTTATTTCTTTAACAATGTTTGCTTAACTACTTAGACTAAGTTGGTTTTGAATAGACGGCAAGGAATCTTTTTTAAATTGTTTTGTGTCTTCTTGATAACCAGACTTACGCTACGATATGTTTAACTGATTCATATTCACATGCAAAGAGAAATGGTGCTATCCATTCTGGAATTTCATATATGTATCTATTTTTCTGTCCCCCTCACATGAAGACTTAGCATTGTATGCAATTTTTAAAAGTTATTCTTTTGTTATTTGCAGGGTGATCTTCTCAGAAGGGTACGCGAACATTACGATGACGATGTTGTACTATGGCAACGAGCAGGGCGAGATCGGCGCCCACTTCCCCTTCAACTTCGACTTTATCACCGACGTGTCTGCCAAGTCAAACGCCAGGGACTTCGTGTACACCATACTCAAGTGGCTGACTTATATGCCTTATGGGGCTACTGCTAACTGGCAGGTAAATTAGTTCTTGTACATGCTTGATGTCAAAGTAAATTATAAAATTGTTAGGGCAAGAAAAGAGAACAGCAAAAAAACTGAAATACGTTTGGCATAGCACATTTATAAATATGTGGTATAAATCAACAGTGCCTGAATGCATCAATTCTGTAAATAAATGGTTAAGTATACATATTTGGAAGCTGATTCAATGTTGGTTTTCTTTAATTTCAGTTCGGCAACCACGACAACAACAGAATGCCGACCCGCTTCCGTCACGACATGGTGGACGGCCTAAACTCCCTCAACATGATGCTACCTGGCACTTCAGTCACCTACCAGGGCGAGGAGATCGGCATGAGAGACGGCTATGTCTCCTGGGAAGACACGGTTGATGTAGAAGCTTGCAACAGAGGGGATCCTGACACCTACCACTTGTACTCACGAGACCCTGCAAGGACACCCTTCCATTGGAATAACGGGACCAGTGCTGGCTTCTCCACCAACGCCACAACATGGCTGCCAATCGCTGAAGATTATAAGGAAATTAATCTGGCTAAACAAAAGGAGGATGCTAGGAGTCATTATAAGGTTAGCTACAGATATGTGCTGATTACCTATACATATAATGTATATAATGATTTATTGCTCTGACTCTGATCTCATAAATTTTGTGTTGAAGAATGTGGAGATAGCATTCCAACATTTCAAGAATGTCCATTAGTAAGATAGATAGTGAAAAACTTGAAAGTGTATTAAGATGGTCCATTAAAGATTTGTTTTCTTTTGCAAACAGGTGTACCAAGCCCTAACAACTCTCCGCAAGGAGAAGACGCTTTCCCACGGGGAGTACGACATCAGAGCCCTGTCAGACAGCTCGTTCTACCTGGTCAGAAGCCTCAGGACGTATGACACCCTGGTGTTCCTCTTCAATGTCGGAACAGCTCCAGATACTATCGTGTTGGACAGGGTCCCCCATTTCAAGAGACCAGCTACGGTTTATGTTTCAAGTATACATTCTAGTAGGAATGCTGGGTAAGACTTTTTTTATTTTTATTGTAGGTATTTTAGTTTACTGTAATAAGTCATTTAGCTTCAGTATTCTTGAAAGTTATTGGATTTGGAGTTAAACTTTCTCATGCCATTTTGCTTTCATACATATCTCTTTTTATTAGTATCAGTCCTATATAAATGTAGTTTTTGTTCTGTCTTCGACGATTGTATCATTTGAATGGTTCTTTATTCATAAGAACACTTTGGATTGGTTCTGAAGTTGAACAATATCTTTTGTTTTCAGTGACGTCATCGACACAGACCAGCTGACCTTGCAAGCAGGAGAGGCGATGATCTTACGTGCACCACCAATATAAGAAATATTTCTACAAATAAAGTAATGTGATATTTATTTAGATAAATAAATTCTTGTGATATAATAATTTATTAATCAATGTCTAAGCTAGTATTAAGTTATTGACTAAATGTTGACATATTTTGTTATCTTTAATTAGTGTAAATAATATAATTAATTTTAAGCGATACTGTTTTACAAAAAATACATGTGTGTAAAAAATATTTTGTGTTGCAGTTTTATTGCTTTTTATCTAGTCATAAAAAATCCTATATAAATATCCATTGCACTTGATAGATCTATAAATTGATAGCAAATATACACAGGAAAACTTTCTAGCACTACAAATATATCGGAATAAGTAGATACCTTTACAATCACCCAATTCTGCATACTGCAATGTTTTTTTATTTACCAACCAACTCGACAAAACATAAAATATTGAAACCAGACCGAATTTCAGTACCTACAAAACTGTCAATATGCAAACGAGTTGTTTTTCAATAAATAAGATAATTACCAGTTGTGTCCTTGTGTAATGCGCATGAGTTGACTCAAACCTTATGTTTCGTTACTTTTGATTCTCGATTATATCAGCTTTAATATGTGAAGAATTTTGAATGTGAAAACCCTTGAGTTTGAAAGTGCTGCAGTGGATCTAGAAGGTTATAAACATCCGCTTCCAATTTTCTACCATGTATTCTTTCTACCTTTATTCAGGAAGTCGTGCAAATAAGATGTTTCAGTGTGGACATAAATATGACGCGACTGCTTCCCTTCTTCTGAACAGTTTTTAACAACAATTTTTAAAATATGTTTAATAGCTAAATTGAAATTGATGAATCAATTTGATGATTAATTAGTAAAGCCACACTAGGAGCTGATGTAATAAGGATTAAACTTGATACAATGCAAATTAATCTTTTTATCTGAAGAGTAGGTAAATCAAGGAGGACAAAAATTATTAGACATGACGTGATTAATTTATTGGATCTATAATAATTTATTCACCTAAAGCAACAAAACTAAATCATGCATACCGGATTCAGGATATTTGCAGCATGTAGGGGACTCTCTAATATAATACCTACTCTGGTTTCACCAGGCACTCGATTAGACAAAAAAAACGATTATGTTGGAAAAAAACTAAGTAAATGATAATTTTTTAGGTCCAGCACTAGTTTCCTGGGGAGAACCAGTTAATATTTTCGCAAACCACAAAACCTAAGTATTTTTTCACTACCATGTACTTAGTTTTTCAGGTAGGAATTTCAATTCTCAAGACAATTAAAAAAAAAAGTAAATACAGACTTTAGCAGTTAGAGCTTTCTTCAAAGTGACCCAACAAGATAAGGTGACATTCAATCAAAAAGTTTTCACACTTAAAATAAGTCAAGCTCTAAGTAGTTCTGTTGTAACCTTTTGTACCCGTTCAGTGATAGAAGGACCTATGAATAAATGATGATGATGGATGAACGAGTTCGTTCGAAACTTCACTTTCGAGTATATCGATTGAAACCTGGTTACACTGGTCAAACCAATTGAACGTGTGTTTATTTTAATGAAATTTTGATATGCCTTCTTGGACAACACTATAAGTTATCGGAGACGGTAAGACAGCATGTAAGAAAGGTATAATAATTTGTGATATCGTAATAGTTTCTAGTAGTAAGTAATATCAAATAAGCAGTCCTTAAAAAAAGCTTCAGTTAGTGGAGGCTTCTAGAAGTTGAGATAATTATGAGATATGAAAAAGCCTTTACAGATTTTTCAGCCTCATTCAACTTCCTTTTTCCGCTTTTATTACCTTGACAATGTCTCTAGTTACACATTTTCAGACTGAATTGGCAATGGTAATGATACAAACAATGGCGTGGTATTATGTAAAATTGCATGGTGCCCACATGTGATGTATTTATGAACTATAATTTGCTTCTAGGCGGGTAGACTGCTCGACCGTGGTAATTGTGGAGTTCACATCCGCTGTACTAGTGATGCACTGAATTTACTATCTGGTATCAATACTGATAAGTGGTCTAAAAATATACATTCTAGAAGAAAATTAACAAATTATTTTGAAATTTAAACAAATTCAAGCTGATGATAAAGACATAGAAGGCAAAGATGCTGATATTGTAATCGTCATAGAAAATAATTGCTCTCTATAACCAAGTTCTGAATATAAAAGCATAAATAATGAATATTCATGGGCGTAGCCAGCTTTGGGCTCAGGGTGGGGCAGCAGTTAACCTATCCCCCGGGGGAGGGCGGGGGCCCTCCGATTTTTTGTATCTTGAGCCGTTAATTTCAAAATTGTTAATCTCTTAATTTGAGAGGTTTATATTTTCAGGGCATACAGTTTCTGAATACGCGAGCGAAGCGAGCGCGAAATTTTTATCGGACTTACACCAAATATTACGTAAAATTGAGCCCAAACGTACTTAACTTTTTGTTTGTTGACAAATGCAAAAATAACGGCATGTAGTTTTGAATACGCGAGCGAAGCGAGCGCGAATTTTTTATCAGACTCAAACCAAATATTACATAAAATTTAGCCCAAACGTACTTAACTTTTTGTTTGTTGACAATTGCAAAAATAAGGGCATATAGTTTCTGAATACGCGAGCGAAGCGAGCGTGAAATTTTTCACGGACTTAAACTAAATATTACGTAAAATTTAGCCCAAACGTACTTAACCTTTTGTTTCCTGACCAATACAAACACAATATAGTTTCTGAATACGCGAGCGAAGCGAGCGCGAAATTTAAATTATTTTTTCTTCAATGCATAATTTTTTGGATTAGATGGACGGCTCGGCTCGCTACGCCACATAGCAACTATTCTTTTAGGGAATATGGCTCGCTTTCAAATGACGCGCGATCCGCGCACGTTCGGGAACTCGAGCGTGCATTTTGTTTTGATCGCGCTCTTTTCAAAGTCGACAATTTTTTTGTGCATTAACTTACGGATATTACATTATGTTGTTGATGATGTTAGTTAGAGTTAGTAAAAAAAAACATTGTTTAATCAGACACCTTATAGGTCAGAGCCAGGGCCCAGGGTGGGGCAAGTGCCCCAGCCTGCCCCAGTGTGGCTACGCCCATGTGAATATTATATATTATATTATAAAAGCGTAACAGTAGGTAACCACCCAGCAAAGACCCACACGACTGATATCACCAATGACTACGTGATACAGTATAAACCTACACCTAAAGCAGATACTAGACTATTCCATGATTATTGTAATCAGATCATCATGAACAATTATCGTAAGTTACTCAATAATAAAAACACAACAATCAAATGACAGAGATAACAGTTTATTACTGAAGAAAGAAATGATAAGGAGTGTTTAAATTCAGAGCATAATCTTGTAGGAGTAGTAAAGCTAAGTCAAAATGCCTTTAGCAAGGACTGTGGGGATTGCGATCCTTACGGCTTTAGTCGTGGGTTTAGTGGTGGGGCTGACAACATGGGCTGTGATGAGGGACGATCCTGCAGAAGAAGAAGGACTACCAGAAACTACAGTACCTGATACTACGACTACGACAACTACGACCACTACAACTGAAGCCTCCACAGTTGAACAGCCACCTGAACTGAGGAAGTTGGATTGGTGGGAACACACTGTGATTTATCAGATTTATCCACGATCGTTCAAGGACAGTGATGGAGATGGCATAGGCGATCTTAAAGGTAAGCTCTAAAATATGCTCTGCATAAAATAAATTGAATTCAGGTCAAAAGAATTTGAAATGTTGAATGCAAATTACACGAGTGTGTAACATATGTTCAACAGGTTATTGAGACTACCGGAGTCTCAATAACCTGTTTAAAATATTCGGGTTTAAAATAAATAACACATTTCAACCGTCGATCACTTTGCAAAACCTTTAAATACGATTGTTGAATCCTAAAAGGACTGTTAATTAAAATCCTACTTAGCCCTAAAACGGATGAAATTCGTGAAAGACGAGACAGCCAGACCTATTTAAATCTGTCTAAATTGGAATTACAATACCCTTTAAGGTTTTTTAATTACTTTATTTAGAAATCCTGTCATTTCGTGTTAATTATCTTAGACTGTTATAATGCTATGCCCAATCAATTGGGTTATCAATTATTACATGAAAAATAAATATCGTATCAGGTCTTTAACATTGCAGGTGGCCCTAAAATAGGTCCTTGGGGTACTCCTAGCGACAATTTGCTTAACAATACCTTGGACCCTTATCATAACTATTCTCTTTCACCAGGTATCACCAGCGAGCTGGAACACCTGGTGGACGCAGGAGTGGGAGCTCTCTGGATGTCTCCAATCTTCCAGTCTCCTATGATAGACTTCGGGTATGACATCAGCGACTTCTTCGCTATCCACGATGAGTATGGCACCATGGAGGATTTCGTTGAGCTGGTGAATAAGGCGCATTCGTTGGGTAAGACAAATTACTTTTTGTTTAACAATGTTTTGAAATGTTATGAAAATATGAATCAGTATCTTAAAAATACTCCGAAGAAAAACAAAACAACAAATTATACCTAATCATTTAAATATTTATTTTTGATGCCTGATAAAGAAATCAGATTGTGATTGAACTTTGCTTTTATTCTTAGGGATCAAAGTCCTTTTAGACTACGTGCCTAATCATGCAAGTACATATTCCGAATACTTCATAAAATCTGAAAATAGGGAACCAGGATTTGAAGACTTTTTTGTGTGGGCAAACCCTCGCTTCGAAGTTGGTAACCCTACACCTCAGGTACCTTCTAACTGGGTAAGTTATTTAGCTCATAAACTGTTAACAAGACTTTACCGAAGAAATACCAATATGTTAATCTGAAAATTTTGGTTCTCAGATCAGTCAATTTGGAGGCTCAGTCTGGGAATGGAGCGACAAACGCCAGCAATATTACCTCCACCAGTTTGCGATCGAGCAAGCTGACTTCAACTTCAGAGAACAGGCAGTCAAGGACAAGATGATAGAAATCATGCTCTTCTGGATTGAGAAAGGAGCTGATGGATTCAGAGTGGACGCCATCCCTCATTTGTTCGAAACCCCTCCTAATGAATTCGGAGTCTACCCTGACGAACCACTGTCTGGGAATATGTTCTTAACACCAGACCAGCCTGGGTACACCACGCAGATACATGTGAGGGACCTGATAGAACTGTATGATGTTGTATATGATTGGAGAGAGGCTGTTGACAAGTGGGCTGAAGATAACAACTCTGAGACTAAGTAAGTTTTAAAATCACAAAAGCTCTCCTTTCCTTTTATATAAAACAGAATGAAACTCTTACTCATCTGAATATTCTATATTTCAAGGATACTACTTGCGGAAGCATACGCAAACATCAGCATGACCATGTTATACTACGGAGATGAAAAGGGAAGAGTTGGTGCCCATTTCCCATTCAATTTCGACTTCATAACGGCCCTGTCTGCAAGATCTTCCGCCAGAGACTTCGCGTACGTCATTCGACACTGGCTCACTTACATGCCTAAAGGAAACGTTGCCAACTGGGTGGTGAGTAACCTAAGATTTAATTAAATGCTCCAAGATCTTGTTTTTCCTCAAAATTTATCTCATTTATATATTCTTCTAGTTCGGAAACCACGACCAGAGCCGCATGCCGTCCAGATTCAGAACTGACATGGTGGACGGATTGAACAGTCTCAACATGTTACTGCCAGGAGTCGCAGTCACATACCAGGGCGAGGAAATCGGAATGAGGGATGGCTTCGTCAGCTGGGAAGATACAGTAGACGTAGCAGCACTAAACCAGGGCAATCCTGATAACTATCTAGAGTTCTCTAGAGATCCTTGCAGAACACCGTACCATTGGAACAACTCCACCAGTGCAGGATTTTCGACCAATGAAAGGCCTTGGCTACCAGTAGCACAAGACTATATGGAAATTAATCTACAAGCTCAAAAGGATGCTGATATTAGTCATTATAAGGTAAGGAATCCAGACAAAGTTATAGACAATTCTTTGACAAAAAATGATCTAAAAATTTGCGAAATCCAAAACACTATCGCAAGTTTCTCTTACTTTTTGCCATTTCAGGTGTACCAAACTCTGACACGACTCCGCAAAGAGCCAGCCCTATCCCACGGCGAGTATGACGTGGAAGCTCTGACTGCCAACACCCTGCTCCTCATCCGCTACCTGAGGACCTTCGACACGTATGTCCTGCTGTTCAACGTGGGCACTGTCACTGATACTGTGGACCTCAGTGGAATCACACTGGTGTCTGCTCCTTTGACTGTTTATACTGCTAGCGTGCATAGTAGTAGGACGCCTGGGTGAGTCTTTTTTTGCTATTTGATTTAGGATTAAAGTCTATTGCTGGGCTAAGGATAACGTATACGCCGTGCATTATTCCTTGCTTCTTTCCTTGCTAACCTTAGGCTCTTCCATACGGATGCCCATTCTTTCATGTGTGCATGTATTGACCGTTTTCAAACTTGATTAAATACGAGATGAAGGTTCTAAGCGTTTCTTTAACAATCAGTGTAGTGGCAAATCATCTTATAAAAAAATGTGATTTGCAAAATTTACATCAATGTAAATAAAAAAAGAGGAAAGTTGATGTTGAATATGTCGATAATCACGAATTGGAGATGATAAATAAATAATGATTTCCGGCGATAAAACCCAGGTATTATCTTGGTATATAATAATTTAGTACCTAGCAAAGTACTTAAAAGCTTATAGATATCTTTATAGTCCCGATTTATTGCTTGATAGTAAAACAAATTAAGAACATTCCAGTTCTTTGAATTGCATCGGAAACGTATTATGAAATTTAGGTAATAATCTATATCAACGTTATCTACTTTTTACGTACAAGTGCGGTAAGGTGGGGTACTTAGCATTTTGGTAATTTTGCATATTAAGATACATCTAGATAAGCAAGGATGAGGAAAACCGAAAATAAATGACATCTTTGTCCACCTGGATATCGAATCATTCTTGTCTATGTTACTGTGTACATAAAGTGTTAATTAATTAAACCCAGGAACAGAACTCATGATTAATACAGCTGAATTCGGTTACACTAAAAGCCGACCCCAACATGGTTGTGAAAAAGGCTCTGAGGATGATGATGACTCATGATTAAGTACTGTCCCGTCATCCTCACTTATACTCCCTTATCCTCACATATTATGAGACATTCAAACCTATGTATTTACTTTTATTTTTATTGTTTCAGAACCGTTGTTCCTCTGAATAACATCACCCTGCTACCTGGTGAAGCGATTGTACTTCGAGCTCCTCCGACGTGATAAAAAATAAATAAAAAATATATTTATATATTAGTTAAGTTCATATATAAATTAAGCCGTATTACAACGAACTATGAAGATATCAGACCATAAATTTTGTTGTTTTAAAAAAACCTTTTTTAGGGTTCCGTAGCCAAAATGGCAAAAACGGAACCCTTATAGTTTCGTCATGTCCGTCTGTCCGTCTGTCCGTCTGTCCGTCTGTCACAGCCTATTTACTCGGAAACTATAAGTACTACAGTGATGAAATTTGATGGGAATATGTGTTGTATGAACCGCTACAAAAATATGACACTAAATAGTAAAAAAAAGAATTGGGGGTGGGGCCCCCCATACATGTAACTGAGGGATGAAATTTTTTTTTTCGATGTACATACCCGTGTGGGGTATCAATGGAAAGGTCTTTTAAAATGATATAAAGTTTTCTAAAAAACATTTTTCTTAAAGTGAACGGTTTTTGAGATATCAGCTCTCAAAGTCGTAAAAAGTATGTCCCTCCCCCTCTATTTTTATAACTACGGGGTATAAAATTCTAAAAAAAATAGAGGTGATGCATGCTAATTAACTCTTTCAACGATTTTTGGTTTGATCAAAGTATCTCTTATAGTTTTTGAGATAGGTTGATTTAACTGTAATTTACGGAACCCTTCGTGCACGAGTCCGACTCGCACTTGGCCGGTTTTTCTGTGTAATTGGACCCTAAGTTTAGATGACGACTAAAGAGATAACAAGCATCCTCCTTTTTGGCAAGTCGGTTAAACAGGAAAAATAAACATTGTCGTAATTAGCGAAATTGTTGTCTCGTGAGCATTTGCTCATATTATAAATGTTATAGATATTGATAGACTTTAAACAAACAAATAAAGATTGCGTAACTATTACCGGCTTTTATTGACACAATGCATTATTTTGTAAATAAAGTACTAGTGATGTGCCTGACCGGAACCCTAGAACGGGATCCTGAATAAAAAAATATGCAAATCGGTTATGGATTTAATTCGTATGTTCCTAATTGGTGCAACATCAATAATATAGTTAAAAATAGTATATATTCCATACGTTGTATTTCATTTTATTATTTATTAACTGCTTCCTTCCTCTAATATAATCTCATCATCTTCAAACCCTGGGAAAATACTGGGAGATGATCTACATAGTAGAATAAGATCACATGCTAATATAAGTAACTATTTATCGACTAGGGTTTGCCATTCAGTGCACTGAAATAAATTTATTTGAACACTAAATCTGAATTTACTGCTTTATGTTAAAACTATTACCTAGTTGGAACTTTAATTTATTTACTTACATAGATATTTACACATTTACAAGACACAACTATTCTAGTAAAACAACTAAAAATCATTGGAACTTAACGAATATTATAAAATGGCCCTATAAGAATGTCACTTTGCGTATTTCTGATATGAAATGTAACTGGCGGTTGGTGGCAATTCAAGTAGGTACCAAACAATTAATATAAAACCAATGTATAAAAGATATTAATTAGTTTCAAATACCGAGAATTCATTAATCAATAAGAGCCCAAAATTAATTTAAGTTTTCATTTACTTCTCAACTTCCCGATTCCGCTTCACCTTAAAACCGTAACAAATCAATATACAACATAAATAATTCCTTTGACACCTCTGAACTTTAAACCCATTAATCCATCAAACCAAAACTTGGTCCAAACTTCAATACCTGGTGGGAAACTTTTGGACTGGGTACATAAATAATGGGAATGAATTTGGTCGGTAAGTCGCATCACTAGTGAACAAGGTCGTCGGAAGTGGTGCGGAGATGGTGGGATTATTATTGTTCGAGATGCTGTGGGTGGTACTCGCGTGTGTGGTGAGCAGGGTGGCTGCTGATGGGGTCTCCCCGTGGTGGAACAATGCTGTGTATTATAGGATGCTGGTGGATAGCTTTAGAGATGGTGACGGCGATGGGTTGGGGGATCTAAGTGGTGAGAGTTTTGAATTGAGTTAGTAAAATACATTTGGGTTGTTTAACTTTACCTAGACATCTCATGTGTACCATGGGTATCCAATTGAAATACAACAGCCAAAACATAGTGCATTACTATATATATATGTACAA
The DNA here is from genome assembly GCA_033682625.1 of Helicoverpa zea x Helicoverpa armigera. Lineage (NCBI taxonomy): Eukaryota > Metazoa > Arthropoda > Insecta > Lepidoptera > Noctuidae > Helicoverpa > Helicoverpa zea x Helicoverpa armigera. The sequence goes on from JAWIIS010000020.1 coordinate 14,099,802, forward strand.
CTACCTCTAAAAAATATTTATGAGTTTAAATGTTTTTGTCAAACTCATTAACTGAAATAATATTCTGCTGGACCCCTAGTTGGACACAGGGATGATATTCTGTGAATAGATTATGCTGATAAATTCGTGTACGTGCCGTTTGTGCTGTCCGAATCATAATGGGATAAAATGTTAACACTGCTAACCCTAACTGCTATAATTTTACATGAAGCAAAAAACATCAGATTATACTTTTATTCAAGAAACATTTAGAAGATAAAGTTTAATAACTATATAGGTATAACCCCTAGGCTTCGCACGGGTGCAATATGTTTATTTAATAGATAAATTATACGTATAAGCCTTCCTCTTCAATCACTACCTATTAAAAAAAAACGCATCAAAATACGTTGCGTACTTTTAAAGATTAAAGCATACATAGGGATATTGGGACAGAGAAGCGATTTGGTTTTATACTATGTAGTGATTAATATATTTTTCGTTTCAACCACATTAAGCGCCTGTGAAAATTATATAGCAATCTACTATAAAGCCCACCAAACACATAATAATTTCAGGCGCCATAAAACAACTAAGTTACATCCGAGCTCTGGGTGCTGATGCTGTCATCCTATCGCCCATCTTCGCGAAGAGTAAGGAGTGCACCAAACCTGGGACCATGGACTTTATGGAGATAGACCAGCGATATGGAACCATGGAGAATTTCAATGCACTGCTGGAAAAGGCTAAGAAATTAGGTAAGGAGGTTTTAGATTCAAAATTTTAGAATGTAGATGATGTTAAATATGTAACTTGAAAACTTGTTTAAAATAAAGCATAATATTAGGAAAATTATAGTTATCGTAAAATCCTTCAAGTTCATTGGAATTCCAACCTTCTCACGTTTGTAATAGAGCTGAAAGTGGTGGTCACGCTGCCACTTCAGACTGTCAGCACGGCATCTGAGTGGTTCACTTCGAGCGCGGACCGGGTCCCGGGGTACGAACACAGGATCGTGTGGAAAGATGGCACCGTTGTTTCACCACCGCCAGTAAGTATTATTTAATAGTGAAATTACATAAAAATCTGTTGTTATAGCCATAGCACAAAGATCGTGTGGAAGTACGAAACTACAAAGCAAATAATTTTTTGGGGCTTTGACTCACATATTTATAGAGGGGCATTTATTTACTGCAAGAGGCGCTTCTCCGTACTCATATAAGAGTTATTTTGAAGTCTTTGGGGATCGTCCTCATTTTTTATGAAAATTAGGATGATGGGATTTACAAACTGAAATAATATTCTGTTCTAATTCTATATTTATTTCCCAAAATCATAAGACGTGTTCTTAATCCTCAGCCTGAACTAGGAATACAAAAATGGACGTACCACGCCACTCGCAACACCTTCTTCGGCAACGTGAACAATGAGGCAGTGATAAACCTCTGCTGCGAGAGTGTGGCAGCAGCCTTCTCCGCAGCCCAGTGCGCCTGGCTCAAGCGAGGAGTGGCTGGAGTACTCCTCAACCCTGACTTCCCTAGAGACCTGGCTTGTGGAGAACAGCTGCTCAAGAAACTGGTGGCTGATGCTATGAGTTGTGCGCGTGCTGGCAATTTGGAGACCCCGTGAGTTATCATCACATTTGTAACCATCAAAGATATAGTTGGTGTAATAATATTCTGAGTTTAAAGCTTGAAGTGGCCAATTACATTCTATAATAAAAGGCCATAGACATCTACTGCAACAGCATATAACATAGCCACTAGTAACTGGTATCTCATTACTATAACTTGGAAATATGACCTAATTAGCGGTGTACAAGGAGAAGATAATATCTTTAGATTTACTATGAGCATATTTAACAGCTGTTATAAGCTTAAACATAGTTTATCTTTCTATACCCTCTGTCATGCTTCCAATTTTATTTCCTAGACTTATCCTGGTGGAATCCTCTTTGAAACCAGAGCAGGCTGCCAGGTACTACGGTGAAGGAGGAGTAGGAGCCAATAGCATCATCAGCAAAGCCCTGACATACCCATCCAGGTCTACTAACGAGATGGTGGTGGGCTTCATCGCTTCTGTGGTGACCACACCCATGGATGTGATGCCCACTTGGACAGTGAGTGTCAAAAAAAATCTTCTAATATTAATAAGTTGAGAAAGTGAGAGAAGGAACAGTTGTTACTGCACCGCGCAAATACACTTTGGGTTGATGAAAATTTGTGTTTGCTTAGGTACAGAAAGTTGAGCCTTCAAGGTTTAGAGATAGTTCTTTTGATTTAGACACATACAGTCAGTATATGAGTAATAATAATAATATACACGCATCAAAATTTAACACAGTTAGATTAGATACGTGGAGCGATGCAATTTAAAATATCTGCCAAGTTACTGTCTATCTAGTGATCAAACTTTTGGCAAAAACACAGTTATGGTCAAGATATTGTCTATTTTTATACTAACATGTGTCAGGGGTCAGAGATTACTGGTTAGGCCTAAAAATAGCATTCGCTACGCGTTTGTCATACTTTAATTGAAACTAATTGGTGAGTGACAAGTGTACAAACATTTATATCGCTGTAAATTACTAACAACATGTTATATTTGTCTGCAATGCTGAGGCAGTTTTAACTATTATGTACCTAGCTATTACGTATGAAATTCAAACAAATCCTAAATTGCTTATTATCTAGAATTTATGAATACTTTCTCAAAAGGCACAAAAATAATAAATGGATAATTACATGTTATGAAGGGTCTCCAAAGATTCGAGATCACAGAGCATATTGCCCAGGGAGCCCGAGACCTCAGCCGTTTAATGCCTTTGACCGTGGTTCAGTCTGTGATAAAGTTTATTTATTACCCAAGGGACATAGCGTATTAGCCGCTCTGAAGAATTTACTCGCGAAAATAACAAGTAAATTGAATTCGGGGAGAAAAGCTGAATATTGTCGCCCAGTGTCCTCTAAAGTGGATCGACAATGACTGGATCATTATTTTAATAATATCTTTGAATGTTGAATTAGATTGCTTAAAATCAATTTCGTTTTCAGACGAGTGCTCCCAACGAAAGTCGTACAGCATCTCGATATGGCAGCGAAATGGTGGACTCTGTGAACCTCCTAGCCCTGAACCTGCCAGGGTCCGCCATCATCTACCAAGGAGACGAACTGGCAGCTGCAGACACCATCTTAGCATGGAATTCTGGTACCACTTGCTTTCCCAACCAGCCTGCGCCATGGGCTGCTCCCTTCCCATGGGATGATTCTCCAACAGCTGGGTTTACCAAGGGAGAACCATGGTTGCCGCTAGCTCCGAACTTCAGATATGCAAATGCTAAGACAGAGTTCTCGAACGAACTTAGCCATGTTGGTGTTATGAGAATCGCTGCTGCGCTGAGGAAGTCACCAGCTTTTGGACCTCATGTAGAGGTGGGTATTACTTGGATAATTTAAGGATTATTATACTAACAAAACAATATTATTTTCTTAGTGAAATGGATAACGGAGATATACTATGTATATTCTAAAGCGGGACCGTAAATGTAAAAAAAAAATCTCACTTTTTGTAACTTGAGTCAGTACCGAAAATTGACACTAAAATAGTAGCATTTCAATTTGAATTCATATCGATGCAATAAAAATGACTGTAAGCGCGTAAAGTGACACTATTGCATGATGTGGAGGCAATCGCGGGCGCAATTCACAATCCGCCGTTTCCGCGATTGCCCGTCGGGAGCAGATAAGCAGCGATTATGGCGTATTCCTCCATCGTTCGGGATGACGCTCCTCTTCATGGGGTGATAGAAATATATGGAGCATGAGCAAACGCAATTCATTATGAGCATCCGATTCATATTCTAGTAACTTTACTAGATAAGATTTGCTTCTGGTATCTTTTTTGTGCGCATAAATTATTTATTTTTAAACCGGTTCCATCTAGTCGACATCTTGCAGACTTATTCACACGTTTATTAAGAAAGATACTATGTGTTGATAGTTTTAATTTTATTGTATTTATCTTGAAGTCATTCATAACATAAATTGAAATAGACTCGAAGATAAGGCTAGAGCGTGTTAATGATCTGAATAAAATCAAATAAAAAGATTAAAATCTTCGACAACCGTTACTTATGCATATATTCTTTTAATATTAATGATTATATCCTAAGTAATACGATCGCTGTAAAAATCAGCAAAAAATAATTTGACCCCAGGTTAACACAAGGCATTAGCGTACTACCAAAAAGGGCCAGGACTTTCAACCCTTTTTCACAATAAAGACCTAAAAACTGTCAATCAAAGTAATTAATTGTGGCTGAAATATTTCAGATAAAACGTCAGAACGGGGCCGTGTTGGTGCTGAGGTGGGGTTCCGTTGGGTCCCTGCTCCTCATTTCGAACTTGGCTAAGGAACCTACTGAAGTGGATCCGTCTTTTATACCAGGAGTTCCTAATCAGATGACTGTGGCCACTACATCTACTGGGTCTAACTTCGCCATTGCTACTCATTTGGCGACGGATAAAACAATGAAGCTTGCTCCAGGACAGACAGTCTTGCTGGCTGGAGGGCCTAGGCATTGTGGAGGACCGGGGCCAGTTGACAAAATCGCCAGTAAGCTCTCGGAAGGCTGGCAGAAGATCAACAAGTACTTCAGTAGCTAGTTTATTATTTCTAAGATTATTATTATCTTAGATATTGTGTACTTAATGCTATTATTGCCAAAAAGGTTTTATTTTATCCTTTTGAGGTGGTACTTTTACAATAAATAAATAAATAAATAAATAATAAATAAATAATGTCTGGACACCTTTTCACACACGGTCGGTTAGCCCCATGGTAAGTTATTTATTAACTTGTGTTATGGGTGCTAACACAACTGATAAACTACATATAGCTACATATATACATATTTATGAATACATATTGTAACACCCAGACCACGGCCAACAAGCATGCTCATCACACAAATGTCGACCGAACCGGGAATCGAACCCGGGACCTCAGGTTTGGCAGTCCGGCATGGTGACCATTGCGTCATCGAGGTCGTCACAATGTTGTGTATTTTTACTTTTAATAGTACTAAATAATGCGCTGATTGACTTTTGATTGTGATAATAATGGTTGACCTTTGATTGATAATGTTATGTTTATCGCGTAACTTGTTGTGTGTTGTGACTATTAAACCTGTTTTTATTAAAACTGTTTCTGCAACAAGTGGATCATAATTGTGTGGGATTTTGTAATCAAATAAACCTTTTAATTATGAGTTGAACGAATGGTACTGTATAACCGTTTTTTTTTTGGCATTTACATGCTTCGAGTGTTCTTTTTACAATTGCATGTATAAATATTCATTAGTAATTAAGTTAAACGGTATGGAAAACCAAACATTTACTTCCAGAGAAAAAAAAAATAAAAGAAGAAGGTACAACAAACAATAATTGTAAATGAAAACGCATCCAAATTAAAATCGATAAAGCGCGCCATCAAAACACAAAACCTCAACTCACAATATCAAACAGATTACACATTTATGAAGTATAATTTAGACGTAACGACACGTCGCCGAAACGACCTAATATCGTTAAGGATACGTATGATATAAAGAAAGTCGTACGCCCCAACTAGGGGTAATGAATCGTCTACTATATTAGACGCACACTGGCAGAGCCGCGGACGACGCGCGCCGCTTTACATTACAGCCTATTGTCTTGGTGACCTATTTCCTGACAATATAACAGAAATGTAATTTTACATAACTAACCCCAACCCTTTTTGGACAGGAAAGGCTCAGCTCCAATTTCATTTAAAAGGATTTAAGACTTCGTAAGTTACGACTCACTTACTTGAGTGCTGAGTTGCCGCGAAAATTGGTTGTGAGCTTTCAGACCCCTTCTTAGTTTAACTTAAATCATGCATGCTGCTATTGGGGTTTTTCATAAATATATTCGATGCCTGAAACTAGTAAGACGCTGAAACTTATTACTTGGTCCAAGAAGTACATACCGGCGGCAATCTCCCCCAAGCTAAGGGAAAAACACGGGAAATAATTGTGCAAGTAAAATGGCGGTTATTTTAAGAGTTAAGGGTAATTGGACTCACAGAATTTGCTCTTCTCAGCATGGCTGTAGGTAGCATAAACCACGAGGAGGAAAAGTAGCGCGCGCGCCCTCATGGCGGGGCGGCGCGGGCTCTCAGTGGCCCGGCGCGGCGCGGACTGACCGCGGCGCCCTATCGACCCAGCGCGCGCACCGCGCATGCGTCACCCCCGCTCCCGAGAGCCCCGCCTCGCACGCTCGCCAACCAAGGGGTTGCTACAACAAAAAATTACGGAAAATGTGAAAAGCTCGGGAAATGGAAATTGGTACAAAGGGTAAAAAGTGCTGTTGCTAGGGAAACTGTTTTAACATTTTTTTCTACCTTTACATTTAAGAACCTGTACTTCTTTCTACCGAGTGAGTAGCCTTAATAATGGCAATCACAGCAAATATAACTTCGAAAATTCTGTATGTACCAAACTGTGAGATGCAATGCTTAGGCTATAAACTCTAAGCGATAAACTCACCCAGAACACCAATTACAACAGCATTTTCTACTTTGCATATATCCATCAGTTAGATCCTTTTCCATATCCCCATGTATTCTTTCCCTTTCCAAAAGCGGTACACCAAAACGTAGAACTCCAAAAGCCATCCCCTATGCTTACCTGGCAACCCCCTGTTAGTCGGGCATCGTACGGCGTCCCGCGGGCTCTCGCGCCCTATGACTCACGAGTGAATGAACGAAGAGCCCGATGAGCGACCAATCAATGCTGCATTACTACTCTATTTACTAACACTCACACGGCTTTTGGGCATTAACAGCTCGTATTTTTGTAATGGGAGGAAAGGAAATATAGCTGTCAGCTTAACTGGCTGATTTATTTATGGGCTTGCTGGTAAGCGGGCGCTTTGCGGCGCTTCTGTGGACCCAACTACAAATGCCGACGGTTGTAGCATTTTTGTTACTGGACACTACGTGCAGGAATATGCTTGAAGAGATCATGGATCCATTAAGCACTCATCCTAAACTTAGTGTTAAAAGATACTAAAAAAGATATTGAAGTACATGTAAATCATCGTCCTAAACTGTACTAGCAGTTTAAAACATCAAAAGTAAAATTATTTTGTACAGGATACTAAATAGCTTTGGATTGCTACGTACAATAAATTATAATAACAAAATTATTCATGCAATAAACTCATTATCAGCTCGCAATTTCCTCGCGTATCCACCCAATTGATAACCGCAATGCTGAAAAACCTCAAAAAATGGAAATGTACGAGTATAGATAAGGGGGACCGAACCCCCTAAAGTTGGTATTAGTCTCGAACCAGCGAGTGCCAGGTCCTCAGACCAACGCCGACTTGTCAAGTTGACGGTAGAAGGGTACCCTTACTGACTAACCTCCCCCCTTCGCCCCCCACCGACACTCCTCCTGAGAGCCTCTTGACTCAAGGGCCCTCCACACAAAGGTATCTTTTTGACAAGTTTTGAGTATATGGAATCCTGAAACCGTGTCAAGATTGGCTTCTAAGTAATGTTACAAAATGTTCAGTGAGTACTCCTGCCTGCTAATATGTCAGTTCTTATCTACTATTGGTACTTAGGATTACAGCCGGTAGGTAAGTACTTCCAGCCACGAGGCAAAGTTGATAACTCAATAACATCAACAAGTCGGATGTCCACTCCTGTAAATACATCAACATGAAATCATAAAGGTAAACCACTTAGAAACTAAAGATCAAAAGAAGGCAATCATCGACTCAAACGTCAATGTTTAATGCTTTAGTTTCAAAGATGCAATGGTGCTGAACCGTCCACTCAAGTCGCATCCCAAACCAAGGGATTTTCTTACTTCCAAAGCCCTTCTTCGCAGTTGGCACACCAGGTTATTGGGCCCATGTACAGCTCATACGCAGTAGAAAGAGCATGATTTTCTCGTACGATGCCACCCACCGAACTATTGCACACAGCAGTTATTACACCAAGATATCTTTAACACATTTTGATTGGTTCAGAAGACACATTTTCATGCAAGAAACTCATTGTTAGATTAGTTCCCGCCTTATCTAGCTTCAATAGTAATCTGTGGATCCACGCTGTTCCCACTTTCCCAGGTATTTGAAAGTTACAAGCGTTATTTCGCGAAGTTACGGTCTTACTCAAGACACTTGAAAACAGAAACAGCATCATCATGACAGACCATCATCACCTACCACCATTATCATGGTTTCCTCGACTTATCCTGGCTCGAGGATATTTCCATATTATTCAATAAAATGTATAAAGATAACAAAAGATTATTATATTATAATGAGTGTTGCATTACTCATTCCTTTATCTGGCATGAACTAGAAATAATTTTGGGATATTCGTCATAATCTTAAGTATGTGTTATCATTAATTCCCTATTAGTTATTTAGGTAATTATTGTTTAAAATGAACACAAATATAAACTCAAGATCCGTTAAACCTCATCGTTAAATGAAAACGAAAAGTTTCGAAATTACCAGAATACTATAAACCACTTAACTAAGACCGGTCTATCTGATAGCCCGGGATGACTAAATATTCAAAAAATTCTGATACTTATGAAAACATAGGCCGCAGAAAGGCGTCAATAACTGGATATTTTTTGTGGGATTTTAGCCTAATTTATGCCTTAAAATTTTTTATTACTCACACAAATTTAAATGGTCTAGAGCCAGTGTGAAAATGACATCATTATATCAAATTATGTTATTTGCATTAGGTATAGGTATAACTTGGTTTGTTTAATTTCTTAACTTAGTAAATAGTTTACATCATAATTTTCTCAACTCGCATAATTTTCATGGAGTCAACCTATAAAATATTGCAAACACTTCTTGTTTGACGTTTCTTAAGCACCTGTAATAGGTCTATAGATATGAAATAAAAATCTTTGAAATTATAAAAAATATATAGCAAGAGAAGAAAATTGCTTTAAATATTTGTAATAGAAAATTCCTAAAATCCAGAAATCCATACACTTAAAAATATCTAAAGCCGTACCCACACTCGCCGGGCATCGCGATAGCCATGACAGAGTGTCGGGTAGGAAATTGCCAGCGCAAACATTGGAGATGGTCACATCGGCGCACTTGACGCCTGCGGAGATTTCACCGGACGATTTCCTGCTCGTGTGTACAGGGTTTTATTTCTGTTTCAATGTGAAAAGGCTTTACGCATTCACGGGTTTTTATATTGTGGTGTTGTTACATTTAACTGGGTGTTCTGTTGGCTTAGAGCCACAGCAGACAAATCTTGATTCCAATCAAAGTTTTCAGTCAGTCTGGTACCGAATAAAAACCTGATGTTTGAAATGTGCGTACCATTCATCTTTATACTGATTTATGATCCCAAATCAACTGAAGTTCATCTTGAATTAATTATTGCATTTTCGAGGCTAATTTCTTAATACTAGTCAAGATAGTTCTGTCGTTGACGTCGTTTTAGCCGCAAATTTTCTTTCAGTCCGATTAGATAAATAGCGTCCTAGGCATTATTGGCTAAATTAATCTGGGTGCATATAATTAGCACACTTTTCCTGGCTGAAAAAATATACATGATATGCACTGTTTGCAATGCCTGCATGAAAAATATATTTCATTATGATATGGTCGTACATAAAGTATAAAAGTATGTCACAAGCGGCCGCCACCCGTCGAAGCGTCGACAGCAATTAATAAAAATCACGAAACACTATCGTTACACGTTCAAATTATCGCAGATAAGCCGCTATCGCCGAAACAATCGCAGATACGTGTCTGCGTAGAAGCAGACGGGAAATTCGACTGTTTATCATCATCAGCGGTGGCCTGGGGTACCTGACAACGGCCTCTACGTCTTCACCGGCCGGTTGGTATTCGAGACCTCTGCTGATCCTGGCCTCCATTCCTTTTTATCTTCAAACCTTTTTTTCCGCCATAATCTTGATTGATTTACGCAATTAATCGATTGATCGATTGGACAGAGGACAGCGGTATCCTTTTTTTCGTTTGTTTTGCTTTCTTAATCGGTTTTTCTTTTCCTTTTTGCACCATTTTTTGGTATGTATGTATGTCGGGGAAATGATAACCTGAATTTCGTGGAAAATATTTTGATCGTGTTCCAATAAATATACTCTTTGTTATAGTTTACAGTCAAGCATTATATCTAAACATATTTACCTACCTAGCTTATCTAGGTAAAGGCTGCATAGATATTGATAAAATATAATAAATAACGTCGGGGAATATTTATTGGAATCCGAGTTCATCCGGTTTTTAGACTGCACACCTACATATAGTAAATTAATTCATTTTCGTATTATAAATAGTTCAACGTAATGGCCATATTGCTCGCAGAGCAGATGGCAGATGGGGCCGAAAGGTGCTGGAGTGGAGACCACGGACTAGCAAGCGCAGCGTAGGACGTCCACCAACAAGGTGGACAGGCGACCTTATAAAGGTCGCCGGAAGACGCTGAATGCAGGTCGCCTCCAACAGGTATCTGTGGAGATCTAAGGGGGAGGCCTATGTTCAGCAGTGGACGTCCTATGGCTGAGGTGATGATGATGAACGTAATGAGGAAAACCGCCTAATATTGTCTTGTAGTTGTAGTGTGACTAGTGGTCACTCTCCATGTTACATGAAGGACCTTTTTTATGGGAAATCATCAAATGACTTCTCCCGCTGTGTGTTAGTAGCGGTGAGGGAGTGTCAGACTCTTACTGACTAAAACCCATCATGTTCCATCGCAGGCCTTTTATGTACCAGGGCCGCGGTAACTCTTTCGAACAATCCCGCAGCTCCGGCAGGCCTTGGCCCTCATGGGCCCCGCTGGGGTAACATGAAGGACTTCAATTTGTAAGTATGTAAAGCTTACTCATCAACAAACTCTTCATCTGTCTCTACACCTAACTAATATTATTATTTCAAAGCGTACCTACAAAGTAAATCAACTTCAGTTATTACACTAAGGCGCACGCGGCTACCGAAGCATTGAACAGGAACGCGTTGGTGGCGTCTCATCCACTCTGATTGCTGCACGCGAGTGTAACATACCAATGTGGCTTCTTGTCTAAGAGGCAGCCTATGAATGGATCACAGATCAATCAATCTTCTCGGGGAGTTTCTATATTGAAGTTTTCATGGTCATTTTGTTACTGAAGAAACGGTTGATGGCACAATTAAGTATTGGAGTCAATTTTGTAGTTGACTAGCCTCTGCCAGCGTTTTCACCCGCATCCCGTGGGAACTACATCCCGTACCGGGATAAAAAGTAGCCTATAGCCTTCCTCGATAAATGGGCTATCTAACACTGAAAGAAATTTTCAAATCGGGCCAGTAGTTCCTGAGATTAGCGCGTTCAAACAAACAAACAAACTCTTCAGCTTTATAATATTAGTATAGATTTAGAAAGTACTTTCAACATAGCTACACTGACGACAGCAGATGTGGGTGCAGTGCAACACCACAAACCAGCACAGAATTTCAAAGGTACCTTTGGTACCCAACATCTATACAGAGAAAGAGCTACATGCCGCCACTGACGATAGCTTTGCAGTTTTCTGCAAGCGTGCGTATCAAAGATCTTCATCGATTCAGCTGTAATACTGTGAAAGTGTTCAGGCAAATAGACTGTCCGGAAAACATACAGAGTTACTTTCATAATGAAGTACTTAAGGTAAATAATTGTTGGCAGAAGTAGTTTCATTTATTTCTAATCCTTTAGAAGTGGGAACCCGGTTTCGGCACGTCCGCATAAGTCCTGTGGCCTCCCACGTAATACTTAGAACATAATAATATACAATGTAGTATAAAAGAACTCAAAACCGGTTGTTTTTATTAAAATTTAATAAATATTGTCTCACGATTGTTAATGGTAATTTGAGATAGGTGACCTAATTACGCTTAATCTTCTTAAAGTATCAATAACTTTTTTTATCTTTTTTGTTTTTGTAAATAAACTACATATTTGTTTTACATAAGACCTTCATTACTATGAAATAGCTTGCATATTTTATTTCAAAGGTTAGTCAGGTCTGCCCGGACATCAAAGTGAATTACAATTATATTAAAATCTTGTGCAATTACTACTTAAATCCTGAACTGGTTGTTATTGAAAACTCCCGTTAATAAAAAAACCTAATGACATTTTCCGTCACCCAGGAATCGAACTCACTGCCAACACGTTCAAAAGTTGATAGTAACAGCTCGTGACAACTGGACCAATAAGGCAGTCGTTATTCTGAGTTATGGACACAATATTGCATTAAAATTCAGTAATCAAATAATTTTAAATCATTCTGAATGAATTTGGCACTTTATTATTACTTAATTAACATATTTCGCTTGTAAAAAAACCGCAATTAGCATGCCGTTAACATTAACTGAACCAGTTTGTTACGCAATCTTATTTAAATGACAAATATTTGTGGTATGTGCCCACGACTAGTTCGTCCGCGTAACTAAACATAATCGAAGCTTCATACCAATTGATAGCTGTGGGCGGCTATTGATTTCACCAAATTAGGATACATGGGGGCCAGGGCTCTTTTGACCAATTTTAACATTATTTTAAGCTCCTATAACATTAACTTTATCGAAATGTGTAAAAGTAAATGTCATGCCAAGTGAGCTATTTATAAAATCCATTAAAACCCATATTGGACCTTTCCTTTTCAGAAAGTAAGAACACCTTTGCAAAGATTTTTTGCAAATACGTATACACTCGAGTTCAAAGGAATAAATATAACGTTTCATGAACATCGAACGTTCGGCGAGTTCTCAATAAACTGTAACAAAAGCGAAACAGAAGCACTCGAGTGATTCGAGAAAACGCAGCGCACCCGACACGGAATGCGCAGTTTTACAATTTCCAAGTCGCTGCCTATTTATAGACATACTTTTATCTGAAACGTAAGATTTCAGGTAGGTAAATAGTTTTGTGGTGGTGTATGTAATCAGTGGTGCGTGGGGTGCAGTGGCGCCGCGTGTCAGGTCCCGCGTCCTTGCGGGCTTGTCCTCGCGCGGTGGGGCGCGCGCGAGCAGCCGGCGCGGGCGCAGTGCGAGCGCGCGCGCCGCCCGAGCGCGACATGAACGTGTTCACGCAGACGCCGCGCGACGAGCCGCGCGCCACGCACTACATCGAGATCGTGGAGCCCGAGCCGGCGCACTGCCAGCCCTCCGCGCTGCCGCCGGAGGGACACGGCACGCTGCGCGGCTACCGGCTGCTCAACGACAACCTCTGCGCCTTCGCCCCCGGGGACAAGGACAAGCTAGCGCCGCGCTACGACGTGTGCTCAGCCATCTCCCCGCCGCGCTCCCGCATCCTGGAGCTACTGCGCCCCGAGGATCCCGGCCGAGATGCTCTCGAGGCAATCGTACGGCCCATTCCACGACGTGGCCTCACCAGGCCGCTGGACGAGGATACTCGGAGGTTCCTACAGCGAGCTCTGCAGTCGCCGAGCCCATTGTTCACCGCGTCTACACCAGAACCCCATCACAGGCCACCGGAATCTCCAGAATCGGACAAAGAGCCAGAAACAGCGACAGTCGCTGAAGAAACTAGTCAGACACCAAAGAGCTCAGCGGCGGAGCGGTCGCTGGCGGACGAGCTGGCGGAGGCAGAGGAGGCGGAGCGCGAGGAGGGAGCGCGGCGTGAGCTGGTGCGGCGCGGCGGCGAGGTGCGCGCGGCTGCGGAGCGCGAGCGGCTGGCGCGGCTGGCGCTGGAGGTGGAGGAGGACGAGGCGGAGGAGTGCGTGCTGTCGGCCACGGCGCGCCGCCTGGACGCGCTGCTGGCGCAGTCCCGCGATCTGCACTGCGAGCTGGCCGACATCCACGCCGACCTGCAGGTGCTGGCCCGGCGCCTGGCTCGCCGCGACCCCTGACGCGTTCGTACCGTTCTGCCGCCCTGCGACTCTCGCACGCTTCGCACCGACACCGATCTGTTCGCACGTAGCACCACCTCTTCAGGATATGAATTTCCTTTCGTTCAGTAATTTGTAGCAGTTAGTAGCCCAGTCGAATGCAGTAGCTGCCGACTCATAAGCATATCTGTGTTGTGTGGAAGTATCGCAAGCGGATGCATCGGTATAATGAAATTGATTGGTTCGGTCGTTCGGCACACATCGCCGGCTCGTTATCTGCGTGCAGTTAAACAAACGATCTAGTTAACTGCACCATTAAGTAATACATTATCTTGTGTTTCGTGCTACTTTCACTTCGGCCGTTGTCTCTGTCTATCGCATAGCTCGGGTGTTATAGTTCGGCCATTCAGAGAATGCGTTCCTGACACGTCGCGATTGAACTGACGACGTAACTACATTCATTGATTATTGATATAATAATGTTGTTTTAATGCTCCTCAATTGTTAAAACGGTAAACAACCAGCAAAAATATTTTTATCGTAACTGCAACGCCATTGCAAAGTTACGTCGTCAGTTCAATCGCGACGTGTCAGGAACGCATTCTCTGAATGGCCGAACTATAGTGACACGTAAATCTAATTGTGTTCTTCGCTAATTAGGATTCTACATCAAGTTCCGCTAGTGTGTTTTGTGGAAATCTTTTCCGAAGTATATCTTCACTCTTCACGTGAGTTGTAAATATTGGTTATAGTTATTCAGTTTTGCAAAGCGAACTTATATTTTTCGTGCAAAGGATTCTGAGGGTAAATGATGAAGGTTTTACTGGAAGCATGGTGTGTATGAACATGACACTTCTAACTGTCAGTAACTGTTGAGCAGCAGCGGCGACGCGCGGCCGATTTCATAATGTTATAATCCTCTTCATGAATGCGGAACGATTCGCTTCACTAACTACATTAGCACCCGGTATGTGCGAGCTCAACGATATACCATCCACACGGTTCTAAGTTTCATAATTCTGAAAAAGTATCTTATAAGCCCAAAAGTAAAAGAAAACAAATGATGTCAATAATGACGCTGACCCTGAAAAACTGCACTCATTTAAGTTAATTAGCATAATCTCATAATATTTGAGAGTCAAACAATAACAAATGATAAGAGTGTGTACGTGAACAAACAAGGCGAAGCATATGATAACTATCCATAATAATTACTTGCTTATTTTGATAATGCACAGACACCTAAAATATTTAAATCAGTGTCTGCGTAAAACTACCTACATAATATCCAGATTTTTGGCAATAATATTAAAATTGATCTTTTCTGTGATGTCCTTCTACAATGTTGTAATAATTCTTTCAATCTTGCTCAGTCTTGCAGACTATCATCCTTTCACTCATCATTAATTGTTTACCTAATTGTTATTTATTCTTATGTGAAACTAGCTAAAGGAATGTGCATCTTCTTCTGTTGTGTTAACAACCATATCTCTAGAGGCATAATATTACTTCTGTGTTTGCGTTCCGATGGGTTCCAAACTATGTTACGTTTATCATAAGTATTCCTGATTTCTGACGATAATAATTTTTGCCTCTTTTTAAACATGACTGGCTAAAACCTGCCTTCTTTCTCATGGTCATGGCCATGGTCAATTGGAACTATGATGACCATCATCACAATTAAATTAGACTCCTATTAACATCGTATCATTGTAATAATTTGATGTTTTGCTTCAATCAACACGTCCTATGAGGACATCGCTAAATAGTAATTAACATGTCATATAATTTGCCTTGTGTCGTTATAAGTAGATTACTCTTTGTTTTTACAGAGTGGGATGCTTTAACTTTAATATTTAAGACATGCGATCACTTAGCAGCCGGATCAGAGTTAATGGTTGTAATTAAATCATCCTCAGGCGTATTTTGATCTTACTGTTTAGAGGTCACTTAATTTGTATATGTATTGGTTGCTATGAAATCTTCGCTATGATTGATCATCTGTAGTTATTATTTCGTTCGCCTTTTATTTTAACTTTGATATTTGTTTATCTAAGGCACAGATATGTATTTATCTGTGATCTAATGTATTTTTGGACATGTTTCGTGTTTCAGTACCCTTTTGTTTTCCAATTACTTCGATAAAAGAAATTATTGTCCAGGTTCTTCATGTTGATGTCATATCGACAATTTTCGTGAGTATTTCTGTGTTAGTGAGTCTTCAGTGAAAAATCACTTTTGCAACGGACTTTGGATTGCTACATGACTTGTAAATCTAGAGTAGATATTGTAGATGCTGGAGAGATGTGGCCAGCGTTTGAGTCCAAAGTTGGTTAATTTTATCGGGCAAGGAACCTATAACCTAGTATATGGATACTGAGTGTGTTTTTGTGGGTGATATTTCTTATAGTTAAAGACTAACTCTCCAAACAAATGGTGCTTTATTTTCTATCTTTTAATTATGATTCTTGTATAAATACAGAGATGCAGTATAAATACATATCATGTGTCATGCAATTCGTCTGATGGTTAGTCACGAACGTTAGAGAGAGTGCGAAACGACTCCTTTTTGGGAATATGACTATGTTTAGAAATGTTAATCGTTTATAGCTGTAAACAAACACAACTAATGGGCAATTTCATGCAGATTTACGGTTTAAATGTGCGACACTTTTGGTGTGGGGTTTTTGAAATTATTGCATTCTTGGAGATTAGAAATGACAACATTAAGACATTTCAAATCCTTCGGGTCAACAGTCGACGGTATTCTAGAACGAAATTCAGGCTTAGATCTTATCATCAACATAGACGGAAGTAAATTTTGACAGCTTTGAATGTCCATTCCATATATGTACCAATGAATTATTATATGGAGGCAAATGGTTAAAGTCAAAGTCAAAGTATTTATTATTTGTAAAACAGGTTCTGAGACTAGTTTTGATAGAAAAAATTCCGACGGCCTTTCTTTACCCAAATGTGAAAGGACAGTAATGTTTAAAAAAAAATATGCCCGAAAGTAAAAGAATTTTGACTATTTAGAAACCGGTGCTTGAATATCGTTCTAGGACGCCAATCACGTCAACTCAAAAAATCCCCATAAATAAACCACTATCCTATCTTTCCAGGCCTCATCAGTGCGCGCGCGCCGATGCACGGCGGCTGCGCGCGCGCTGGGGGCGGAGGCGCGGGCGCTCCGCTACCTCGACGATGTGGTGGCGTTGTTGCGAGGAGACGTCGCCGCCGCAGCGAGGGCGAGGGCCTGGCCCTTCGCTATTGGCCGACGGCAGCCAGATAGGAATTATATTATATGATCTCAGGTAAGACCCTGTTGTTTTTAAGTTTCTGTTCACATCAGCTTTGGCTGCACTTTTCTTGATTACGATGGTTCCGCTAGGAGTGTTACCAGGAGCAACTGAGTGCTATTATTTTTAATGGAGTTACAGCGTGTCTGACCTTCTCAACTGAGTTCATGGGCAATCACATACTCCTGACAATAATGGTTGTCAGAAATCTGGTCTGATTACAACCACGGGGACCCACAATATGTACAAGGTGCCTACGTAATATTATGTGTGTGTAGTAATTTCTCTGTTCTGCTACCTGATCGTATAGGCTGATCAGTATCGCGCAGTGTAGAAAAACAGGAGATTGCCTTATAGAATACCTAATTGTGTGACGCCAAAAATGGGCCGTCTCTTCTGCCTAATCCATATGATCGATTTTTATATGTAAAATACTACATAGTTTTTAATTAGAAGACATACTGCATAGTTTCACTTTTTGAGCATGTACACTAGGCGTGGTTTAAGGCGTTTCACATCTGCCGGACATCCAATGCGGCCTCAATTTTTTTGTTTCTGTTTTTTTTGGACCTGCTAATTAAAGAAGCCTACTCTATGTGGATATTTGACACACTTTTCTTCAAAGTCGATCAAATCAGTAGCCCAAGTGTGTATTCAATGACTAATATCATAATCGGAGATGATATATTAATGTATGTTTCCCGAAGCATATGTATCGATGTACTTTGTTCGTTATCAAACAAATCTTGTTCCTACTTATTCTGAAGTGCTGATGATAACTTATTATTAAATAAACACCATTATCTGCACGTGACTAATAATGTTATTATAATAATACATATGTCTGTATGTCTGGCATAATTACATAGTGTATGTTTTATTAAAATTAAGTAATGGCGGGTAGATACCGGATTTTTGACGCATTTTTGGAACTTAAGGAATTTCTTCATGTGTCTAAAGAGAAAATACATATGAGGTCGAATTGAGCATTGAAATACTTTATTTTTGGGAAAATAACCTTCGAAGTCTCGATTTATAGGTAGAGGTATATTTTATGGGTTTGATAGGTACTATTTTCTAACAGTAGGTAGTCAGGGCTTGAGAGTAGGAAATTAAGTGACCTGGCAGTTTAGGAATTATGTATTTTCATATTCCCTTTCCCTTCAAACTAGAATACATAAGCAATATACTGAATTGATTTTCAAAAAATATTTGTAAGCAACTAAGTGGGTACGTTAAACCAGTTGAGCCATTTGTTAGTACAAAAACTATAATAACTCATATATCTAGATGGAAAGACGTAGCTAATTTTGCAATTATGATATCAAAGTTAGGATGCAAGTTTTTATTGACAATAAAAAATCATATTAAAAAATAAGTTGTGTAATGTTGCGTAAGGTAAAACTAGTTGTTTTTTTGTTGTCTGTCTAACATGAAATGGCAAAAACTAATGGCTATCTTACTAACAGTTCTAGACGTTTTATATGAACTTTGAAATTTAATAACTGTTGTAAATCACAGAAGATTGACTCATAGAAGTTTGTCCTAAAAAACTGATGCAATATAACGGAGATCGAACCTGCGATATGATAATTACAAATTACAGACACATTAGGTAGTGGGTGGCTTTCAGCTTATGAAATTATTCACATTTATTATTTAATTTATGTTGACTTCATATCTTGGGGTCATAATACCTACAATACATGCTTTAATGTCTAGATATCAATGCATGTAGCGTTCGCGCCCAAATATCGCAGTTTAGCGGATTTTTTAAATAGGTACCGAATCGTACGCAATTTTTTTACCGTTTGCTATTTTATAAAGCAAATAGGCTAGAAGACTTTACCAAGAACCACTCACCACCTCATACCACTTTACCAAAAAATCTTATAACCTCTTTATAATACGTAGTTAAGTATTAGTACTTACTTTATACAATGATTAGTGCTCAATCCTTCTCCGTGTGAGAGAAGGCCTGTGCCCAGCAGTGGGACGATAAAAAAAGCTGAAACAAATACTTAACGACTTAACAAATTATTGTTACGAATAAAGCAAAAAAAAAATACATAAATAAACCAAGTCTAAACAACAAAAAATTACATATAAAAACCATTAACCTATATTGCCCTTGAACTAAGAATCAAGCTTATCAATTAATGTGCCATTTATTAAACGTAAAACAAAAGAAGAAAAAAAACAGTAAATGTTTAATCAACAGCGTGTTAACATCCATTGTAAGAGTTAATTATCTAGTTAAAACAAATAGCTGTAAGTAAGCACCGTTACTTACTTGTAAATGCGAAAGTTACTTTCACAACAAAACGCCTGAAACTATTTACAATGCAATTATTTGTTTTTAAGTCTTTGAAAGATTAGCTGCGAATTCATTTTTATGCTATACATCATCACTGTCCTTTAGAGCTCCCAGACACTACAAACTTTTAGTCGGCCAATAGTTTGTTTGGGCTCATAAATCAGTAGAAGGTGAATATGATGAAGGTGGGTACTTAAACTTTATAAAGATCTGGCATTTCGTTGGTATCAGACTGGCTTAAAACTTTAAATGAAATCATTTTTTTTTATCAACTGTCGGCCGACTGCTTAGTCTGCAGTATGCAATAGAGAAACTATGTGGACTTTCAATCGGGAACAAATATAATGACCACCACAAAATGCTTTGATACCCTAAGTTTTGTAACCAGAAATATCTACTGAACACCAGAAAAATAAAGTCTAAAAATGTAATAGTACCAGCTATTTTAGTCACGACTTCACTTTAAATTGTATTCGACCACCAAATTTAGTAAATGATCACCAACTCTTGACGACCAAATTAATGTATTATTTTTGCCTAAATAAGTCACTGTGATTGCCATAAAATGTAGGCTTATTACCAAATAATGTATTATGATGCCATATTAAGTTATGTGTCCGGCTTGCAATGCATGCGTGAGTGTCAGTATGACGAGTGACAGGGGAAAATGGAAGAAAATGACATATTGCGCCGACCCCAAGTAAAATTGAGAACAGGGCAGGAGAATGAAGAAGAAGAATGTGTTTCTCAATACACTCCCTCGAAAACACACTCTTATTGCGATAAGAGTGTGTTTAGAGGCATGCAATAGACAATTTTCCACGGGAACAAATATAATGACCACCATAAAATGCTTTGATACCCTTAGTTTTGTAACCAGAAATATTTACTGAACACCAGAAAAATAAAGTCTAAAAATGTAATAGTACCAGCTATTTTAGTCACGACTTCACTTTAAATTGTATTCGACCACCAAATTTAGTAAATGATCACCAACTCTTGACGACCAAATTAATGTATTATTTTTGCCTAAATAAGTCACTGTGATTGCCATATAAGGTAGGCTTATTACCAAATAAAGTATTATGGTGCCATATTAAGTTATGTGTCCGGCTTGCAATGCATGCGTGAGTGTCAGTATGACGAGTGACAGGGGAAAATGGAAGAAAATGACATATTGCGCCGACCCCAAGTAAAATTGGGAACAGGGCAGAAGAAAGAAGAAGAAGAATGTGTTTCTCAATACACTTCCTCGACAACACACTCTTATCGTACTGTTTAGAGGCATGCAATAGACAATTTTCCACCCTAGTGCAGGAAAAGGGTCCCCATAATGTTATTACATTTATTGTATCAGGCCGAACTTATTTTTTTGGAGTCAGTTTACTTAAACAGGATAGCAAGATGTAAAAACTTTGATTATCATTTTATATTAAAACGCTGGTATAATTTTGATAATCATTTACTATTTTTGGTGATCATTTACTACTTTTGGGATAACAATGATTTATTTGGACTCATTTTGCTTAAATAGGATAGCAGAATTTAAAAACTTTGGTTGTAATCTTACTTTAAAATGGTGGTTTAATTTTGGTGATCGTTTACTATTTTTGGCTTACGCATGATTTATTTTGGAGTAATTTCACTTAAATAGGATAGCAAAGTGTTAAAACTTTGGTGATAGTTTTACATTAAAATGCGAGTTTCATTTTGGTGATCATTTACTATTTTTGTCTGCTATTTGTTACTATATCTGGTGATCAGTTAAACATAAGCCCTTTCAATCTAACCACTTGTAGCTAGTGAAAACGTCTTCCTGATCTATTTTTTCTTCAGTCGTAACTACATATTAATCAACATGTCACAATCAAATTCCGCCATGATTTCTTTTGCGCCTTATTATGCAAAAAACCAACTCGACGGGTCCCGTTCTTAATGTACTCACTAAAGTACAAATCGTGCATAAAGTCAGTTAGAAAAACAAACGAAATTGAAACTTTTTTGTGCCTTGAAACTAGAATAGAAGACACGCGAAACGATATTCGACAGGATCGCGGTGTTAGTACGTAACTAATTGGGTTGCCAGATGCTGTGGGTTTCCCAAGAAATGGGGAAATTAGTTTTGCGAGGCCTTAAGTTAAGTTTGTAGGTTACTGGCCAATGTAGTTAATTTTAATAAGTAATTTTACCATTTCAATACAATTCTAAAATTCAAAATTATCAATAATGAATAACTAAACGTATAAATAAAGCACGCTATTCTTATTCAGAGCTTGAATCTATTTTTTTATCGACTTCTCAAAAAAGACGAGCTTCTTAATTCATATTATTGTATTTTTTAAGTCAAGATACATAATTACTCATTTATAAGTCCAATAATGTCAGTCATGGCACTTAGGCAACAGTATGTAAATCAAGTTATGTTCAAAACTTGAACTTTAAAAGATCTAAGTAGGTATCAGACACAATTATTAAATAACTTTTTATCTCCGAGATGCCTACTCTAAAAATTATATATAGCTGTGAGTACCTGCATAAGTCCATAGTGAATTACTTGCCATCTGATCACAGTGGACAAGTGATCACTTTCCACACTTACTCTCCACCAGAGAAAACAAAAATAAATTTTAGAGAATATACTTCAAAAAAAATCGATAAACTAAATCAGACTCTAGCTGATAAACTGTGTGTACATAGCTTCAATCTTAAAAATCCAAGTGATATTTATGCCGATTTTTTCTCTGTATTAAACGAACAATTCAACTTAGCATTTCCAGTCAAAACTAAAATTATTAAATCTAAGTTCTTATTTAGTGACTGGGCAACCCCGGGTATTCGTAAAAGTAGAGAAAAGCTGTTTGAACTTTATGGTTTAAAGCCTTATAACGCCGATCCAAGTTTCCGTGACCACGTCTCAAAATATTCAAAAATATTTAAAACCGTTTGTAAACAGGCAAAATCTATTCATATTAGAAATAAAATAAAATATGCTGATGATAAAATAAAAACTACTTGGACAGTAATTAACAACGAAACAGGGAGACGAAAAGTTCGAAAAACTGATTTAAGTCTAGAAACTGATAATGGTCCCATCAGCAGTAACCTTGAAGTAGCTCAAGAGTTTGAAGCATTCTTTACTAAAATACCTTTCGAGACGACAAAAGCACTAAATTCTTCCACCACCGTGTCTATCGATCTACTCAAAAAACATGTTAAACCATGCTCTTTACTATTTAAATTTCAACATACCAGCCCCGAGGCTATTATTAAAGCCTTTAAAGATCTTAAAATAAAATCAACAGAAGATCTGTGGGGTATGTCTGTCAAGGTATGTAGGTCAATTATTGAAACAATTGCACCTTATTTAACTTACATATTTAATGTTAGCGTAGACCAAGGCGTGTTTCCTGACTTAATGAAACACAGCAAAGTAGTTCCTTTATTCAAATCGGGAAATAGTAAGGAATCGAATAACTACAGACCCGTTTCTGTCTTACCGGTTCTCAGCAAGGTATTTGAAAAGTTGATGCTTGAACAGATGTTGCGCCATTTCAATAAAAACTCCATCTTTCACAAAGAACAATACGGTTTCACTAAAGGTCGCTGTACAACCGATGCTGGTGTAACTTTGATCAAGCACATCTTTAAGGCTTGGGAGGAAGCTGAAGACTCTATTGGAATCTTCTGCGATCTCTCAAAAGCGTTTGACTGTGTAAATCACGAAACGCTTTTGCGAAAGCTAGGGCATTACGGAATAAGAGATACTTCTCTCCAGCTGTTAAAATCATATCTAAATGGTCGGCAACTTAAAGTTCAAGTAAACGGCGTAAATTCACGAGGTTCAGTGATGGCAATGGGCGTACCACAAGGTTCTATATTAGGTCCGTTCCTCTTTTTAGTTTACATAAATGATTTGCCCTACTTATTTGATAATCAACCTAAAATGGTGTTGTTTGCCGATGACACTTCTCTTATTTTTAATATTGATCGACGTAGACGTACCTTAGACGACGTAAACAATTCCATTCTCCAGGTTCAAAATTGGTTCAACGCAAATAACTTGGCTCTTAATGAAAAAAAAACAAAATGCATTCGATTTTCATTGCCAAATGTAAAAAGTAGTGAATGTGACATTATACTTAATAGTGAAAAACTAGAATTTATAAATCAAACAGTTTTCCTGGGAATCACTCTTGACAAAAAACTACAGTGGGGACCCCACATTACATCTCTTGCGGGTCGTCTTAGCTCGGCCGCCTATGCTATCAGAAAGATGAGGCAGCTAGCGGACGTAGAAACAGCTAGACTGGTATATTTTAGTTACTTCCACAGCATCATGTCGTACGGCATTCTGCTGTGGGGACGAGCTGCTGACATTGAATGCATATTTATCTTGCAAAAGCGAGCTGTCAGAGCTATGTACAACTTACGTAGTCGTGAATCTCTTAGGGAACTGTTTAAAAAAATTAATATCATGACCGTACCTTGCCAATTTATTTATGAAAATATCATGTATGTTAGGAAAAACTTACATTTGTTTGAAAAAATATGTGATAGACATAATTATAACACTAGAAATAAAAATAAGATAGCTATCCCGCAGTTTAGATTATCTAAAGTACATACATCTTTCATGGGATATTGTGTCAAATGTTATAATAAAATACCAGACAACATTCTGGAACTAAATGACATGCGGTTTAAAACTCATATAAAAGCCACACTTTGTAAGCAAGCATATTATAAATTAGAAGATTACATTCAAGATAAAAATGCTTGGAAACATGCTGGTCCTGCTCCATAGGACATACTGACAATATCTAATTAATTAACAAATTAAAATTACACCAGCAAATAAAATTGTATTCATCTTTTGATTATTTGTTTGTAACTTTGTACCAAAATATAAACCAATTTGTAAATGTGAACACCATGTAGCATTTTAATTGTCACTTTATCCTCATTTGTCTTTGCGATTCTACATGATCTTCGCATGCTTTTACTGTATGTATCAATACATACAAATTGTAATACTATATTATTTTTAAAAAGAGTAACCATGGAGTTTCTTGCCCGTTCTTCTCCATAGGAAGCTACTTTTGGAATGGGCAACTAGAATCAAACTTAGTTATAATTTTGACGTTCATAAGTGCTTGTAAAGGCCTAAATGAAATAAATGATTTGACTTTGACTTTGACTTTGACTTTGACTTATATCCCTCACAATTTTCTCCCCAATCAGGGTAACATTGATCCCGCATCTGGCAACCCCTCGTTGAAGCTAATTACCGGCGCGCGAGCTGGCACCGATCGCGCCGCAATCCGAAGCCGTACACGTACTTACGAGTCGCGGGTACACTGGGAAAACTAATCATTTCACAAATTACTATGCTAGGTGTTACTTAAAAATATTAAACGTAGTAATCACCATTAGATGTTACTTAAATAAATTTTAGGATGAGGGTAATTTGGCTAAGTAATAGCCGCGCGGATCAGTCGATCATAACGTTAACTAACTCTTGGCGCGGTCGGTGTGTGGATGGGTGATTATATTATTGTAATGATGAGTTCAGTGTTTCGCAAGGCACTTTAAATTGGTGGCTCAAATCTTTGGTAGTCTCAGGTTAGAAGCCAGAAAGTCTTACAAACAGTCGTATTATTAACGGGGTACCTAGATATATGAGGGGGAAGGGAAAGCATCTGTAACAAACCACTAGTGTACTGATAAACCTTCTATGAAAATCGACCACAGATCTCCTACAAGTCATCTATAACAATGTTTTGCAATTAATTAGGAATTTTATCTTGTTAACAATTTACCTGCAACAGTAATACGCGATTATAATTGTTTAGTAGGCCACGAACAATGCGCTAATTACTTACATATAAGTAAGTTCTCCATTTTGTAAACAGATTTCGATCGGCTGCAGCAATTCTTATAACATGGAAAATTCTGCCTTATCCCATGGGCTTAAGGTTTAGTTTTGTTTTGGTAACAGTTTTAAGTGTTACATATAAAGTACACAGGATACGTAGAAGCGTTAATAATTACTGAAAATCTGTTAAATTATAAAGGTTTTTCGATTTTAAAAAAGTTATCGTTTCCAGGCATAAATCAATATATTATTTCTGAAGGTAGGCCTTTTTCACACACTATATTTCTCTATAATAACAGTACCTACCTAAGCCTACCTGAGCCCTTTATTCTCTCATAGATTCTTTTTATAAACTACTTAGCTTCTGGCAGCGGCTTCAGTAGCACCGTGCACCTACTTCTGCACCCTTATAAAACGAACTGTCCTCAATAAATATAACACAAAAAAAAATTTTTTAGTTCCTAAGCGCGTTCAGACGAAAAACTCTTCAGCTTTATAATATTCATGATTCAATATATTAACATCACCTGTCGACTTACAGACAAAAAACCTACATTAGAAAGTTACTGTTAAACACATACTAAATTGATTATTGTGAATGCACATCCGCTCAAGCAAGTTTACAATCAGTCATTAGCATAATAATTAGGTACCTACATGTGTTTGTTCGACAGCTGTCAAAGAATATTTAAAAGAAAAGACACAGTTTTGACAAGGAGCAGGTTGTATTATACAAGTGGAAAAAGTTCTCACAATACGAACAATATAATCAAACAAAAAATATTTTAATAAAATGGTCTATAAAGAGTCCTATAAACGATGTTTTCATATCAGCGCCTGAACAATTTTTAAAGCATTTTTTTCGTATGAAGCTGTAAAAAAATAATTAGATAGTATGCCATATTTTTTTTACATTTTTATCTTTTTTTTTGAGATACGTCACATTGTTATAGGACGTGGGGCAATTTTGTATGGATTGTGATCCGTCTACTTTATTTTTATTTAGTTACTAACTATAAAAAAAAATGACATTTAAAAAATAATCTACAAAAGTAACTCGCTTAGCATAAATCATTTTCCGAAGGTCTTAAGTGGTTTTTATTGATTCAAAGTAAATTTTAATTAGAAAAACTGAAAACAATGGTCTATTACCTACCCAATGTTTTTATAGCCACATATTTTTTACACCAATAGATATTTTCTGTTTCCCATCACTGACCCATCTGTCAAACAGTTCAAGCTATGTTGTACAAGGTATAGCTATGCGCATGCGGCAAATAAAGCTAATAAGCGTAGGTATTGTAGTAGGTCATTATCATCAGATTTTTCAAAATAAATGTTTTTCTGTAATACCTAAAATATCGGTTATCATTTGGTAATCTGGCAGGAACTAGGGGGCCCCATTCGATCGCGGGGCCCTGGGCACGTGCCCATAGTGCCCAGTGGAGAAGAAGAGCCTGGTTGGATAAGGAGCGTCTGACTATTTGACCTCCTCAACCTAGTTTCCCGGGCAACCCAATACTTAGGAGTATTAAGACGTAAGACTAGTTGTCAGACTTACTGGCTTCTGACAAACCGTTACGACTGCCAAGGATGTTCAAATGACATCCGCGAAATCATCAAAATATATAAGAAAACGATACATATCCTCATATAGCACCAACTAAACCACCGCTAAACCACTCATAGCGCTAGGCCTGCGCACGAGTGGCTGCCTGTTGCATAACGTGTGCTTACCTTGGCTCCGCGTGCGCGTGACTCAGGTCTGTCATGCACCATTTGCTGAGACAAGTGAGGCGGCTCATATGCTAGTGGATTCAATGTATCGGATTTCAAATTATAAAGAAACATTTTCAGGAAAATTTACATTACCTGCAAATGCATGCCAAGTTTTTATATTGGCCTTTTGAGGACTTTTTACACAATGCAGTGCTATGCTATGTAAATAGGACTCATATCCCTTATTAGGCGAATTCAAGCTTTAAAATGACCAATAACTTCTTTTTCCTCCTGCCCTGTTCCCAATTTTATTTGGGGTTGGCGCAATATGTTATCCTCTTCCATTTTCCCCTGTCACTCGTTATACTGACACTCACTCCCTTCCAACTATGCCATCTTTCAGGCAATCTATCCATCTTTTCTTAGGTCTTGCTCTTCATCTCCATCCATCTACATTCATACTTAGCACACACTTTGTTGCATGCGTATCATCCCTCCTCATTACATGTCCATACCATACAATGACCAATAACTAGTGTCACAAAAATATCATGCCCTCAAACGTAGGGCATCTATCAACAACGACGCAACAAATTAATTGCAGTAAAATAATTAAGAAAAACACGTGAATTTATAAAGTAAACCAAAAATCAACCTTAATCAACGTAAATTCCCAAAACCAACCAGCTCAATGCCCATGACACATCACTCAATTACCAGCCCATTGGCAGCCTAACAGCCGCAATCAGATTGGTTGAACAACCACAATCGCATTCAACATAATTACATCATATTAACAAACAAATATACTAAACTATGCCATATTTAGCCAATGGCTGCCAACCAACCACCGGTGGTCGTGGAGCTAGGAAATGAGAGCGTCAGAGAATGTGCTTTTCCTTTTGATATGGCCATTGCACAGTGTTATCCAAATAAGCTAATGCTATAAAATGCCTTCTCGGAATTTCTGGGTCTTATGAATGGAATTTCTTCTAGCTGACCTCTTCAACCCAGTTACCCGGGCAAACCACGTCTGACTGGTGTCGAACTTACTAGCTTTTGACTATCTGTAACGACTGCCGAGGATGTTAAATGACAGCCGAGACCTACAGTTTAAGGTGCCCTCCAAAACACAGTCATTGGTATCCAAGATATAATTGGAAACTATACATATACAAACAAAGAATAGATGCATTAGTATGCCTGACCTTTGGTTCTTTACCCACTAGGCCACCACGATCTAAACATCGCACATCTAATTCTAAAGCTACAATTACTATGTATCACTAGAATTATGCGAAATCAAGTACATACTAAAAAGTTAAATTCTCGGTAGCATCAATGGAACATCGCCATGACTTCATTACTCGATGTTGCAAACAATATTTAACGCGACAAACATCACCGATTGCGCCCTCTATAGGAACAATCGGGAACCACAGTACACTTTCCGTTACGCATCAGTTATTAACGCGTATTGTCAAATATGAATACTGAACGGCTTTCATTCGTAATTGTTTTAATTTTAATGTTTATTGTGCTGCCTATACTTAGTTTGGTGGTGACCTACTTATATTGCGTTTTAAATGAGGGTCACATAAAATTTTATTTACATAATATTGAATATTATTCAGCTAGCTACTTCCCGTAGCTAACTTTCTCAGGTCTCGGATGGAGTTGCGGAAAATAATTATTCCTTAAATTACTGTCTATCATTGAAAATCCGTAGCTTAGTCTGAAGATCGAGACTTTGTTCTTAGTTAGGTTTAACCATTTAAACCGTGGGTTGACAACGCAGACAACGTGGGTAGACTAGACAAATATTGACCAGTACACTGACCTTTTACATATAACTCTTAAAAATCACCAAATAGAACCAATAACTATTTTAAGATGACATTCGAACCCTATTTAACTCTTATCACACATAACCCCATTTCAATACAGACAACTGCAGAAAATAAATCAAACACAAATCGTTTTATTGAACTCTCGTGATTGCAAGTCATTAACTTTTTAAGCATTACCCACTGATCATGTTTATAATGAATGTTACAGAATTGGAGATATCCCTGACTATGGCCACTTCTCGAATGTTCGACGCACCAAAGGCATGGGGCACCAAAGGATAATATAATTGCATGTTATTTAGCTCTAATGCCTAGGAAACGATAGTTGCATTGTTGCAATTAAGACCCCACTGCAAACTTTTAGTCGGCCGAGTTTGTTTGGATTAATAAATGAGTATAAAGATGAATGGTAGTACGTACATGTCGGTCGACTGTTTAGTCTGCAATGTGAGGGTAAATTAAGCTGCCAAGTTACAGGTGTTTATCGAAGGTAATAAGAAACTAAAAGAACTTAACTATTTTAGTTTGGTCAATCAAGATCTTAAGATCATTGAAATGACAAAAAGTAGGTTCTGTTAAAGCTTATTATGATGCAATTTTCATATGAAAGTGACCGTGACATTAAATAGAAAATATGACCTGGTTACAGTAAATATCTGTAAGTTTGGCCGTTGATTATATTATTATCCATTCCAAAAAGGTTTTATAAACCTGCGAAACAGAAAATACTTTATTGAAAGTTTTGTAATAATTATTGAAAAAGATATTTCTCTCTTTGTCATACGAAATTAGAATAAAAAATCCCTATTTTATTCTACTCTTTATTGATTTAATCTTGTAGTTTCCTTAATTGATATGAGTCAGAAAAAAATTGATATCTTTAAAATACATTTTATTTAATGTTAACCTGAAATACATGAGCGTTTTGTACTTTCAGGTAAAACTGGTCTCTGTGTATTATGTGTTTTACACTTTAATTAAGTTAATCACAGAGATCGTACATATGTATATTTTGTACTTAACAGTTCATTGAGAAATAATGATATTGTTAGGTTATTAAGAAAATTATACTCCGTTTGAGAGGGCATTTAACTAAAGGTAAACAATATTGATAGGTCTTTTTACACAAATACGTATTAATAATTAAACAAATAAACTACTGCTGCATAATAAGTAGGTATTCACTTCAATAACTCATTGTTATTATTGTATTTACATGAATTTTTCTCCACAAAATATTCTTCATAAAAAGTCCTATCAAGATTTTTATCTCTAGTCAAATGCCTACTTTAACGGAGTATAGTGACTATCTATTTATTTTTACCGCCTCATATTTATTATTTAAAAAATATTATGAATTGTAAAATGTTTTTAAGACTTGATAAAAAGTGGAATTTGCAAAGACTATGGAAATATCATACACAATTTGTAAATTATTATTATGCATGGAATTCAATAATTATATTTCTGTTGATAAGATTAATACCATACCAATTTTGTAATGCAATTTTAAAGATATTTTATATGAGTGACATTTTTGTAACAATAATATTATTTAGGTAAGTATGTAACTTAGATTGAACTTAGTAGTTAATGTAATACTCGTTTTTCGGATCTCTTAGACTGAACTTGTTTGGTTAGTGATTGAACTAAGTTATGGAGTTAGCTTAGAAGGTATTTAATTAATGGGTTTTATACCAGTTACACTGTTTGTTAATCTTATTCAGCAGTGTCGTGCCCTTTCTTATACGATTAGATGTTTCAGTCAATTTAATAAATGTAAAGTTTGTGATTTTCATTTTCATAAGCAAGTATGAACATTGATTTAGTATCCGTGTTTTTGTAATGAATTTTTCTTCTTTCTGTATAAAATAAGAGTACATTTCTCGTCAAATAAGTTGGCTACTACCATTGTTTCAGTTCTACTAATGACATGACGATGATAACAATTAAAGAACAAAACACAGCGCATATTCCAGGCATCAAATGGCTACCTTAGGATAAGCAAACTTATTGGAACTATACTGGGTACTAGTCACGCGACTAAAATGCATCCTCATTAGCCTATTTCATAAATAAAGAGGTAAAATATCAAATAATTAAGATTGTTTCATTTTGTCACAATTAAATAAACTGTGGGACATCTATGTTGTTTTATTTCCAGTTCAGAGACCAAGATTCGATTCCCGAGTCAGGCCTTTGTTACATGACCCTGGTCTATTTAACGCAAGGTTTTTTTCTGAATTCGGTAGTCGTTTTGGAAACCTAATATAGCACTGTTGTAGACAAAAACCAGTGGCTTGGAAATCAAGGCGGCTTTTTTTCTGTTACTAAGTAATTTAATTCTATGCTCTCACTTGTTGAGTACTTTAAGCATTGGTTTACTGAACCTAAGTGATTTATGTCGCAATCTGAAAGGAGATGGCCAAATTTTCATAGTAAAAAAACCCAGAATCGACAGCAATGAAATGCTTACCAATAGGTTCATTATGATAGACCTTTGATGGTGCCAAAAACTCCAGCCTGAAATCCATGGGGTATAGGAGCTATATCATATTTTCACAAAAATAGGTCGTTGAATTTATATTGATTTTAAAGATCATTTACATCAAGGAACATAAAAAAAAATCTATGTACACTAAGATTATACTAGCCAACAGTAATATCCCCATAGTTACTGAGATTGCCTGGTGATTAAAAGGTCTTATATTTAACCACTCCAAACACGAAAGCACCGACCTTACTTACTTGGAGAGGTTTCGCAGTTATATGCAACCTTCACAACTGGCTATGAAACATCTTTTTAAAAATTGTCTTTGAAAATCGTGCCATGTGACATTGTCAAATGTAACAAATGACTTAACGATGCAAAACGGTCCAATCACGAGTCTGCATTCAACTTCTAATGAACATGAAACAGTAAAAGTAAACTTTTCTGTGAACTAAAATCATGATCGAAAAAACGTTATAAAAAGAGAACCCCATGGTTTTTAGATGATATGAAATACTTTTTGTAATCCTTACATTATACTGAATCCAATCGTACATATGAAGTTTCTGTCGACTCTGGGTGTTTTTTTGGCCATCTCCTTTTAATGTCACAATAAAAGTATTTTTTTAAAAGTCGTGGTGCCCTAGCGGGCAAAGAACCAACCTCTCGTATGAGGACGCGGGTTCGATTCCAGGTCAGGCAAGTACCAATGCAACTTTTCTAAGTATATCTTAGACACCAATGACTGTGTTTCGGATGGCACGTTAATCTGTAGGTCCCGGCTGTCATTGAACATCCTTGGCAGTCGTTACGGGTAGTCAGAAGCCAGTAAGTCTGACACCAGTCTAACCAAGAGAAGATTGCCCGGCTAACTGGGTTGAGGAGGTCAGATAGGCAGTCGCTTCTCGTAAAGCACTGGTACTCAGCTGAATCCGGTTAGGCTGGAAGCTGACCCCAACATAGTTGGGAAAAGGCTCGGAGGATAATAAAATAAAAGTATTTTTTTACATATCCTGCTTAGAGAGCAGATTCGATTCCCACACAGGAATAATCCTAGTCAGTCAAGTGGATTCTGAGTGTTTGTGAAAGTTTCATCATCGTCATTTCAGCTACAGGACGTCTACTGCAAAAAATGTACTCCCAAAAAAAACTACAGCCTACACGCAACCTGTGTCAGGTCATCCGACCATCTCATGTACGATTGTAGTTCCAGTACATATATCTTCGACTAGTTAGTCAGGCATAAATGCAACACAGCACTCAATTAAATTCAAAGCCCCCAAACTTCGTCACCAAGTTAACACTAAAACGCGGTTGCATAAATCGAAGACCCCCAATCCTACCCACTCAGCATGCAAGGGTTATTGATTGTAACAATAGTTCATTACGTGCGGCGAGCGCCTAAGCATGGTGATTAATGTTCGGTGTTGCCAGCATGTGAAATATCGCCCCCTTCAGAGGATATGACACTGTGACACGGGAGTGACGGCGAGCGAAATTTTGGGGGTGTATTTGTGTAGGATGGTAAATTATGGTTTGACCTTATCGGGAGATGATCTTAGGACCTTGGGCAATTGATAATGTAGTAAGAAAGAAAGACCGGTTGATGACTGTTGGATTTACTAGAACAACGTGAATGCAATCGTAACATCTTGATGAGTCCCAGAAGCAAGATAGAATCTTGTTATAGGTTTTATGTTCCGTTTCTATTTAAACAATAATTAAAAAAACCAATTCAGCATTACAAAATTTAACTAACAGCGCAACTGTTAAATAACTTATATTATTATTTGTCATAGTTATTTAGCACCGCGGCGCTGCCAAATGGGCGTGTGTTGGCAACACCGCCGAGGGTTGGGGAGCCGGGTAATCTCTGGCCCTGACAGAGTGATGCGGGGTCACTGCCCCCACGCGGGATAGCGAGAGCTAATTGCTCGTGAACTGATTATTCAGCCATTTTTCAGGTTTTTGATGTAAGTTGCTTAATGCATAATATGCAAATTGATCATAACAATGACACAGGATAAGGGGGAATCTCATCCCGGAGCCATTTCATATGTTAAATGCAATTTTATGTTAATTGATGAACGTTGTAATACTACCACTCTACTGTGTTAAAGGATCCTGATGCTGTTACTGGGACGGAACTTCCGCCATCACTCTCCCATGCTTGGAATGCTAGACGTGATCCTTGGAGCGATATCCTAGCAGCTTCTTCGTCTTTCATCTTTAATGATGATCAGATCACAAAGTTTCAACCAATAACAATAGCGAGGTTATCAGACACAAATCTAACCGACCCAGACAAACATTGAAAACTGCAAACAATAAGAAGCGAATGCATTAATAATTCTGCCATAAAACTTTATACAACGAAATTATTTTCAAATTACCTGAAAGCGAGTTTAAATTACTTATGTAAATGTGGTAGATAGCTGGCGAGCTTGGATCGCGTGTGCCTCAACTTATAATTGGGGAGGCTTGCCGGTGGGGCGCAGTGGAGCCCGGGACGGCACCCGGCAAGGTTCACCACATTGCCGATTGTGGTACCACCATTTGTACCACTGTGGTTAAACGCGACTGGGAAGACAGCAAAAAAATCGCAAAATTGCAAACTTAAAAAAAATGCAGTGATGATGGATTGTTCATGATATCGATGAAAATTCTTCATGTCCTGAAGTTTTTTGCAAGTATCGGAACCCTCTGAAGTGTTAACAAAGTTTTGTTTACCTACAAATGTTTGTGTAAAAAGTTCGCGAAGTTCCCGCCATGAGGCTAGCCCGTCAGTAATCTTGGCCCAACGTTCGGTCCAATGTTGGTCACACTTCCACGTCCATTGACGGCTCGCTAATTAGTTTGTTGAACTTCTACTACACAGCATTGGATATTGATGTGTTACCAATATTGGATTCAATACTTTTACATATTCTGCACCAATTAATCACTTTGTTTAGTTTATTTGTTTTTATTGCAAAGAAGTATTTTATTTATAAGCTTTATTAGTAGTTGTAGTGTATGCAGGTACATGTGCATCATTGTATAGGTTATGTCATTATTATGACGCCTCGTGCGCATACGTCACTCGGTTATAAATACCGGATCGAGCGGTGGGGAGTCAGTCGTTGTCAGACTGTCGACCTGTGTGGTGGTGCGTTGGCGAGTCGATTAACATAATAAAATGAGCGTACAATACATTGGCGACGAGGATAAAACCATGAGTGTTTGGACCAACAGTTACCTATTATCTAATTTTTATAATTTTGAACTACCTATTAGTTCTGTGATCCAGAAAAATATTTGATATACAAGGTTATACTAAATAATTTGTCCTATTCATGCCTATACCAAATTAATGTATGCTAAATAAGCTTTGACAACAAGTAACCTCTGACCGATGTTAATATTCAATCATATTAAAAAGAGCAAAAGGAAAGAAGGAAGGGAAGAGAGTAGAATGACAAAGTATACATAACTTTTATGTTCATGTATGTATCACCCGAATTGCAAACAAATTTTAACCTTTTTACGTAATTCTTTGTTTAAGTTTACCTTGTTACAATTCTAATGGAAGTAGCAATATTTATTGCAGGTGTTAATATTTATCAAATGAGTAATTTATAATACAAAATCATTACTTGGTGATCAGTTTACTCATTCTTAAACCTGCATCAAAGTTTATTCAATAATAGGCATTTATTGGAAGCAATATAAAGTTGCTGGTTGTTGAATTGTCGTCAAGACGATTTTAGCAGTGGTGGGATTTCCTAGAGGATATAATACAATAACCTATTTGCCTTATAATCAATTGTGTTTAATAATTGTTGTGCTTGCATGCCAACAAGGCGGAATGTACACGGATCTTATTATGTTGTTTACAATCCTATTTTGTAAGTGCCTGCATTCTAAGCAAATAAAGACCTATTCTATTCCAAAAATCTGCTGGTCATTAAATTGACAGCTTGACGGTTAGCAGTAGTGTATATCTACTGGTCATTAGATTGACAGCTTGGCAGTTGGCAGTAGCGTGTATCTACTGGTCATTAGATTGACAGCTTGGCAGTTGGCAGTAGTGTGTTTCTACTGGTCATTAAATTGACAGCCTGATTGTTGGCAGTAGTCTATATCTACTGGTCATTGAATTGACAGCTTGATGGTTGGCAGTAGTGTGTATCTACTGGTCATTAAATTGACAGCCTGATTGTTGGCAGTAGTCTATATCTACTGGGCATTGAATTGACAGCTTGATGGTTGGCAGTAGTGTATATCTACTGGTCATTAAATTGACAGCTTGGCAGTTGGCAGTAGTCTATATCTACTGGTCATTAAATTGACAGCTTGACAGTTGGCAGTAGTCTATATCTACTGGTCATTAAATTGACAGCTTGACAGTTGGCAGTAGTCTATATCTACTGGTCATTAAATTGACAGCTTGACAGGTGGCAGTAGTCTATATCTACTGGTCATTAAATTGACAGCTTGACAGTTGGCAGTAGTCTATATCTACTGGTCATTAAAGTGACAGCTTGACAGTTAACGGTAGTGAACGTCTACTGGTCATTCAATTGACTGTACACGCATAAATTATCTGGCGATAGTTGTCAACTACTGCAACAACTAAATAGTAAATCTTGATAATTTTTATATTTTCTGTGCCCGATGATTTGGATCATAAAAAGCTTCCAAACTTAACTTCTCAGAGTCTAGTCAACAACTTATACCTGCTATATTGTTCTGGTACTTAACTAACTTAATTCAAGTGCTTGCAATATAGAGGATATTACAAGAACAAACTGGTGGGTTATATACTCAACGGTTCTACAAATGACAAACATGTGCTAGGTATCTAGTTAAACAAACAGCACATTGAGGGACCGTAGTGGGTTGGCCATGGATGTTGAAGAACTCGCCCAGCTATACTGGTATGTATTCACCTATGCACAACATCCAAGTCCATCAACACCTCTAGTGGGTTGCCTACCCATAATAGTGTTAATTATAACAGTTGCTCAGTCACCCTAAGTATAATTTCAATACTTTTACTTTATTTTGCTGTATTATATAAAGAGGTTGTTATACAACAGAGATATTCCAGAAGATACAGAACAGTAGAACAGCATACAAGCAGCAATACTAGCTGGAAAATGTGGATCAAAATTTTGGTATTCAATAGATAGAATCTTTGGTAAACATGCTAGCTCACAATTGTAATTTCAGTACTTTAGGTTGATATAAAACTCTTAGATCAAAAGAATATGGAACTAAGCATTGGAGCAATCTGTGATTTATTTGACAATGCTACTTTATCTACCCAACTGCCTCGTTGGTCTAGCTGTCGCAAGCGCGGCTGCTGAGCACGAGGTCTCGGGTTCGATTCCCGGGTCGGGCCTGGAAGTTGGTGATTGATACACCCGTGCATCGGAAAGCACGTAAATGTCGGTCCTGCGCCTGATCTCTTTCCGGTCGTGTCGGATTGCCGTCCCATCGGGTTATGAGAGTGAAGGAACAGTGAGTGCACCTGTGTCTGCGCAAATGCTTGTGCACTATAATATGTCCTGCGCAGTTGGCTAATCCCCTTACGTGAGTACAGCCGCCGTAGCCGATAATCGGCTAGGAGGACATCATCATCATTTACCCAACTGGGCCTTCTCATCTGTGACAAAAAATCTTTTAAGGATGATACCTGGAAGGAGTTCCAATGTAGATACTTACT
The DNA here is from genome assembly GCA_033682625.1 of Helicoverpa zea x Helicoverpa armigera. Classification (NCBI taxonomy): domain Eukaryota; kingdom Metazoa; phylum Arthropoda; class Insecta; order Lepidoptera; family Noctuidae; genus Helicoverpa; species Helicoverpa zea x Helicoverpa armigera. Next base: position 14,136,963 of record JAWIIS010000020.1, read on the forward strand.
CTGGGAACTGTCTAATGATGATTAGCTCATGGATGATTGTTGCAATCAAGTTCTCAAAAGTTGATGATTGCGTGTGCTTTTAAAACCTTCAAGATTCAGGCTTGAATGAATTTTAATTGGTATCTTAGCCTCTTTTTTATTGATTTACATTGGTGTTTGCAAATAGTTTAACAAAGTGGCCCTCATTATAATATTGTTATTTGCAAATTATGTTTTACAGTATTGCAGTACCAATAAGCAGTATAAGTACATTGAGAGTTGTGGAAGAATATGCTTCCATAGGGGCGAATAACATAACCATATATGAACGTATATGAAATAGAATCCATTTATTGATCTCAAGTTAATAAATCATCACATTAATATATTCTTGAAGTGCACACCTACTTGTAATATAAAGTTGTGTAATTTCCTCAACCCATCCCATAAGATAAGATCCATATGGGTGGTGGGATGGATATCTATTAACAAAATAATGTCTTGTGTCCATAGCGTTAGGGTTAATAATAATTGATCTTAGAACACCAATCTTAGGTTACCGTAAGACAATTGGACTCGCACGAGAGGTAAAGAACTTTATCACTATTTACATTTATCGACATTTATTACTCTTTTGTGCTAATTAAACTACACAGTTGCGTCGACATTTGGTTAATAATAACTAAAATATTATTAAGTTCCTAAGTCCTACTGCAATATATAATCTGAGTAAGTGTTCCTTAAAGTATAGGAAGTAAAATTGCCCTTAGTCACCAAATCGTTTAAAAATTTACTTGGGTGCTGTCCCTATAAAAGATAATAATATTTTTATATTCTGGTTGTCTAACTAAAACAACGTAGATAAAGTCAGCTGCAATAAAGGGTAAGCGCTTTTGAACGAAACTATAAACATACTTATGCAGCCAACTATACTTACATAAAAAAAAAAATATTACGTTACCTATACGCGGTCATGAAATTGGAAAAGCGTAAAATATTAAAAATGGAAGCAGCACAAAGCTGATCATCAAATTGATGAGGTCAAGTATGACATGAGAGCAGCATAGCTGCTCATGAAATTGAGATATAGAATTAGAATCCCACATTTATCTATGTGTAGACAAATGTTTTAGAAAGGTTAGCGGTTGTTTTGCAAAAGGAAAATTGCATCGACTAGAAAACTGTTTGTGAGCTGCTGTCACCTTGTTGAAAGGAAGAAGAGCATGAGTTGAGGGTCAGGGACTCTTCTATTTTATGGTGATGCAGAATGTCACAGCTTCAAAATATATAGTGCAAAGTTAGTGACACCTGTTAAAGTGCGTTCGTTGCATAATATGGTTCTAATTAGTTAAAATCTGATTCGTAATGTTACTTTACACCTTCGTTATAATCAATATGTAACCATGACACTAAAAAGCTTACCATCAAAGCATAATAATTCTTTGACTACTTAAATTTTTGAAAACCACATTAGGAAAAGCAAACAAACATTACAGAACGCAATGTCCGGTGATAATAGTGTTCTTGGATGCCTAACCGAAATATAAGTATTCCTATCGCACTATTATATGCAGTATGGTATTCATATGTTGGGTGTTGAATGCTAAGAAGCTTACAGTTTCTTGACTAGATATTGGACATACATTGATGTAGGGTATTTAAAGCCTATATCAGAATTTCAGCGAGTGTACTAGCAGAAACGTGCAAAGTACCAGCGCTGATCAATAGGGTTGAAGACCAGATTGTTTGTTACATTGCTGAGATAATGATAGGCTTTGATATTCCACTCTCAAATTAAAAACTACATATTACCAAAATTAGTTGAGTTAGCATTCTCTTGCTTACAAGGCACACAAAGTACTTAACTCGTACATAGAACTACAATTTAAACCATTAAATTGGAGACAAAGTATGTGGTCACCATTAAATGGGTGACAAAGTATGGAGTCACCATTAAATTGGAGACAAAGTATGTGGTCACCATTAAATGGGTGACAAAGTATATGGTCATCATCAAATTGGAAACAGTCCATCTAGGTCACCATTCAATTGGGACGATCTTATGTGATTACTTTCCTCGTACGGCTCGTACGGTTTTGAATGAGTGAAAAGCATTGATGAGGTACCCTAATGCCGATCTTTTACCTTGGAACAATGCATTCTGTATCAGTTTTAAGTGAAGTTGAACCAAGCAAGATGAGTGCTCATTATCTGAAGGTACAGCAATATTTGAGATTTGCTTGATTTCACATGGACTGATTGGCGGGATGTCTGCCAAATGGACGGATCATCTCTAGTGTAGATATAATACAGGGCCGGAACAGCGGCTACAAAACCTGAAGTTAAACTTGCCGGCCTGATATCACTGCTACGAATTTGTCTTGTTGAGCCTGAAGCAGATGCTGGTATGTTACCGTCTGCAAAGGGACGGATTTTTATTTATGTTTATTTCACAAGGGAAGGGATGTAGTGTCCCGCAGTATCACCGATATCTGTCGTCTCCTTAAATGGAAAGGGAAATGAAATGGAAACGGAACAAAGTAAATCAGTTTGATGGCAGTGTGATCGGTGGACTGATCTGATAGCGTGGTTTTGTTGTGCTGCTGTTTGATAGATCTTTAAGAAATCACCAAAATATTTATGAGTTTGATTGTTGAACTTTTTGAAACAAGGTTAAAATCAAAACAACAAGGGAGAGATGTAGTGTATGCAGGTACATGTGCATCATTGTATAGGTTATGTCATTATTATGACGCCTCGTGCGCATACGTCACTCGGTTATAAATACCGGATCGAGCGGTGGGGAGTCAGTCGTTGTCAGACTGTCGACCTGTGTGGTGGTGCGTTGGCGAGTCGATTAACATAATAAAATGAGCGTACAATACAGTAGTTATTCAATAAAATATAGAACTAGAACCCTCCACCACCACCAACCTTTCAGATTTTAGGCTTACAAGGATGCTTTCGCTGCTTGCAGAACCAATACATAGCCGACTATTTGGCACTGTATAAAATTATCGAATTCCAGTTCATGGTATTTTTTTATTCATCATCCTTCTGCCATTATCCCAATTTATTTGGAGTCAGCGCATACTCTTCACACTCACACCACACTTCCATACTCATATTCTATCTGAAGTCGTCTAACAAGTAACATAGGTATCGACTTTCACACTTTATTTAATTTTTATATCATACTTCGTTTGATGGGCACAAGTGGATAACTTCAGATTAAAACAATTAGAACCTGAGTATTAACAACATATTTTTAAGGCGCAGTTAACAGCTTAAAAACAATAATTTAGTAGTAACTGGAGCATCAGGCTATGTTGAGAATGTGTGCAACAACTCTGCAGTAATTGCATTCCGAGCTGACCTGCATATCTTCATTAATCATTACTTGCATAGTGCTGCAGTTGTAGGTAGTATTACAGTGTTCGCTATGAAAATATTATTTAAATGTGGAGAAAATATTTCACTGCTTTTATATGTGAGATATTTTATCATACGGTATTATTAATTAGACATACATAAATGTATGTGTTTATATTGTGTATATAAAAAAATCGTAAATAAATAAAAACTAACCTAACCTAACAAAAGCAATGGTAACTGAAACTAAATTCAATACTAGTAGTAGTAAAAGTTTCCTAAACTAGAAAACTAGGTCCAATTGAGCATGCAAGAAGCAATTCCCTAACTAAATTAATACTAGCATAAATTTTAACTCATTTACGAACAGCCAACGTCTCCCAAATCTAAATTGGAAAAACGTGACCGACATTATCAAAAACATATTATCAACCAAATATAAAAGTCTACAACGCTGGAAATTCACGGAAAACCGCGAAGGTAGTACTGTAATATTAATAACTGCTTCGCTCCGGAAAGATTAGCGCCGACATGATAAAATTATGCTTTTTGAATAGCTTTGATAATATTAAATGAATACCGCTGCGTGAGTGCGCGATACGCATAGAGAGCGGGATCATTTGGGTAACATATAATATTATTTTGTAATGTTTTTGAATATATCTTTACAAACCTCAAGTTTATTATATTACACCGATAAGTATATGAGAACTTTTCTACATCAATATTAATTCATCTCAATAATTCGTAACAAAAGTAAGTCAAACAGGCTAGAATTAACTTTACCAGACTATACGACTTCCCCACTGAAAAATAACTACATATATCAGAAAAACGCAATAGCTAAATCCTGGTACATTTATAGATAACTTATCTACAAGTCCTGTAAGACAGTTGTAACACGGAACCCAAACATGGCATCTGAAAATAGAATATTAGCATATTAATGTGGCTGAGTATCCTCGCATCCGGGCTCCGTTCATAATTAAGGCTCGCATTAGCTTTGTGGGGCCCCGGGCCGCTTACGCAAAGCCCCACAAACGGGCCCCTGGGAGTAGGGAGCTACCTCGGAACATGTGGCTGAAAGTTTGGATACCGCTTCGTATTTTATTTAAGATGTTTTGATGGGGTATTGTACAATGTACCTATCATAGACCTGTTGTAGATTGTAAAGATACTTTTACTGAAGTTATGAGTATTACTCAAGACAGATTGGCTACCTAAGTCGTAGCACAGATTACTTAGTCGTAGGCCGATCCCCAGTATTTAATATTCAAAAAATAACATAGTTTTGTCAAATACATAGCTAAATGCAAATCATAGGCAGATCCTCAGTATTGAAAAAAAATATATAGTTTTGTCCATCAGCGATTTAATAAACAGTACCTAAAGTTTTCTTCAGCTCATCAATCTAGAAAGACCCAGGCTTTTATTAGAAGCTTAAATTAATGATACAATTCAGACCTCTCCAGCTTTCGTAACACCTACAGTAGGCCTCCAGTTTTTCGTAAATTTTTCCATTGGGTTAGCCGTTAATCTTGTCGGTAAATATTTCAGCTCATTCCGTTCTTCATTAACTTTGGCCTGAAATATAAAATAAATCCCTTACCGCTTTAAAGAAGCTTTTGGTATATCTAGAAGGCTGGGACAGACATAATTTTGAGCTAGCTATCTGCTTTTGGCATGTTATAACTTTAAGACTGAAAAGGGATACGTTCCCACCAGTTTCATAAAGGAAATTCAAAACGATGCGTAGTAAAAAACTTAGGTACGTGCACTTTTTAATATTTAAAATTAATAAGTGGCAATAATATAATGTTCACTTAAAAACCCTTGTCCGAATATTTCAGTATATTGTAGTTAGTTCCATGTTATTTATTTCAAGCTGCCAGACTATTTCCATTTTTCCAACTGATGCAACTCCTGAAAAAGCAACCAAGTGTTGCTTTGAAAGGAAATGAAACTATTATGTTTCGCCATTCTTTTCTGTAAAACCTAGTTTCCATCGGAAAACAAAACGGTTTCGAACCATTTTTCAGGTGTTCGTACAAGTTCGTTTATTGAATACTGTACCGATTGGTGATTATTTTAAACTTAGCATCTTTTTCAAAGAAATAATTCAAGTAGTTAGTTGAACTGTGCTTAGCTTGCATAGGTTAATAACTTTGGTGTATCTCTAAAACACCAGGGTCGTTAAAATATTTCCCCATGCGTCAATTTATCGAAGAATATCGATTTAATGGATGTTTTTTTCTTCTCAGGTTTCTATTTGTAAATTCTTTAAAACACTAAAATCTCCGACCTAAATAAAAGCTTTCATTGGACGTAATCCGGCTCAAGTTACAGACGGTTAAAATTAATCTATTTCTGTCGACAAACGATAGCTACCGTAGTCAGGTTTATTTCTTAGCCATTACGCTGATGGAAGTTCATTCCAAACAATGGGGTCAGGCTGCGTAATAACATTCAGGTGTAATTTATTTGTGACGGCTACGATTTCGTCAAAATTGACTCGACTAAGTTTCACCATTAATTTATTTCCAAAACCATCAAATACTTTTTGAACGCCATTGTATATAAGAACCCTTCACAACTAAACAAGTGACAACTGCCACACGAGGTCTCTTCACATTCCCACACGAGCTATCATTCATACATAACCCATGAAAAACCACCACATTATGTACACTTTCATCACCACCATCAATAAATCAAGTGGAATATACCCAGTAACCTCATGGGCCACAGCAAACACCGTCACGTGGCCGTCGCGTGCTTCCACCATGAATCAGACCCGTATAAAATTAACCAAGTTCTCCATTTTGTGACAGAGCCACCGTGGGTGATTTACGACGGAAGGTAAACGCAAATAGTTGACATTTTACTTATTCTTTCTGCATTTTTGTGTGATGGTTACGGCGGATGGCGTGCTTCGTTCCTCAATGAAGGGTTTGGGGGTCAGTGGGTTGAATTTGAACTGGTTCTGTGGGTCCGTGTAGAAACCTAAGCAGTCTTAGCAGAAGAGGGAATTTACACTGGGATCTTAATTCGAGATCCTAATCCACCCAGAGAAGTGTCTCAATGAGAAAATTCGATTTGACTCGGGAAGTTGGTGATTGACACATCCTCTCAGCTTGTGTGAGTTTGCCGCCTCATCGGACTATGAGAGTGAGGGACAAGAGATTGCACTTATGGCTACGCAAATGCTTGTGCACTATGATGTCTGTCCAACTGGCTGGTCCTTAACAGCCGACAATTAAGTAGTCTGGACGCCATTAATTACCAAAAACTATGCATATACCGATAAAAGTGAATTGCAATTAGTGAATGCCATAAATACTCCTTCAAGACGAAATGTTAAGCGCAATCTAATAACAACACCGGAAGAGCCAGTCTAATCTAGGTCCTAACCTTACCACAATACTGCAAATGAATATGCAACAGACAGTGTAACAGATATTTAATTAATTCGCCAACTTGTGACATTCCACAGTTATTTACGAGTTTGTCCACGTCATGCGATACTTTTTCTTTTTCTTTTTTTTTGCGCTGGCAACCCCGGTGATAAGTCGTGAAAAAACGGCTCGCCGTAGTATTATTTCTAAAAAAAATATATTATAGTAATAATCTAGCCTAAAACTCATTTATTATTGTGAAATATTGTAAACAAGTGTTGCTTATAGTGTAACTCATGTGTTTTTGTCGTAAATTTTGAAAATACGAAGAAAACTACTCGGTGAACCAGCTGTCAAACGGACGGATTTGAAATCATCAAATAAACTGGGGAGTATTGTGTTTACTTTGTATTATATTACTGTGTTTCTGTGTTTGTACACTAAACAATACATAATACACTGCTCATTGTTATGAGCAACGTCCATACACACACATCGGCTCAGTTACTGTCTCCTTCTGCTTGACAATATTGTGGAAGCAGAATCGACGACGTTAACGTTCGCCCCAGACACACATTCACTTCAAAACCTACTACACAAAGCTACTTTTATCATACTTTTTATATTAACCTAATTTCAAACTCAAATAAGTAATCTATTGTTTACATTTCTGTCCCTATTATTTAATATTCTTGAACTAAATTGCCTAGTCAGTTTTTCTATATTGGTTTATAAGTAACTTATTATCTTTAATCATAATAGTATAGTGATACATATCTATAATTCTCAATAATCTGTTAAACTTCCTATTTGTTTTTAAAACACCCTAGCCTATTAATTGTATATTTTTTCTTTCTGTCTGTTGTAATTGTAAACTATTTTCTTTTTAATCATTTCCAATCTTCATTGCACTTGATCACCCCCTGATTTTGTCCTAAAAAACATAGTTTTCAGCCACTTAGCTGTATACTTTCACATTTCAGATTAAATTGAGAAAGTATCAACAAAATGACGACCCGCAGAGCCACAGCTATCAAAGACTTAGAGGACAAGCTGAGGGCCACCCTGAAAGATCTGGAGACTTCCAAAAAACTATGCGTCCAGCTGCTGCAGGAGAGGGAAGACAGCGAGGTGGAAGTTAAGAACGTTGTTGACAAAAACACTGTCTTGAAAAATGACCTGGCTGAGCTGCATATCCAGCACATGGACCTCCTCGACCAACATAACCATCTACAGCAAACAGTGTCATCATTACACGAATGCAGTGAAACACATCATCATATATCATAAAAAAGACTGAGGACTTATGGGGCGTTTCTGTCACAGTCATTAATTCCATTATTGAGAGTGTTGCCCCAATACTTAGTGAAATTTTTAACCTTTGCATTGACAACGGTATCTTCCCTGACTTGATGAAACTCAGCAAAATTGTTCCTATCTTTAAATCAGGCTGTAAGAAGAACCCTTCTAACTACAGACCTATTTCAATCCTTCCAGCCTTTAGCAAAATCTTCGAAAGGATCATGCTCGATCAGATGTTAAGACATTTTAATTTAAACAACATATTTCATGACCGTCAGTACGGCTTTACAAAGGGTAGGTCTACCACTGACGCAAGTGCAAGATTGATCACCCAAATCTTAAACGCCTGGGAAGATTCGCGGGATGCTGTGGGCATTTTCTGCGACCTTTCTAAGGCGTTCGATTGCGTTGACCATGACACTCTAATTTGTAAGCTGAACCATTACGGAATTCGTGGTAAAGCTCTCGCGCTCGTCCTTTCTTATCTGTCAAATAGACAGCAAGTAGTGGACGTAAGTGGCTCAACTTCATCTGGGTCATTAGTAAAAATGGGCGTGCCGCAGGGCTCAATTTTAGGTCCCTTTTTATTCTTAGCTTATATAAATGATCTCCCGTATATGATGTCTGTGATCTCTGATATTATTTTATTTGCTGATGACACTTCCCTTGTCTTCAAAATTAACAGAAAGGAATCTAGTCCTATAGACGTAAACGATAGCTTGGTTACTCTGAGCAAGTGGTTTGCCGCGAATAACTTGCTTCTTAATTCCTCCAAAACGAAATGCATTAAATTCTCTTTACCTAATGTAACACCAGTAGGGCTCAACATCGTTCTGGACGATAATAAATTAGATGTTATTAGTCAAACCGTCTTCCTGGGCATCACCATTGACTCTAAATTGCAATGGGGTGCCCACATCTCAGCACTGTCAAAGAGGCTGAGTTCCGCAGCTTATGCAGTCAGAAAAATAAGACAGATTACTGACGTTGCTACTGCTAGGCTCGTGTATTTCGCTTACTTCCATTGCATTATGTCCTATGGCATTTTACTGTGGGGGGCAGCGGCTGACGTAAACTCAATCTTCGTTCTCCAGAAAAGGGCAGTTCGTGCAATTTATGGCCTCGGCCCTCGCGAGTCATTAAGAGAATTATTTAAAGAAATTGACATACTGACACTACCTTCTCTTTATATACTAGAAAATATAATGTTCGTACGCAAAAACTTAAATCAATTTAGTGTTAAAAGTGATATACATTCTATTAATACAAGAAACAAACACAAGCTAGTAGCTCCGAGATTCAGATTAACGAAATCAAATAAATCGTTTTTAGGGAATTGTGTCCGTTTTTACAACAAGCTGCCTAAGTGTGTAACCGATCTCACGGATATAAAATTTAAGAACACTTTAAAATCCACCCTAATTAAAAAAGCTTATTATAAAATTCAAGACTTTGTTGACGATAAAGATATTATATGGCGATAACTCATCTCTCCATGTGTGGCTTCCCTGGCAATTAAACGACTTTTTCTTCTCCCTTTGCATTGTATAGATTTACAGTTTAAGTTTCTTGCATTGTATAATTCTGTGAGCTTACTATTGTTATGTAATAGACTGTTTGTACTGTGACTATATTACTTTTTAAAAAGAGTGTCTATGGAGTTTCTTGCCGGTTCTTCTCCATGAGACCAACTTTTTGGAACCGTGCAACTAATGTGACGTTTCATAGGTGCCTGCAAAGGCCTATGTGAAATAAAAAGATTTTGATTTTGATTTTGATTTTTGACTTGCATTGTTCACTGACTCCAAAGACCTTCGGTTTTCATGTCTGATTAAATTATCTTTATGAGAGATACAAATCATATCAGTTGTCTTCAATCTATTTTGGGTTAAGTACTCAAAAGTTTATTTTCCAAACGTAAAAAGGGTTCAATCGTATGATGAGCGCGAAATTACTGTGGAACATGCTAAGGGACTGATGGAATTTTTCTTATGAAAAATCTTTCTTTTGATACAGTTTATTATGTGATAATTAAGTAACTATACTTTATGAATGGACCTACCTGTTCATAATTGTGGTTTAAAGGTTCCAAAGTCCTTGTAGGTAATTGGACTGCAATGGTAATTCCATCAGTATCACATACGAAAAAAAAACATGTGTGTTGTATGAGGAAGACTCCTCGAATTCTTAAAAAATAATTTGACTATATTCGACTGGTAAGGGTTCCCAACTAACTCAAACAAACAGGCATCGTCAATTTATTTGCGTTCAGCACTTTAAGGGCTGAGTCGTACGACCTCTGAAGGCATATTTCTTTATTCCACACGAAGTAAGCGCCAGCAGGCGGTTCAGCAAAAAGATTGCATTCATGCATTAACTAGATGGTGACAGATTGGAACCGTTACGGCCCGTAATCCATTACCCACTGACGGTTAAACTTGCCAAGTAATTGATTACGTCGCGTTTCCTGATTAGCTCGGGAAAATATCATTGAATACGGATGCTTTTTGCAGAAATGTGAAACATGGAGCACCTTTTTCCTTTTCATTTTTGTCATTTACTTTGCTCAAAAGGTGAAACTGGTTCCTAGCTCTAGCCCATCTTAACCCCTCTGCCTACCTAGATTTCACGCAAATATTTACAAGAGCCCTGCCTCACTAGGACGCCATGGCGACATCGCCAGCGGCGCAAGTCTGGCTACCTATGGCATCCAAAGGTCGCCAAGTCGAGTGGCCATGGCGTCTCGACAGTCAATTGTTTACGTCGTCGCTGAAGAAATCGCATGCTGACTGGCGACCACACTGGCGACTAAGTGAGGGAGTTGCACTTTACTGTGTACATTATATTGGCAACCGTGGCAACGTCGCCAATCTGCCAGAGTAGCCAGTAGCCACGTAGGGAACGGTAGCTCGTGGCCACGCTTCCAATTTGGCGACGTTGCCAACCCGTCGCCAAGTGAGTTAGGTTCCATCACGGAGGATTCTCCTCCGTGGGTTCCATACATTTCAATACTAACTGCTTGGATACGTAGCCGGCGACTTCGCCATTGGCGTCCTAGTGAGGCAGGGCTCTAACCCTACAAAAATTAATAATTTTTAAGAAACAGGGTTGCAAACGCGCCACCTACCACATTTTTCACAGAACTTTCGCAGCTCTTAAAGGACTTGCTTGCTTCTACAGTGCCCTCCAGCGGCGAGTAGAAATAAACTGCATGGTTGATTCTACTTGCCACTAGATGCCGCTGTTAAGGTAGTAAGTTGATGAGAACCAAGAGGGCGCTTACTTACTCACACATTTATTTATTACTTTCACGATCAAGATTTACCTTGATAGATGGAGCTCCTAGATTGTAAAATAGAAGTGAAATAGAACGATTAAACTATACGGATTCAAATTCTTCAATAAACAATTTGTCTTGTTGCTTTCCTTGCTACATCTCTACATTCTTCAATTTCCTATGAAGTTTTTCTGATACGACCTTCGGAACAATTGCCTCTAGATACATAGTAATCGTATATTTTTCATCAATAAATCGATACACGTAGGTTAGTACATAAACGTCCGGCTTTACGGCCGTACTTTTCAACTTTCGACATGCGAGGCACAAAGAGCTATGAGGAAAGGCGACAAGCTTTATATTTATTTGAAATCAGTTGCTCTTGGTGTAGGTAGTATTAACTATATTTGACTATAGACCAATTTGAAAGGATTTGAGATTATTTCAAGCTGTGTATTTGAGGAAAATTACCACTATAAACAGACCTCCTATATAGGATACCTATTGATGTAGTCTAGATAATCCTCATGTAAGTATATTAAAGCCCCGCAGAATGATTAACTACTGCACAAGCGAAGCTTGATCACGCTTGCCGTCACAGCACCTGGATCAGTCTCAGCTCTCAGCACCAAAACAACTAAGAGTTCTAATCATACAAGCATCATCCCTTCCTCCTAACACCTTCGCTTTGCACCTCCTTGCTCACACCTACCACAACTTCAGCCTCACAAATGCCGCCTCTACCCCCACCCACATTCACACTCGCTTCACATTCACACACACACGACGCTCCCTCGAGTCACTCGTCACTCGAGTGCATGGCGTTAACAAGTGCGGTCGCCAACGCTGCTGCCGCGGCTGCCGCGGCCGGCGCAGGCAAGAAGGCCGCGCAAGTCCAGTTACAGGCTGAGTTGAATACGGATGATGAGTGGAACAAGTTTCTTACTAGAGATGGATTGTTGGGTGAGTGCCAACCATTAAGCTTTTTTTTATTTTATTTACAACTAGCTTTTGCCCGCGACTTCGTTCGCGTGGAATAGTGACTTGCGGCAGATTTATGGTTTGACCAATAGATGGCGGTATATGTCCGGAATAAATTTTATTTTTATTTTTGTATTTCTTTGTAATAAAAACTATCCTATGTCCTTTCTCAAGTTCCAGACTATGTCTGTACCAAATTTCACACAAATCAGTCCATTAGTTTAGGCGTGAAGAAAAGACAGACAGACAGAAAGACAGACAGACAGACAGACAGAAAGACAGACAGACAGGCAGAGTTACTTTCACATTTATAATATAAGTTAGGATTAGGATTATCAAAGTTTACGTCTGCATCATCCATGACACCAAAATAATTATGAATCGCTGATGAACGGAACTATAAGATGCTTATATTTATCCCAAAAGGTTTTCAAATGTCAAGATACTTGCATCAGTTCCAAAAGTTTTTATGTTCATGTGTTTTGTTTGTATGGTGTAGTGGTGGACGTGTACTCGGAGTGGTGTGGACCCTGCATCGGGATGGTGGGCAACCTCAAGAAGATCAAGGTGGAACTGGGAGGAGACAACCTGCATCTGGCCGTGGTAAGATTTGCCTACTTACTCTACCCATCACTATTTAATCTACAGCATTGTTTATCAGGCTGTATTTAACCATCTCCAATAAGTAAATTCTAGTAGTAAACTCTTCTAGAGAACAAAAGGCCAGAATTTTGACCGGCTCTTTTTTTTTCATTAACACCATCCTATTTAACCCAACAATTTTTAGGCAGTGATGTCAGCGAAATCTAGTTTCCAGTATATTGCAAAATCTGATGCATTTAAAAATGTTTACAGGCCAAATCGGACACCATAGAATGCCTGAAGAGGTTCAGGAAACGGAGTGAACCTACCTGGATGTTCATAGCGGTAAGTTGTTGTAATAAATACAGACCTAGTAATTTAGACAAATCCTAAGCTTTAAGGCTTTTCTTGGCAAAAACCAAATCTACTTGATTATATATTTAGAACATGACCAAACTAAGAAAGCAGCTATAAATCTTTAAAATTCGAAAAATAAAGCGTTACTTCGATCACATTATGAACTCTCCCCCACTACAAAGTTCTTGCGTGAACCCATACAAAAGTGTCAGTTCACCTCACAATGACAAATGAAAAAAACACCTTGTTTCTTGCAAATAGATTCGAACAAAGAAAGTGTCTGACGCGTGCCTTGTACGACCATGCACGAACCACACGTCTTCACATACACGTACATACAAACATACATAAACCTCTATCTATATCTTTATGTCTATCATATGGAACAGCGATTCTAAGTGAAGAGCCACGAGTATGGGTATCGACCAAACGCCTAAAAAACTCCAGACATGTATATTTACATATCTAGAGCCATTAAAGAAAGTTTTGCAAAAGTTCGCGCTATCGTCGAAGTTTTTAGACACCCTGAATTTAATGGTGTTTTAAATGCATGTAGGTTAGGAGTTAGCTGGCGTTAAAGGCACGGTAAATGTGAAAACTACTGATTGATGAGAAAATAATATCTAAACTGTCTTTGTAAATACATATCTATCTATTTATTTCGACACAGTGACATGGTACCGAAATAAGAAAGCGCCTTTGGGTGTGTAGTCTATCAAAAGTTGTTACCAAAACCCAGCTATAAGAATTATATTCAATACTATCGTATTCTTATTCCAGGCTGGACAACTCCTGAACGTGGTGTTCGGAGCTGATGCGCCTCGCATCGCACGCACCATCGAGCAAGAACTCCGGAATGAGGAGCTGGCCAAGAAGGGAGAGTTGGAGAGACCCAAACGAGCTCCCCGTGAGCTTACCACTCCAGAACAGGTGAAAAGCACGTTCTAAAATATTACTTGGTCAAACTTTTGAAAGTATAGATAGTTGCAAGGACCTCTCTTCAGAAATCAGTCAACTGCAAGAATCACACATGGGAAATCGTAAGGTTGACTGGAAAGAATGCTTATGGCATTAAGTCCGCTTGTTCCGTAATGTTTTGTTGCATAAAGTTTAATAAATAAACGTAAGATGACAAGAAACCTTTTTTAACCTCTTTTAACTATACCTCGTATCTTTACTCCAATTTTATAAGGACATGTTATATTATTCCAGGAAGTGGCAAACGCTCAAGCGAAGATCGAGGAGGAGAAGAAGGCGAAGGAAGCAGCAGCAATAGAGGCCGCCAGGTTTGCTCGCCGGGAGGCCCGGGCCAAACGCATGGAGATGCACTTCAACGACATCTGTCCCGCGCTGATGCTGCCGCACGCGCAGAAACACTTGCGGAAGATCACTGATACTATCGAACCTTTTGGTAAGCACATAACAGGTATTTGTAGGACTTTTGAACGAATACGATGGTAGTTGACGAGATAATCCCTAATCATGTCATAGAAGACTACTAATCTTTCAAAATCCGCTGGCTAACTATTGAAACAAGTGTGTTAACTAGAAACAAACTGAAACTGAAACTGAAACAAATAATGAAGTCTTATTCCTACAATTTTCAGGAGTAATTTTGGCGGACAAGTGCCCGATCGTAGTGGGTAAGGAAGGAGCTAAGATCTTGTCAGTGGAAGAACCCGAACTTGGTGAACCCAATGCGGCCGCTGCGATTATTGAAAGGCCGTCATTAGCACTGTTGTTTAAGAAGATGCCTGATAAAGAGGGGGATATTATTGGTAAGCTGTTTTAAACATAACAACCCTTTCAAAGATTAATTGAATAACCAGTGAGAACCTGTGACTGCACAAACGCTTATGCACTACATAAATGCCAGGGCCCACAACCAATGAGTACCGTTTTTGCGCTTTTCATCTATTTCACTGACATCAACGTAAAGATCTAACGCCTGCATATTTCAGATAGTAAACAGTTTTCGTCTCCTCTTTCAGAGTTAACACGTCGCGCGCTCTGCGGAGACGGTCTGGCGGAAGACGACGACGCTCGCAAAAAGCTGCCTACCACAGAACTAAGGGATGGCAACACTATCGGCCTGTATGTGCCGAAGGACCGGCATGAGAGGGCCGCGGTACTCGATGTGTTGTTCCCAAAGGTATAATGAGACATCTGCGTAACTTTTATATGCCTTCGTTATTCGGGCGAGTAGAGATTCCAAGTCAAACCAAGTATCTAAGTAGTAAGTCTTTGGTGGGTAAACCAAGTGTTTGTAACTTCGAGAGATCATTGCGGCCGCGGGATTTATATTTATACGGAATGAAAAACAGAATGAGAGTGGAGTAGGACACAGTATGAGTTAAGCTCAAACGAAGTAAGTACATAGGTTTCACTGCCAATCATTCACATAAATACACGTTTACGGACTACAAAGATAAAGTTCGAGCAGTTTAAATAATGATCTCTGACGTGGTGAAAATGCGGTTTAGTATAACAGTAGCGACGAAACTAGATTGTTGACCCGAGACAATATTCTGAACAATCCCCATCTCGTAATTCGCCAGATGGTAGGCGCAGTAGTGGAGCCAGCTCCCCCCAGCGCCCCTCCACACGTACTCCTAATGTTCGGAGCCTGGCAGCGCCGAGCTGTACTGAGCCTGGTGGGGCTGCCACCGCTGGCTGCGCGGCTGCTGCGCTACGGGTTCTTTGCTGATGCTAGCGTGGAGGAACCTAAGTTGTTGTGCAAGACTGTAGACCAGTATGAGATGAGGCCTGAGAAGGATTAGTAAGTGGAAATTGTATCCAAGATTCTTCTTGTGTATCTTATGTATCCGTTGAAAATACAAGTTATACCATGGCTCACTGGTGCAGTGGAGAAACACTTGTATATGAAATAAGATCTAAAAGGTTCTATGTCCCAGTCTATCTCTCTCCCAAATGTTTTGTAAATTGGCTAAATCTATTACCCTTGTAGAAACATTGCGTAAAAAAGTTTCCTTTACACTTGAAAAAATATCAAAAAAAAAGGCTAAAGGAATTCCACAGCTGCGAAACCATAGTCCTGATGGTAGCAGTGGGCCTAGCGGAGCCTGAGCTGGCTGAACCCGAGGAGCTGTTCCCCGACGGTCCTCCAGAGGAACTCCTAACTCATGGCCCTCTGCACGTCAGCGCAGACGCTGTGGTCGGCAGCGAGGAGTGCGCGAGGTTCTTCCCGCCAGGGTACAGCGAGCCGGAGAGGAAACCCAAGTCCAAGAGCAAGAAGAAGAAGAAGGTAACTATTTTACTGTTGTCAGTGTGTAGACCAGAAAATGTAGTGGAATGACATGTAGAAGGTGAAATGCGAGTATAAGAGTAATTCTATATTCACGTCAATATTCGGATTGAACTTAAAATTTAGTAAAATTACATTTTTGAAATTACAAATTATTTTAAGACCTATTTTGGATAAACCAGTACGGATGATACAAAAACTACCGTGTATCAATTCCTTATAACATGGTTCAATGAACGTCACCAAAATCAGCCTTCTTACCACCTTACCACCCTTTAACACAATTCTCTTTCTTCTTCAGCGACGTCGTGCCAGCAAAGAAGAGAACGCAGAAGAGGCACCAGACCACACTCAAAGCACAGAGAACGGTGAAGCAGAAACCAATGGGGACACGGAGAATGGAGACGAGGGCGAGGAAAACGGAGACGGAGAGGAGAATGGAGAGGATGGAGAAGATGAGGAGAATGAAGAACAGCACGCGGATAAGGCTACGTCACCACCACCGCCTACACCACATTAGATAATTACGTCATCGAGTTATGTGAAATCGATTGCTATAATTCAGCTAATTTATTCGATTATATAGGTATTTTAAGTTGTTATGTGTGACGACGAATTAATTTGATTTTTGCTGGGTTTTGCTTTTTATTAAATAGCAATTCCTATGTTTTATGTTTATTAAAATTAATTGATCCAACTTAATGATACTGATTATATAATCGCACTATGCATCCATAGTATACAATATAGGTACATACAAAGTGTGTCGTACCTAGGGCTGCCATCCGTCCGGGTTTCCCCGGATTTGTCCTCGTTTGGAGGCCGTCCGGGGGCCGTCCGGGCGGGGTTTCAAGAAGTGTCCGGGGAAAACCCGGACATTTTTCATGTAAGGAAGCACCTCATTGAATTTAAGTATATGTTAATAGTTAATGGATTACAAATTAGGTATTATTTTGTTTAAAAAAATCGGGGAAAAGTGCGATTTACGCCAAATGTCCGGGTTTTTTTTAAGTTTGTCCGGGTTTGGCAAAATTCGAGATGGCAGCCCTAGTCGTACCTAATCACAATAAATTAAATACGTAAAGATAGTGGTTAATAGGTATATTTATGCCGTAGTAAATAGAATTAAAATGTGCGAGAGTTAGAACACCATTTTAATAAAGGCTTATTATATTCCTGGTGACTAATAACTTAAAAGTCGACAAATGTTGGCAACAAATAAAATAACTTGCCAGCGATTAAATATTTTCGCGACTATTATAATATGTAAGGTTCAAAATTAAGGGTGTTATAAAAACTAAAAACTAGCAGCTGCGTTTGGGTAGCAAATAAACTATACCAGTCAATTGAAATATTAGGTGAGGAGCTATTTATAATGACTTGGCGACTAATAATGTTAGTTGGGTGGCAAAGATAATATGTTACCAACTATTTCGTGCCGACTTAAAACCCAGTTTCAGGCTTCGCTTTGTGGATAGCTTTAAATATTAAAAGGAGTACAATAAAAAGGAATAAGAGTTAATTATTAATATTGTGTATCATAATTTCATGAAAACGGCGGAAGGTGCGGTGGTATTATCTCACTTGGCGCACTATGAAGATGGTAGAATTTAATTTGGATTCATTTTATTTAGCACATTGCCATTTATAACCTTCAATTAAAAAAACATTGTATTAAACATTGAAGTTAGTGACGAAAACGAATCGCTGCAAAACCGACTCCACGTAGTCTTGTCTGCCCTACCCCTAGAGTGCAATTCAAAACCGCGTAGGCGCAGAGGGGCGAGGCGGCCTGCGAGCTGAGGCGCAGGTAGTCTATTATCTGCGACGATAAGCTCGCATGGGACCGCCGGAGCCCCGCAGCGCCGGAGCCGTGACAGAAGTCATGCTTGCTGCATGTTACATGCTTACTTCCATGCTATTCACCTATAATTTTGAAAATAACAGCCGCAAAATATCATTCCATTCATGCCATTTTAGACTATATTTAAAGCTATTAAAAAGTCGCACAATATATTTATAATATTATGAGCAAGTTTATATTTATTCTTCATCCAAACAATTTTAAATAGAACCTGATTTGTATTATTTATGAATGCCCATTTTCTATTTTATTGTCATCATTAAGTTTTCGCTTAGATATTAATTCAGTCGCCAAAAGAAAAACTTGATGCTAGTTTAAATTAAAACGGACCTCATAACTGATATATTAATATGCTACCTTTGACTTATTATGATACTCCTATTTAGCTGCCAACCCATTATAAATGGTACCCACTCTATTATTTTTTAAAACCTAAATTCGTTTTACTTAGTCGCCGCGTTAAATAAATGCCTTTAATAAATACATTGCATAATTCACTGACCTGTTTTAGTAGCGGCAACATCGCATCGCCAAAATGCCGGCGAATCGAACGCGGCAAACTTAACATCTCAATCGTCTTACAATCACGTCATATCACTTTATTTTGATTATTTATTATGGTTATTATGAATCACTAGATCAATATTAACTTTGATTGCACTGATCTTACAAAGATTCGGAAAGAAACGCGACTGGTTCCATATCGCTCACGATATGTCCGCAAAGCTAGAGCAGCGTTTTGATAGCATTCGCCGTAAAATCCACGGCTGTGTAATTTTGTTTAATTACACTGATAACAAAACACAAACAAAAACAAAACACAAAAATGGCGTCCACTTTCGCATACACGATATACCGTCCACTAAAACACGTAAATCCTCTTAAAAACAATAATCCTGTAGCAAATACACGTTTATAGCAAAAACAATCTCTTTCGCAATACAAACGCAGTATTTGTAACATCAAAGAAACCGGCGCGGCGGCCATGATGCACTAAAGGTAAATAGTTCACACGGAAATCAGCAAAAAGTTAAACTTTGTCAATCGAAAGCTTAAAAAAAATGACGGCTAGAAAGAACAAATAAAAATTTAAGAATTACGCATTATTGAACTATGTAAAATAAAATATTTATATAGTACAGTATTTTAATACAATTTTTAATGCCTAGAAAACAGCATTTAAATCATAAAAAGAGCTGAATTGATATCTAAACAGTTAGGTTGGCAGCAATGATCCCGGTGAAACACAAAACTATTTCTAAGTTAGAATATACCTTGTCAAATATTGACTTTGATCGCTAGACGGGGTCATCGACACTTGTGTACTTTATTTCTGCTTTACAAATGATGTTCTATATTGGACGTAGTTATGCAGAAACGTTCCAACCCACAAGTCACCCGAAATAGAGTTATTGTGATTGAACAGCCTAAAATTTAGCATATGGTTATCTAAACTCAATATAATTCAACAATAAAACCTCTAGTACCTTTACTAGTTAGAATAAAAAAGAATACAACTGAAAACTGAACTGAACTGAATGCTTATATCTCAAATTCAAGTTGAATTTGAGATATAAGCATTTACGCGTACAGTGGGTTGGAACGTTTCTGCATAACTACGTCCAATTATGAAAACGAAATATAATTCCTGTAGCTAAATCACTCGATGGATTTGGTTAAAATTGTAGAATGCCTTATATGTGATAGAATTTAATGTGATTAGGTACGACACACCCGATATATCTAAGAAATAATAAAAAAAAATACTGTAACACAGTGAAATAAAACGCATAAATAATATTCTAAACTTTGTATTTCATTTATATTTATAAATAGTCAATTATAGTATATTTGTATTAACAATAAAGTAAATGAGTAACGACTTAACTGATAAGGTGGAGGGGGAATATCTTACAGCGCGGGTGCCGCCACCTCACACTACTGAGTCTTTTCGGTTCCTGAAACGAAAAACATTATATTTAGAGATTAGTTCATTCAAACAAGCTTGGCTGCAAAACAGCACGTTTTGGATGACAACAATTACAAAAGCAAGCCCCCAAAACATCCCTTCAGCACTTCCTATATGTTTTTTGCTGGGAACAAGTGGCGCATTAAACTCTCAAGCAATACAATATCCCCAATATCCCCATTTTGAATATTACGAACCCAGATCGTATGGAATTTGTGCTTGGATTATTTCTACGTGTGGCAATTGATAGATGCAAATAACAAGTGACATGGCAACACTTTCATCAGATGCAATATGAGTGAAATATGTACGTCAAAAACTCATCTGCCTATATCTATGCGTTTGTCGAGGATTGAGTAGTTATGGATCGGAACGTATGCCGAAGAGTTTATCATGTCTGTGTCGTCGACTTATATTATATTAGGAGTGTCTTAGAAGTGTGCGTTTGAATATGTGAGTATGAAAGAAAGTATACAGTAGAAATAGTGTATACGCAATACGTACCATATATAATGGTTGTCATGATGCGGCGCTCGCATGACGCCGACGCCGCCGCCGAGCCGCCGGTAGTTCATGGCGCCACATAATCGCCATTGGTTCGATTCCGGGTCGAACACCTACAACATTACAACGTATAGTGTCAATAACATTGGAGTTTTTCGACATAGAGCTTTTTGGAGAAATAACATCCTTCCTACGGACTTATCAACAGACGAAATAAAATCCCTTTGATAGTATTAGAACTGAATGGGTAACCGAAAACATCTTTGAAAGACTTATTTACTGATTGAAAAGTAATCCTATGTTTATATTTGTTTTTGCAATCTATTAGTTTACTCTTAAAACACAATCTACATGCAATTAAGTCAACAATTACCTCTATAGACTTAAGATAGGCGGTGCCGTCGAAGCCTCCGACGGCATACAGCTGCCCGTTGACGACAGCCAGGCCGACGCCCGAGCGTCGTGACGTCATCGCCACCACCGGCGACCACGTGTCCGTGTGCGGCTCGTAACTGTGTAGATATAGCGGATTTTATTCAAGTCAAAATGTAGGTGCGATTTCTGTTGGTCGCTTAGTAGACGTCAGAAATAAAACTGTGATTATGATTTTGTTTATTGTCTCACTTTTTTATATAGTCGACAGACAAACGTGGACATAATAATTCGAGTGAAAATGATGTGGTTCAGCAATGGTGAAACTCCGTCATCCAGCGAAACGATGACAGAACGACTAACAGTTTATGATGGATTTTTTCCATCATAATCTGTAAGTTATTTGGTTGAGGTATAGGAAAAGCACTGTATTGAGTGCATGACTGGCTCCACTTGTTGGTGCTGGGCAGTAGCTACGTGAGTGTGCGACTGACCGCTCGGCAGAGGAGAGCTCGGTGCAGTCGTCGCGGCCGCCGACGGCGTAGATCTGTCCGTCGAAGACGGCGCAGCCGAGGTGCTTGCGGCGCGTGGACATGCTGGCGGCCTGGCTCCACTTGTTGCTGCGCGGGCAGTACCGCTCCACCGAGCTCAGCGGCGCCGCGCCGTCCGACCCGCCCACGGCGTACAGCTGCCCGCCCAGCACCGCCACCGCCACGCCCAGCCGCCGCGTGTTCATCGGCGCCACCTGGGGAGTACGTACATTAGGGACTGGCCGACAGTGTGCAGGTGTGCTCGCCCCTGGTTGAGCACGCACCTTGGTCCAGCGGTTCTCCTTGGGGTCGTATCGCTCTACGTGGTTGAGGCACTGCACGCCGTCCTGGCCGCCGACGGCGTACAGGGCGCCCTCCAGCACGGCCACGCCGACAGACGTGCGGCACGACGACGTCGGCGCCACCGACCCGCACCACTGCAACAGTACAGCACAATACATGTACATGTTCATCATCCTCCTGCCCATTTCTCAAATTAATCGGCGCATCATGTTTTCTATTTCCATACTCATCTATCTGCCATCATATCATAAATAATATTTTTCTTAGCCATTAAAATACATGAACGGAGACCTTTTTCAAAACACTCAAATATCTGTAGATATTTTGAACTGCATATTTAACGCAGAGCTAAAAGGTATCAAGACTAGTAAACAAGACAATAAAAAAGTAATCAGTTCGTCTTTTTAAATTAATGTAAAATAATGAATTACACACTATTTTTGTCAATAGCTATCGCATCACAAAATGATCTACCTACTCTCTTTTTAATCCTCAAACCTCGCATATCACTGACCTGATTAGTCTGCGGATCATATCGCTCGATGCTGTTGAGATAGCTCTGTCCGTCATGTCCGCCGACGGCGTACAGCAGGTCGTGCAGCACGGCCACGCCGACGCCGCAGCGCCGCTTGGACATGGGCGCCACCATCTTCCACTCCGACGTCTGCGGGTCGAACCGCTCCACCGACGCGATGGCGTCGCCTGAACACCACCCGCCCACAGCGAATAGGACTTCTCCTGGAAAGGCATGACAAATTAATGAGTGTACGAATAAATACTAGAGCCGGTACAGATATTAATAAAGAAAGAGTATCGAGAATTCGAGACGATTTTTATTGTTCATATACTTCACTGACTCCCAAAAGTTTTGAATAAAGGACTGTGAATTAGGTCTTCATCAACGTACAGATAAGAACTATCCGAGAACCAATGGTAATTATGTATTTTATCTATAACGATAAATATACAAAGAAACATACTTTTGGGGATTTCTTTTGTTTTCAAGGTGTGTATGAGCCAATCTTCAAGCAAAAGAAGGTGAGCTTGGAGGAGGCTTTTATCTAGCAGTGGACGTTTCAGGCTGTTTTTGTCATTAATTTGTCACTACAAATAAAATCGAATATTCCCACATTGTTCCCGAACTAACCTCGTCTCGTAGGCTTCCTAGGCCTTGTCCTAGGTCCCTGCATGAGCGGCCTCTCCTGCGGCAGCAGCAGGTAGTTCTTGGCTTCATCCAGCAGGTCGCGGCAGGCGTCGTCGGACCGGATCAGCAGCTCTGAGGATACTGTGCCCACTAGGAACTTGGGGCTTAGCAGTGGCAGCCGCACGTGTTGTAGAACCTGGAAATGGGTTTATTACTACTCATCAATATCAAAATCGCTGACTAGTACCACTGTTTATATAAGTTGCATCGGGCCCCTAGCTATTAATTTAAAAATGAAACAGAAAATATTTAGAAAGATCACACAGCGCAAAGAAAATTCGAAATTTACGCAAGTATCGCATCGAATTTCTTCAAAAGGCTTGGTCTGATCAGTTTCCTAGGTAAAAAGAAAGAGTAACATATCCCTTGCAGTAAATAAATAATCTTCTTTTTGGCGCAGTCAGGTAAATTAGAAAGGAAAAGGGTCCAATAAAACATTTATGTCAAAAATCAAATCATCCACATATATATATATAGAAACTGATCTACCTGTGCCAGATGCTGTCTCCTCTCAGCCACATTATACTTGACCCAGGACATGACAGCCTGGAAGGTCTGCTCCTCCGAGCGCACGTTCAGCTCGTCCGACGACACGATGTCGATCAGCTGCGCCGCCGGCAGCAGTAGGAACTCTTCGCTTTCCATTACCTGGGTACCAGATACAGAAGGATTTAGTAAGATACTATTAAGAATTGATTGGTTATGGCAGAAAAAAATGACGAACAAAATAATAAAGGTAACTGAATAATAAAGACATTTACAGGGGCAGGTCGCTCGTGTTCATTTGTTTTGTGGGGGTACTTATCCAGAGTTCTACACTCAGTGACCCGTTTTTCGATTTTAATTCGTCATCCCAAGGTCAGTATCAAGGTCAATAACAGTACCCAGAACTATCAACAATTTTAAACCCGCTTTGCCCCTTCCAATAATAATTTTCCACATAACATCATCATCCTCCGAGCCTTTTTCCCAAACTATGTTGGGGTCGGCTTCCAGTCTAACCGGATTCAGCTGAGTACCAGTGCTTTACAAGAAGCGACTGCCTATCTGACCCCCTCAACCCAGTTACCCGGGCAACCCGATACCCCTTGGTTAGACTGGTGTCAGACTTACTGGCTTCTGACTACCCGTAACGACTGCCAAGGATGTTCAATGACAGCCGAGACCTACAGTTTAACGTGCCATCCGAAACACAATCATTGGTGTCTAAGATATACTTAGAAAGTACATACAAACTTAGAAAAGTTGCATTGGTACTTGCCTGACCTGGAATCGAACGCGCGCCCTCATACTCGAGAGGTTGGTTCTTTGCCCACTAGGCCACCACGACTTCCACATAACATACCTCTGGAAAGTTCTGTTGTGTGAATTTGTCAGCGATCCGGAGCAGTTCTCGGCAAGAGTGTGTGTCGGCGAAGGCGCGGATGCCGAGGCAGTTGGAGCAGTCCAGCTGCCGCTTGAGGAACTCGCAGCACACGTCCTGGATCTCCTGGAGTTGCAGCAGGCATGCTGCCGGGAGCAACGCCTGGGGAACAGGGTTATTGAAGACTTACTCCCGAAGTCAGTGTCTTCAAATACAAGTAATCAACATTTTTCCAATCAGAGCTAACCTTCTTTTGTTTTATTGACATTCAAAAGTGCGTCAGTAGACCTTGATCTGATTGCATGTTTAATCCTTTCCATGTCACCGTTTTCAAAATGTACACAAAAGTAAGTAGTTCAATCATGTAACGAGTTTAGGTTACGATTTAAGGGCACTTTTTATTGAGAACGACTTAGGGGACTTTTTAGCTGACTTGACACCAATTTGAAGGGAGATAAGAGAGACAATTGTGGTCTTCTAATGCTCTAAATCCTTGCAGGATCCTGTGGCGATGCAACTGACCTGAACATTACTCTCCTCGACGACGATGTGGGCAGTGTAGCAGAACTCGACGAGCTGCTCCATGGCTTGCTCATCCACGTCGCGGATGGTGACCTCGGTGGCGCGCGACTCGGCCAGCTCGCCCGTGAACATCGCGCGGAAGTACGGGCTGCATGCTGACAGGATCACCCTGGATTGCGAACAGTCCAGTCAAACAATACTGGGCATGTATTGCCGTTGACTCATCAAGAAGACCAAGACCTTAATACGGCTTTTGTAATCACAGGTTTAATGTAAATCTATTGGGCTTTACGATAGGGGCAAATGAGAGTTTGCAGCTTGGGAATACTGTCTTAGCAATTTATTGTCGAATGCAAGTGAATGCAATTTTATTATTTAGCTTCTAGTGTCCAACTGCCAGGATCCAAAAGAGTGATTAAACATTTGGATGTTTATAAAAACATAAACGTCTGTGTATTTCCCAAGAAACTATTAAAATAGTTTCAAAACAAAACATAAGAGTTATCATAAAAACAACGTAGGTAAAAACTAGGTCAACTTTAAACAAAGAATATTTTAAAGATAAGATATCTAAATCCTTGCAGACTTACTAGCATACAAACTGCTTATAAATGCAAATATATAATGTTTGAATTATTTTGTTTTGTAGCCAGGACTTCTCAGTAAAATACGACTCGGATTTTATGAGGTAAAAGTAACCTTCCATCTGCCTTAGTATAGTTTCAGGAGGGTATTCTTCACACAGACTCTTTACCTTCACACATCAGTACAAAAGAGGTTTACAACCTACCGGTGAGCAAAGAGTTTCCTGTTAGCGACATTGAGCACCACATCGCACAGCTCCCGGTGACGGCGCAGCGCCGACAGCTCGCCGAGGATGGCGCGCGGGTGTTTCTCCGACGTGTGCGACAGCCGCGCCCCGCCGCCGCCGCCGCCGCCGCCCGGCGACCCGCCCTCCCCCATCCTGGACAGCCGTCACCACAACTTTAACTTCACACCCCCCTTATATCTTAGGCCGGTAAGATACGAAGCAGGGGCAACGGCTTCAAGCTGTCGACCGCCCGAATCAGTGCGGTTCGTGTATGTGCGTCCATAGAACTCTGCAGTTCACTGTACATTGAACAGCTCGACGCTGTCGCCCCTGACTGCTTCAAACAGTCCGCTTATTACCGGCCTTAAACACAGTGCAGTGAGAACTCCAGCACAAGTGAGAAGTCCTTGTGTGGTGTGCGAAGATGTCAGTGGAAGTAAGCGAAAACAATAAGCACCTATAGCCTTCAAATTACATACAAATTATATAAGCAGTTTAAAACTACTAGACACGGAAAGCAGGGGATCGATTGTTTTAAAAGCCTTTTGTAAGGCTCATTTGCAGAATAGATTGTGGGCTTTCTGCGTTTTAGACAAATGAACTCAATTTTACCTTTGATCAAGAAATACTTATAATACAACATTGAACTTAAAAATATTTTGATAGTTTAAGTTTTGAGTTAATTACTTCATGTTCCGGGCCTCAAACAATATGGCGTCGGGCCGGACCGAAAGCCCAAAGGGCAGCATGCGGCCCGCGAGATTCAGCTTGTGTTTCGCTGAAAATATACAATTTTAACGTCAGAGCCTTTCAACAAATACAAGTAATCATATTCTTGGTCAAAAATATAAATGCGTTTGTGGATAGTCATTAAAAATATAAATTTCCTTCTAAAAGAACAGCTGCTAACAGAAATGCTTGTATTTTTGTCGTGGTTATACCTTTCGCTTTTCAAAATAATGTGTTTAAACAACAAACTGTGTGGTCAATACTTCATTCGTTTGTTTGTAAATAACGTTGTTAAAAATATCTCTGGCAGACGGACGTCTCTTTAGTTCCTGAGCTACTCAAAACGACGTTTTAAATATGGAAAACCCTTCTTCGGACGCTTTTCCTAAGGAAGGTATACAAATCAGTATCAACGTATTCCAGATCGAAACTGCAGCTATAAATAATGCAAGTGAACGCTACAATCCAACGATTAGAAAAGGCAATAGAATATTCAGAGGAAAGCCGTGCATGACCACTGTAATTGAGAAATCGATGTCTGAGGGGGACGATTATAATACATCAGAATTAGTTTAGCAAGAGCTTCGTACAAATAAATCATTTGAACCATCCGACTTCTTCCGTCCACGCAAACATTAGTCACAGTGTACAGGCCTAAAAATATCTAGTTTATCTAATTAGATCGTTAGCGAAACTCTACTACAATTATTATCGCATCAGCATAAATAAACAGTCCATGCTCGATAGTTGAACTACAATAGTTCGCAGCCTCGCGACCCAGATATGTGTCGCGGTCTCACCTACTCTTTATGTCCATGAAATTATATGGGTCACTACCTGTTCTATCATTTTATTGCAAATGGAAACTATTTATAGTAGTCCGTACATTTGATGTGGGATTCGCATTGGCGGGCAGGGACACTTGCACGGGAGAACGTGACAAATGACGTCATGAAACAGTGTAGCACAGAGATGTATTGTAACTTTGTAAGCTAGGAGTTACCTAAGTTAGGTAAGTAGGTCAAATTGGTGCTGAAATGTCAACCACCTCGCAACATGCTAGCTTTAAGTCAATACTCGTGCATTGTGATGCGGATTGCGTAGGTAGGTACTTCACAATGGTAAATACGCGAAAGAACTAAATTTTACCTACATAATGTTTTCAAAAAGTTGAAATGGGTAGGTGCAAAAACTGTTTCTAAGAATTCTGGCACAGATGAAAGCCAAAACTATTTTTCGTCATGTGCCGCCAAAATACAGAGTTTACTACACTTTAACCTTGGGTTGTTGGGCACTTGCACTGACGAAGTAGCTCGTCCGTCGAGCGCCACATAGGCGGGGCGTATAGACACTGACTAATTCCTCGTAATATGGAGAACAATTGCAGAAATGGTATTAAAGGGGCGAAACGTAGAATTTTGACCACAACCAGCTGGGAAAATAGTTTTTTATAATCCTATGTTTTCGATATAAAATTTCGTTAAAATAAATATATGTGGTTGAGTTGAGAAAATTTAGAAAAGCTCTTGACTTAATACGATTGTTAGTTGAAAATATTACTTCGATTTACATATAATTTCCATGTTTTATGTCCTCATTAAACTACAATTACAATGTGGGAAATGATTTTATCTGGAAATCAACAGGCAAGACCAAATATTTGTTAAATTAAAACAATTCTACATACAAGAATGCGGAACAAATGTTGAACAAGTTTACAGTCAAGGCTACTTGGCTCCCTCGCTCTCTCCTAACCAGCCGCCTATTAACTAGGAAACTAATTGTAAATGCTGTTCATTCACACATTTACACAATCACCTTGTGTAATGTCAGTAGCGCACATCAACGCTGATGTAACAACGCTTCTTTAAAACATTCTAATTATATAAAAGTTTCATTAATATCTGGGTTGATTGCGTATAAATTATGAGCTTTTATGACTGCGGGTCACTTATTTATATCTTTCCAAGCAATCTCATACAAACCACAATAGGTGTTACACATTTATTTGCATATATTAAAGAATGTATTTATAAGATTTCTTCAGACAATGAGGAATGTTTCAAGCATTATAAAATATTTTATTGTTGATTATGTTTTAAACAGACGTCATACTGCTAATGATGTTTGGACTATTAACATGATAAGGCATATTTTTCTATGTTAACTTGAAAATCTATCAGCACTCAGACAAATATTTCAAGTGTTGAAAACAAGAGTGTGGATTAATGTATGCTGGTCAATATATTTTGATAGTATGGTGACCTAATTAAGATTTAAATAAATTTGTAAACAACTATTGACCTATTTTACTAGCTGTCACACATTTCTAAGTTTAGACCACATCACTGGATAAACTATAATTAAAAATTATAATTTCAACCAATCAAACAAGGGAAAGGCGTGGACGGCGTCCAATTCCAGAGAGAGTTCTACATCCCTTACTCAATCCATAAAATTAATGTTCTTATTTTATGTTTATTTATAGCAGCTAATCATGATAATACACAAGGAATACATACATCACCTTCTATTGGTTGTTTAGTAATAAGCTATGAATCACACACAAACACACTAAGTGGCTGAAAATTAAGGAAAAATCTAGTTTAGTGAAAAAGAAAACTGTGAGACAGATTATTATTAGAATCATTCATCCTTTTCATTCTCACAGCAGGAAAAACATCCAACGTTAGTTGATGCTGCTACTAGGCTGTATAAACAATCAGCTGTTGCCAGTCTCATATTTACAATACAAGCCCACCCAGAGACAAAACAATGACTTCATGTTTCATGATAACACAGCCATCAATTAAAAAACTATTCCAACTATGTGAAAAAAATTCGTGCCAATTATTTGTCAATGATATGAAAGTTCACTCACCTTTTGTGTCCGCGTGAGTTACCCAGCTGCAACCGCAGCGGGGGCGAAGCCCAGCCCCACACGGAGTCAATCTGCAACACACCATTCAGCATTACCGTGATCCAGCCCCGATTCACACACTACAATCTTGTTTGCCAATACAACTAATTTATGCAATGTATGCCCTCAGCCTCACTCAGCACTCACCTTTGACGATTCCTATTCGACCTCACAAAGAAACCTGCCCTCTAAGGAGTGTTACACTTATCAAACGCCCTGAGGAATGTAAAACAGTTAACGGCACATCGATTTTACGATTTCACAAGTTTTTATGTTTACTAATGTTGCAGCATAGGTATCGTACTTTTGTCCACTAGTCAATTTTTGAAGGTCTGATCAAAATAACTGACAGGGTATCATACGGCCTTCGCTGAAGAACTTATTTCTTTCAAATCGTCACACATAAATATAAACAGAAACATGCAAATTTGATAAAACTCTATTCTAGTTATTGTTTTACATTTTAAAAACACAAAAACATTTTATTCAGTGTAAATAATATAGCAAACTATAAAATGTATTTGGAAACCCGAATCAAGGTTTCGAATGTACGTCATGTATTGTCAAGTTTGCGATTGCCGCAATGAAAAATTGCAAAGCTAATTTCTTGTCTTTTTTATTCCCTCATTTTAGTACTATGCACACTGTTACCGAAACGAAATATATCTTACCAAAACCAGGTAATTTTTCGAGTTGATTTCAATAACTTTATAAAACGTAGTTGTTTATTAGCAAATCTTATAATTCACAGCTGTTGGAAAAAATTGAACTGACATGACACTCCATTGCTGCATTGCTGACAGACATTGCATTTGACACATATTTGTTGACACTTGACAGTTCTGCTGCCAGCTCCTACAGAGGCCGCAGATTTTGTGAATTGTTTCCAAATAAAAATAAGCTGACAATCGAAGATCTTGCTAATTACTTGAACTTGCTGGAAATGTCACTGAGTCTTCTTCTAGAGAAGTACGATGTATCTACTGACGAGGGCTTGCAGAAAGCGCTCAACGAAATTGAAAAAGAAGAGGTAAGATTGATTTGTTTTGATGACGATGGCAGAAGGTTTCTCTTGTAAACGAAGTTGTTTTTCAGTCGGAGGTTGATGAGGCGTTATCTGGAGTGCTGTCCCGGGCATGCTCCCTAGAGGGACGTCTCCGTGCAGCGAGCCAGGCTTACACGAAGCTGAATGAAGTGAAGACTGATGCTCAAGTTGCGGCAGACATGGTGGATAAGACTGCCGGTCTTGCGAGGGATGTTAGCGCTAAAGTGCGACAACTGGACCTGGCAAGGGTAAGTAACTCCACTATCTTTATGAGCTAGGTGAATAAATAGAGTAGCCTTTGTATTGAGTATTTAATATGTTGTTTTGTATGTGTTTCCAGTCTCGCGTAGCAGAATGTCAGCGGCGTGTGCATGATTTGATAGATCTGCAGCTGTGTAGTGCTGGAGTTGAGGCTGCTATAAAGGCACATGATTATGAAACTGGTATGTTGAGAGAGATCAGACTAATACATTTGCTACACCTACATTTACAATCACAGTAATGCATATCTAGGAGCATAGAGCATCCAGTAATCATTTTATTGTGATACATGAGTTTTACAAAGGAAATAGACAGATACATGTATATCCTATACTATTATAATCCTTTCAATGCAATTATTCCAATCAATGAAAGCTAGGAATAAAAGTTCTGTAACCTAAATCTATTTACTTCAAAAGACTATCCTCATTGCTCTGCTCATAAAAGGCTTACAACTATCAGTAACACTAAAATCATCTTGCTACAGGTGCTGGACATGTATCTCGGTTCCTTAGTATGGACCCTGGGTCAGTAGCAGCAGCCAGAGCACGAGGTGCACCAGATCCTCGTGACGCCATGACAAGAGCGGCGAACACACTATATGAACATCTAGTACGCAAGTATGTAAAGACAAGTACTAACACATGCCAAGTTTGTTGCACAAAACTTACAATATAATACAATACCATAATATAAATCGTCATGAACCAAAATTGAAAACAAATTAATAAATAAAGTATGTCCCAACTGATGGTCGATTGCTAGTCCAAAAACCTTTAAAAAAATAATGTTTGTTGTTTTCCTGACACTTAATAAAAATAAATAAATAAAAATAAAATAAAATAAAAATAAAAAAATAAAAAAGTTTTCCTGACACTTAGTATGGAAAAAATAAAGAACTTCAAGTTAGTTGTGTTATTTTTAAGGTTTGAGGAAGCAGCTCGCAAGGAAGATGAACAGAATGTGGAGCGATTGTTCAAACTGTTCCCACAGATTGGACGAGCTGAGGAGGGAGTAGATCTCCTAGCCAAATATCTTGCCACACAAGTAAGTTATAATAGAAAATGTTATGGGCTATTTTCTTTCATAGCATTGTACCTTTATTTTGTTATAAATTTTACATAATGTAATGAAAAATAAGGTTGGGCTCAAAATTGTACCCTGTGGGATACCGAAACTTTAAATGAAGTTGGTCACTACTTTGATTCTTTTGATTGCGATGTAAAGTATGTTGACTTAATTATAAATCAAATGTGTTATTTAAGTTCCTTAAAGTTTCATAAAACTAATAATTTTCTTAGGAGCTGCTAATGATACACTCTATCGAAAGCCTTATTGAAGAACATAAAACTTCCCATGTATCATTTAAGACACACTTCCGATATTTGCGTTTGTCAACTGGTAGTGGGAAATTTAAATATAACATTATTTTTTTATGTTATACCTAAGTTATTGCTGTTTGTTCTTAGACAGACGTAGCGATCCGTCGTGCGTGCGTGGTGGCGGACGCGCGGTCGGAGGCGGCGGTGTTCGCGGACGCGGTGACGCGCGCGGTGGAGGCGGGCGGCGCGGCGCTGCAGCGCGCGCGGCGGACGGCGGCGCCGGCGCCCGGGAAGCTGCCTAGGGCACTGCGGGCTTTGCAGCCACATGTATGAATGATACGCTATTGTTGTGTCTTGCAAAGTCTGGATACACAGTAGACAATATATTTTGTCAAAAAATCTGCACTAGTCGTCTTTTAGTTCCTTTCACAATGAATTTAAACTTTGCAGTTTTTTTACTGACATTGCATTTATTTAAAGCATTTATGATATATCATATTTATTTCTGTCAAATGGCTTACAAAAATTCCTAAACACGACAATATTTTAAACTTGATTACCTTCAAAAGAAACAATAAACAAACTCAAGGAGTCTCTTTCTTCTACTCTTTGTACTTAACAGTCTCTTTTGAAGTCTAGACTTGTATATTAATAAAGTTAATAGTGAGTTTAAGAATTCATAAAACTTCTTCTGTAACAGACCAACTATTCTGCTATATTTTAAGCAGCCAAGCTTATCGTATAATATGTCGTAGGTATGTGCCGGCGTACGTCGCGTGTTCACGGAGATGGTGGCAGCTCGTCGCTTGGAGTCGGAGCCGGCGCGGGGCGTGGGCTCCGCGCTGAGCGCGGAGCCGGTGCTGGCTGAACTAGCTCTCACGCACTCCAGGATATGGCTGTACTTTACATTTATTAGGAGGCAGACTGAGGTTAGTATGTGTTGTTGTGAGCATTCGACACAATGTTATGTTATGTAGTACCTAATATTCCAATCTTTTTTTAAATTAAGATTTGCAAGTTTTAAGCAAGAAGCAATAATCTTAAATTAAAGTTGAATTTAAAAAACAACAGACATTGAATTAGACTTTAACACATGAACGCCAAGTTTGAAATGGCAGTCCCAAAGCGCTAGTGGTGAAACCACTTTTTAACAAACAAAAAAATATTGTTAAAGTTTTTTAGTACAAGTAAAATACATACCTGTATTTTTGCTGGGTACAGTAATAAACTGAAGAAACGCCGCAGCAAACTCACTTATTTACTTACACTTTTAATTTAAAAAGTACATCTACTCTTGATACAGGCAGATGCATCAACTCTAAAAGACGCGGAGAAGAAAGCATGCATAGATGCTGTGGAGAAGATTATTGCTGAATGTGACCTTATGCGCACTGCGCAGGACATACTCGCTTACTATTTAGCATTAGAAAGGTAAAATAATTGTGACAGTAAATAGATTAAGATTTTATAATATAACCATAATCTGATAACCAGTCTTTCCAAGGAGATGTTTGGGTAACTGAGACGGATAGTCACTCCATGTAAAAGTCTGATACTCAGCTGCATTTTGTTAGACTGGAAGTTGACCAGGTAAAACAATTTTGGGAAAAGACTAGAAAAATGACAATCAGGGAAATACCTAAGTATATGTCTAAGAGTGAAGCTGGTAGTACATATTTAAAAAAATCTTCTATCTAATTTATAGTATGAATATTCCTTTATGTCCTGATCCTACAGTTTTTTTTCTAAATCTCTAGGTATTTTTTGGAGGAGAGCGTAAACAAAGCACTGAAGATGGCAACACCACAGATTGGGGTTACCACATCCAGCTTGGTTGATGATGTTTTCTTTATAGCTAGGAAAGTTATCAGGTGAGTGTGGTATCTATATGATATTATGTTTCTATTAAAGAAATCACCAGCATTGAGTAAGCGTGGTGATTAACTCTCAATCCTTCTCGATCGATATACGTACATTGGATTTTGTTATTAGTTAAAGGACAATAAAACTTATTTCTTAGAAATAAAAGATATTTTGAAATGGACGTTCAGAAAAGAGTATCTTGATATCGGCATTGTAGAACGCGCTTTTGCCCTGCGGAATTCTAACTGGAATATTGTAGTATCTAAGTGGTCAGATTATCATTGGTGGCGGAAATATTTCCCATGCTATTACATATTCAGATAATTTTAAACAAGCGTATAGATAGTTCAAACCATGTATTGAACGTATCTACCATATTTATCTCCCCAGACGTGCAGTATCGTCGTGCAGCGTAGACGGCGCGTGCGCGGTGCTCAACGAGGTGTCCTCGCAGCTCGAGCGAGGCGCCGCCGCCGCGCTGCGCCGCTGGCTGCGGGCGCCGCCTATAGAGCCGCTGGCGCTAGCCTCGCCCAGGCCGCAGAGACCCATGGATGACCCTGATGCTGAGGCGCAGAGGATGCTGTACTTGGTCAGTTTATGTGAATTAGGCATGAGTAAGAAATATGAGTTTACTTACAATGACACACTTATAGGTACACCTTAATGTAATCCATTAGATAATCCCTATGAACCTTGCCAATTCCGTTCTATCATCAAATCATCATTCTATCATCAATCGATCAAAACTCTTCTTATATACACTCTCTTCGTACTTTGTCATGTACCTGAATGTAATATAGTGAATCTATATGTATATATTATTTTTTAATTTTTACCCATACTGGATATATGTGCCCAGAATGCAACCCCTATCAAAGAAGCAATAGCAACACCGTTGTCTCTTAAATCGTTGTTCAATTAAACAATTTTGATTATGCAAATCGGCTTAAACACCTTCAAATGTCCTTAACTCTACGACTGACAGACTCACTTATAACTTTTTTAACAGTTAAATGTATTTAGGTAAATTAAGTATTTGAACTGACTTGCGAGGTAGCAAAATACAGCTGATAATATAATCTATCGTCACTACCAGGCACACATGAACGAAGCAGAAGCCGGCGCGGAATGGTCGGAGCGGCTCGCCAGCGAAGCCTGCGCCGCGGCCTCGTCGCTCGCCCGCGGCCCGCCCGAGCTCGCCAAGCTCACGTCCTGCGCGGCCGGGCTGGGCACGGCGGCGGCCGCCTTCAGGGCTGCGCATGAGTTGGCACTGTCGGCACTGGTGGCCGCTTTGCAGCCGAAGTTGGCGGCCTGGGCGCAGAGGCTGGCCGATCCGGCGCCACATGCTGGTAGGTCAAGATTGATTCAGTTATTAGTTTTGAATTTTTTGAAATTATCGTTTTTAGTTTGCTAATTTTGGAAATGGTGATCTATTTGTTGTCTAAAAAGTCACATTTTATATTGACCAAAATGAACTTTTGACAGCTGGAAACGCAATTCTTGCTTTAAAACTAGCATGTCTTTATGCCAACTTTATTTGAGGTCGGCGCTGCATATTTTCTCCTTCCATCTTTTATCTGCTTTGCAAGTTACATTCTTTCTAGCCATATTGATTTTCGCTTCAAATTTTTTTTTTTTTTTCCTTTGTGTTTTTGATCTGCTATCAGTCTACTAAGACTATGATCAGATGCGTGGAGATACTAGAAGGGTATTTATAGTAATGGGGCCAGTGCCCAATTCTATTTAGTCAGGCAGCACAATGTCAGCTTTCTTGAGTCTCTTTAGATGGTTCTGCACCAGTAGTGACTGTGACAGAGGATTTGGATGGGAGCTCAACCTTTCCTTATATCTGTTGAGGTACCGTTTGGTTTCTTCATGAACAGTTGGCATTTCCAGATACTGGTGGATTTCTGAGTTCCGAGTATACCAAGGGGCAGCCGCTATGACCCTCAAGATATTGTTTTGGGCTCTTTGTATGCACATAATGTTCGATTTGCTAGCAGAGGTCCACAGTTGGATGCCATATGTCCAGATTGGTTTTATAATGGCGCAGTACACTCTTAGCTTGTTACTCAGTGATAATGCAGATTGTCGACCCAGTAGCCAAAGGAGACTTTTGAAACGGTAGTTTATTTCTGTCCTTTTTGTCCTTAGGTGGTCTTTCCATGTTAGTCTCCTTTCCAGGTAGAATCCTAGGTATTTTACACAACTTGACCGAGGTAGAGTGTCATGACCCAAGTTGACTGGGGGGCAGTCTCCACGTCTGAGCGTAAATGTAATGTGGTGCGATTTGGGCGCACTAGCTCTTATTCGCCACTTCTTCAGCCAGTCGTAGGTCTGGTCAAGTTGTTTTTGCAATATGCAGCTCGCTTTTTTGGGATCATTGTTACAGGCCAAGAATGCTGCATCATCAGCGAAGGTTGCAACAGAGACGTCAGGACATTGTGGGAGATCACTGGTAAAGATGTTGTATAATACTGGGCCCAGAACGGAGCCTTGGGGTACCCCTGCAAGGCACGCTACAAGGGACGATCTTGCGTCACGCAGTTTAACTTGAAAATACCTGTCACTAAGGTTTCATTAGGGGGTAAAATGAGTGGGGCAAGAGTTGTTTTATCTTGCACAGTAGTCCTTTGTGCCATACACGATCGAAAGCCTGCTGGACGTCAAGAAAGGCAGCTGAACAGTATTCCTTGTTTTCCATGCATTGCCTTATGGTGCGGTAGACTCGGTGAACCTGCTCAATGGTAACACTCTACCATTGAGCAGGTTCACGAAAACCAAATTGATGATCTGGGATGATTTTATTTTCCAAAAGGTATGGTTTCAGCCTATTTAGTACTACTTTTTCCCAGAGCTTTGATAGTACTGGAGTTAGGCTAATAGGGCGGTAAGACGAAGCTTCGTCGGTCGGCTTTCCTGGTTTGTGTATCATCACAATTTGTGAGATTTTCCAGAGAGCAGGTATATATGAGGTTCTAAGAGACGCATTGATGAGGGTAGTGAGAAAGACGAGTCCCTTGCGGGGCAGTTCCTTAAGTATTTTAGGAGTAATCAAATCAAATCCTGGCGCTTTATTGGATTTCATTGTGGATATTAATCTGGACAATTCGCGTGGAGATGTTGGTCGCAGTGGTAGACAAAGTTGTAAGTCCTGGTTGAGAGTGATATCTATTTCAGGATTCTCAGGGACACAAGATTCGTTAGGTTTGAAGACGTTGGCAAGGTGGGTGGCAAAAGTGTCGGTCTTTTCTTGGTCAGTACGGGCCCACGAATTTCCTGATCTGATAGGAGGGTAACATTGTTGCGGTGATGGTAGGTGTTTAGTCGCTTTCCATAAAGAGTGGATCCCATTAGCATGAGGGGCCATTCTCTCTAGCCTTTGTTGCGTTTCTTTGTTTCTAGCGTTCGCAAGAATCTCTTTGAGTTCCTTGATTGCTCGGTTAAGGAGAGTTTTGTCCTGTTCGTGACGTGATGTTTGCCAGATTCTACGTAGTCGTCTCTTTTCAGCAATTTTTCTTCGGACTTCGAGCGGAGTAAGTGGTTTGTGCGCCAGTCTCTTAAGCTCAGGGGTGCTGTTCCATGCAGCTACTTGTACAAGATTAGTAATGTACAGGCATGCGTTTTCTACATCTTCAGGTGATTTCAGAGGAAGGTTTAGGTTAATCTTGTCCTCAACATACTCTCTAAAACTGTCCCAGTCAGTTTTATAATTATAGAGTACGTCGTTAGGCTCATGATAGACAACGGTTTTACACAGTCTTAGGATAATGGGGGTATGGTCTGAAGAACCGTCAAGACAGGATTCAATTTGGGCGAACTTGTGGCAAATGTTTTTTGTGACAAAAATTTTTTCGCTTCAAATAACTTAATATTATGTTATTAAAATCAAAAATCAAAAGTCATTTATTCAAAGTAGGCTGAAAATCAGCACTTTTCGAACGTCAATACAAAAGACAGCCCCCAAAACGCCCGCCCTTCACCACTTCCTATGTGTTTTTGCTGGGAAGAAGAAGTGGTGGAACAAACTCCCCAGCAACACAATTAATTTCAATATACGACATTCCAGACGAGATGGAAGACGACGCGGACGCTTTACCTCAAGCGTTGGAGCAGTTCACAGAAGGTGCGCGGGCGCAGGTGTCGGGGCGGTCGGTGGACGCGCTGCTGCTGGCCGCGCTCGCCGACCTCACCACAAGGGCTGAGCAGGCTATACTGCATAACAGATATGATCGGGTACGTATTAAGTAGAAGAAAAGTTGAAATTGAACGTAGTTTGGATGATAATGGGGTTTTTTTTTGAGTACATGGAGAACAAAATGATTCGAGGAGATATAATAATGCAAATGTACAAAATAACGAGGGTGCCAAAATGTGAGTGTTTGGTTCGAGGTACAAGGAACGTTACCGTTTCTGTATTTACATGTCTTCTCTGAAATCCGGCAAAAATTGATGTTTCAAAGAATCTGTACATCTCGTGAGTTCACTCCTATCTGATCATTTTGGTCATTTTCACCTAGACCTAGAAAAAGACAAATATCTACCTACTGATCAACTTTCCTTATGGTATTTCTCATTTTTTTTACCCCGCAGTCTCCTGTATGTGCTAAAATAATTGTGCGTTTATTTACACTAGATTTCTTTTATATGTTATTCACAGGAAGGCGGTCTAGCAGTAGAGCGTCGCGCCCGTCGCCTGGCAGCGTGGGCGGGCAGCAGCGCGGGCGGGGCTCGCGAGCGCTGCTCCCGGCTCACGCAGGCCGCCGCGCTGCTGGCGCTGGAGGCGCCGGCGCAGGCGCCGCACGCGCTGCTGCCCACGCCGAGACTGGCTGCACCACTTGCGAAGGATATACTGGCACGCAGGTCAGTGACCAGCAAAATGGTTGCTGGGGAGTTTGTCACGCCTCTTCTTCCCAGCAAAAACAC
The DNA here is from genome assembly GCA_033682625.1 of Helicoverpa zea x Helicoverpa armigera. Lineage (NCBI taxonomy): Eukaryota > Metazoa > Arthropoda > Insecta > Lepidoptera > Noctuidae > Helicoverpa > Helicoverpa zea x Helicoverpa armigera. Next base: position 14,175,981 of record JAWIIS010000020.1, read on the forward strand.
CTAAGTGGTGAAGGGCGTTTTGGGGCTGTCTTTTGTTTCCTGACGTTCAAAAATTGCTGTTTTGCAGCTAAGTTTGAATAAATGATTTTTGATTTTGAATCATTTGTCGCTCTTATTTATCTCAGCTCGAGTTACTACACATTACAAACTGGTAGAGAATACCTTCGTCCTTGTATATTATGAAGAAGTACGGATAAATAAATACATGGCTTCGTGAAGCCTGAAAGTGCTTTAAGCGGGGCACGGACGCGAATTCATACAAAAATAGGCGTCACAGAGAAAAGTGCCCCACCTCTGTGCTTCGGGACCCATCGATGAATTGTACAGCGCAACAGTCGACATAGCTCTCACTGTACTATATATACCATATTCATTCAAATGACAGCCACAAATAACCAAGACTATTTATTATCATATTCTGTCATTGAAGACAGAAAACACCATTAGGGCGCGTTCACACGACACGCGCACGCCCAGCGCACGCCACCCGCGAAATTTTTTAAATAAGAATTTGAGCCTTATAATGCATCAATAGATCTCAAATTGCATTTAACGAGGTCTACACGCGCTCGCCCCGCGCCCGCCTCGCGCCATCCCTGCACTCGCCCTACCCCTCTCTGCACCCGAGCCGCGTACGCGTTGATACCTGGAAGCCACTATGCCTAGTGAACGAAGTAGTCCAGTCACTAGTAGTTTATGTGGGCGCGAGGCGTGTGCGAGGCGGATGCAGCGCGTGTGCGGGTTTAAGGCGGGCACAACGCGTGCTCGGGTGCTGTGCGTGAGCGGCGCGTGTCATCTGAATACGCCCTTACTAAAAATAAAATATGATTAACTGTGGCCATTTACTCAATGTTCCTTTTGTTTCAGGACCGATTTCAAAATGGAAGACATCAAGCGAGTGAAGCTATAGTATTTATTGTTATATCGTAGAAATGTTAAACTATTTTAACACAAATATATTATTATTGCCTATATTGCATTTAAAATAAAATTATTTACCTAAATTAACAGTCGTGTTTTTATTTTTATGTAAATAAAACAACGAAATATAATTAACACGTTTTAATTTCTATACAATATCGTATAATTTTCAAATACATTTATTTAGTAACATTGATTGATAAGATTTCAATAAAGTAAAAATTTTAATACACAGTGTAAAAATTGTGCATGACACAAATTAGAAGTGACCATGAAAGTCGTATAACAAATAAAAATCAGAGAGAATGTCATAAAAAAGAGTTAAAAGCACCATAGATAAAAATAAACTTATAAAATCTAAGTTCTCAAAAATTTAAAATAATATTTTTATGAATGTCACTTCTACATTGTATCATTTGGTTTATAATGCTGATATGTTAAGTAATACATATAGAAAAATACGTGGAATTCTGTAAGGCACCTTTTTACTGTGAATACATACAATAACATCTAAAAATATAACATTTAGTAGAAAAACATTGAATTAGAAATAGTTACCGAAATGCATAGAGGTTAGAAATACAGCCTTTAACTCGACTTCAAAAATATAAAATGCTGTTATAGATTAAAGTAGAAAAAAACTAGATACTTTGAGCAGCATGAAAGTTAGCAAATAGAGGAATTAAGTATGATAATCCACATTCACAAATAAATAATGTTGAAATAGTTTTATATAAATCAGCATTTTTTTACAAAATTGTATAAAATAGGAACAAAAATTGCAATAATAGAAATCTGCCGTAATTATTAGTAAAAATATTAAAAGCAAAATAAACTTAGTGTTTAATGCATCGAAAAATAATTTGTAAGCCACCTTCACTTGAAGTTTTAAAAAATACATAAAATAGGAAAGCTGTATAGGAAATTAACTTATTCTATCACTCTACTTAGTTCTTATTTAATAAGGCATTTTACATGTTAAATACTCCCAAAATACTTTATAAAATTGCAAAGGTGCTTGTGTGGTCAATAACCTAACTCTTAACCAACAATTAATACATTAGGTTAAATATTAAATCATATAATAAATTCATTTTCAAACTTTTACAATTGTATTTCTTAATAACTTCTTACGGCCAGTTTCTTCATCAAAAGTTAAAGTTAAAGTAATGTCTAAAGTAAAAGTAACGGTCAAATACGTTTTTTCAGGGCTAAAGTGACAGCAAAACTAATAGAAAAATTGAATTTGACCGTTACTTTTACTTTAGACATTACTTTGACTTTTACTTTGGCTTTAACTTTTGATGAAATGAAATGAAACTGGCTGTTAAACTGCAAATATTAACTGAAATTAATAATCTAGATTATTTATTTTTAACAACAAATTCAATTGCGTTTGTATAATCGGCTCGTGTTTAAAAAAAAGCAATTTTTTTTTTCAAAATTATCTTATCTTAATAAAAGCAAACATGTTTCAACAAACAGCATACATATGTACCTGATTGGGAAATTAATATTTAACGCGGTGGTTAATTATAACGTAAACTAACCTAGTCAGTTAAAAATATATTTAAACTGTACAATACTATGCAAAAAAAAGTTGTCCTGGATGTATGTAAGTTATTGCATATAAAAGAAATTGTTTAATTTAATGTATCTTAAAAATGGCAATATTAAAAGGAAAAAATTGGTCTCATAAAACTTTATCGGCGTTAAAAAATACTGTAATTAGAAAAATACAGTGCTTACATTATATATATATATAGATATACTTTAAATCTAAGCTTTTTAATACAAATTGTCAAATTCTTATGAACACAAGGCACAGTGTTAAGGCTCTAAGAAGGCGTATAAAGTTAAAAACTGTAATTTATATAAATATCGTGTAGTGCTATAACTACAATATTTTTAATTTTATATGTCACACATGCTCATAATAATGACTTGTCCGTCAATTTCTAAAATACAAGAATATATTTTGTGAACTGTCATGATTACTTTCCAATCAGATCAACTTTTGAGCCATCACACCCTGTAGGTACATTATTCTTTGGTTAAACCGTTATACACCCCAATTTTGTTGCCATAACAAAATATTAAAACAATTAAATGGGGTTATGATAGCACATGAGGATCAATAAATAAGTTAGTATATAAATGTTGATATAAACTCTGAATACTGCAGAATAAAACAAAATATATAATTAAATTAGTTCGATGATTAACAATGGCTGTAGTTAACGTAAAAAACTTACTAAAACATTTGTTAAGTACATGATTTTGTTCAAGGTTAATCTTATTAATTAATATTAAACTTAAACAGCTAACGTGTAGACCAGAAGAGCAAATTATTGAGCTTAAATTGTCACCTTTGTGATTTGAGTAGAACACACAAATTGTAACTTTTAACCGTGTACTCAATTTATTTTTTAATACTGGCAACACACAAACAGTTAAACATTAAGATTAATTCTCTCAAATATATTTAAATATAACAAATCGTATTCCTATCACTAAGCGAGCAACATTAGTGCATTTTACAGTGCCAATGTCTTTTTGACGTTTTAACTTTTTACAGGCGTGATTGGGGACTCCTTAAACTGTGTGAGCAATTTACTTTACACTAAGCGACTTCACAAAAAGACATAATATTATTCTTTGATAAGGGTGGCCAACCAGTTAGATCGGGCAAGATAAGAAAATAAAATGTATCTCCAATGGATTGATTGCAACCACTTTAATCAACTGGTTGTCCAACCCTATCCTATCAAATTATAAAATTCACATAAAGTCTCATTTAAATTCCTTTTATCCAGCATGTAACATTAGGACTAGCTCCCCTACACCCCACATATCCTACATACCTTACCAGTACTAGGTATCGGGTATGAGGTAAGGCTTACCTAGTACCCGACGCGAGGCGGAGGCGACTCGACCGTGGAAGTGGTTTGCTTGGAGACGACGCGGGTGCCCTGCGCGAGGCCGCCGGCGCGGACTGCCACGAACTTGAGGTACGCGTCTATTAGATACGCGATCATTGCTACGAAGCCGAAGAACTGGAAATTGGAAGTTATTTATTTGAGTTTTTTTTACTTCTGTTAAGAGTTAGTACGGTATTTGAAGGTCATAATATTAAGTGTAATAAGCAAGAGTAGAGTAAATTAGACGTTCCTCAATAAAGGGTAGTTAAAAATAATCTTAGGCTAGCTAGGCTTTTTCCAACTTTGTGGTCTTCCAGCCCACCCAGATAGCGCTAATAGAATGACAGGTTACATCTTAGTAAGATAGGCACCCTCAATCTAAGTCGGGTAAAAAGGTAGAGGTTTGTCAAAAATACTGAAACTTACCGCAGCAGCAGAATGAGGGTTATCATGGACGGTCGCCGCCAAAATAGAGGCCAACAAATAGAAGAAGGTCCACAGCGCACAGAAGATAAACTCAATCTTCAGCCAGGGTATCTTGTAGAACTTCTCCAAGATGTGGAACAGGTAGAGGCCGAGCAAGATACCGGTGAACCAGAACGCGATCATGGAAATCCAGCTGAAGAAGGAACCCTTGCCTCGATTGCTCAACCAAGAGCATTGTATACAGATGAAGCCTAGGAGACTGCATAGCTGGAATCAGAAATCTGACTTCAGTACATAATATAAAACAAAGTCGCTTTTTCTATCCCGTTGCCCCTTTGTACGCTTAAATCTTCAAAACTACGCAACCGATCGGTTTTTATCAGATAGTGTTTCAAGTGGAAGGTTTATATGTATAATCTATACATATAATAAAATGATAGGAAAGTCAAAACTGTACATTGAATATTTTTTTAAAAGAATACTTGGGGGGTGATCCATAATCGATTCTGAACCCAAATATGTAGTTTTTAGAATTTTTGTCTGTATGGCTGTTTGTCTGTATGTTTGTCCCGGATAAACTCAAAAAGTACTGCATGGATTTAAATCAAATTTTGCATGACTATTACTGGGTGGCCGGTTCAACACATAGGCTATATAATATCTCGCTATCACCTACGGGGGTTGAGCAATGAATGATTAAATAAACGAAATTGGAAATTCTATATTGCTCACGCAGACGAAGTCGCGGGCAACATCTAGTATAAAATATTTATAAATAGTGGGAAAATACTGTTATTCCGTGCGAAGCCGGAGCGGGTCGCTAGTTATAGATAAAAGTTACGTTAAACCTAGACAGGCCTTCCGATTACCAAGGTCTAAACGCTCAGACAATTCAAGCAAGTTTTTACAAAGAAACGATGTCGCAATGTATTCGAAGAACTGCGCAAGTTCCGACGTAAACATACGTGGAACAAATGGTTTAGCTGCAATAAAGGAAACGAAAGGGAAACACTTTCCTTTATTGCTACTTAAATACCTTAGCATTTTATTGATATCATTGAATTGTTGAATCATATAGAAAATTATTCCTCGAATGTACATACTACTTAGTTATTTAAATATCTTTGTTGTCGAACTAAATAGTAGCATTGCTCAAATTCTATTGTTTTACTTAAGCAATTTGTATTCACATACAAAAACAAGATTCTATGAGCATAAAAGACGCATAAATCTCAGCTTATGTAGATAGAGGTCGCGGCTGATGACGGCATTAAGTTATGTTTTGCCGTCATTGTGTTATATTAACGTTGACTCACATAGAAAACATTCAGGCACAGGTAGGTACCGTTGCTTTGGGAATAAGCCTGCCCTACCCATCTGTCTGTCTGTCCCCATCGGGACTAGGCGTGACGATTCAATTAACACTCATGTAGCAAGTAAAAAGGCCACGGTCCCTTAACCACGTCATAATTAACGGCAATAGAACGATCGGCGATAACACGACATTGAGTTAGTTTCGTGCAAGGACTTAACCTTTTACCTTATGAATAAAACATAGGTCAGGTGCTTGAACCGCGTTAACTGTGGGTATTCTTGTATTGATTATGCTGTATTGCTGGAAACTTTACATGGTAGCAAAAATCGAGTGACTACAAATTGAGGAAAAAAACTTTTTCAGGGTTTCTACGTGCCAATGTCTGGGGTCTTGTTGTGGGTGCTGGATTCCAATTGGATATTGTTATTCATTATAAGAGGGTGAATATTTAATCTGGTATAACTTTCTGTCTTCCCTAATACACAACTAACTATGTAAAGTCATTATCAGGAATAGGGTCCTCATTAGGGTGATTTCAGAATGATGTCCTGCTTTGTATATCAGTTTTTGAATTGAATTGATACTCCCCTAAGGCACCATACAATCACAAAAGAACCATATAATCATAAAAAATACTTACAACTTGAGTAATCTTCAGTATGCCCGGTACAGTCTTGATGTAGGCAGGGTCGAACCGTATGTTGGTCTGGACGGCTGTGCTGGACGTGACGGTCGTCGTCGTCGTGTGCTGCCCAGGGAAGCCTACTTCTGCCATCTTTGATTATCTGGAGATGAAGAAATTTAGGTTTTATTCCGTAACTCCATGAGAAAGTGTATGTTTTTGGAAAACAATATTCATATTAGATAGGGCTGAGTGGGTGTTTGTAAGTCTGGCTGTATCAGTAAACATAATTTATTTATTAATTTTAGGGAACAAATATAATGACCACCATAAAATGCTTTGATACCCTTAGTTTTGTAACCAGAAATATCTACTGAAAACCAGAAAAATAAAGTCTAAAATGTAATAGTACCAGCTATTTTAGTCACGACTTCACTTTAAATTGTATTCGACCACCAAATTTAGTAAATGATCACCAACTCTTGACGACCAAATTAATGTATTATTTTTGCCTAAATAAGTCACTGTGATTGCCATAAAATGTAGGCTTATTACCAAATAAAGTATTATGATGCCATATTAACTTATGTGTCCGGCTTGCAATGCATGCGTGAGTGTCAGTATGACGAGTGACAGGGGAAAATGGAAGAAAATGACATATTGCACCGACCCCAAGTAAAATTGGGAACAGGGCAGGAGAAAGAAGAAGAAGAATGTGTTTCTCAATACACTCCCTCGAAAACACACTCTTATCGCACTGTTTAGTTAGAGGCATGCAATAGACAATTTTCCACCCTAGTGCAGGAAAAGGGTCCCCATAATCTTATTACATTTATTGTATCAGGCCAAACTTATTTTTTTGGAGTCAGTTTACTTAAACAGGATAGGAAGATGTAAAAACTTTGATTATCATTTTATATTAAAATGCTAGTATAATTTTGATGATCATTTACTACTTTTGGGATAACAATGATTTATTTGGACTCATCTTGCTTAAATAGGATAGCAGAATTTAAAAACTTTGGTTATAATCTTACATTAAAATGGTGGTTTAATTTTGGTGATCATTTACTATTTTTGGCTTACGCATGATTTATTTTGGAATAATTTCACTTAAATAGGATAGAAAAGTGTTAAAACTTTGGTTATAGTTTTACATTAAAATGCGAGTTTCATTTTGGTGATCATTTACTATTTTTGTCTGCTATTTGTTACTATATCTGGTGATCAGTTAAACATAAGCCTTAATTTTATGCATCTTTAATTGTATGAATCAATTAATACTCAATAGGATACCTTATCGTATTAGAAACTTATTAGTATTCTTATCGTTTATCTCTTTATGTGGTCTAACTATTTCTTTTAACTTAGCGTGCACAAACTCGGCAGAGAAGGTAAAAACATGATCATAGTTTTTACAATCTTGTTTTAGGCACTTGTAAGGAAATTAATTCAAGGATAAATAAACTTATACAGATGTAACTACTGAACCGATTAAAATCAAATTCTGTTCTCAGATAATCTAGATTAGACCCTGAGAAAGGACACAGGCTACTTTTTATACGGACGTGCAAAATAAGTTCCCTTGTGACTTGAGTGGAACCACATGGAACAGCTAGTCTCGTATAAACAATAGTCCTTGCATACACATTTCAATTAGCAGGTTCGTAAAGCATTATTTGTTAATACATAGATAAATGTATGAATCATAGATGATATATTTCATATTTACTGATAACACTTGTATCTGTTATACTGCTGTGACATGCAAACCGTTGTTGAGCTGTATTGTAAATGTTACACTTTTACCAAGATAATTTAGTGATTCATATAGATATTTTTTTATTGATTGACTAATGTTATTTTATCTATTTTCTATGCCCGGATAAGTGAGCTGAGGAGGTCAGATAGGCAGTTGCTCCTTGTAAAACTCTTTTACCCAGCAGCAACAATTAGACTGGAAGCCGACCCCAACATTGTTGGGAAAAGGCCAGGCTGGTGATGATTTACTAATGTTATTGTAAGTATAAAAAAGAGCTCTTGTTAAATTAAACCTGTCAGCAGTGAAATAATAAGAAGGCTGACAAAGCCTAAAAATGTAACAAGAGCATGCAATTATTATTAATTTGATTAAGCTATCATTTATCATCATTAAATGAATGACTGGCCAATCCCAAAGTATTTTAATATTGATAAGAAGCAAATTATTTCATTGTTTTCAAAGTTTTGTCTGATTAGAATATTATTCATTTTTGTTATAATTTATCTCTGCATGTCCGCTCCCGATTGCAGCCACATTAAATTAGGAAATAGCTCATTTTGGTACTGCATTTTTAAGATAAAAAGTGTTTTATCAGACGTAACATCCCATGATATACAAAACCATTGAGTAGTTTTGGGATGAGCATGAAAAAAGTATCTTCTAAAATAAATGTTTGTTATATAACTTACTTAGCTAGAATATGCATTAAACATTATACATGTGTACTGTGATATTAGATTTACTTAATTATTCTTCATCAGAGGCCTGTGAATGAATCAAACAATATGAGGCATAAACATATATAATAGGTACTGCTATACTTATTATGGACATGAAAGTGAAACCAGTAGGTCTAGTCTATATCCAAGTTAATACTGAAAAGAGAAAGTTGTTTACTTTTACACTTGGTAAACTAAAAATCCAAAATCTCATATTTAATCACTTTCTTGATTTTGAAATTGATATATACAGAAAGATAATGTCGAATATGATTGTGCTGATAAAATCTTGTAAGTGTAGAACAAACATGCTGTATATTGGTGGGAGGAAAACTAGTGAAAAAATATTATTGATAAGCTCCAAACAGCCACTAAAATGGGTGTTTCCGCGGTTATTTCGAGAGTAACTTCCGTACGTTGTATGAAAAATTCAGACTAGGAAATTTTCAGTAAATGCTATAATAGCTGGGATGTGAACAACTTGTGACTGAAAAGTGTCAATAAATTGAAAAGTAAAGTTCTCTTCAGTTTTTATCATCAACCACGTTATACACAGTACGTATGCCGCTTGTCACCACCTAAAATAGCTAATATTGGGCAACATACATCAGAAATAAACACAACACTACAATTTAACACAAAATTAATTGAATTATTCACTTACCTCACTTAAATGTAAACCTAACCACAATCACTTTTTCTTAACGACTACGTTTTTAGGCAAAGTTGCGGCACTAACAACAACGATTAATAATAGGTGTAAATTAATATCAGGTGATAACCCGAACGAGCTCCACTATGCGACCAAATCCAAATCGTAATACTATCGTGACACTGACGTTTGCGTGACACTCGAAAAATTGCAAATCGAGCAAACCTTAAGCTGATTATTGAGCATTAAAAATGGCGTACATACGCTACTACCGCCTAGTTAGACTAAGACAAACATTAAGTACGCTCTAAATCTTTTAAAATATTTTTTGCCTCTATGGAACGCTAACACTCGTTCCAATACCTAAATGTACAACAAAATTATTTGAAAAGTTTCACATGAGTCAAAATAAAAGCTAAAGTATTTATTTGATGTGCTCGGTTTATCTTCTTTGATTTTCTATTATAATCCAAACGAATTGAAGTAAAGGTCAATCAATCAAACAATCAACCAATCATTTGAAAAAAATTAACAATAATTAGTTTTTGAACACACCTTAAATAGGGATGTGCCATAATTATGCGGGACAATTTAATTAATAATTGATGTACGAATTTTCAATTGAAATTACAATTAACGTATCTTATTTAAGATACGAAAGTCGGGACTGCAATAATTCTATTCATATTACTTTCCTCTATTTCTTTTTGTCAGTATTTGCTATAATCATGAAGTTTATGCAGGCTAGGCGAATATAATAATAATCAGTTTCCATGTCGTATAAATAAGATTTCACTTTGGAATACATTTAAATAAATAACATAACAGTTTTCCAATCGTTCATTCACAACACTAGTCAACTGACATTAATTTGACATTGACAGGAGTCAGGCAGAACTTTTATTTTTGTGGTGATTGTTCTAGCGGTTTATCGTACATAATTTTCTTATAAAAGAATAAATATTTTATAACAAGTTACATAGGTAACAGTAACATTCAAATCAAAATACCCAACGAAACAAAATAAAGCGGGTTTATGTAACATATTCTATGTGTAATCGTTACGTGTAAGACGTTTCGTATGAGTAAACAAATAACAGAACTCCCGCGGAGTTATGTCTCACTGCGGTTTGCTTAGACAGCACGTTATTTAAAAATATGAGTCATTGGTGTTGTGCACGGCTCAATATCGGTTAGTAATATCGTGTCAGGGTCACGGAGACTGCGTGTGGAGCATCCTCAGTTCTCTGCGCGATGCGGTGCTCATTATCCGTGATATTGTGAACTGTGTTTTACTGTTTATCAACAAACACCATTGAGAGTAGTGCACGTCGTGGTCACTTCAAGTAAGTCTATATAAATATTTTATGATATCAACAAGTTAGTCATGTTTTAAGTTAATATTAAGTGATAAATTCATGTTTACTTTTATTAGTTTATTAAATTCTTTACCTTCTGTTAATAATGGTATATCAAACAGCTAAGTTATTTAATTAGGTCTATAAATAAATGAGTTAATTATTCAATCTTTTATGCCATTGGGATGAGGTCATCTATAATTTAAAATTGAATAAGACATGTTACAATACACCACTAAATCTATTTTATGTTAACTCTACTTCTTTCATGTATTTACTGTGTACATCAATGGTTGAATAAATAAATTCTAAAATAAAATCTGGTAAGATTCCAATTAGTCTATTACCTAAATTAATTTAAATGTTGTAAAGAAATAAATGGTCATGCGATTCTGAATAAAAAAGCAATATTTTCTACAGTACTTATTGTGTAGTGATTACTTAGTTACTGCTGTTCTATTTAATCGATCAATTATGTACTTTTTGCTAACAACCTCTTCAAGTTCAATCCCAAGGCAGTTTTATCCATTGTGACCTCCAAATCTTCCAATACATTATGTTATCACATCATCTGTTATGTTCTTATCAATGTCAAGATAGATAGCTTATAAAAAATTTTGGACATGAGAGATATGTTCAATAAAATACATGTATAATAATCAACATGAGTAAAGATATGTATGTAGTAAACTATGTATTTATACCCATAATAAATCAAAATCAAAAATCGTTTATTCAAAGCAGGCTGGAAAACACACTTTTCAAATGTTACATTACATGAGACAGCCCCAAAAACACCCACCCTTCACCACTTCCTATATGTATGCTGGGAAGAGGAAGTGGTGCAACAAACTCCCCAGCAACACTCATGTCTGTCTTATAAAAAAAATCGGAATAATTACACTCTGAATACAAAATTATGTCATTTAATAATCACATAACACATAACTTAGTAATTAATTTATAAATAATTCATGACTGTGATTTGTACTACAAAGGTTAAGTAATTAATTGACCTCCTTATAACTGAATCATTCACAAACTAACAGGAGCACCTGAACTTGTAATTCCTGATAGCCATACTAATTGAATTGGCTTCACTCAATGGAACTTCCGATGTAACGCTGTGTACTAAGATGATTTACGACGGCTGGAAGCAAGGTCAAATTGTTTGAGCTAGGAAATAGGGACATAAAGGCAATAAGTGTATTTAGCAGCTACAGCAGTGTCACTGTGTGTCCTTTAAATGGTTATGTTTAAGATATTATTCTTGAAACATAACAGTTCTTTGAATACTATTATTATTACTTCCTATCACACCCAAAAAGTTTCCATCATTTGGATCCATCAAGTCTACTGGAAAAGGCTACTGAGGCTATCTCATTCACTGCAACTCAACAGTAAAATATCCATTAATGAGATTACCTACACTTGAAGCCGCCACTGCATACCGCCGCACACCTTCCACAAGTGTGCGGACTGCGGTACGGTATGACGTTTTTGATGGCAAATTTCTCTGTTCTATATTGTTCTAGCAAACACCCTGAGTTGCTTCCTTGTACACAGCTGCATCTGGTAAGACTGGACCCCAACATACTTGGGGAAATGGCTCGGAAGATGATGATATGCTCTAGCAAAAGCGCAGAGTTGCGTTGACTCGTTGAAACAATTTTGGCAGGACCTCACTATAACAGTTCTAAAGTTTCTCCAATTCCAGGTAATCTCCCATCATGGCGTATCCGAACCAACTGCAGCCGCCGCCGCCGCAGACCATGGGCTCCACCAACACGGTGTTCATCACGGAGACACGCTTCGACCCCTCTTACTTGAAGACTGTCCCCGGGATTCTTAAGGCTATTGTTATTGTAAGTACTTTCTAAACTATTACTTTACAATATCTCGAAGCAACTCTCCCTCGCCGGAAGAGCGGACGGAAGCTAGTTTCTTTCCTAAGGATACAAAATGGATGTTCTCCAGGAAGTTTAGTTCAAAATTACAAGACAGGATCCTATCACTTCTGCAAATCATATCAGTTTTCTGGGTAACTTGATGACTAACATATGACTAACGCTGAAGTATAGTATCGTCAGGACATCTGGACATTTTATGTGATTCCCTACTAATCTACCTTGAGTAATGCTTCCGGTCAGCGTCTTGAAGAGATAACACTAAGTATTTGCTTACTCATCTACTTCTACTTACAAAACCATGTTCAGTTCTTCGAATGCGCTAATCTCAGTGTTAGATAGCCCATATATCGAGGAAGACTATCGGGAACCAACGCTACCTTTTTTCCGACTGCGTGGTGTAGTTCCCACAGAAACCGCTGGCGGAAGCCAGTACTTGTCTCATAAACTAAGTAACTTCCTCTCAGATAATACCTACAGCAAAACTATTGCGCATATACCTACTGGAATCTAACAGCAATCATTAAAATTGTAGTCACAATATTCTACAACGTAGAATGCTTTCGTCAAGCATTACCTACATATTAACCTTTATGGCTCGTGATTAGCACCGAACAAAACAAATAATGGCTTGTTACGTCAGTTCGTCATTATTTACGCATTACTAACAGGTGACTAATCGCTGAGGCCATTGTGATAACGAGATACACCTGGCGGGTGGCCAGGGGACGGTCTTTGCTCCGAGATAACGTACGAAGGAATTTCTAATAATATAGGAATTGGCTAATCTCCTTGAGCAGCCACCGTGCCCGATATGATCGGCTGTGAAGACATAAATATGGGAAGAAGATAGTACGCAAAAGATTCAGCAATACAGTCAATCGGGTTGCGCTAATCATGGGTGAATTACCGATACGCAGATCGGTGACATTCTCTAGCTTGAATGTCGTTATCAATGTCTATCTGACAATCGTCGCCGAGCCTTTAGCTTTTGTACCTACCTTTTTTGCATGTTAGTATTATAGAATCACCAAAAACGCCGATAGATAATACATAGATGAGATCACATTACATAGGTGAATAGGGACAAGTGAGCTACTGCTATGAAGGTCTGTGCACTGCCCTTAGCTCCCTGCTAATCAGTAGACAGGTTTTACATGCAGCTGTCCATCTCCCTAATTAAATAGCGACACAAGGAGGACAATTAAAATGCCAGGTGGAACCAGCTCTTTGTTGCAAACTAAAGGACATGTTAAACTCACCTCACACTCATACATTTTCTAAGATGCCAATAATAAAGCTACTGTATCGAATTAAGTCTTGAACTAATAGTTTTGTAGGAGTCATAATGTGTTCGTGGCCAGAGTAACTGACAGGTTTGCAATACGATCATTTGTTCAGCGTTCAATTACCATGTACTGTATAATTCACATAGAAAGAAAAGTACATCATTATCGGTAGCAAAGGCCTTATTTTCAAATGCTTCACAAATTACAACTCCTATTACAACTCATGGGAATATGAGTAGGGAAAGTGGAATAGGGTAATTAGCACTTATTATAATTGGATACCGTCCATTGAACTAAAGCATTCTTTACTAGCTGTGCCCTGCTGTGTCCTTTCTTGGTCTCTAGACGAGTTCAAATCGGTTCAAGAGATTTGGCGTGAAAGCCAGATAGGCAGAGAGACTTAACGTTCAACTTTATAATATTAGTGTGATAGTTATGTTTCAGTCCCTTTATTTATGTAGCACTATTCTTTCAGCTATTCAACTTAATCGGGTTTATCTGCATCCAATCGTCCGCGTTCTGGTCAAACGGCCGAGGGGTGTACTTCAACATAGTGGCGCACCTAGGTCTCTGGTTCTCCGGCATCCTGCTGGTGCTGTACCTGTTCCACGTGGTGGAGAAGTACCACAACATCAAGTGGTTGAAGATCGAGATGGTGGCGTATATTGTGATGGTGTTCCTGTATCTCATCGCGTCTACGATCGTCGTGGCATTTGGGGCTGCTGCCTACTCCGCTGCTGGGGTGAGTTGCTTCTTTTTGGTAAAGTTTTTTCTGCATCATCATGTTAGTTAAGACGTTACTATAGTTGGCCTTCTGTTAAAATGTAATAAAGGGAAGTCTAAGGTATCTGTGGAGATCAAAGGGGCGTCCTATGGCTGAGATGATGATGATGATGATGATGATGAAGGTTCAGACATGTAGGGATACGATTTGGAGATTTCCGGGGAGCAATAAAGGACATTCCTTAACGATTTCTTAAAGAAAGTGGGTGCACCAGACATATACCGTCTTACCACAAAAACTTTTTAACGTCAGTTTGACTTGTCTAAAAAAATGTCAAATTATGACGTTGACATATGGTTCATTTTGGAGCCACATTTTTTTTAGACAAGTGTAAAACAGTGGTTAAAGTTTTTGTAGTAAGGCCAATTGACGCTAACAAATTATTATGGCGCTCACAACTGTTGTGCAATTGTTCTTTACAAGACAAACAATAGTAGTAGAATCTATTGTAGTTACAGATGCACAGCTGTCAATATACCATCGAAAACAAAAGGTGCCGCCTTTGTAATAACGCGGCCGTACGTGACCGACCTACTCAATATCTATACATATAATAAATCTGTAGAAAAGTAATTTTTGTACATTGAAGAAATTGACAAAAAAAATAGCCAGCATGTTAAAGGATAACTAACAGAACCCATTTCCATCATTTTTGTCATTTTTGTCTGTTTGTCTGTTTATCTGTTTGTTTGTTCGGGATTCACGTAAAATCTACGAATTAAATGCAGACAATGCTTATATACAAAAATTCTACGTAACTTGGGGTATTACTTAGTTTTTGTTTAATCGAAATCGATTCACTCTATCAAAAGATATGATTAATTTTGTGAATTCAAGATGTAAAATATTACGACACGCAATCTATTTGTCAAAACTGTACATTTGAATGTTGTACTTATATTAGTTGATCGGCCTATTATTAATCTTTACACAGAAAATCACACCTTTATAAGTAACTTCGGAAGAAAAAAAAAATATGAAAATTTTGTTTAGCCAAGGTTAAAGTAGCTCCATCTGTGCTAAATCTGTGGTAAATAAAATACATCAAATTTGTCAAAGGAGCGAGGTGGTAAATGACAATATTACCATACATTCTTTATAGAGGACTATTATTTCAACAGATGGAGTTGTGTATTTTCCGTATTTCACCATATTTTAACACGTAGTGTAATTTTTCGATAGACATTTCAATAGTGTTTGTCAGTTTGCCGTGCCACATCAAAATTCAACTATAATTATTACCTTGATGAAAAGAAAATTAATAGTTCTCAGCCAAATTTAAAACGGTGCCATCTAAATTATTTTTTGAACATTATGTCAAAAATGATGACTTTAGTGGAACAATTAATTATCATTTAAAGTTACAGATGGAGTTCATATCAGGATTTTTTCATAAACATAGTTTAGCTTATCTTCCACTAATGTGGTGGCCTTAAAACAAATTACTTTGAGTGAGTAGTATTAAGTAGACCTTAATTATTTTTTCTGGTGCAAAATATGTAAACTTAATCCTAGAAGAAATGAGGATCTATCTCTCGCAAGCGCTGCTAAGCGTGAGGAAGGTAATGTAGGATTCTGTAGCTTTAAAAACAAGCCCAGATACAAAGTGCAGATAAGAAATGGGAGCTCTCTCTATTTAATACCATACACACGTAAAATGCTTTATGCGTCTGAAAACGTACAAATTACGCGCCGCATACCAGAGACATGCTTACTTTCAACTTCTGATCGCAAATACACTGTTCACGATTACGAACAGTCTCAGTAAGACCCGAGCCAAGTCTAAAAACCCTAAAAAACACCTTTTATATAAAACTACGTTTGATGTCATTTAATCACAAAGACAGAATTGTTCTCTGTTGCAAATCCTATCCACCTATATCCTATCCTAATCCAGAATGCATTGCAGGTGTGCATTGCACAAAAACCAATGGTATCCTATTCGAGAAGTCAAAAGAGTTGATCTGCCAACGTCAGCTTCTGCGCTAAGCAAGTGTTCTTAATAGTACCATCAGAATTACATTCATCGTTGAATGAGGTGAATAAATTTTCAGAAACCACAACAACAGTAGGAGCCAAAGCGTATTATCGCTTCATAGAGCTCTGATTGGCCCCAGGTGACCAAGTCAGGTCTGATTTGTTCGTTCATCAGATCTTTGAAAGTGTTTCGGTGGATACTTACTGTCGTCCTGTTTACGTGTGACACAAAATATGGTATATAAACGTCCTCCGCTAGAGCGAAATTTTCCCGGTGTGCGGTAGTGACGCACAGTATGCAACACTTATGTTTCTTTTGATTTGCTGGCTCCACCAAGAAATGACAAATTGCGAGCGTACATTCTGAAAATCTTGGCAAAACTACAGGTTTCAAGTACGAACACATGAAGTGGACTCTCACAGATACGTACATTTTGCCTATTCGTGAACTAATGCAAACATTTCGGTGGAGTCCCGGCTTAGGCCTCCCCCACATTAGGCGTGCGCGATCCTCGGGCGTGTGAGTAGCGCGGGCGCCGCGCGTGCGTCGCGAGCGCGTTGCGTGAGCGTCGCGTTTTGCTGCCCTGCAGCATTTGCAGCGCGCTCGCGGCGCGCACGCGCCGCTCTCCTTGACGTTTAACTGCTAAGGCGTTTAGCGGGCGGCGGGGATAGCAGGCGAAGGGGTAAGAACGCAACTCGAGCGCCGCGTGCTCGCCGCGAGCGCGTCGCTTGCACTCTTCACACATGCCGCAGGGCAGCAAAACGCGACGTTCACGCAGCGCGCTCGCGACGTCCGCGCTACTCACACGCCCGAAGATCGCGCACGCCTAATGTGTGGTCAGCCTTACCATGAGTAAGTGAAACTATCCTACCCTATGCGCCTGCTGATGATGATGACTCATTTTATCATCCATCCAGCTATTCCCCAACTATGTTGGTGTTGGCTTCCAGTCACCGAATCTGTTTGAGTACCAATATTTTGCTTGGAGCGACTACCTATCTACCTATCTTTAATCCAGTCAACTACACAAGACGATATCCATGGTAAGACTGACAGACTTTCTGGCTTCTGATTAGTCGCAGCAGCTGCAGAAAATGTACAAATGACAGCTTTGTCAGACTCAAAGCATGTAGACATATATTTATTTGATTATAGCTGTTTCCTGTGAAAATTACTTACGCACCATATACGTAATAATTTTCCAAATTGGCTGAACAACGTCACAAACTTTACTTCTTTTGTTTAGATAAATGGTCACATCCACAACACAACCTTGATCAATGAATCTATGCGACTGCTAAGTGCTAATCCTAATTATACTGTCACGTGAAAGAATGCACCTACGGGATAAGTAGTATTTTGACGATTCTATATTGCCCACGCAGACGAAGTTGCGGGCAACAGCTAGTCTATAAATATGTTTATGAGCTTAACTATTGCGTTAGTTGTTTTACTATCAATTAAAAGCTTGGAATGAGGTAAATAGTTATGTTTAGTAAGGGTTTTTTTTGTCTTTATCGTTCTATGTGGTCTGAGTAATGAGTATGGTTATGGTGTTATCGTTCCTTTTACAACATTAATTAGGTAGGTACCAGTGGCGAAGGGTGGTTTAATGAAATAGGGAAGCCGCAGCAAAAAAAAAACTGGGGGGGGGAGTACTCAGGGATGGGGGGGGGAGAGGTAATGGAGGTAATTTCTCAGTCCACCTTTTAGCACTGACTGAGAGACTGACCGTCTTACCACAAAAACTTTTAAACGTCAGTTTATGCCTTGTCTAAAAAAATGTCAAATTATGACGTTGACATATGGTTCATTTTGCAGCCAAAATTTTATTAGACAAGTGTAAAACAGGGTTTAAAGTTTTTGTAGTAAGGCCCTGATAGTTTAAACATGTTTTCTCGAGGAATTCGGCAGATTATTAATATCTATAAAACTTTATTATCTTTAGTTAGGTATATTAACTAGGTACTAGAATCTGAGAAAACTTGGCACTAGAAACAATACATTTTAAGTATTTAATTTACAACGGCCTGTTAGCCATTGATATTTATCGTAGGTATTTATCCGTCAGGACGTTAGTTATTTTAATATAGACGTAATATTGGTAGGTAATTCACCCGAGCGGCGTGCCCGAGTTTTATAACACGTTTTTATTCTCAAAACTTAACCTTGAAAAATAAGTTCCTTCCTAAAGTAAACAATCTGTCGGATCGGAAAACAGTCTAATGCGATAAATGCTATAGGTACATTAAAAAGAAACCTGATGCCAACTGTCTACGTATCAAAATACATCATTTCAAGTAGATATCTCTATTTTCACTAGGTACACACACTGTAGTACTGTACTTGTACTGAGTACCAGGTCACACAGTGCGATCGCGGGAATTAGTAGGGAGTAATGATACTGCCAACTATTTAATCAAAGTTATCAAAATTATATACTTGGTGAATTCATAAAAATAAATAAATTCCCAACTAGGGTCATTAAATCGCGGAGAATCTTAACACCGCGATTCAGGATTTGCATAAAAATGCACAACGCCATCTATGTTGACATAATGTAACTAAAACACACACACGAACTATGTTATTTCCAAATGATACACACACTAATAAATTCAATTAAGTAATACAAAGAACAAATTGATAATGGTATTATCTAAAACAAAATAAGAACAATGAGAGTGAATTTGTCTGATTTGTTTGTTTACATATTTGAGAAAGCGCTGTCACTCGCGCGTAGACAGATATAGCTACTCTACTCTTGACGCGTTCTTTCTCGTTCACTCGCGAGTTTTGATTGGTGGAAGCCGCTCCGTGAGCCGGCTTACCGCTCGCCCTTATTTTGCGAACATCGCGCGGCGCGGCGTGGATGACGTCACGCAAGCGTAGTTTTGTATGGAGGAGGAAGCCGCGGCTTATTTAGTAGGAGCAAAATGTTTCAAGTAATTTATAGACAATTTTTTTTACGGTGGTAGGCGTTTTGTTATACCTACATATTTAAATTGTGTGGTTTAAATGATTATATTAATTATACCTATACCTATATTATAACTTATACCTATGCTTCTTTCTTGAAATTCGAAAGGGAAGCCGATGGGAATCGGCTTATAAGGACGCCTCGCCACTGGTAGGTACCGTAGGACGTAGGAATTTGATTAATTAACTTCTGGTAAGACTACCACAGGGAAAGATGGAAGGCTATGGGGTAAGCCTTTGCCTAGCAGTGAGACAGCATAGGCTAAATAAACAAAAAGGATTTCCACAAAATATTATGTAAGATCGCAGAAAAATTGCCAACCAGGCCAAGATTTCTGCGTCTCTAGAGATGAAAAGATAAATAGATGTTAAGAGCAAGGCACTCCTTAAGACTGTCCTTAGCACACTTTGCTGTCATCTACGGTCCCATCTAAGGTTCCCAAGCGTGACATCAAGCCATGCGCGTTTATTGCTTCAGTTTACGACTTCTAAACATTTATAGCGTCCATTACGGAAAGTCAGTCACTTATTATATGTGGGACGTGTTCATTAAAGCAAACTACATAAAGTTTCTCTGTCTATACAATGGGCGACGATCGCAAACGAATATCAACAAGGCGTACATGATTGGTATTCCATGCGGACTTATTAGAAAATATTTAAAGTGTATCGAATGAACCACTTCGCATTCCGTACAGTGGTTCAATCGTTCAGTTTCTATGTCCTAGATTGCGGATAGGCTGGAATAGGATATGGCTGGATCGTGCCCAGAGTCCTAGGCTAAACATGCCCTAATCGAATAGGTCCTACGTGGTAGGATAGGTATTCTAGCTTGCATAAAGGAAGTAAGAAGTGAAAAGTAATTATTGCTTAAAGGTCTATCATCAACTCTTTTTTGGTATTCCGATTAATATGACCTGTTAATAATATAGCATCGCTCAATCTCTTTCCAGTTCTTCGGCTACCTAGCAATGGTGCTATATGGAGGTGATGCATTCCTCAAGTACCAGGCCTTGAAGGCTGGCGAGTTAGCCCAGGGGCACAGAGTGCAAGCCAAGCAGACGCACGTCACCACGCCACCAGCGCTGCCCTAACACTGAGAAGTATAAAGAGGTAATCTAGAAATGAGGTTTTGTCTTTGAAGCTGGCTGGTAGGATGTGGAAGAAAATGAAAGAAGTTTGAATATGAATAGTACATTACACGGATATATTGTTGTGAAGATGTTTGCAGGAATGGACGGTGTAATGAAATGAGATTATTTTATCAGTGTCCGAAAATTACTTTGATGCGTTTTTTTTATATATTGGGACTGGAATCATTGAATGGAAATAACTTAAATGAATTGATTTTCAGAATAGAAAATTATTGCATCTCCTGTTTATCGAATATGGTCTTGTTAGCGATAACATTCAAAGTACTAAAATAGATCATATTTTTTTATTCCGTGTTAGATATAATGAGAACTAAACGCTGTCAACATCTCACAGATGTAGAAATGATAAAACCAGCACATTATTTTCTTCCAATGCAAAGAAAACTATAACGCCTAAGATATAAAGTTGAAAATTGTACGTACTGATTGAAAGATGATTGCATCACAGTTTATTTACAAAGACTAGTTGTAAGTATAGTTATTGTATTGTATTTAATTCCCACCAAGTTATGTTAGCCGCCCGGTTTCACTTCATCATCATCATCATCATCAGCCTATCGCAGTCCACTGCTGGACATAGGCCTCTCCAAGTGCACGCCACTGAGATCTATTTCACTTAGCTCATAATAATCATGTTTTGAATGATGTCTGCTATATGTTGATAAAGTGAGGCAGATAAGCGTTGATTCCCGCCCTAGTAACCCGAATATGTTATGCATTTGAGAGGATTTGTGCATTATTATTCGTTTAATAATGATAAGGGAATTTTACAACAGTATTTTATTATGAGTTGTCGTTGCGTAGTATAACTATGTATTTGTCATCACACTTATGCAATGAGTACCGTACGTACGTTGGATTTTAAACGTTTTGGGTATTTTAAACTGAAGAAAAAGTTGTCGAACTAAATCGTTTGACTGTGTAGTATTCACTAATAAATATTGATATTTATTACTGCAGGCAAAGCTCTTCAATTCGATGTTAAGTAATAAGCTCTATTGCTTGTAAAATAAAATACAAATTCTTAATAAGACCAATTACCCATTTGGTTTTCTCTGCATGAGATAAATTGTACCTTATGGTACTAGTGATGAAGTTCATTATTCAAGGGCAATCTAGAGGCGAATATACTAAGAAAATAACATTAGAAACCGGGCGTTTTTATGTTAGTGTTGCACAAGGGCCAGCCCCGGATCTAGGGGGGGGCAAGCCGGGGCCTGTGCCCCGGGCGGCAAATTCAGGGGGCGGCAAAATCAGGCGGCTGCCAAATTCACACTTCACAGACCAATGGATAACGTGTTGTAGGTTCAGAGTAGTAGATAGATGGATAACTCATCATTTATTTAACTTTGACCACGGAATAAATAATAGCACAAGTACAGCAATTTCATGGCCATATCAACTTGACCGATACCCTGCACCACTGCACGAACATTTATTATTCACGAGGCGAATTTTTAGCAAACTAAAAACTGATTAAAAATTATTTGCGATCATCTATGAGCCAGGAACGCTTATCGCATATATTTATTTTTATTTTAAATCCTACATCACAGATTACTGTAATGGTTAGGTACCTACAGCGCCATCTTAACCTATGGTGCAGGGTGTGCGCATGACCCGGGCGCCTTGCTCGGTCTCAGGGGCGCCATGGGACGCCCCACCACCAGGAAATTTCGATGAAATTACATTTCGATACTGACAAGCAAAGGACAATGCCAGGGTGTGGGCTCAAAGTTTGCCCAGCAGTGGGAGTAGTTTCAGCTGGTTCCATAGTGCACTCTGAACACGAAATCCAAATATTTTTAAAATCGGTCCCAGAGGTCCCGAGAAAAACCGGTTCAAATGGTCTCCATAGATAGTCACTTAACAAAGCCTGAGCCATTTGCCCAGTAGTGAAAGTGGTCGAAATAGGTTCTTTACTGCACTGTTAACACGTAATCCAAATATTTTGGAAATCGGTCCTAGAGGTCCCGAGAAAAACCGGTTCTAATGTCAAACTTGAACAGTCAATTTATAAAGCCCAAGCCATTTGCCCAGTAGTGGAAATTGTTAAAATAGGTTCCATAGTGCACTCTGAACACGAAATCCAAATATTTTTGAAATCGGTCCCAGAGGTCCCGAGAAAAACCGGTTCAAATGTTCTCCATAGATAGTCACTTAACAAAGCCTGAGCCATTTGCCCAGTAGTGGGAATGGTTAGAATAGGTTCTTTACTTCACTGTTATCACGAAATCCAAATATTTTTGAAATCGGTCCCAGAAGTCCCGAGAAAAACTGGTTCTAATGTCAAACTTGAACAGTCAATTAATAAAGCCCAAGCCATTTGCCCAGTAGTGGAAATTGTTAAAATAGGTTCCATAGTGCACTCTGAACACGAAATCCAAATATTTTTGAAATCGGTCCCAGAGGTCCCGAGAAAAACCGGTTCAAATGTTCTCCATAGATAGTCACTTAACAAAGCCTGAGCCATTTGCCCAGTAGTGAAAGTGGTCGAAATAGGTTCTTTGCTGCACTGTTAACACGAAATGCAAAATGTAGATAAAAAAGTACCAACATGCGCAATCTTTACGGATATGACGAGGGCTTTTGACTGTGTTGATCACGAAACCTTAATTAATAAACTTAGCGCAATAGGAATACGAGGAAACGTACTCAAACTTTTAAAATCCTATCTCAGCAACCGTAAGCAGCACACAGAAATCTCTAAAATATGCTTGAAATCAAAGCGTGAAAATAAATATTTGTCCAAAGAGAGAATTATTAGGTATGGCGTACCACAGGGTAGTGTGCTGGGACCATTATTATTTTTGATATACATTAATGACTTGCCACGCCACATTGAACATCCTATGGTTTTGTTTGCTGACGATAGCACCGCCTTGATTAAATGTATAAACAAAAATACTTATGAACATGACATAAATAGTGCTTTAAGGGACATTATACACTGGCTTGACCAAAACAATCTATTAATAAATATATCTAAAACTAATGTCATGCATTTTTATCAACGAATACTACCGGACATGTTACAATTAGAATATAACGAACAAAAAGTTGACCAAGTAACAGTTGCAAAATTCTTAGGCATAATTATAGACAGCCAATTAACTTGGAAGCCACATGCAGAAAACATATGCAATAAACTAAGCGTTGCAGCGTATATATTACTTAATCTAGCCAAAAAAGTGAGCATGACTACAAGGTTGACAGCATATCACGGTTTGGTCGCATCGGTACTAAGATTTGGCATCATATTTTGGGGAAATTGTAGCCTGAGAGAGCAGGTGTTCAAATCTCAGAAACGCTGTTTAAGGGCAATGTGTAATTTAAAAGTAACAGACAGCTGCGTACCTATGTTTAAGTCCCTAAAGATACTAACATTTCCATCATTATTTATCTTTGAAACTGCAGTTTTTGTAAAATCTAATATGCACCTATTTATTAAAGTATCTGATAACAGCACTAGGCCAATAAGGAAACAATATAAAAACAAGTTACATGTTATTAGATATGATACTGCCTTATTAAGGAAAAGTCTTTTATGTATGGGCCCAACAATATTTAACAAAATACCGGATAGGTTAAAAACAGAAACTATTGTACTGTTTAAAAAGAAATTGTTAGACTTATTAATTAATAAATGTTATTATTCAATTTGCGATTTTTTGACTGACAAGAACCTCAGCTAATTTGAAATAATAATGTATTCTTTAAATTTATAATAATTGTAAATGTAACAGTTAATTAATCTTGACATTAACTCTGTATCTGTTTTTTATTTTGACATATATTTTTTATTTTTTTTCATTTAATTTTATATTGACATTTTTAAACGCATGCAATCTGTAGACGAATGTATTAATACTATCATGATTATTGCCTAAATGTATGTTGATTACCTACTTAAACTGTTTGCATGCCTATTAAAGGTAGAAAATATAAGGAGCACTAAATCACTATGTAGAACAACTGTATCATGTACCTATTTTCTATGCAAATAAAGATCAAAAAAAAAAAAAAAAAAAAAAAAAAGAAATCCAAATATTTTGGCAATCGGTCCCAGAGGTCCCGAGAAAAACCGGTTCAAATGTTAAACTTGAACAGTCACTTTATAAAGCCCAAGCCATTTGCCCAGTAGTGGGAATGGTTAGAATAGGTTCTTTACTTCACTGTTGTCATGAAATCCAAATATTTTGGAAATCGGTCCCAGAGGTCCCGAGAAAAACCGGTTCAAATGTTAAACTTGAACAGTTACTTTATAAAGCCCAAGCCATTTGCCCAGTAGTGGGAATGGTTAGAATAGGTTCTTTACTTCACTCTTAAGACGGAATCCAAATATTTTTGAAATCGGTCCCAGAGGTCCCGAGAAAACCCGGTTCTAATGTCCAACTTGAACAGTCAGTTTATGAAGCCCAAGCCATTTGCCCAGTAGTGGGAATGGTTAAAATAGGTTTTTTACTTCACTCTTAAGACGGAATCCAAATATTTTTGAAATATGTCCCAGAGGTCCCGAGAAAAACCAGTTCTAATGTTAGCCAGCCATTGTTAGCAAGCCATTTTAAGCAGCCACAAACCTAACAACCTCTTTTCTTGAAATAACATTCAGATAGATAGTGGTTTCACTGTTAACAGGATAAAAAAAAAAAACAGAAATAGACGTTTAAAGGTAATTGTTGTTTCTCTTGCTTTTCAGTCTCTATCTACCACAATCAGTCCTAAGTTCGAGTAGCGTCATGCAATTAATATCCTTAATGGCAATGGAAAAATCTTATCAAGACGAATAAAATAAGCTCAAACACGAGGTAGTAAATAGATACCGTTGAGGAGTTCCCTCGTCTCACTGTCGTCTCCATCGTCAGGTCAGGTCTTAACCTCCACAGTTTTGTGGTGTCGGAGACATATACCCGAATTACAAGTTTTTATTCGATATGTGTTCCATAATGTTTTAAGGTTTCTATCACCAGACCCTGGACCCTGGAACTATAAGTCGGTAAAAAAAAATCTCGTTCAATACCTCGTATTTGTCGATTAATATTATAATGCATTTCAATTAAAGTAATAAAAGTGGAATAGTTAAGTGTTCGTAAGCATATTTTTCGTAGTATTGAATAAGAGTCAAACCAGTTTTTCTCAGCACTCCTGGGATAGATTTCGAAATATTTCGGTCTGGGACCTATTATAAGCCTATAGAACATAATACACTATGCAGTTACTGTGGGCAACTCTTGAGCCCAACTTCCATACAAAGAATAGCATTGTCCTTTCTAAAAAAGTCGCCTTCGCTTTGTTTGATTGATCATTTTGATTATTTTTTATTTTTAACATCCTCCAACTAAGTGAAAAAATTCTTGCTCGGTACGCTCGCGGCTAAATGACAACGCGGCTGTTTTTCTGATTGTTTATTATTTTTATTGACTCGGTCGTTGGTCATTGATTCAGTCTCTAATCACGTTTTCTTTTTATTTGTACATAATTCCCAGTTTAATTTGTGAGTCTTCAAACAAATAATTTAAAAAAATTCGCGCTCGCTACGCTCGCGGCTACTTGTTGCTTTGCAATGTCCTTTATCAGGTACTTTTGTGTCGCGGGCTCAAAAAATTTCGCGCTCGCTTCGCTCGCGCAATATTATACATGCATTGCCTCAATGACTTCATAAGTCAAGTCCACACTGCCTTAACTTTTATAAGTCAAATGCAGTAGCGGCATAAGCGGGGGGCGGAGGGGGCGGTCCGCCCCGGGTACCACATCTCGGGGGGTGCCATCTTGGTCGACACATATCTGCATGACCAGGATGGCGCGGGCAGAAGGGACAAGTCACATTCTTATCTGCGAAGCCTAGGTTCACTACCATTTACTGTTTCATTTTATTTATATTCAAATTTTAAACAAAACTACGACAGAGCATGCGCGAGACATCGAGGCGGTCACCACTCTCAGTCAGACTGTCACCCCTCTCTTATATGTTTGCTTTATCTGATTACTTAAATTAATTCCTCAAAGTTAGAAAAAAAAATCCGCTCGCTTCGCTCGCGGTTCTTTCTTATTTCTATTTTGTTCTGCCCTTGCTTTTTGAGTACTCAATCTAACAAAAATTTAAAGCACCGAAGTAGCAAAAACAACTGTCGCTCGCTTCAGTCACGGTTTCTTTTTATTTGTGCCTAATTCAGAGTTAAATTACAGTCCTCAAAAGTAACAATTAGAAAAATTCACTTTACAGTGGTTATTTTTAAGTTTTTTAGGCGCTATTTGTAAGCGGAGGTGGAAGACTTTGGTATCTCGCAGCTGCCTCACTTTCCGGTGTTTTTTTTTTCAAACTTGTTTGAGTACTTTTGTGTTCCAAAACTCAAAAATTTCGCACTCGCTATGCTCGCGGATTCATTTACCGTTTTTTTTTTTAACTTGCTATTTTGTGTCCTACATCTCGAACATTTCTGGGGCTCACTGTAGGTTTTTTTTTACTACGTAATTATATTCTGTCGTTTTTTTTTTTGGGGAGGTGGGGGATGCTCGATAAGTAGTCCGCCCCGGGTGCCACCCGATGCTACGCCGCCACTGGTCAAATGTAGTAAAAAATATATATTTATGGAGTCCTCAAAAACAAAAAAGTTTGCTTGCTGCTTGTTACAGCGCTTTTTTAAACTAATTAACTTTTTGTGTCCCAAATTAAAAAATTTGCGCGCTCGCTTCGCTCGCGCTGCTTTTTACAATTACATCATTCTGTCTCGACTTTCATAACTTAGACCGCCAACAGTTAGAGCCTACAATGAATTGGACAAATTTTTTGAAGTCCTTTACCTACCAAATAGTGCACTTCATTCGAACGTTTTTATTTATATTCCTTGTAACTACTCTAAGTACTTCAATACATAGATGGCGCTTGGGTGATGATTGCAACCAGGCGCTACATGAGCTAGAGACGACCCTGCCTGCCTACATATTGATAGCTAAAATTATATGGATGATAAAGGTGAAAATAAACATAAGTAGGTAGGCGGGGCGGCATTTTGCAAATTTTGCCCCGTCTAAAAAAAATTGAAGATCCGGGGCTGACAAGGGCTTCAAATACCTCAATGTGTACTTATTCATATTTTTGTTACTTGTTTTTGAACATTTTTAGAGTCAATCATTTCGCATCTAATTAATATTTAAAAGTGTAAAAATTAATTGACTGACTAAATAATGTTCAAAAATAAATCTATATTGTTTTATAGTTATTATTAAATACTTAATTATATTATACACCTAATATATTCTTAAGCATTTTTGTGATAATATTGTAGTAAGCGCTAACTTATTTTAATCGTGTTTATAAACTTATTACTGTAAATAGTTATCAAACTTTTATATACTTTTAAGAAATCTATTTCCATTTTTATTATACCTTCTGCGCATTTTTTCGCATTAAATTAAAAGACTATTTAGTGTTTATTTTAAATACGTTTATTGAATAACGATTACGCTCGATACATAAGCGACTAAACGGCTAGTCAATCCGATCGTCACGATGTCCCGTGGGCAACTGCCTCCCTCCGCCGCCGCCCGCGAGCGCGCGCGCCTGGCGCGAACATCCCTGCGCGCGGGAGGGGTGTGTTGCCGCGAAACAGTCACGGCTCTCTCTCTCTCAGTCGGCCGTCCTGATACTGCTGGGCGTCCCGGACAGCTCCTTCTTCGACGAGTAAACCGAACCTCTTAAGGTTCATTACTTGAAGACTATCTCTTAAGATATAATAACATTGGACTTCTTAAAGTCCAATAACACCGCCTCTTAAGGCTTACCTCTATCTTAATAGAGAGTGTGAACTGCCAAATAACATCAGGGTCCGCCTCTTAAGGCCTACCAATGAATAAGCGATCCACGCATAACCAATTAAGTCCATGCCCTTCGTTCATTCAATCAAATCGGTATTCAAGACCTCTGAAGGTCAATAAAGGTCCACCTCTTAAGGTCTACAAGACTTCTGAAGGTCAATAAAGGTCCACCTCCTTAGGTCTACAAGACCTCTGAAGGTCAATAAAGGTTCACCTCTTAAGGCTACAAGACCTCTGAAGGTCAATAAAGGTTCACCTCTTAAGGTCTACAAGCGCTCCGCTCACCATATGAGTCTTTTTCGATAGATCAAGCATCGACTAGACTCTCTCGACCTCTAAAAGTCTGATGGTCCGCCTCTTAAGGCCTTCAACTGCTCTAACGGCCCACCCATCTCATATGGATCTACGTTCAGCAGTTCGGTTCACACTTACTACATGTAAGGTATCCCCGACAGTCATGGTCCGCTTCACAGGCCTTCATGATTCACCCTCTTAAGGTTAGCATGCATGCAATTTAGGGTTCAATATAATGAGCGTCTCATGCTCCCATCACTGTGTCAAACACAGTCCATAATAAGTGCCTTCTCAAAAGTACAGAGATCTCCACCACTCGTTGATAAATAAGACAAATTATTCAGGTTATAAACAATATACTTAAAAATTACAGTGTGAATGCAAAGGTATCATGGCACTTATATAACTAAACTATAACTAGTATAGTTAGTCTAACTCTTACAGTTTATCAATACAATGAGATCAAAATGAAA
This sequence comes from Helicoverpa zea x Helicoverpa armigera, assembly GCA_033682625.1. Taxonomy (NCBI): domain Eukaryota; kingdom Metazoa; phylum Arthropoda; class Insecta; order Lepidoptera; family Noctuidae; genus Helicoverpa; species Helicoverpa zea x Helicoverpa armigera. Next base: position 14,205,350 of record JAWIIS010000020.1, read on the forward strand.
TAAAATTTCCTTGACAAGATGCCACGTTATCCATTTAAATAAGATATTAATTATTCAGTTCTTAATCTGAATATATAACTAAACTATAACTAGTATAGTTAGTCTAACTCTTACAGTTTATCAATACAATGAGATCAAAATGAAATAAAATTTCCTTGACAAGATGCCACGTTATCCATTTAAATAAGATATTAATTATTCAGTTCTTAATCTGAATATATAACTAAACTATAACTAGTATAGTTAGTCTAACTCTTACAGTTTATCAATACAATGAGATCAAAATGAAATAAAATTTCCTTGACAAGATGTCAAGTTATCCATTTAAATAAGACATTAATTATTCAGTTCTTAATCTGAATAAGTCTCATTTTCTTCTAATACTAATTAAAAAAAACAAAACAAATAACAAACAATAATTCAGTTCCTAATCTGAATCAGTATCGGACATACAATGGAACGGCTTCAGTTTATCCCGAGCCAGTACATTCTCGTATGAACGGCCAGTTTTATTGCTAGCCTTTACAACATATCTGTCATGCGGAAGAACTTTGGTCACAACAAACGGTCCATCATATCGTGGCACTAGCTTGCCACTTCTAAGGCCCTTTCTAAATACCCTTCTCTGCACTAGAACCAGCTGACCAACATTAAAAGGTGCCTCGATACGTCGTTTACGATCGAAATTCACCTTCGACTGCTGAGCAGCAGTTTGCATTCTAGTAGTAGCAGCCTCCCGTAGGTTTTTAAAACAGCCTGACCTAACAGGTGTAACCAAATCTCCGGATAAACGAGGCCGGAATCCGTACAGCAGTTCTAACGGCGACTTCCCCGTCGTATTATTAATGTTCGAGTTCAATCCTAATTGAACTTTAGGTAAGTACATTTCCCAATTATTTTGGTCATCACCGACATAAGCCACGAGTGCATCAAGTATTGTACGATTATATCGCTCAATTTGACCGTTGGCCCTAGGGCTCGCCACGGCGTTCATTATATGTTTTATTTGGCGCTCAGTACAATACTTCTTGAACTCGTGACAATCAAAAGCTTTTCCACGATCACTAATAATTCTGTTTGGCAAGCCAAACGTTTTTATAAACAGATCTAGTGTTTTAAGAACATTAGCACAACTAGTATCTCGCACTGCCTCAATCCATATAAACTTAGTAAATGAATCTATGATAGCGAAAATATACATCTTCCCAGAGGGACTCTTGCAAAAAGGACCGAGGTGGTCGACATGTACCGTGTGAAAAGGCACTGGCACCTTTTCAATTGGATGCAATAAACCAACAAGTCGACCCGTAGGCTTCTTAGCGTATTGACACGAAATACAGCTGCGTACGTATTTTTGAATAAAGCGACGCATATTACCAAACCAATACTTGCTCTTAATTGCGTCGTAAGTTTTATTAAAATTGACATGACCATTACCATCATGGAAAGTTTGCACAAGGGACCAACGGCATTGTTTTGGAACTACAACCTTGAGATTATTATTATTCATCTTTCTAAATAAAACTCCCTTTTCAACTGTGTAGTCCGCAGCCAATCCTTTCGAGTTACCGTTCGCTAATTCGTCGTCTAATTGCCTAATAACCGCGCGTATGGAGTCATCATCGTGTTGTAAACTTTCAATAAGATCAGTTTCTACACAACGTAATATACTCTCGACGGGATTTCGACTCAGCGCGTCTGCGTGACACATCGACTTCCCGGCGCGATATTCTACCTCAAAGTCGTAGCCTTGCACCTCCAGCCACCATCTCGCGATGCGTGGGTTTAAATCACGCTTCGACCATGTCCAGCGTAGAGCGTTACAGTCAGTTACTAGGGTGAACTTAACGCCACTTACGTACACCCTAAACTTCTGTAAGCTCATAACCACGGCCATGGTCTCAAGCTCGAAACTATGGTAATTTTGTTCAGTGACTGTAGTTTGTCGACTAGCATACGCGACAGGTTTCCACGCACCATCCGGTTGCTTTTGGAGCAGGATACCGCCTAGACCAACCTTAGACGCGTCGGTATGTATCTGTGTCTCATGATCCGGGTTAAACAAAGCCAATACAGGCCGGCTAATAAGTATAGCTTTTAGTTTATCGAACGCCCCCTGCTGTTCATCACCCCAGACCCAGGGTTGATCTTTTTTTGTTAATAAAGTGATGGGTCGGGCAATTATCGCGAAACCTTTAACATACTTCCTAAAATAGTTAGCCAAGCCCATAAACTGCCTACACTGATGTACATTAGTAGGTATGGGAAAATCACGTACAGCATTAATTTTATGTTGCGCCGGCTTAACTTCACCCTTGCTGACTTCGTGTCCCAAGTATTCAATTCGTGGGACTAAAAACGAACATTTATCGATTCTGAGTTTCATGTTTGCTTCACGTATTCTTTCTAACACGGCCCTCAAACGGGTCAACGCCTCACGATAATCGTCACTATATACCAGTATATCATCTAGGTATGCTGTGGCGCACTCAAACTTTAACGGACCTAATATGTCATCAATAGCTCGCTGAAAGACAGCAGGTGCATTCACAAGTCCGAAGCTCATACGTGTGTATTGATAATGCCCGTCGGGCGTAACAAAAGCTGTATATTGCTTACTGTCATCTTCCATTTGTATACAAAAATATGCAGACAAAACATCGAGACATGAGAATACACGCTGCTTCGCTAGTCTATCAAGCTGATCCTGTATAAGCGGCATAGGGTAACGCTCTTTTTTAGTTATTTTATTTAATGCCCGGTAGTCGACGCACATACGTTTTTCGCCAGTCTTTTTAGGGACTAAAAGTACAGGGCTGGCGTAAGGTGAGTTAGAAGGCTCTATAATTCCCTTCTCTAATAAATCTAGTACAATAGTTCGTACGTGTTCACGGTCCGCAATCGACATTCGGTAGGGTCGGTAATAAATTGGTTTAGTATCTGTAAGTTCTATTTTCATTTTTACAGCGCATTTACCTATTGTTTGACCACAGTCAGAAAAGCAATCAGAAAAATCATTTAGTAAACATTCAAGTTCTAACTTAACCGAAGGTTCCAACTCCGTTCCGACTTCATACCCACACTGTGCGTCGCGGACTGTTATTGCACGTACCACACACTCACTGCTAGGTAAGTTAATAACATCCGATCCTAAATTAATCATTTTAACACAGACCCGGCCGTCACGGACCTGCGCGTTATGTTTAGGTACAACAAATTCGGATCGGGGCTTCAAGTGTTCCGATTCCGGTATCATAATAGTTCCGTCAAAATCCGGACAAGCCAAAACTATTTTATTTACACCAGGTGAAAGCTGCAGGTCCTCCGGTGTATGTAACCGAACACGCTCGGCATCCTCAGAAATGTCCGGTAAGTCCGATAGGTAATTTGCGTTATATATCCTTAATGACGTGGGAGTCTTTATAACGTAAACATCAGGATAGTCAGTAAATGGTTGACCAATAATAATGCCTATATCCTGCGCCCTATCAGGCACTAAGTAAGCTTTAACACCTTCGCACGTAGCCTCATCGGCCGTAATGGTAACTATTGTTTCCGCGAGAGGTTTAATTTGCGACCCCCCGAACCCTTTTATGACACTATCACTCGACACATTCTGTAAATCTAATCTCAGCTGTTTTGCTAGAGACTCTATTATCGTAATGCAAGAACTCCCGAAATCAATAAAAGCCTCAGCATTACACCCGTTAACGGTAACCATCATGTAATATTTGGCACTTGAATCGGATGAATTTTTAATAACATTTACCTTTTGCGTATTGTTCGACGTACTTGCATTACGACTTTTCAATTTCAAACACTCGTCCTTAATGTGCCCTAACTTATTGCAATAAGAGCACTTTCTTATTTTACGAAAACAATTATTTTCACTATGTCCCTTCTTACTACAATAGGAACATACCGTATCTAAATAGGTATTTTTGTCGCGAGTTTTGTAGGTACAACGCGCAGCGACGTGTCCGCGTCGCTTACATACTCTGCATTTTATCCGATCTTGCGTATTATTATTGATAACGGAGTGTACACTTTGTTTTGAACTCACTGAAATCTTTGTATTGGTTTGCAATGACGATAGGTAGTTTAACAAAGCGCTGGGGTCGCGGCAACCCGCGGAAACCGCGCCAATTTCAATGAGTTCACTACCAATTGTACCTACAATTGCCTCCGTAATCAACGACGGCGCAAGTCCGCACGCGTTGCCTAACGCTAACTTATCATAATAGAATTGAATAAAATCCATTTCGGGCGATCGAATGACATTCACTAAATCCCGTAACATGTTTAGTTTACTCTTATGGGATGGGAAAGCTGTAAGTAATTTAGCCTTAAAGTCCGTCCACGAGAGATTAAATTCTTGTAGTTGGTCGTACCAGCGACGGGCATAGCCTTTTAATTTAGAGGAACAATTAAAAACTAAAGTTTTCTCATCCCATCCGTACATTTGAGATATGCCCTCGACTTTACGAAGCCAGATCTCCATTGTAATTAACGATGTTTTCGGATCAAAGTCAGGTATTGGGTCACTTCGCCCCACATAGCGTAAATTATTAAAATTATGAGCTACATACGCTAAATCCAGCGATGGTGCGACAGCTACAGTGGCGTTCGGCGCATGCGCGCGCTGCCCGACGCCCGCGGCTTCTTGCGCAGACGACATGGCGGCTGACTGATTTATGGTGTTTGATTGTGGCGTAGGTGGGAAACCCGACGGGTTCGAAGTAGGCTGAAGAAACTGGTTGGGAAACGGGGATGCCTCACAATGTACGCTTGAAGCGCGCGGCAATGGGCGGCCCGCGCCCAATGCTACCAACGGCGCGGGGTCGCACAATGGCGGCGCGGCGTCGCTCGATGGAGGCGCGGACGCCCCGACAGCCCCGCTTCGCCGGATCACGGTCGGCGCCGAAGCAACCGCAGGCACCGACGTCACCTCTGGGTAGGGCAGCGGAGGTGTTGTGATCCCATCGTCGTCGGTATCACCACTCGTTGGCGGTGGTGCTGCATTTCCTTCCAGCGGCGACGCCGACATCGGTGCAGCAATGTATCTTTCCAGCAACGACACCCGCTTCAGCAAACGACGGTTTTCCATCTCGGCCAAAAGCCGACGTCGCAACTTACACTCTCGTTTTTCTTTTTTACTTTTATGCGAACCCATAGTAAACACAGCACTTTATACAACACAACACAACACAGCACAATAATCTCGTCCCACTACTGAGTTAAAAGACTATTTAGTGTTTATTTTAAATACGTTTATTGAATAACGATTACGCTCGATACATAAGCGACTAAACGGCTAGTCAATCCGATCGTCACGATGTCCCGTGGGCAACTGCCTCCCTCCGCCGCCGCCCGCGAGCGCGCGCGCCTGGCGCGAACATCCCTGCGCGCGGGAGGGGTGTGTTGCCGCGAAACAGTCACGGCTCTCTCTCTCTCAAAATGTTGCGACCAACTTCTTTACTTCGCGCAGCCTTATTTATATTTAAAAAAAAAAACTTATTTTCAATTACAGCTTACTCCTATCGTGCTATATATTAAATATATACCTATATAAATAAGTATATAACTGTCCGTCCGCTATTCCCACTAAAGCTTTGCTCACACTATGTGTCAAATGTATCTTAACCACGTGATTTTAAGAGTATGCTCACTGTTGTAAATTTTGCTCTAACACTTGTTTATAATAAGGCAAAATATATACTTATACTTAGCTCATTTATTGGTGGAATATTGCAAATTAGAATATAAAAAAAATATATAAGCAAAACTTTTGTGTCTCTGTGTTGCCAGACTAATTTTGTAGATGGCAACATTAGCTAAAGAAATTTTTTATCGACTGCAAAATACAATAAAATGTAATAAGGTTTTGTACTATATGTACCTACTTATTAAATATACTGTTCCAGCTATCCTTTGTAAAATATTCCATTTTGATACCGGTATAACCGGCTATTGTTAATATTTCTATGGTCATTGTTGTACGAAATAAAACAAGTAAAATATAAAGTAATTGTGGTTTTATTGTGTTAACAGTAATTCGAATACCTCAAAGTTCACGATCAACAATAATTAACGCCAAAGCAAAGGGCGTAAATGCCAGTAACAAGCTTATTTACATCTTTTCAGACTGTACTGTAGAAAGATATATAAAAGTCCATAAAATACATATAAAAGAAACGAGTTTCGTCCAAAATTGTGCGTAAGAGCCACCAAAAAAACAGGATTAACATCGATATCGCAATAGCGATAAATACATTGTTTATGTTTTGGAAGTAACAGATGAGACTGAAGGCTTTTCCACACCACGTTTTTTATAAAAGCGCCGCTTTTGTAGCGGTACAAACGACAAACTGTTCAGTAGGATAAAAGCTTTATTAAAATTGCTAAAAAAATAAGTAATAACATCGATTTGTGCGTAAACTCATGGCTATATCAAAAACTGGGTACGACGCACAAGTCTGTACAACTTAGGCTTATGTAAAAATTGAAAATCTTTTAAAGATGATTATATTTATAAAAATATACACTTATTTATATAACAACCATCACTAAAATGCAACGATGACTCATAAGCGATAAGCCAGTTTCAATATGCCACATAAAGCAGTATTTATATCAACCATATTATATTGAAATACATAAAAAGGGCAATCTGTCCACATAATCGTAAAAACTGAAGTTCAAACGAATTCAAGTGCAGATCTTTGATTGCTCAACACTGGTTATCAATAAACGATAAGTTTATGTGGCAACACTGTTTCACTGTGTTGCCATTAACATTGTTTAAGTGAAAGATTAACTGGAAAACTGTCAACAAATATTACTATGGTTACACAGGTACAAAGTCCTTTATTTACTTAGAAGATTAACTTATAAAAATAAAATTTAATACACAAAATAATACTTAAAATCATAACAAAAGTGACTTCAATTAATCTACACTTACATAAACAATGATTATTATAATAATAAGCTTATCTTAACGCATTTTAAACGCATACACATCAAATATATTTTTTTGAAGATATAAAAGTCTTTAAAAATTAAATGCCCAAAAATATTGGACCCATTGTAACTAACATTAGGTTTATAACTATCCAAAAAATATGGTGGGTTATCTTTTATATGTTATGTATTAGTAAAACATTTAAAAATATACATGGCATATATTATTTTGTAAGTATATCGTTTGGTTATCTTATGTACAAAAGGTAAGTATGTGATAAATTCACACAAAACATTTTATAAAAATACACTAATATGTTGTGTTAAGTAAGTTGTATTGTATATAACTCTCCAGAGATATAATGTAACTATGTTTTAAATCCATTCGATTTTAAGTCAGATATTTAAATATAGGCACACAGAGAAGGCACATATAAAGCTATAGCAAGCCATATAAATCTTCCAAAGAGACTATAGATTTCTCTATGGATCTTGTAAGTTTTATGGATATTATATTGAGATCTTTATATAAGTCTCTCATTAGGAATAACTTCCTTTACAATGGTTAAAAACAACATAAACTATCCATAATCCATTATCGGTGCCTTAACCATAACCATTTCTTAAATATTTTGATAAATGTTGGTTTGTTTACAAAAAGAGATACTTAGAAATACTCAATCAATACTTTGATCCTAAACAGAAAAACTAGAATAATCTTAAACAAAGACTGAATTGGGTTTTTACACTGGCAGCTTTCTAAACCTCTCAACCATTAAAGTCAATCTTATGACCCAGTGTACCTAAATATTTATTATTATTTAAGATTAATAAGTAAGAAGAAGCAGGTCAATATGTTAGTGGAGTCGTTTCTAAAAGATCTTACATATTACTGTGGTGGCAGCCCTCTCTTCCACGCCTTATACTTCAAGTATGCATCAAATCCATATGCTATGATTGCACATAGACCGAAGAACTGAAATACATAGAAGAGTGGTGGTTAATGTTTAGATATATTTTACTTTAAGGAGGAACCTGTTCATTTATTTTTAATCAAGTTTATATGCTTATTTAAATCTAGCTGTTTTCCCACTGTTTCACTTGTATCCCGTGATAAATACTATCCTACCCAGAAAAATACAGCCAATGTTACTCAGGCATAATGCAGTTTCCCAACAATGAAATAATTTTTTAAATTGCTTCAGTAGTTTCAGTGTTTTAGAGTGTGCCTTACACAAACAATTGATTAGTATAGATTACTCATGTGACAAATACAAATCTACAGTTAGAAAGTCTCAAAATATTTAACCAACTTACCCCAACAGCATATCCCACACTTTCACCGATAGTTGAGGCAAATATCGAACATCCGATATACGTCAGACTCATGAGGATGCAGTACGCAAACTCCAGCTTGTACCATGGCCACCTGTCGAACTTCTCCACAAAGTGGAACGTGTACATGAAGAGAAGTCCAGCAGTTATTATAATACCGACCCAGTACAGAATATTGTAGAATATCGCTGATACCCATGACCAGGATATTTTGATGCATATGAAACCTATGAAATTACATGCCTGAAAAAAGAAACAATTTAAGCTGAGAGGGAAAAAACATGAAATAAATCTTAATCACAATGTTCCTGTGTAGAAAATCAGGTATCAACAGGGAGGGAAATGAGCCGTAAATAGTCTAAGAATATAAATAGTTCAGTATGTTGGAGCGTAGATATACATGTATGTAGTAAAGAGACTAAAAGAAAAAAGTTTCTTACCAACTGAACAAGTTTGAGTATCCCCGGTACAGTTTGCACATAGCCTTTGTCAAACCTGACTATTTTTGAGGGTCGCTCCTGCTGCGGTGCTTCTGCATTATAGTTCATTTTGAGCTAGTAACTGAAATTGACAACAAACTATTTTGTTAGATTAATAGAAAACATCAAGTGTTGCTTGATAGTTTGAACTAAGTGTACTGAGTAATACAGAGAATTTGATAACAAAACCACTGTAATTGTTCCACCACATTTACCCTCTAAAAATGGCGCACAGATTCAGTAATCCCATGAAATAGTAACACTTATTTTATGATTTTGATGCACTTACATTTAATTCTCACAGTCATGTGATAAGCGATCCAGTGACCTTACTAGCAACAAAACATAGACAAAATGTTTTTGATACATTCGAAAAATACCTACCTGTTTGATAATGTTGACAACTGAATATTTAGGCTAAAATTTCCTTCCTGCTTACTGTTTACTAAAATAGTACAGTGATGGATAGGTGTACTAAATTAAAGCTCGAATAGTGGCAGGTAACGCCCTAACATATGTTAATTGAGTTTTAGAGTTAATTGCGACAAGAATAAAGGAAATTTAAGGAAAATAATAATGTATTTACCTCTGCGGTGTCCGTTCTGAACAGTCCAGATTTCACGACCCTCCAGCTATATCTTTCAAGCTGTCTGTATAGGATATAGTCGTTTCTCGTTTTTTCTGGGTTCAGGTCAATTAGGGCACATTTTTATTAATTCTAAAAGAAACACACTCATTAAATTAAGTGTCATCAATTAAAAATTATTGAATGAATGAATGTGATAATCTCTGCTTGCTTAGGGATTTTGACAGCTTTGGAAAAGCGAGACAGCAAGCAAGCAGCTAGCACGCGTGAAGATTGTGAAGAAACGAGAGAGAAAGACACGATTTTTGACATTAACATACCGTGATGACGGCGCGCGCGTTCAGAATCGCCAATTCTTTATTAGTTATTTGCTATCCTAAAATGGTAGCATATTGGGATTGATTCAAGTGGTAAAATAGTACCAATATGGAATCAACAGCGCGCAGCTTGTTTAATAAGCTTTACTGTCTTTTTTTGAGTTACCGAGAGGTACCAAGTCACGGCTGATAATCACGTCCAATAGTCTGTGTGCAGGGGGCTCGTGGGAGAAAATGAATTCAAATGAAAAAGAACCACTGAGTAAGGAAAGATGAGATGAGCGGTAAAGTTCTGCGTCCCCGAACATCCCCGAATAAGATGCAATGCTTTCTTTGGAAATTTCCCGTTATCCATATTTTATATTTTTTAGTCCGCCTACGATGGTAGGAATGGGAGCTGTGTGTAACGGAGTCTTTGAAACGTCGCCTTTCTGCTTTCTGTGGTGACGTGCGCTCAAGGCCGGAAGGTGTGTGGTTCTTCGTTATCGAAAATAAATTATTTTATTATTTTTCTATAACTTATCTTAACATGCGATAGTTCCGTGCGAAATACGTTACTTAAGTTTTAAAGCGTTCGTGTGAAATTTTCGCATTTGAACGGCAACATATCGGTGAATTAAAGCGACTGGGATAGGGAATCACCGGTTCCCGACGTAAACATTTGAATTTCTTGGATTTTTTCATGTGTGATGGGAGATAGTGACTGGAGACCGTTTATTTACGGCGGCCTTGCGTCGATCGTCGCCGAATTTGGTAAGGGAACTCATAATTTATTACTATTTGAACATAACCTTAAAACGTTATATCACTTGGGATTTATACACCGTGTTTCTAATATATAAATAGATTATAGTCTCCTACAGCTAGAGCATCTTCGTTGATGTAATAAAAATGCACTGAAATCATATATTATTTAAATAATCATAGTTTTCCCTGACATTGTATATTGAATGGGTGAAATAATTCCTATTATATAGAATCTATTATTCCAGTAAGAAAATAACCTATTTTTCATTTAACTGTGATAAGCATTTGCGTCTTTTATTTTAGAATGCGTATTACACTAAGCAATAAGTATTTTGATACTAATCAATAACTAATTGACAATCTTACTGTGCTTGAATTGTCTTATCATTTTTAACTTCTGACCATAAAATTAATAAAGTCAACACACTTATTTGCCCCATAATATATTGTTTGAATGATAAGAAAATGACTTCAATTTATCTTTTTATTTTAGAGTTTTGATAAACACTTGTAAAATGCCAATTAAGTAAAGTATTCAAAGTCATGCAAGGAGAATACATGTAAAAATTTAAGATTTTTGTCCATAGCATTATGATTTAATTATTTACTGCAAACCCAGTGCCATTTCATATTTAATTTTCTTTTACTTGACCAAATTTTCCTCTATTCAAGATGGCATCACTGAACAAAAATATTACAAAATATGTAATTTCTTCATTCTAAATCTTGTAACTAACAACTTTGTTGAATACATTTTTATTAAAACAGACTTTGTTTAATTTCAGGTACATTCCCAATAGACACTACAAAGACCCGTCTACAGATCCAAGGTCAGAAGATAGACCCTCGCCATGTGGAGCTCCGGTACACAGGCATGGTTGACTGCTTCGTTAAGACTTCTCAGCAGGAGGGAGTCAAGGCACTGTACTGCGGGTGAGTTTTAAAAATTAACTATGTTAAGATGTACAGCTTTTAAAAGCAGTTGGATAAAAAAATCTCTTTGGCCGTTTACTCTTCAAGGCTTCCGGGTAAAATCTATAGTGTATAGTACTCTGAAGGCTCCTAAACTACTGAACCGAAGTGAAAAATTGTTGCAGTGTTGGCAAGTTACATTATCCCTAAGTAACATTTTAATCCACACATACCGGCAGTAGTTCTTACAGGACACAATTGTCATGTTGTCATGTTGTTATTATTATTATTTCTTTATTCTTTTGCTTTTTATAACTTGGTTTGTTTAATTTATTAACTTCTTAAAATAGTTTGTATAATAATTTTCTCTTATAACTTCCTAGTTCAACTTGCATTGTATAACTTTCTTAGAGTCAACCCAAAAAATATTGTAAGCATTTCTTTTTCACGTTATTATCGTATGTATCAATACATACAAATTGTAACACCTATAATGTTTTTAAAAAGAGTAACCATGGAGTTTCTTGCCCGTTCTTCTCCATAGGAAGCTACTTTTGGAATGGGCAACTAGAATCAAACTTATTTATAATTTTGACGTTCATAAATGCTTGTAAAGGCCTACATGAAATAAATGATTTGATTTGATTGATTTGATTTGATAAGTGAAACAGTGGGACAACCGCTAGTGGTTATTATGAAAGGAGAAAATAAGGCAATAAACTGTTTTGTTTTCATCATGTTGTTGTTATTGTTTGTGTGATCTGATTATTGTGTCTATCTTATGTGCAATAATTAATTGAAAACATTTATTGACCAATTGTATTGATAAGGGTGCGTCTTAGCAAAATAACGTATTTACATCAGCTGGCAAACAACTTATGACAACAATCAGCAATATTTCTTGATTGTATTCATCATTCGGATTAATACATATGATTATGAGAATATTCTTAATTTGTTCTTTGGTAACCCTTGTCAGTTTGGTAGGTCAATCTACGATTAATTAATGAAAAGAGACTGAAAACTTAAATGCACTGCCTTATATCATATGCAAAATCGATCAATACTGATTGTAATGTAACCATATCATTGTTTGGATTGCTGCAAATAGATATTCTGATAAATACCAGTTCGTACTAGAGACCCCCGTTGCATATATCGAATATCGATAGTGATCATTGATAAACGCGCCACACGCCTCAAGCATTCACAATCGCTTTTGTTTATCGTTATGCGTGCAAAATCGAGTGCAAAACCTCTACAATACGCAATATATTAAATCATTCGATAAGCTGCCCATAGTATTGTTTTTGTGGCATTTCTTTATCTACCACCCCGTGTGTAAACATGATGTGAATGCGTGGGCCGTGCGCCTGTGTGCGTTATTTACGTTAGTCGTACTAAGATAGGAATAAAAAACACCTACTTAATTCGGTGCCAAGATGTCACTATAAGTCAATGAGCTAACGTCCTTTAGTTTAGGGGAAAAAATACTATATTTATTTTGAACGTCTTCTTGTACTTTGTGCCTCATTGTGTTAATTAATCAAGATAATGGCAAGCGTGGAAATTGCCTGATTTTTTATATCAATCGTACGTTGTTGATATGCAAATTCCGCGCTTTCAGCCATTGTATCGTGCCCTTGTACCGCTATCTATGTCGTTTATATTTGCGAATGCCAAAGATCTACTTAAGGGAAACTATTAATTTCGACGATATTCGCGATATCGCGGGTTTTGCCCTGTTTCGTACAAATAATGAAGATGAATTATTATCTAGACTGGGGTTTACCTACTATAGTTGCTACGTGCACTTTATTTACACTAAACAGTCCTACTTAGAAATAAAAAATATTTACTAGGGTAAATACGCCAAATGTCGGCCTCCCCCCAAACTTCGGCCGTCTGTACATTTTCAGCTTGCATTAATTCAAAAGGTAATTAAGTGTTAGTTTTGCTCCTCGAATTGCAACCTTGGTTTATACTCTATACGTACAAATCGTTACTATCCGATTCTGTCACTTACTCTTCTCTTATTGAGCGTCAGTAGCGATTGCGCCGTTGAAACATCAAATTCGCACGTAAAGTAGCTTACTCGAAGTGAATACTCACATTTTGGGGATTGATATTAGAACGATAAAACATTTATTTTTTTTTGTTTTAAGCTTGATTATCACTAATGGGTTATTTTTACTATATTTTAAGATAGTTTTTTCAGCGTTTTGCGTATATTTTTCAAGGAAAAATAGGAGGCCGCCATTAGGACAACAGTTTTGACTTAAAACCGGAGTCTCGGCCGTGGCCGACTTAAAGCAAATGCAGTCTATTTTATAAATTCCTATTGTACTAATTCCGTTGGCTTAACAAGAGAATTTGCAAAGCTTATAGGCAAATAGATCTATTTTACGTTTAATAGCCAAATAACGGCCGGGGTGATATTAGTTGAATCTCGAGAAATAAGGTACAAGAAATAGGGGCCGACATTAGAATCGTAAATAATCGTAATGTCGACCAGCCTCGAACTCAAGCGCCACTATACAGGCTGATGAAAAAATACTTTTATATTTTTTCATGTTCTCAAAATGAAATAATTTATTTATTATAATTCATTATATCGTATAGGAGTTAAGTTTAAATGTAGGAGTTGACAGTATTGTAGGCATGTTTATGGTAGCTTTATAGTTTGATACTTGCTATCTATTAAACCGTTCTTATTAGCTTAAAAAATATAAATGGTTGGTCGTGAATACGACTTTTTTTGTTTAGGGGAAACAAAAAATATTTTACTATAAATTAAACAAATACAATTACAAATGTATACTTAGTATTATATTATAATTCTGCTATAATAAATCATGTTAATAATATTTGTCACTGCCTTAATTTAAAACAGCCTATACCCGGCCGACATTTGGAAAAAACGCGACCGACCTTGGGCCGTGAATGGCCGACTTTAGGGTTTTTCTGTTCTCGACGTTTCTAAGCCTTATTACTTTTTTCTTTTCGTAGAAATATCAATCTTATGCCTATAAACATGACATAGATTAATCAAACTATCCAAAACCGCATCAGAAACTATCTTTCGTTGGAAACTGACGGTGCTATAGCGAACCGCAATCAGAAAATCGCTAAGGGGGCCGACATTTGGCGTATTTACCCTATGTATGATATTTTTAGTTTATGATGTATAGTATATCATGATAATTAAGGTTATTCACAAAGTAGGACATTTATAAATAATGTTATCTAGAAGACATGAATCTGAGACAATATGACGAGCATAAACTTGGCGAGCGCTCAAGTGTGTGAGTAGAGTAAGTTCACAAGAATTCCACTTTTTATTGCTAATTACCAGTTTTTATGTCGTTATGTTTAATTAAATGTTCGTTGCCAAAGTTTTTCTGCACCTTAAACCTATTATTTACGTGGCTGTACCTACTTATTTTTAACAGCATGCAAATAAACTTTTGCTGTACCTATCTTATTTATGTTTTCAAATTCTACTTTACAATCTTTTCCATGGTTATGAGGAAAATGAATACCCAGAATTATGACGCACTCACTTTGTGGTCAAAAATATCAAAAATGTTACATTGGATCCCAACAAAAACAACCATTTCTTGCAGTAGAAATTAAAAGGGGGAAAAATACCTATGGCTCTTTTTCCTCAGCATCTGGCCAGCGGTCCTGCGACAAGCGACATACGGCACGATAAAGTTCGGCACGTACTATTCCCTGAAGTCCTGGATCGCGGCGAACCGCGCTGATGGCGGCTCCATCGAGCACCTGCCTACCAACACCTTCTGTGCGGCCTTCGCAGGAGGCCTGTCGAGTGCCATAGCTAACCCTACTGATGTGCTTAAAGTTAGGATGCAGGTGAGTTGACGACGTTGTTGAACAAAAAAATAATAATAGGTGCAATAAAAAATACTTAATTCAAGTCATACTTTTTGAAAAACACTTTAAATGTGTTATGTTAGAGAAGAAAAAGCAGCGATCAAGAACAGAACCATAGATATAAATATGCTAGTACACGTTTTATTATGGCTGTCTTGATGTAGTACAGCAGACAATTTTGACCCCAAAAGAAGAAAATACCGCGTAGCCGCGTATTGCGGTTTACTGTTGGTTCTGAACCTGATTATTCTCCGGTCGTGTCGTCTGGTGCACTTGGCTGATCTCTTTGGAGAACATCGCCCTGGATGAAACAGTTAGCTTAATACCGAAACCTTCCCGGTCAGGTAGGCGACGAGAAGCGCGGCCTAGTCCGCTGCTTCGGCGAGATCTACCGGCTGGAGGGGCTGCGCGGGCTGTGGCGCGGCGTGGGCGCCACGTCGCAGCGCGCCGGCGTCATCGCGGCCGTGGAGCTGCCCGCCTACGACGCCTGCAAGAAGCGCCTCACGCCGGCGCTGGGGGACTCGCCCCTTAACCACTTCGCCTCCAGTCTCATCGCCAGTCTGGGCAGCGCTGTGGCTAGTACGCCGCTTGATGTTATACGGGTTTGTAGTGATTTTATTAAGTTGGTCATTAAGTTGAGCTTATCGAGAGTTGTATATGTATGTAATGTAGTTGATAATGGGACATGTTCCCCAATAAAATATGTTGCATATCATTAAACTAAACATCCACTTATATGGAGTTACAGTCCCTTATATGGAGGTTTTGAGTGTATTCAATATTAGATCGTTCATTGATCTAGTGTGAATTTGCAGTAATTTACAGTTGATATTACCTGTTTCAGACGCGGCTAATGAACCAAAAAAAACTGAAGGGTCAGGTGGTCAAGTCTACTGAGACGATATACAAAGGCACGATAGACTGCTTCCTACAGGTACGTGCTCATTACATTTGCCACCTGTTTACTTAAGTCTGCTTATGATAATTTAAAGGCTAAAAAATCGATCAAAAAGTAGAAGGTAAAAAAAAATATGACATAGACCACTACAAATAGCTTTATCCAAAATCAAACAACCGCAGTTTCAAGTTTCTTGTCCTAAATCTTCGACCTTTTCTTCTTCTACAGACGGTCCGTAACGAGGGTTTCCTGGCACTATACAAGGGGTTCGTGCCGACTTGGCTGCGGATGGGACCCTGGAACATCATCTTCTTCCTCACCTACGAGCAGCTCAAGATCCTCTACTGAACTGTGACCTAGTCATATTGCCTGGGAATGGACGGCAGCTGATGATGTGGTAAGCTATTTTATACCTTACACCACTAACAATAAGGGTGGTGTTGATGAGTATGGTGATTATTCAGATGCAATATTTTTTCAAACCTTGAGTTTTTTTTTTTTTTTGTTACTACTCCACAGTTAGAAGCACAATAAGTATGAACAAAATTATCATACAGTAGCGCTAGAAAGCGCTTATTCCATTCCTCACTTAGATCACTTGCACTTAACATACTTAAAGGTTTATTATAGGTTTTTCAAATGTCTAATCTTCCTATTTGCAGATGATGACGCTGAATAAAGCTAGTCAGCGGGTCGAGATGAGTGAGCTTATTGTTCGTAGTTATAGTGACTGCACATAACTGATCTACATACTATATATCTATAGATATACTATCTTCGTCACCACAAACAATAGACAAGTAAATGTAGAAATATGGGGGTACACTGAAGACTTATTCAATCCCCTCCACTAGGATGGTTAGAATAATAGTGAATTTAGACCTTAACACAGTCAACATAAGGCACCTTTTTGAATCAATGTACAGAATATAATGAAAATAGAAAGGATAGGTGTCGCAGCTTAATAGTGAGGGTTATTTAAAATTGTTAAAAGAGCTTTTGTAGGTTATTTTATGTTAAAATCGTGCAGAAACTCGCTTTATTTATTGAGGTTCCTTCTTAGATTTTAAGTTGAAGGTTTTGTGATAAGTTGTCGTTGTATTATACAGACTTTTTAATATGCTATAAATTATGTTGAGGTTGGTAAAGTCGGGAGATCTGTGTATAATACTGATGTACTATTTCCGATGGGATTTAAGCGTAAAAGTAGCGATGTCTACTCACTTTAGTAATTAAGCGTAGTTTACACTAATCTGTATATTTTATACATGTTGATGTTAATTGTTAACTTTTGTGAATGTTTATCTTGGAGAAATATCTTCGTATTTGAGATTGTTGTTGCATATAAACACTGTATGTGTCTACTTATGTGTAACCAATGCTTACACGTAAGACATTTAATGATGCTTTTAATTATAAACTGTGGTGAAGAATGTTGTGTCATTTTGTGGTTTGTGAACGGTACAGACTCTCAGTCTGTACCGTTGACAAACAGTTTGTCTGAGATAACACAAGCTTGAGATGATGATGATGATGTGGTGAAGAGAGACATATCATGTGAGAATGAGATTAAAGCACGCAGTGCTGACTTTTAGACGAATATTATTGTTAATATTATCGGTTTTTGTACAGTTATTTTGTAGTTATCATGAGCCTTTGAGCATATGTGATTATATTCTGGTATGACTATGATCATAAGCTTGTAAAATAAATATTGAAACCATAGACAGATGGTTGTACTTCTACATGGGCATTTAAAATATTTTCTATAGCGAGACATATATAATCTTGCATTTTTAAATACATTGTATGATTTTTGGGGAATTCTTGAACATTTATGTAAATACAAACAAAGATGAAGAGAAGTGGTTGTAAAGAAATTAGATTTTAAGTAGAACATTTTTTATTTATGCAATGTTTTATTTTGAATGTAACTTTTATAATATTTATCCTTATACAAAGTTTGTTAAATAAAGCATTTTTCCTTGATAAAGAAATAGATCTTTAAAATACTTTAGGCCAGTTTTCCAAGGCTGTTTAGAAGACAACATTTTAAATAAACAATACATATTAAGCAAGTTTTGCCCACTTCGTAACTCACGAAGTAAGGTAAAGTTCGCAAGTCTGTTGAATTCTATTTCAATGTAAGCAATGACGATATTCCCTTGGCATAGAATGCCGCTTCGGCAAGCGTTTGCTGGCTCTAAGTATGTATACCTATGTATGAATGTATGTAAATGTCGTGTGAAACACTAATAGCCCGGTCAAAATAGACATAAAAGTAGTGGTCAAATAACAAAAATTCCCACAGAGCTGATTTTTGGTGGAGAGCTAGATTTGATCATTATAAATAAAATACTAAAAGTCCCCATCGATCCCATGTGTGCGTCAAAAGTTATTCGAGATCAAATGTTAAAATTTTTGGTTTTTTGTGTTTTTTTCGAAAACGGTAAGTTTTATCAAAAAAATACATCAGACCAAAATTGTAGATTATAAAATTTTATACAAAAATGGCATTAACAGTTTTCTCCTAAATGTTACCATTCCTGAGATATCGCGCTTCAAAGTATAATCCACACATGACATGCACACATTTCCACGCCACCTGTGAGGTAGTATACTCGGCGCGTTTTTTTTATCGTGGTTTCCCCTGTAGACCTACTCCACTAACTGTCATGACAATTTTAGGATAGTTTAAGGGAATAATTGCCGTCAAGTTCTAATATGATGTCATTATGGATATTAACTATTGGGTTAACTATTATTGTGATTGTTTTAGATTTATCAGATTCATACAAAAACTCGTGGTGGCCTAGTGGGTAAAGAACCAACCTCTCAAGTATGAGTGGGTTCGATTCCAGGTCAGACAAGTACCAATGCAACTTTTCTAAGTTTGTATGTACTTTCTAATCATATCTTGGACACTAATGACTGTGTTTCTGATGGCATGTTAAACTGTAGGTTCTGGCTGTCATTGAACATTCTTGGCAGTCGTTATGGGTAGTCAGAAGCCAGTAAGTCTGACACCAGTCTAACCAAGGGGTATTGTTACCCGGGTTGCCCGGGTAACTGGGTTAAGGGGGTCAGATAGGGCAGTCGCTCCTTGTAAAGGACTGGTACTTAGCTACATCCGGTTAAACTGGAAGCCGACCTCAACATAGTTGGGAAAAGGGCTCGGAGGATGATTTGATACTACAATCATTTTTGCAATTGCAAAAAATAATGTCAGGAGTTTTTCTGGAGCAAGTGGGAGTAAAGTTTTAATAGGGTCCAGATATTATGTATCAATTTCCAACCCCAGTCTTCTGGATAAAAATGGAAATGTCGAAGGAAAATTAGCATACGATAATTTTCTACACTTTAAAAGCGGATTGTGCGCGACTTCAGCGGTTGAAAAAATTTTGTTCTGTGTTTAGTAATGCAGAACCATGCCTTAGGACTGCAGTACGCTGATATTTAGGATTTGAAAGTGGGCAATCTAGCCTTAAAGACAAGCCACGTGAAGGTAATTCAAAACCCCATATGACCCAAGATAATATCGAGGCTATGCGGCAGTTAATTGTCGCAGACCAACATGTAACATACCGTAACATGGATCCGTGGGCATTACGATTGTTTTACATTCCCCAAAATTAAGTAAAGTCTTCGTGGTAAACGTTTCAGCACACCTGAAAAAGCTGTTGACTCATACAAATCGGCCAATTTGACTACCCCCACTTCAGAATGGAATAAATATTTCAAGAACTGGGTTTAATGCATGCAAAAGTGCATTAAATATTGCGGAGAATTCTCTGAAAAACAATAAATGGAATTACCCTATTAGATTGTCTATACTTATTTCAAACGACAAAACTTAAAGGCAGCCGTCGTACATACGTGGCTTGTATGTGCATATCATGTGTAGTGTGACTCTTTGAATCGCGATATCTCAGGAATGGTAAGATTTATGAGAAAACTGTTAATGCCATTCTTGTAGAAAATTTTATAATCTACAATTTTGGTCTGATGTATTTTTTTGATAAAACTTACCGTTTTCGAAAAAAACACAAAAAACCAAACATTTTGACATTTGACCTCGAATAACTTTTGACGCACACATGGGATCGATGGGGACTTTTAGTATTTTATTTATAATGATCAAATCTAGCTCTCCACCAAAAATCAGCTTTGTGGGAATTTTTGTTATTTCAAATGTCTATTTTGACCGGGCTATAAGTATAGAAGCTTACTGTGAATATACACTAGGTACAAAGAATTAGCCAAATTAATATAATCCAAATATACACACTTGTATAGTACTTGTCGTTTTATTTTCTCTTCCTTTCCATAACTTGTTTTTATCGCAGATACCCTCAGCTTGGCGTAAGCGCCGCACTTTCCGCTCGTCTATAAAGGTTCAATTTATACTAGTGCAGAGTCGAAGCGTATCGTAACGACTTTTCAAAACTGAATATAACTAAATCAACGTTAACTCCACAGCGTAATTACTTTTGAGTTTTTAAAAAGTCAAATGCGCTTGTCTTCTAGATGAGTCATAACATGAGCCGATAACGAGATATTATATTTCATTGAAATTAATTCGTTAAAATGCCACCATAGATGAGTATATTCACAGGGCAAAAGAGGCTATATAAAAATTATCGAACAAAAAGGTCGCATATCTCTTCATCTGCCAGCCAGAAAACCTGACAACAAAAAAAAATATCAAAACCAATCAAAGTGACGCAGGCTGAATTTCGCACCTTTTTTTACAATGCAACAATATCTTTAGCAAGAAATTACTCCCAATGGATCAGAACGTGGTGGATTGTGAACTAGCGGAGCGCGACACAGGGCTGTGCGTCTGCAAGGGGGGACCCACGCTTGAGATCCTCAAGGACATACAGCGGCTCTACGAGGAGAAGATGGAACACATCGAGAAGGCTTCGGGCCCTACCAAGCTACAGGTCTGTTACTCGTTATTATATAACATGTGAAATATATTCTCTTTTCGATGAGGAGAAAGGTGTCTTAAACATGAAAGGTGCCCAACACACTTATACGTCACATCAGGTTTATACGTTCTTGGTATAGAAGAGGAGGTTTTTCTACCAAAATTAGTTGGTGGAAAATGTTTACAGTTGCCCAGCATTATCCTGAATGTTTTAGCAATATTTAAGAAATGTGTGTATGATGATCTTCCTAAATATAAGTGGTACTATATAAGGTATCTTGATCATTTCAGAAGACCTATCGTAGATCAAAGATGCTTCTTGAGATTTTTTTGATGAGATTATAAATAGATTATAGAGCCATAAATGAGGCACATGGAATGAATTACCATTTGTGCATGTTACATTCCTTGGACAGATGCAAGTGGAGGTGCTTCGCGCGTGGGTGGGGGACCTGGTGGGACAGAACACGCTGCTGGCGCGCGCCGTCGAGGAGCTGGAGACAGAGGCCACCACCAAGCTACTGGTCGAACGCCGTAGGAACAGCGAGGTAAGGCTTGACTCTAAGACGAAACGTGTGGCTTGTATGGTTGTAAACGTGAGCGGCGTCAAACCGGCACCTCTTTTCTTTAGTGTCTTACCCGCCCCTCGTGATAAGTAAAAATGGTTCGACGGGAACCATGCTAGGCTCCTACCAAACATGCTTAACATTTGCGATGCTCTTTTCATTATTTCATTTTCATAGAAAAGAGCATCGAGTGCATTTTAAAATGGGGGTTTGCGATGCGCCTTCAAGCGCGAGGCCGTGGTCGGGAACATTCAAATAACTTTTTTGGAGAGGATTTTTCTGAAGGTATTTATGGGAAAAGCAGTTTCTGCCATGTGTTGGGGGTTTAGGTACTCGTGGCACAATTCCATGGTGCATTCTATCGTTATTGAATCTCGTAGGCACTCGAACACCACCTGATGTCAGACCCTGCTTTCCTGGTGATGTTGAATGTGGATCTCATTCCTAAAATACTATACAATGTGTCATCTGGCGCATGAGAACACTGCGTTCAAAATAACTGGACTACTCTGAAGTTAGGGTTTCCAAACGTCCGCACAATATGGTCAGCGAAAAAATGTTATCGTGCGAAATTATAAAATTCAACACCATACATGGGAAATGGTATTCTAAAACTGTTTTGGAGGCTGAAATTTACTCCTTCTAAAATTCTGCTATTCAGCCTAATGAGTCTCATGAACGCACGATAACACTTTTCACTGACGATAACTTTGGAAACCTTGGCTTCAGTGTCCCCCAGTTACTTGGACCGCGGAGTATATCCGTCTGTCCCGTCAGGTGGTGTCCGAGGTCCGCGCGGAGTGCGCGGCGCTGCGCCGGCGCCTGGCGCGCAAGGACTCGGACCTGCGCGGGCTGGTGGAGGTGCTGCGGCGACTGCGCGAGTTCGACTACTGCACGCTAGATGGCATTCACTTCTTTGAGGTCACAGAGTCCGATATATTTGGATCCGTTGAATGGTGAGTACTGTTTATTGTTGTAAAGTGTAGCCTTTAGTTGTTACCTGCTGCCGAACGAGGCAGTTTTGTAGACAAAGTTTATTTTACTTTCGATGATCAAGAAACGAATAGCTTTTTTATCCACGACCCTTTGCCTTAGTATGCTCATACATACCAGATTAAATACTCCCAATATGTTAAGGTGTGCTTGGGTCTTATAACTGATTAAAGACCCAGTTTGCTAGCTGAATATTTAGTTATAATCATTGTGTCCTATATTTGTGTATTACAGGCGTCCGAAGAGAGAGCTGGAACAGGGAGACACGGGCAAGCCACGGGGGAACAACCTGAAACATGACACGAGCAGATATAAAAACAGTCGCCTCTACAAAGTCGGATAGAACTGTCTACTACTACTACGTCTTTATTGATTTTTGAATTTTATTTGATTATATACAATATTATATTGTTTTACACACTTTATGCCTGTGTTATTATTTATATTTGTAGGTACTTCGGCCCTTATCCTCATTTTATGGGTATTTTGAAAGGAGAATGCCTTTTTATTCCTTATATTACACCCGCAAAAAACTCGAGTCTAGCTAAACTACAATCTTGATATGATTTATAGGTATTCAAAAACTCTACTAAAATTAACATGAAACATCTTATACATTGCTTAATCAATTCAGTATTTTTTATGCATTGGCTATTTGTTTAGCATGTATTTGGGTAAAACATCCCATCACGATTGTTTAACTTTAGAATAGTAGTGTAAGTGCATACTCAAATAGTGTATAGGTCTATTACTTAGTTATATAATATGTCTACACTTCTACAGAGAAGTTCGAAGAACATAGTATGCGGAAAAGTATCGGAACTGAAATTATTGAACGAGGCCTTACAAAAGGAAAACATAGCAAAAGACAGGTAAATACTTACATAGTATTACGTAGAATGGCAATGAGTACCCCTACTTATTTACATATTCAGACTTTGGAATACCTATCCTTGATCTTCAGACCTTACATTGTAATGACCATCAACAAGTACCTAACTGATCTAGGTCTCTGGGAAAGTCCTCAGCCTTCTTTCGAAAAAAGAGGAAAGAAATAAATATATTAATGCGAAACTATATTGCTAGTCTCAGTAGTTTTAACAATCTTACTGCTTACGTTATGCCCTTTAAGTTATAGTTAGTCAAAAATAGTAGCAATTTTTTTATTTTATTTTATGTCTTCAAAAAGCATTCTAAACATATTGCCCATATCCTTGTTTTTCATGTTTACGCTGTACCTACAATTTATTCATTATTTTTCTTTGTATGCATTGTATACTGTTTAACAGAGAAATAAGACAGTTGAACAAGGACGCCCAGACATATGAACAAACTATAATGAATCTCAGGAAGGAGATGTCCAGCTGCAAGTATCATACGCCGTAAGTGTTTTACACTGTACATTACAGTTTATATTTCATTAATAAGCTTGTGCCAGCGGTTCCACCTTCGTGCCTTTAGCCATCCTCGATACACGGGCTATCTAACACTGAAATATTTTAAATCGGCTCAGTGATCCCTGAGATTAACACATTCAAGCAAACAGACAAACTCAAAAGATAATGTACCTAGCTTAGGTGCCATTAGTCAAATCTGGACTTCTCCGTTTGAAAACTGAGAATTTTCTATTAAAGTGTACTTTTCATGAAAACAGTAGTAGATAAATATTGATAGATAATGGATCATAATCAGTGTACCCATAATATAAACAAGAACTACTTAGTTAAAAATACAATAACATATAATCCCGGAACGACATCCTGCGATAGATTTTAAACGCACGACAGATGAAATCCGGCTGACTGACGGCGTGACGATACAAAAATACTTCGTTTTTCCATTTCCTAAGTAAATGGGCTGTGGTATGATGGCACCTGGCCCATTAATTAACATAGTATGATAGTGTACAGATGCGCAGGTAGCCTAGAGTTTCAGGGAAGAATAAGACAAATGGAAAACGTGATCAGGCACAGATTTTTTTGGAGATGTTAGAAAGTTGATCATGTCAAAGGTTTCTGTAGATAATATAGGTAATTTGTCCGTAGTGAGGTGGCCAAGAAAGATGCAGAGGTGATGGCAGGCATGTGTTGCACGGGGAGAGAGGTATGCCCATCGCAATAGTATAGATCTACCTACTAGTTAGTAGTTTAACTAAGTAAATGTTAGGAACTCTGTTGCTGCGGTCCAAACACATGATACTTTCGTAGAGATCCTGGTTTAAAACTGTCATTAAGAATCGAGATGCTAATTAGTTTTCGGATGTTCTGAATTATTCGATGTTATGTTGACCTGGCAGCCAAAATACTGCCCCATGCTATGAAAGTTACACAGGTTTCTAAAGTATTATGGTGAACGGATTTTCGTTGACAAGTCAACGGAGCATCTTGAATTTTTGACATATTTACTTCACTCAATTCATGGTAATGTAAGGCACCCTTTTGTATGTACGTGTTGATTTGGTGTGCGGCCCCAGTGTGGCGAATGGGAGCCCGTCAAGGATTTCAGCGAGCTGCTGCGCGACGAGACGCTCAAGTATCAGGAACGAGTTCAGAAGATGGAGAGCAACCTCAAGGTAACGTAGACCAACTCCTTCACTCAGCATTATGTTTGTTGCAGTAGATTTGAAAGTTAGATAAGTTATTCTTCTGTTTTGAAATTAAGAATGTCTTACTTACCTACTGTAGGTGTATCGTACATGGTTGTCCTAGATTACCTTGCGAAATAGAAAATTGACAAATAAAAGCATGTGGTTCTAAGGTACTAAATAGTCCTAAAAGCAGGACAATCTCTCCAAGACATATAGCTAAAACTCAAAAACTGTTTGCATCCTTTAACCAATATTTGTCTGATGTAGCACATTTTCCCAGCAGTCGAGTGGCGACAGCATCCGCGCTCTGCGCAAGGTGAACGTGAACCTGTCGGAGGAGATGCACTCGATGCGACGCGTGTGCGCAGCGCTCGACGAGCAGTGCCGCGCCGCCAACATGCGCGCGCAGTTCAAGGACGAGATCATTCGCGAGATGCGGCGCCAGCTCAAGCAGGCCAAGGCGAAGGTACGATGGAAACACAAACTTATAACGGAACAAATTAGATAGAGACAGAATGTGCGGTGTCACACATGCTTTATACGTTCATTGGAGTGCTTTAAAAGTGCCCACTCTGGTTAGGATACCGTCAGTCAAAGAACTTCAATGGCTTAACGGTCTTTGTAAAATTAGTCAACATATATTATTATTTCCATACTCATTTAGAATATTCCTGGCTGAAGCTTCGAATAGTCTTTAGGGTCCCAGAGAGTGCCTCTACATTTATTGCCTCTTCAGTTGTTTAATGTTTCAAAATGTACCTAGCCTCAGACCGGTGCATCATCAGCAATATTCCACAGCTAAAAGACACAACGGAGATCACAAGCCTCAAGTCCAAGGACTACGTAAGTGGCGACGGCGAGTGCCCGCACGCGTCGGCCGTGTCGTACGACTCGGTGACGATCGCGTGCGTGCGCGCACAGCCGCGGCGCAAGCGCGACGTGCCGCTGCGCGATGCGTCGCTGCGGCCCTACGACTGCCGCTCGCCCGTCAACCTCTCTAACGACGAGTCCATTAATGTTGACTAGACATTTTATACATTTATGATATTATTAAACTATGTATGTTGTAGTTCTATTGGTGACTTTGAATCAAAATTAAGCAAGGTGTTCATTTACATATGCGAATAGCTTCATTTTAGGCTATTGCAGAAGTTACAGAAGTTAGTGGTAGTTGCCTAATTAATTATGTGCAAATGTTAAAACCTCTACTGTTATACTTCAAGAAACCTGTCATTCATAAATTCCAGTTGGTTTCGCAGGCTAACCTTAGAATTAATGTTATTAAGAAAAGTTTTTCACAGAAAAAATGATTTTAAAAACAGGCGTAAAATACAGGTAGGTACTTTGTTCACTGAATAATCATTTATATTAACTTTATTTTTAGAATTAAAGGAAGATAGATCTGAATAGGGCTAGATCTTAAAACCAAGGCCTAGACCGATTAAAATGTGTTGTAACTGGATGGTGAATGTAATAGTCCACAACGGTTCCTTTCGTCGCGGTCTAAGGAATGTCTGTGATGGTTATTTATTGTTATTACTTATTATCCTCCGAATAAGGTGCCGTAACTGTCAAATATGAAGCGATATATATCAAGGTAAGATACTTTGATCATTTCAATTATTCCTAACAGCCACCAAATTGATTTGTTTAAGTATCCTGTGTTTGGACCAACTAACAATGTTCACTTTATCCACTCATCATATTTATAGTCTTTGCTGAGCATATCATGCGAATCATATATCTTTTTTAATCTCCAGTTTTTGTGATCTTACGTTTTTTATTTGTGATCATTATTTTTATTTATATAGGACCGTTAGAGCATTTATTTTTGTTACTTTGTGTCGTGTATGTTACCCAGGCGCCCGGTTCGTTCAACGCGCGGACATCGACTCCCAACGTGAGCGCGGTGCCGCTCGGTACCTGCGCGACATCTATACCGAATGTGTCCGTCATAGAGAGAGTGCGTTCTTCTTATTTTTGTTTTCATCCGCTTTGATCTCCACTCCACCAGTAATAATGTGAAGCTAATTGTTTGTTATGATTGCCTCGTTATTTATCCGTTTTGAAGTAGTGCTTCCTACATTGATTAATAGCTACAGAAATTGAAATAGATAACGAAAGCACTCCCCTAACCAGGTGACTCATATCCTCAATAGGTACTGATCATCCTTCTGTCCTTACGTCGATATAATACGGGACAGTGCAGTAGTATGTCTTCGTCTTCCATACTTCTTTATCTGATGTCATCTCATCTCAAATTGTGTCTAAATCGGATATGATGATATGTTTTTCTCGCAGTCCACATCAGCGCCGATCCTGGCATCAGACGCGTCGGTAGGCGATCTCTACCCTACCTTCAAGCTATGCACTGAATCCAAGAACTTGTCCCCACGAGCCTCTACCAGTTCCGGCTGTTCCCGTAAGGGGTCTCCCAGGAGCTCCCTCGCTAAGGAGACCAAGGAATGTAAACGAGACCGAGACTCCAAGAAGAAGGCTGTGCTGCGGTGCGTTCGGATATTGTCTGGAGATACGCCAGATTCAACATGTGTTGAACAGTTGTATTTCAATGAAGGAGCTAGGAACAGTGGTGCCTCTAGTCCTAGGTAAGTCGCATTTCATCTACTTAACTGTACACTGGCAAACATTTTAGGCCTCATTTGGAATTGAATGTCCTTAATATAGAATCATAAGGCTCAAACGAAAACTTTCAATCTACGCTGACGATGCAACGTGCAATGACGATGCAAAATGCATGTTTATCAACCCTGATTAAGCTTCCGTGATCTTACATGTTTAGGATAGGGAAAACATATTTGATTCGTCCCAACACACATGTCAACATAAATTTAGTTTTATATCTAGTCCTCTGTAATACAACCCCATTAAGAGTCGCTGTATACTTTATTTCCATCTAAATATATTTTGTAACACGGTGTGCCGAAGTTGACGCGGTCGGTTTACGAGTCGCGGACGGGTTTATAGTAGCGACCTGGTTTCAGGGGTCACTACACCAGCGAGAACTGCTGCGACTGCTCGAAGGTGAGATGAATAACAATTAATTTTGTGTATGCTGTTTTGATTTGGCCCTTCTCTTAGGAATAAGATAACTGATTCACAGATGAGCAAGTCTTTCGCTCAGATTCAAAATGGCAGGTACTATTCTAACTCTTTGCTAGAGGTTCAATAAGTAAATGAACTCCAGAAAGATTATTGCAATCTAGCAACAGTAACGACTGATAAGTAGATCTGAAACGCAAAACGTATCTCTATGGCCGAAATATCAATATACATAGTTCAATAGGTATCCTCGAAGAATATATTTGAAATGTATTCCATGTTTATTAGCTAATAAAATAATTTTATGTCTTCTTCAGGTTAAGGACGAGCCATCATGTTGTGGGGGGTGTTCGTGAGTATATTTCTTGTGTTAATCTGTTTTTTTGCCAACTGCAACTCAATGATTATAGTTAAATGTTAAATAATTTGTTTTAGGTCGAAAAAGAAATCCTCAGGGAATCAATGTAGCCGCAAGGTCATGAAAGTATGTATTTCAGCAATAAAATTACTTGGTTCAAATAAATCAATATCTAACTGCAAGGAAGGCAGAAGTTCTACACCTTTCGGGTGCAATTTTTCAAGTTAAATAGTGGTAACGGTTGAAGATAGAAATAAGTATTTAAATATCCCACAATATGTTCTAGGCTGTGGGTGTTAGATATCAATCGTTTTATACGCGACTGCATACATGTATTCATCTGAACCTACCTCTATATACATTCTGAAAGTTCACTGTTACGTAGGAGTAGGAAGAAATTTGGTAAACAACAAAATTGTTTTAATTTGTATCATTCTGAAATACAAAATGCCGACGGAATTTCGGAATCTCGAATGTGGTGTAGAAATCCCAATTTGACACATTATGTTGTCTATGTTTATCTGGTGTTGTGACGAAACGGCCGGACGTCGCCGGCGGAAACCGAAACACAACATGCGTCGCGGTTTTTAACTAATGAACTACCTGCACATACATAGGGTGTTGTTTTTGTGTCAATCTCTTTGGGTGCTAATTTCTTGTATTATATTTTGACTTTTGAGTTTTCTAAGGAGTGGGTCTTATGGAGAAAAACCGGCACCCTGGCTCGTTTGTCGACTTACTACTTTTACTTTTGGATCTGGAGTCATTACAACGGTTTATAAGTAGTTTCAGTTGCAATTAGATTGATAAAGGGATGATGATGACCAGAAATGATACAATATTTAAGGATTCCGTTAAATCTGGCCCTCGGATGAATAATATTTGTTTACACAAACAAAGTCACCCTAACACCCGCTAAGAGAATAAAGAACACAAGTGGGCCAGCGTCCCTTCAAAAATGACTATTTACGACGATCTAATTATAGTTGCGTGCACCGTCGCGCGCATCCATTCGCGCGCGGCCGGCTGCGCTCGCGCACGTCATTACGTTGTCGATAACATAGTGATGTGCCAGTGTCGATCATGATGTTCAATGGACTCTTGATGTGCGGGGATTCGGACGCTAGTGATGTGACCAAAGTAAGTGCCAGTGTTGTGTTTGTGTGGTACTTACAGTTATGGTTTGTTGTGATTCCGGCTGTTGTTCAATATTGGTTTGGTCGTTTTGTCTGTTTGTTTTCTGGTCGATGATTCTAACTAATTTTAGATGTTTTGGAAAATATCTGTTAAACCAAAAGATGTATTTTAAAATTTTAAAGTAAAAGGTAAGTCATCATCATCATCATCAGCCTATCGCAGTCCACTGCTGGACATAGGCCTCTCCAAGTGCACGCCACTGAGATCGATTTTCGGCTTCTCGCATCCAGCTCCTGCCAGCCGTCTTGCGCAAGTCATCACTCCACCGTGCCTGAGGACGTCCTACACTACGTTTGCCGAAAAGGTAAGTATTCTAAATTAATTTAAACGAATTCATCAATTTATTTACTTTCTTCAAGTTTTATAAGGTAGCGACATTGTAGCGCGCAAGTTTCTTTGATCTTTTTATTAATAGGTACGTATCAATTGAGATATTTTGGTCAACAGCTCTTCAATTTAATTTCTTTCATGTTATGATGAGCTTGAGAGTTTAATGGCTTTTACTTGAAAACATTGTAACATTGTTTTTGATCTTTGTGGATTGAATATTCAGTTGTAAAAGAGTTCTATCGTATGCTTATGTATTATATTCATTAGCCATTCAGTAAGAAAAGGAAACACGCATTAATCCCGTATCCATACATTGATCAATATTAATTAACCGCGGATTCTCAAAGTGCAAGACATCAACTTTTTGAATGTTTTTTTCGCAACTACGTTGAGGTCCACTGTCTAAGCGCCGTAATCTTCGACAAGACCTAGCAATTATCAAAATCCATGTTAGCACTATTATCAACTGTAACTTATTTTTGGGTTATTGTAACAGGAGTGAGTTTCAAGACTGTTTTGCTAGTAGATTATTTATTATATTTTTAACCTAATTTTAAGTAAAATTTCAAGAATATTCTTTATTTTAAATTTTGCTAGTAGCTTATTTATTATATTTTTAACCTAATTGTAAGTACAATTTTAAGAATGTTCCTTATTTTAAATTTTATTTTTTTGAATATTTGTACGCCTAAGAGGCCAAACATGAATGGTAACTTTATTTTCTTGTATAACAACTTGCATAACAAAACTATATGTACACCCATGTTTTTTACAAATAAAGTATCTTGTATCTAGTGAGCATAAGTTTAAGAACTCCTGTCCTCAATTGACAGACGTGTCCGGCGCCAGCGCACCGCTTCACGTGCCATTTCAGTCGTAACTTTGTGTATAAACCCAATTCCTACGAGCCCTTCTTACCTTTGATCAATTTTATCGCAACCTCAATTAGGAATATTTGGCTTCTAACTGCCGCGCCCTTTACTCGTGCAGTTAACGATTTCCTTAACCAGATACCTTCGTGTGTTTTGCCGGTTTGGTTTTATCTTGATGGCTCATATAATTTTTATAGCCAAATGCAGATTAGATGATGAAGACCCATCAATCCAATGAAGACTTCAATTGTTAGTTTATTAAATTCCTCTTGAGAAAACCTTGAACAGGATAAGTTCAAAGTTATAAATAGGATATACACTTCGTCATAAAGACTCCGTGTTTGTTAATTGGGATAAACCTATATTGGCCATAAAGCTCAATTTTTTAAGGGTTTTATGTTTAAAAGATCTGTTATTGCGAAGTAGTTATCTACCTAATTACCACTTGCAATAGATTTTTATTTTTGCACAGGAGGGATTTGATACTGCCTTAGGACCTAGGATCGGTCGACGATTGCTCTTGGTGAGGCTTCTTCATGATGATGATTCTTCATGATGGGGATCTTTCAGTTTTCATTTCTTGTTCGAACTATTCTTAAACTGAAAATAAATCTTATATCAGACAGGTTTACACCTCGAGGGCCCTTCACACTTCATCGCCTCTCTGGGCTGATGTAAATAAATAGGTACTCTTTAGGTAGTAGGTCCAACAAACACATGTTTGAGATCATGTAGTGAGAATGGGCCACCTGCTGTCAGCACCTTGTGGGTATACAAGCCTTTATGAAGTGTGAGCATGATTGCTTATAGCTTATAGACCGATAGAATAGAAAATAATGTTTGGAGAACTGGATCACGCTGTAGAAGGATCGAAATGGAATGAGTTGAGAAATGGGTATAAGAATATTTTCTTTATGACATAGTGTTTGTTTTACCTGATATTTTTCGTTTGTTTAATGTTCAATTATGTAGGATCGCAATAGATCAGGACATGTTCTCCGCAATTCAAGATGTAGAAGCTTGAATGCCTGTTAAAAGAATTACCCTTAAGGCAGCATCATGATGAGAATAGTCTTTTCGTATGTGTCTCATTACTAGTATGTGTTTGTGCAGGACAGTGGCGCCACCTGCAGCCTAGCGGACAGCGCGACGAGCGACGCAAACGCACGCGCCACCTACTATCAAAACAAACTGTTGGCTACGCAGCAGATTGTAAGTCACATATGTAGCTTCATTCTTTCCAACTAAGTATATTCGTAGGGCCGAAAAAAAACTTAATTGTTATAGAAAGACTTCTATTAGTAGAACTAAGTACTATGATAAGATCTTCTATAACATACTATGAGCAATCGAAAGGCCTCTTTAGCATATACTTACTGTGTTTAAAAGAATATGAAATATTTTATTAGAGGTCATCAAGGCCTCTTTCTTTGCATGTTCACGTATGTAGCTAGAGATGTAGTGACAGACTATCAGAGAAAAGTCCATGATCATAAAGAACACCCACCCTTATAGCTACAAAACAAAGAAGACATGATAGGCGTGCAGGCAGACAGCCTGGCCGTGGCCGAGGAGCGCATCGCCACGCTCAACGAGCGCGCCAACGAGCTCAAGAGAGAACTAGAAAAGAAGACTAAGGAGGTAGGTACGCGTGATATACTAGACTCAGAACCACGCTTTTAAGGTGGTGTGAGATGTAAAATTTACACAAGTCAAACCACAAATGCATACAAACAGAAGCTTTGTTAATATTCGATCTTTGATTTTGGCGTCCGCCTATGATATTTTGCACCCTGTTTGGTTGCACCATCTGTACTGCTCTAGTACAGGCCGTGATAAGTTTTGTAGAATAAGGTTGTAGACTCTAGTATCGCATTTTTGGAGACAGTCTATAAGAATTTTATAAAAAGTTATGACAACCTTTGCAGTACTCAGCTCTACGAAAATCCATAGATTGCAGCAAAGTTGAGAAGACTGACGTTTCTTGCTTCACTGACCGGCCGGTAAGTACCTACCCCGTAGATACCTACCCGAAAATTTTATTTAAAGCAAAATGTAACATTCTTCTAGTCTCAAATTAAAATCATTTTAAGTAACATTTTTCAATTAAACTAACTTTCATAAAATTAAATCCTAAAACTGGTTTATTATTGTTTCTCCGCGTTTACGGTGTGTTTGGAATCATTTTAGCTGGGAGATCAGAGGGATATAGTGCATACTTTGGAGAATAATCTGAGCGTCATAGAAGACCTTTATCGAGAGTGTTTTTATGAGGTAAGCATTTATCATACTTCTAGTAAGATCACATGCCTAAA
Source organism: Helicoverpa zea x Helicoverpa armigera (assembly GCA_033682625.1). NCBI lineage: Eukaryota > Metazoa > Arthropoda > Insecta > Lepidoptera > Noctuidae > Helicoverpa > Helicoverpa zea x Helicoverpa armigera. The sequence goes on from JAWIIS010000020.1 coordinate 14,238,695, forward strand.
CCTATTTTCTACCTCCTCATGTTTAAATACTTTAATCCCAATCATTTTCAGACGGCAAAACAAGAGAATTTAATAGAAATGCTCCGCAGTTCGTACCTAGACGTTCGTCTGATGGATAAACAGAAAGCAGACCACATCGGACGACTGCAAAACGTCATCAATACTCAGAAATGGTCACTTGATAGGTGTCAGGTACGTAAAACTGCTGGCAAGTGGCATTAAGAGTCTTATTTCTTATGTGGTAAAGTTCAATATCATATCATTCAATTGGTGTATCTTTGCAGGACATAGCACTGGAAGTCGACGGCCTCAAAATGGAAATATCAAACTTCCTAAACAGTTCTTCATCAACCAACAACGACTCGGTATATTTGCATGCCAGAAATCGACTAACACTGAAATTATAATGGCAACACTAACAAGCATGCAGACAAACAAGAACTTTGTTTTGTTATTTTGAACTCTATGTGTGTTGAAATAAAGTGTATATTTCCAATGTGTTCTGGTTATTTGGTGCCAGGGTATGTGGGAGCGGAGTGAGGAGTCGCTGACGCCGCCGGCGGTACACGAGGATCTGCATGACGTCAGGGAACAGCTTCTGCGTCTGCAGGAGTTACTTGCTGTACGTGTAACTGTGTGTGTGTGACTTATATTATATAGACGTGCGTGTGCGGCTTTGGACTCAGGGGTCGATTGATCAAGGTAAACGCTAGGTAGCTATGGTGGATGAGAAAGCATGCCTTTAATCGAATCTTGAAATAACGCAAGTTCCCCTGACTGGATTTATCAAGCAGAAAGAGATAATTATTTGTTTGTTTTAATTTGATTATATATTTTTTTCTTTATCACAACCTGCAGATGGGTTGCACATGTGGCTTGAATGAAGAAAATAAGAAATTAAAGGAAGAAAATGAGGCTCTACGAGTAAGTTTTTTAGGAAATATATTTTTTTCCACGTATTTAAAATAGTAAAGATTTAATAATTTTCTTATCGTCTGTCAGGTGAAACTAGGCGAATGTAAAGAGAAATTGTGTGAGGTAGAGTGTGCTCTCGCCAGCAGGAAGTGTAACGACATGAAGTATAAAGCGGACATTGAAGCCAGGAATATAGAAGTAAGTGTATAAGAGAATTTAAAACAGTCAGGTCCTAATTCCCCCAAAATGATATGTATTCATAGCTGGGCACCTTTAATAAAATAGTTAACTTCGTTAATCGTTAATCCGCTAAAAAAAAAGTTAGCTTCGTTAAACGTTAAAGCGTTACATTTCGGAAGAATGAACGCAAGTAAAAGTTAATCGTTAATCCGTTAACTATGTGTAAAATTACATTTTTATATCATTGCGTTAGTGAACTTATAAAACCTGTAGGTTAGTTTAGGTTCTGGAAGTTAACAGGTTAGGAACCAAACAAAATACTTGTATACTTCAAATAAGTGTGTAATTTAATCGTCGGACATAAGGTGCATATTCCCCTTCATAAACATTAACATGTTGAAGTTCTCGTCTGAAAGCGAGGCTCGTTTTGGTGTTAAAATGTCTTTACCCGTGGAAAACAGACGTGTTGTCGTCCTGTTCTTCAAAAAGGGAGACAAAACCCTGCTGATCGCCCGGAACTTGTCTGAACCTGTTTTTCGCGCCTCCTCCTGCGGAGCCGTGCGGTAAATAGTAGGCATTGGATTAACGAGTAACGGACTTCTGCATAATTAACGAAAGTTAACATGTCCGTTAACATTTTTTAATGTTAACTTAAAAGTTAATCTGCTAATCAAAATGTTAACTTCGTTAATTAACGATTAACGGATTAACGAGTTAATGCCCAGCTATGTATGTATTATACATTTAATGGCTGAAAAAAACTGACTGAACAGGTTTATTGCACATAACTTCTCATAAAGTATTGCTAATATAGAACGCCGAAAACACATCGGCACAGGACATGTCTTTTTCATAATTCTTGAAGAGCAAAGCTACATAGAAATGGTTTCAAATTCCAGTTGTCGCAAATCAAAGAGGAGCTGATGCGAGCGCAGGAGAACTCCAACACCTGTGAAGCCAAGGCCACGCAAATACGACACATGCAAGGTAAGAGCATCAGGTCCAGGCTTCGAAGACTAGGAACAGCCTCGGGTCGCTATGTTCTAAAAAAAGGTATTAGGACATAAGTCATTTAAAGTAGGTTGAAGCATAGCACCTTTTAAAGGTAAATTTTACAAAAGACAACGCCCAAAACGCCTGCCCTTCACCACTTCTTTCTTTGTTTTTGCTGGGAAGAAGAGATGGTGGAACAAACTCGTCAGCAAAAATAAATTGTTACGTGTCCACTCGTATTCTTGCATGTACATGCTGCAGCAATTAGATAACCTCTATCTACTTTTACTTTTTTCTGTTTTGACCTGATACCCAGGTATGCGTAAGTAATGGTGAATTATAACGTTGTAGAATTACTGGACGACAAGACGGCCGAGATGTCGGAATTGCAGCAGACGAACGAGTCGCTAGCCAACAAGATCCAGGAGTTGGAGACTGAGTTGAAGAAAGCAGATCTGGTCATCAAGGAGGTAGGATACATATTAGTCAGACTCCCCAAACAGTTAAAGAGTTTAAGTTACACTGTTAGGAACATCGCTACTGATTGGTTTATTGACTAAAGTCAAAGTTACTACGGAAGTTTATAAGGTAAGTACATAAGGATATACATAAAAGGGGTACATGAGGATGAACATAACGGGTGTACATGAGGGGAGTACATAACGAAGTATATAAGGGGAGTACATAAGAAAGTACATAAGGAAAGTACATAACGAAGTATATAAGGGGAGTACATAACGAAGTATATAAGGGGAGTACATAAGGAAGTACATAAGCGGAGTACATAAGGGAAGTACATAACGAAATATACAAGGGGAATACATAACGTAGTATATAAGGGCAGTACATAAGGAAGTATATAACGGGAGAACATAAGGAAGTACATAATTGGGGACTACATAAGAAGTTGAAGTCGTAGTCGATTCCATCCAAAGGTTGTCTGGATGAGATGTTTCGACGCTTTTAGTGATAAGACTGCCTATTGTACTCGTCTGCTTCTTATTTGTTATTGGTGTACAATAAAGAATATTCTATTGTAACTGTTGAGTGTTGGTCAGAACTGCAAGATGCGCAGCGAGGTGTCGTACCTGACGGCGCAGGTGTCGCTGTGGCGCGCGCAGCTGGACGACGCGCAGCGCCGCGCGCGCGCCGCCGACGCAGAGCTCGCCGCCGTCAGGGACAACTGCGCGCACATCGACGCCTGCTACCGGTAAGAGGACCTATACCTACTGTTTATTATTCTGGACATGTAGAATGGTTGGGGGATAAGAATGCTTTGAGCACGTGCTAAGAGACATGATTCGTTGATAGCTCGTTCCTCCCCTCTAAGTCCCACTTTTCATGTCCCTCTTTCTCATCATTCATTTGAAATTCTACATCTTCTCTGTTCTTCTGCATAAGGCCCAGGAGCTGTGCAACTTAATTGTCATTGTATAGACGGTAAACCTTTTGAGTTTTATTATTGCGAATTTCGCCAACTTTTGTCCAAGTCCGATGTTGACATGCAATTGTGTGTGTGCAGACAGAAGGCGGGCGCGGTAACGGAGCTGCGCGAGCACCTGGAGGCGGCGCACGCGCGCGGCACGGCGCTCTGCGGCGAGGCACGACACGCCGTCTGCGCCGTGCGGCACTGGATACGACAGCTGCGAGACAAGCACAGGTACACAACCCCCACCTTAAAAACATCAGTCATGTTTTTCAAACGCTGTCGACGTGCTCAAATTGCTAGCTGTAGCTTCCGACAAGACCATGTTTCCGTCCAGAAGTTCAACTTTAACACTTAATAAATCATCTTGCCTTTCCTTACAGAGAACAAGAGAACGTCATCAAACAGAAAGACTGCATCATAAAGGCACTACAGCGACGTCTAGAGGAAAGACAGAGCGACACGCAGCCCACGAGTGAGAGTGAAAACGCGGCCAGCTGCTCCAAGTGCCTGTCCAGCAGAGACGAGCACAGCTGCTGCTCAGGGTCGAAGGCGGGCGTGAGGCTGCAGCTGCTGCGACTGCCCAGAAATAGCGAGATGCCAGGGTGCTCCACCAGCGCCGCGCCCATACGACTCCTCAAGAAGAGGTTCTGTGCTAGCAAGGTACGTCACTTGATACACAATGGTTAGGTACTTTATATGGATGGTGTAATTAGGCATGGCGTAATAGATATAGGATGAAGGACTGGTTTTGTTCATCGTAATGTTCACAAGTAAGTTCATGACCGAGAAAACCTGTCGTTTATATTCGAAAGCCACAAAATCAAGTCATTACAATAGGCTTATCGATCAATGTGGAGTTCCTATCAAACTCCTACGATAGAAATCGTTAACATGGGATGGGAGAAGCTTGCAGAAATGACCTCATCATCGTCTCCTGAGCCTTTTCCCAACTATGTTGGGGTTGGCTTCCAGTCTCACCAGTGTTTTACAAGGAGTGACTGCCTATGTGACCTCCTCGACCCAGTAACCCGTGCAACCCAATACTCCTTGTTTAGACTGGTGTCAGACTTACTGGCCCCAGAAATGGTCTCATAATATTTGAAATGAATATTGTAATATATTGTGACGGTGTCGCAGCGTTGTCCGTCGTGGGTGTGCGACATGGGCGTGCAGGAGCCGACGCGGCGCGACGCGGGCAGCGACGCCGCCGCGCCCGCCACCTTCTGCCGCAACCATGAGATGCGGCCGCTACGCATCGAACGAGACCGACCCGTCAGTTTCAATTTCATTATTTACATCTATTATTCATATATTGATAGTGGCTGAACAATCACGTTTTAACGTTCAGTCATTCTAATTTTCAATTAGCACTTTCGCTGCCCAGCTCACCTATGCAATTCCTATCCACATGCCCAAAAATATTTTGCATAATTACATAACAACCCGGTATTCGAGTCCAACAGCGCAATTGTATCGGAACGGGACCCTTATGCCCGAAAACCCGGCGTCCGGGTTCACTTAAGCCCCGCCCACCGAGCGTAGGGCTACCCAAAATAATTTACTAGAATATAATTATTGTGCATTTTTGATCAGAATAAAGAAAATAAATCCCGTCTTGTTATTTAATTTATTATGTTGTTAAAGAGACTATTTTTTTAATTTTAACGTACATTATGTTAGAACAGATTTACTTAATATGATTTATCTACATGTTTCTGTAAGCTTTTTTTTTAATCAATACAACGCCGACGTGCTTTGTTTTAACACCTGCATAGGATAACAAAGAAAATAAGTATCTAGTTTTTAGTTTAAATACTCGTAATCTCAAAAAACATGCCGACGCGCTTTGTTTGTCATTTTACGGGCCAGAGATAAACCATAAATCTCGTTATTGCACAAAAGGCGATAGATGCACTTTTGTTTTAACTTTAAAAAAAGTTTTCGGCAAACGATTAAAGGTCTTACTCAGGTAAAAACTTAACCCTTCTTTGCTGCTAAAAGTAGGTACCTACGTATTTACAAAATAATTTAAGCTCATTCGGTAATCTGTTTGCACTTCCGGCTAAACCTATATCGAATACTCTCTCTCGTGTTACGTTTGTTTGTGATCGACTATTGGCTTTTCTACCGGACTTCTGTGTTATTACTTTTGTGTTTGACTATTGGCTTTCCTACTGGACTTCGATTGCCTTACGTTTGACAACCCTTACAGCTTACTTAGCTATGGACTCGCTATTCGGGTCCTGGGCATGAGCACATGCATCTACAGCTACACATAGCGACGACTCGGTATTCGGGTTGCGGGCATAAGGAATGAACTATGGTTCGACTCGAATCCCGGGTGCTGGGCATCGAAAGTGTTAGGTATAGCCCATATATAGATACTTAATTTCAAAGGTTGCTCTGCAACGTCACCTATTTCTGCGATTTTGGGTACTTCGAGGTTAGTCTACCTGGATGAGTATCAGAGATTCACACGGTAGTACACCTAGTAACATGGGAGTTAAGACTAGTTTTAGGTTTCCTGGCTTCTGCCAATATTAAAAGTCCAGCTTTTTAACCAACTTTCCATTTGATATGGATATGGCTCATGCTTTCAAATTTCCTATTATTAATGACTAACGAGTATCTGTTCTAAGTAGATATTTTCTTATAAACCCTAAAAGCTCAGCATAGACATATCAAAACAAGAAGGGCCTTCTATGACTTATTTTCCCTATCGTTCCAGCGTGACACGTCACCTACAGAAGCAGAAGAGCTGCTCGCTCGCGTGGGGAAACTGGCTGAGGCGCTGGAAGACGGACACCGGCGCTGGACGCGGCGTGACCCCCGGTGACGTCACGCTGGCACGCAACATGTAGTCACTTGTGTTTGAAGTACTATTTACACGAATCAAACATGTGGACATAGAAAAAATACCAATATACGAATTGAGAACGTCTTTTTTGGGAAGTCGTGAAAAACCTAAGGGAGTAAGAATCGATGTGTTTCTGAAATCTCAACATTTCGGTTCCTATTAAGCTGCTATTGTGAAGTTTAAGGGAAGAGAATGACAATGAAGAGTTGCTAACTTAAAAAAAGTGTAGATGGTGTTGCCACGTTAAGGCATTTATTAGCTTTATTATAAAGACTTTTAGTGCATTTATTAATTTTAGTTATAACAGTATTATTTACTAGTCTTATTTATAGCTGGTTGTATTTATTAATAACAATTTTGTTTTGTTTATTGTTGTTTTATTTATCACGCAACGTTTATTAAAAATAAATTAACTAGAAAAGGTTCTTCTAAAAAAGAAAACGCAATGTAATATAAAACTATATTGTATTTATTCATGTCAATAATGCACAAAAATATAAAAAAGAAAATATTAATTTGTCAATAATTCGATGAGAGTAACAATACAGTTGACACAACCTGCTTAATACTAGAATTTGAATTCAATGTGTCTACTATTGCACATTCCACAAACAAATATATTATCTTCATATTTATTTAAAACAGTGAGTTTCATCGTAAACAAGTAAAATTTATAGCCAAAAGCCAATTATTATTCCGAGAAGCAAAAAACACAATAATTGAAAGTTTTGCATTAAAGTGCATAATAAAAGGTGTCAATTGAAAATACTTTCTATCACAATTAAGAGTTATTTAGACGGGATTTTTATAGTAAGCTGAACGTTACGTGAACAACAGCCGAGCTACGTTTTTATTATGTAGCAAATGTGTGTATTTGTGTGAGGCGGCCACCAGGGACGCCGATGTGTGTGTGTGTGTGTGTGTGTGTATGTATGTTTGTGTGTGTGTGGCAGCCACCAGGGTCGCCGATGTGTGTGTGAGTGTGTGTATATGTTTGTGTGTGTGTGCGTGTCACTTGAAGACGCGCCACATGGAGGCGAATGACGTCAGCAGCGACGGCGCCGGCGCAGGCGTCGGCGGGGTGCAACTCAACTCCTCTATCTGTGAGTCAAAAAATACTAATGAGATCGAGCGACAGGGACAAACTAGATTAGCTGAAATTTTACAGCCATTAGAACAAAATCTTAAACATCTGTTGAACACTTGTCTAAGAAAATGTGGATGCGAAACGGACCTTATTTCAACGTCATAATCAGTATTTTTTTTAGACAAGCGTTCAACAGACGTTTAAAGTTTTTGTGAAACGACGGATAGTGTTTTGGCATGGTCAACGCGGTCTCATTGGAATTTATATCTTATTCGTACACTATAAGGTTGAATTTCATTTGGCAAAGAACATGGAAAGTTTAAAATAGTATAGATACCTCCATGGTCTCGGGCCAGTGCAGATGCTCCGGCGGCTCGGTGTCGTCGGCGTCCAGGTCGCCCAGCGCCGCCACCGCGTCCGCCCACACCGACTGCACCGCCGCCTCGCAGCTGCTCATCCATGACTCCACCCTGGGAAACAAAGGATTAAGATAATGCATAAGTTTGTTGGGACACTTAGTTGTGTCAAGTTATGATATAGAGATGATGAGCTTTAGCTTTGGGTGTGTCTTGTGCATGCACATGAACGGATGAACTGAAAAGATAGATTGTGGAAATGGCAATGTTGCCCTCGTGCTCTTGCTGTGGCGGCATATTAGTCTTGCAAGGTATTGATTCATTATATGACATGTCATCGACATGAAAGAAGAAGAAGACGGTTTAGCGGTTACGAATTTAAATTGAGATAGAGATAAGGGTGATAAACTAGGTCCAAAGTAATCTCTCACCTGCCAAGCATAGGGTCATCAGTATTAGCAGCCCGCACTAGCGTGTGTAACGCAGCTAGCGCATGCGGTGGCGCGGGTGTGGCGTGTGGCGCGGACGCGGCGTGCGTGTGTGGCGGCGGCAGCGCGGCGCGGGCGCACAGCGCGGCGCCGGCGGCGCTCAGGCGGCGCGCGCGCCACGCCACGCCGCTCGCTGACACGCGCCAGTTGCAGTACTCGCTAAAGACAATTATCGTAGAAGATTGTCATTATAAGCTTGGGCAAACTGTCACTAGCACGGATTTCTTATGAACTAACTTCGTTAACCATGTAGTTTTGCTGAAGAGGATAGCAGTTAAGTTTATATACAGGGGAGACATAGCATTTTGGTGTTTTAGGGTTTGACTAAATTAGAGGCTTGTACTAATATAGATTAGTTCGTCCACTTTTGGACATGAACCATCTTTTTCGCTTCGTAAAATTCTTAAATTATCTAAAGCGTCTCAGCAAAGCTGATCTAGCAGTACAGTCGTAAGGTGCGTTACAGAATAACAAAACGCGTCTTTACAACATTAATATAGCTGTCGAACATTACTTTAGTTTAAAACCCGCACCTAATTAAACAATAACAGAGTTTGCAATATTTACTCAGTCTTTTAACCATTATCGGCTAATACAATCAATATAGGGCGAAGACCTCATTATGATACACTAAACTGACTAAGTACCTACATTAGTGAACACTGATAAAACTTTTAACTTCACAACAATGTCTACAGAGAAAACGTAAAATAAAACAAAGTATTAAAATAAATAACATAAACTATATAGCAAAAATCCTAAGATTTTAATAAAAAGTTATATTGAACCGATGCCTCCAGAGAGATTTGAACTCTCGACCCCTGGTTTACAAGACCAGTGCTCTAACCCCTGAGCTATGGAGGCTCATGATGGTGGCAGCATTATTTAGCATCTTATGCCATTGGCGCTTACGATGTTTCTGAGACCAAATAGGGTTATATTATGGGGTGTAGAAAGCACATGCTCTGTTTCGAGCTGTTTTTACGGTAAAACGTCTATTCTGATTTAGATTTCGTGCACCAGTCGAGGGAACTTTATAGAAGGAATAGCTTCAATTGCTTTAACTATTTTGCCGCCTTAGCAGGGTTAAAGAGGTGTAGGTTAAATTCAAAATGGAAAGTTTTTTATTTGAATTAGAACACAGACTTGCAGCCAGATCATGGCGTGATTTAATAATATCAGTCAAAAGCTTCAAATGCGTTGCTGACGGACTAGAACGGAGAACCAACCCCCATCAAGGCTTATTTCTGGTTTTCATAGAAATCCATTTCAGTGGAAATTTCTACCATAAAATAATAGAATATGTTGAGAATGCTATTTATTATGTCGCATGGAATGATTATTATTTATTATGT